>JAEQBH010000607.1:0-1200000 GCA_016808115.1 Tetrastigma voinierianum
TGGAGGAAAAGAGGGATTTTTAAATCCTTCCATTTGCTCAAGATCTTGCAAGAAGGAAGAAACTAAAAAGGTCAGGTTTAAGTGCAAAGGGATTTAAGGTAAGAACCAACTTTAATTTCTTTCGATGATGTTCGTTAGGTAAATCCTAAACCATCTGGTCTTGTAATATTTAGATGATATAGATGTTATTGAAGATTCATGTTGTTTTATTTAAGATTTTGGAAAATCGCAAAAGTGCAAAAACTGGAAAATCTAGGCATTATGGAACCCCTACGCCGCAGCGTAGGGAACCCACGCCACAGCGCATAACTGCCATCTCATGGTTGCATGGGGATGTCTTAAGTTGCTAAGTAGCGTCGAGGCGCCAAAATGGCACTTTCGAATGCCGCAATGCCGCTACCATGACGAGCTAATGTTCACAATGGAAAATTTTTTAGATTTTTATTTTCAGTACCTCATGTCTATACACCGATAGTTTAAGCGACCCTAATAAAATGATTGAAGGGTGTTCAATTAAGGAAAAACTAAATGAAAACGTACTATACTTCTCGCCTGATATCGCAAGTGTGAGTAGTGCTAGTTTACTAAATGTGAGGTGTGTGATTTGCTAAGGGCCTAAGAAGATCAACACAACCTAGGACCAGATCAAGGCAAGGCAAAATAAAGAGATATTGGTTTGTTCTATTCTTCTCATTCTCTGCTTCAATATCAAAATCTTTTATCTGAAATGTATAAGAAAACATATTGATTTGTTTTAATTGGATTTGAGGCAATTGATCAGGAAATGCTCGGATATGAAAATTGCATGAGTATTGAAATGAACTGCTTATACAATGTACATTGTACTATATTTTTCTATAAAGGATTCTCGAATCGCCTAATAGAATGTTAACCGCTTATTTCACATTAAGGATAGATTTCGGGTATACCCAATAAGGGTCAAATTAGCAATACGACAAACAACGTATTGATGTGTCACCCGATCAAGAGTCTAACCCGACAAGATCGTAGTGTTCACGAATTGATTTTAATAATCACCGCCAGCACATTGATCGAATCAGTGTTATAAAACAAATGTTTTTTATACCATCGCAGCCATGGATCGTGTTTTGATTCCTTAATATTTTATAACTGAAACATAAAGTTAAATTTTTTTTTAAAAGTAAAACTGAATTGATTTTAAGATTGTTTTGATATGTCGGAATTGAAAAGTACATTGCAAATTGAAAATGAAAAGAGCACAGAAATGCATGACGGTTATAAATGATTTGATTGTACATGTATATGTATATTTGGAATTATCAATGAACTATAAATGATTGTATATGAAATAAGTATATGTATTGTAATAATGATTATCAAAAGATTTGAAAGTTTGTTTAAACTATGATTTTGACTTAAACTTAAAATAGAAAGAACAAATGGAGGAACTACTAAGCATGAAAATGCTTAGCGTGTAGTGTTGCCTGGTGAGCAAAAATTTACTGAATAGGGAAATGAAAGGCAAGATCGGTGGAGTGTCAAGTCATAGAGAAAGATTTAAGTGAGTATGTGCTCGACATATGCATTTCACTCATTTTTTAACATGGATATTTTCAGAGAAACACTTGAACTTTGAACACTATTTTATAAATCATTTTAAAAAAGCTGATACGCCTTTATAACTCGATTTTTGTGGCAAATGTAACATGGGCCTTACCTTTAAAAACGCTTCCGCATATTTAAAAGGGCTTCTATGCATACTGAATTGTAACGCTTTCGCGTGTTTTTGATAAATGATTTTGATAAAGTGATACAGTGGTATCAGAACATCCCAGACCCGGTTCAGACCCGCCAATTGGGTCGGACCAAAAAGGGGTGCTACATAGGTCCTCATTTGATAATTACTATTTTAACCTTGACTATTGTATTAATTTCGGTTTTATTTTTTTTATTTTTTTTTCACTTAGCATTTAAATTCCAAAAAATACAAATTTAACTGTGTTATACCCTAAACATATCATTAAACTACTAGGGCTTAATTTAATCCACTATGCGAATTCTCACTTTAAAAACCTCTATTTTTATTACTTAAAACCAATAAAATATCGAATAAATAAAATAAAAATTTATAATACTAGAAAATGTTATAAAGTAAAATAATAAAACGAAAAGACTATTTTTGGGACGTTACAGGCCCTCGTAGGCCAAGGATGCCTAACCGAATGCTTAAGCTCAGAAGTTCCGTAGAGGTATCTCCTTCCCGGCGCACACAAGTGGGCTCCCGCCCAAAGTGGAGCCCTCAAATCATTGACCATTAGAGCCCCTTCAACAAGAGGGAGTCTTCGATTATGCACATGTACGACATCTACCCCACTCTTCTCCGAGTGCCGATGGTGGCTCACGCTGCGAAGTATTCCATCACATTCCTCGGCTACATGGACGGGGAGACCTTTCGGGCCGTGTGGCCGATGGATGCTCACCAAGCAATCACTACTTTCACCAATGACTGAGTCGGGTAAGTTTTGACTTTTAGTTCTGATTGCTAATTTTGTGTCAGGGTTTTCGCCCGACATCTTCTTTTCAGCATGACGACCATTAGAAAATGATGGCTCACTACATAAGGAATTCCAATCTCGATTGGACGATACCGGTGAAGTCAGGCTCTAGCTCCAATCTGGCCGCCTCAAGCACTGTGCTTTGATGCTTCCCTAGCCAAGGCGAAGTCCAAGTTGAAGCACTAGGAGCGGGAGGCTAAGACCTTGAAGGGAAGGATTGTACCTGATGGAGAAGCCGAAGGTGGGACGGTCACAGAGGGCCGAGCCGCCCGGCTAAGAGGCCGGCAAGAGTAAATGCCAAGGCAGGCGAGGAGGACTCCGCCTCGGGGATCCAAGAAGCCCTAGCTGGCCATGAGGAGGGCAGGCGCAAGGCGGAGGATGAGACTGCCCTCCTGGAGGTTGAGCGAACATCTCTCCTACTAGAGCTCAGGGCGACCAAAGAAAAGGTGTCCACCCTCCATTCTCAGGTGGGTAGGGACAAGGAGGCCGTGGAGGAAGAGTACCAGAAGGCTTTAGAGGTGATCTTCGCCTATGGGTAGGGGTGGTGTGTGTTCAAACACAACATCTATGGAGACCATCTAGAGGTCCCATAAGGTATGCCTAACTTCACCAACCTGTTGCCTCCTAAGTTCTTTGTAAACCTCGGGTGTCGACCGTCCAAGCGGCTGCCGAGGCCACAACGACTAAAGCACCTTCGAGTAATGGCCATGAACCTATGGAGGCTTCGCCGAGAGGACCGCAGTGCATCAAATTCCTCTTTTCCGTTCTCATTTTATAATTTTTCTTTTTGCATACGGGCCTCTGCTCTGGCCGCCATCATCAGGCACTCTCTAGAAGCCATCATGCTTAAGGAAATATACCTTTTGTTTACTTTCTATTGCTTATTTTTATTTCTCATCCCTACGCTGGCTAACGCTTTATAATTTCAGTTTACTTAAGCCATCGATTCCTTTCTCATTATGCAACCCTTCCTCAATTCTAAGCATGCATGGTTGCTTTTAGACATTAATGTTAAGTTGTGAGCCATGTGGTTCGCCCGTGCGCAGGTAGTGGCACCCTTTCGAGCGCCTTAGTTGTAGCCAACGGGCCAAGGACCACCATATGGCTTGGTCGCATACTAGCAGGCTGGAGGCCTTGTCTAGTTTTTTGAAAGTGCTAGCAGGTTAAGAGCCACATCTGGTCTTTTGAAAGTGCCAGTAGGCTAAGAGCCACATCTAGTCTTTTGAAAGTACTAGAAGGCTGAGAGCCACATATGGTCTTTTGAAAGTGCTAGAGCCGAGAGCCACATTTTTGAAAGTGTCAGTAGGCTAAGAGCCACATCTGGTCTTTTGAAAATGCCAGCAAGGTGAGAGCCACATCTGGTCTTTTGAAAGTGTTAACAGGCTAAGAGCCACATCTGGTCTTTTGAAAGTGTCAACAGGCTTAGAGCCCATCTGGTCTTTTGAAAGTGCCAGCAGGTTGAGAACCACATCTAGTCTTTTGAAAGTGCTAACAGGCTAAGAGCAACATCTGGTCTTTTGAAAGTGCCAACAGGCTTCGAGCGACATCTGGTCTTTTGAAAGTGCCAGTAGGTTGAAATCCACATATGATCTTTTGAAAGTGCCACCAAGCTGAGAGCCACATCTAGTCTTTTGAAAGTGGCAACAGATTAAGATCCACATCTAGTCTTTTGAAAGTGACAACAGGCTGAGAGACACATCTGGTCTTTTGAAAGTGCCAACAAGCTAAGAGCCACAGCTGGTCCTTTGAAAGTGTCAACAAGCTAAGAGCCACATCCGTCTTTTTGGAGAAGACAACAGAAATTTCAAAAATATCAGGAAGACGATCTTTATTGATAGTAATACTTTTAAAGGAAGTTTTACTGGTAATACCTCTTCAGATGCATGGCATTCCACATTCTAGGCATTAGAGTCCCGTCTAGTTTATTTAAAGCCTATAGACCCAATCAGCCTTACCCTGACTCAATTTGTACGGCCCTTCCTAGTTCGGTTGGAACTTCCTGCCTGCTATGTTAGCCGTGTTTTCAAAGACTCTTCTCAAGACCAAATCTTTGTCTCAGAATGTACGCGGCTTTACCCACCTATCAGACATGTTCACTGACCTTGTCGGCATGACGCTATACGTACAGTGCAAACCCATGAAGCTCAAGCCATTATCTAGGTCTTTAGTAATGACTTCAACATTAGCTTCTTCATGAGTTTCAATTCGAAGTATGGACATCCTAACTTCTGAGGGGACTATAGCTTCCATCCTATAAGTAGAGGTGAACGACAACATCCTAGTTGGCTTCCGGTTGGTCATTCTGTAGGCCCATAGAACTCATGGTAGTTCATCTACCCATTTTCCTTTAGTTTCGAATGTGCCAACGCTTTTGTGCCGAGGAGAGTCTTATTGGGATGATCTCCACCCCGATCGTTAAGAGGTAGCACGAGGTTGTCGGCGTTCTTGACTTTCAACTCGTTATAAAAATTCTTGTATACTCTACTATCAAACTGTGGCCCATTGTCAATCATTATCGACTGTGGTATTTCAAACCGACAGATGATGTTTTTCCATACAAATTAGACGACATCTTTGTCTTTGATGGAGACGAAGACTTCAGCTTCTACTAATTTGCTAAAATAGTATGTTGCCACTAGTAATAGCCCTTCGTGTCAGCGAGGTAGCGGTCCAACTATATCAATTCCCAACTGGGCGAAGGGCCAGTGGCTCTTTATGGTCATCGATTCCTGTTATGCACTGGTGACGAGGGTCATTGTCAAGTAACAATCACACTTCGACATAGCGGCCGCATCCGCCTCATGGTCGGGCTAGTAAGAGCCTCAGCGAGGCCTCAGGCGCCAAAGTACGCCACTGATGGTTTCCGTGATATTCCTTCATGGAGTTTTTTATAGGACCCGACTCCGATACCCCCTCCCGTGATTCCCGGTGGTCCGCCAGTGAAGTCCCACCGCACAATCCCTAGGAATATCCAATGAAACCCCACTTTAAGAAAGAAAGTAGACACACGCATTAATATAATACCTCAAATATATATAAAGATCTAAAACAGCTCAAATCCACAACCGACCTATTTTACCGTAGGTCATAACCACAAACACACATAATAAAGGCTCATATTAGTTCAATACTAAGATAAGAGCATTCTAAAAATGTTTGCGAATTTAGGGGTACAAATGAAATACATAAGTCCAATAAAATAAAGACAGATAGATAAGATAGAATACTGCAGTTGTCGCAAGAAGAGTGAAGTAGAAGTTGGCGCGAGGTAGGTCTCTACGAACTACCTGGACCTAGGAAACGGATTTAAAACAATAAAACGTGAGATAATAGTCTCGTTGAGCTGCATAATTTATAAGGAAAATAATTTTTTTATTTTCGAAAATTCCTTCTCTCAAGGCCTCACTTCCACTCTTTTGCAAAGTTCCCGTTTAAAATCATTTCACAAAACCCAAACTTATACCCAAGTCAACAATATGAAATTCATGCTCAAAATTAGATAATCATGAAAATACACTAACCATAAATATTGAAATGGTTATAGCTTACACAGACACCAACAATGTACCATACCATATATCCTTCATAAACCATGGATACCCCACCTCACGACCCCTAACCTCGAAAGGTGTCGTGGTAATACACACACACACACAACCGTCTGCAACCCGACCTCACGACCGTGGAATAATATATAATCGTGGGTGAAACCAACCTCACGACTGTGGAAATAATATATAACCGTTGGGTGAAACCAACCTCACGACACCGTGGCAAACCCAGTGCACTGTATTATAAATATTGGATCGAACCTCTGGTACTATATGATACATCAATTTATAACAACCAACACAGTATCCTTACTCACATATACTTTTCCAACGATATTGTATTCTTAAATCAATAAATTTTCAAAGTGGTTTAAAACCTCAATCCACGTACCAAAATACTTAAATACCACAAATTTATCCATGAACTCAGTAGAATTTCCAAATATTTAAAATGTTGACAAAATTCACATGAAATTATAACTTGTTTATAAAAAAACGGATAATTATTTTTATGCATAACCAACCATTTGATCAAATAATATATATATAAAATAATTTACCACCATTTTATAACATAATATCCTAAGGCATTTAGCTATTAAGTAAACCATCACAACTACAGATGTTAGTCCGCTTCCCCCCGCAGATCGCTCTAAGCTCGCCGCGAGTGCTCGTAATATAACAAAAATACCACTTAGGCTCCAATATCCAAACTAAAGACATCGATGTGCTCCCAAATGTCTTAGAATAATTTTTCGAACTATGAAGCTATCTAAATCGGGAATGACTTAATAAGTCCAAGCCAATTATACAACACAATTATACTCGATAATTCAAAATTGGGGCTTTTCAACTGAGGCTAATTTTTTGAAATCAACCTTCCAATAAATCATAAAAATATCCACTTTAACTAACCAATTTTTCCTAATCCAACCAATTGGTGTCCAATTTCGGTCCAAACCTTTTCGGTAATTACCCTAAATGACCCAAAAATGGAAAACTAACCAAATGACATCCAAAATTTACAAACTTTATATCAACGGAAATCCCAAGAGACCAAGAACAGAACAGCATTCCTTTACCTCGTCCAAAAGTTGCCGCGTATTTAAAACTTGATCCAACCGTCGCCAAATTTGTTTTTGTCGTATCTTCAAAACGATGAGGAATCTCGCGAAAAAGACCACTCTGAATGAGTCTGGGAGGGTCCAAAAATGGGGGAGAGAGGTATGGGCCTACCGAATGGCCTGAAAATAGCAAAACCGGCCGACCCATATGGTACACTGTCACTGTACTCGACCGTCGTCCGACCTACGGCTCACATCGTGGAAATTTCACGGCCAAGGTCGTTCAGGGTGGCGCCCCACCGGGTGGCGCTGCAACAAGGGGTGGCCTAAACATCTCATGGCCAAACCCGATTAGCCCGAATCCGGGTCGAACAACCCGCTTTGAGTCCTGTTTGGGAGTTTATCGAGTTTCGAGTCAAAATGGGTGTTTTTAAAGGGGGTTCTATTTCGCATGCAAACTCGGGTTTATATAGAGCTCGGGTCGCTTTCAGTAAAAACCTGACCGACTTGACACCGATAAAATACCGCCGTTTCAACTCGTGTGGCCATAACTTTTTATCCGTAAGTCGGATTTTGACGTTTAACCCGTCTATGAACTCGTATCGACGAGGCCTACGAGATGGTGTCTTAGTCAACCCAAAATTATTCATCCTTGAAAAAGTCAACTTGGGTCCACATACTAATTGTTGGTCAAACTTAGTCAAACTTGGTCAAACGTGTTAAAAACTTGTATTATTTGGTACGGGTCGTTACAACCTACCCCCTTAAAGAGTGACTTCACCAAATTGCACTGCGGTCGAAGAGATGAGGGTACTGGTTCCGCATTTAGTCCTCCCGCTCCCAAGTCGCTCTCGACTAGTGGTTTCTCCAAAGGACTTTCATTAAGGATATTGTCTGCTGCGGCTCCTTCTCTCTACCCGTAATCCGCACCGTCGCCTCCTCATAGGATAAGTCATCCCTCAACTCAATCTCTAGTGTCTCCAACACATGTGTGAGGGATTCGAGATATAATTCTTATGTAGCATGAAGATGTGAAAACATTATGGACTCGAAAGCCCTCCTAAGAAGTCTAATCTATAAGCCACCGGACTCCATCCTCTCAACAATCTCAAAGGTCCAATGTAGAGAGGATCAGCTTCCCTCGCTCCCAAAGCCGTACTCACGCCCCTTCCAAGGAGAGAGCTTTAAGAATACTCGATCTTCAACCTCAAACCAAGGTCCTTTTCTACACTGGTCCGCATAGCTCTTGCCTATCCTAAGCCGCTTTCACTCGCACGTATAACATTAACCTTGTCCACCGGCTGCCAGGCCAACTCAGACCTAGTAATTTCCTTTCGCGCCTCATTCCAACAGTAATGGAGTGCGACATTGTTTCCCATACACGCCCTATGGTGACATCTCAATGCTCGAGCCGGCTAGCCGTCATATAAGTGAACTCGCTAAAGGTAGATATTCATTCCAATGTCCTTGAATCAAGTACGCATGACCTCAACATATCCTCTAAGGTCTGAATAGTCCTCTCAGATTGTCCATCGGTCTGAGGGTGAAAAGAGGTACTCAAATTCAACTTGACACCTAGTTCCTTCATCAATCCCTTCCAAAACCTCGAAGTGAATCATGGATCTCTATCAGAGATGATCGACATTGGCACCCCATGCAAACTCACTATATGATTCATAAAGAGTTCCGCTAGCTTCTGAGGAGAAAACTTCTCACGAATAGGTAGGAAATGCGCGGACTTGGTGAGTTGATCGACTACTACCCAAATGTCGTCATATCTCTGAACTGTGGGAGGGAGTTTGAATACAAAATCCATTGTAATGTGCTCCCATTTCCATTCTGGGATGGGTAAGGGGTCAGCAGGCCCGTGAAGGCTTTTTGCCTCTCCGGGCTTTCACTTGTCAATGTGATGAAGTACTTGGATACATACTGCAACTTCTCTTTTTCATCCCTCGACCACCAATAATATTCCTTAAGGCACTGGTGACATCTTGGTACTACCGGGTGCACAACATGCGAACTATGGGCTTCTCCAATATTTACCTTTTAATCCTTCGCTTGCCGAACACAGCCTAGAACCAATCACCAAGGCTCCATCGCTCTAATGGAAAAATCCGACTTTTCCCTTCCTCGACTCTCTCTCATGCTCATCAAATGTGGATCTTCTAGTCAAGGCCGAATCTGATTCACAAGTATCTACGTAGCTGGAACCAGCAAAAAGTGCTCCGCTACATGCATCCTCAACTCAACACCTAACTCTAGCAACCTCGCCATCAATGGAAGTTGTATTGTCTCGCATATAAGCCAAAGAGCCTCAGATCTCCGCTTCAAGGCATCCGCCACTACATTTGTCTTACTTCGATGGTAGTCGATAAGGCAATCATAATCCTTAAGTAATTTCATCCACCCTTTGCCTTAAGTTTAACTCCTTCTAGGTAAACAACATTTAATAATACTTTTTTTTTTATTCAGAATATCTCGACAAATCACTCCATACAAGTAATGCCTCCAAGTCTTCACGCGAAAATTACCGCAAAGAAGTTCCAAGTCACAGCAGGATAATTCATCGTGTTTCTTCAACTGTCTGGAAGCATACGCCACAACTCTCTTATGTTGCATCAACACGCAACCTAAACCTTGGCGTGAAGCATCGCTGTAAACCTCGAACCCCTCGTTGCCCTCTGGCAATGTCAAAACAGGAGCTGACGTCAACTTTTCCTTCAGTGTTTGGAAGCTTTCCTCACACCTGTCTGTCCACTCAAACTTAACTCCTTTCCTAAATAAACAATGAAGTGGTCCTCGCTATCTTTGAGAACCCTTCTATGAATCGTCAGAATACCCCGCTTAATCCTAGGAAGCTCGCACTGTCACCATAGTTATCGTCTCCCAATTTGCCACTGCTTCTACTTTCTGAGGATCCACATAAATGCCATCAACAGAAACCACATGTCTGAGAAATCCCACTCGGCTCAACCAAAACTCACATTTGCTGAACTTGGAATACAACTGGTCCTGCCTTAAAGTCTGCAACACCAAACCCAAATGTATCTCATGCTCCAACTCGCTTCTCGAGTACACCAAGATATCGTCGATGAAGACAATGACAAATCGATCTAAGTATGGATGGAAGACCCGGTTCATCAAATCCATGAAAGTTGTTGGGGCATTGGTGAGTCTAAAAGACATCACTAGAAACTCATAATGCCCATATCTCATCCTGAAAGCCGTCTTGAGAATGTCCGATTCCCTAATCCTTAACTCGATGGTAAATCTCGACCTCGTCAATCTGAGTAACACTCAGACCCTGAAATGATCAAATGATCATCAATCCGAGGCAAAGGATATTTGTTTCGAATGGTGACCTTATTCAACTGCCTGTAGTCTATACACAACCTCCAAGTACCATCCTTCTTCTTCACAAATACACCTACGGGCCCCCAAGGTGAAACACTCGCCTAATACATCCCCATCCACTGGGGTGTTCTCAGAAATGCAGTCTTCAACTCTTTCAACTCAGCTGGTGCCATTCTATAAGGTGGTAAAGAAATAGGAGTTGTACCAAGGACTAAATCAATGGGAAAATCTATTTCTCGTTCTGGAGGTAAACCTAGAAGATCGTCAGAAAACACATCCAGAAAATCCCTCACTATTGGTACATCCTCTAATCTCACTTCGCTACTACGAGTGTCAACTACATGAGCTAGATACCCCCTGTAACCTTTCCCCTCGGTTAAACATCTAAACAGAAATGGCGTAAATCAAACCCGAAGGTGCTCGCTCCGCTCTCCATGTAAGACTACTACCGGTAGTCCTACGCCTAAATATCACCGCTTAAACAATCCATTAAAGCATAGTTTGAAGCAAGCCAATCCATCCCAAGAATCACATCCAACCCTCGAGCCAATATCAAATCCGCTTTCATAACTCGTCCCATTGAAAAACAAGCTACCCTTAAGCATCCGACTAGGCCATGGGGACTCTCCCGTGTATGCAGGTCTCCAAACCACGTCCCAAAGGAACTCGGAGTCATCCCGACTGCAACATACTCCACGTGAAATGCAAAAGAGTGTGTAGCCCCGTGTCAATGAATACACGTGCATCGTCACCAAAATAGATAATGCACCACAACGTCTGGGTGGCTCAGGCCTCCTTCCCGGTCATAGCATAAACTCGCCTGAAGAAGTGGTCGCCCTCTATCCCCGCTCTCTACCTGGGTGCGACCGTTGTCCTGCTAAAGGAACCACCCGAGGTCCGCCCCGCCCGTATCCAAATCCTCCATACCCATTAGCCCATTGAACCGAGCATCTCGATCCCGAGACTCTAGTCCGCCTGTGATCTCGATGTGGGCATCCCTCCCCGAATGTCCTGCCCCGGGCCTCAAGACCGAAAGCATACATTATCCCAATCGGCATGGTCCGGTCATAACTACACAACGCCACAAGTCTAACTAAACCTCTCATCGCAGATCCCCGAAAAATGGCTACGCCACTACCACCGATTGAAATCCGTGAATCCATGTGTATGTCCACCTCTCTAAAACCAAGCATCACGGCACCATCGTCATTCCCACCGGGATCCCTCTACGCCCGAAGATCCAGAGCCGAAACTACCCCCTCTTAGATGATCCCCGACCGGGATTCCTCAAGACACCGCGATGATCGACGCCAGTCTAGCGATCGCGGTCCGTCTCCACCGAGCAACGTCTCTCATCGACTAATACGTGGGATGGTCGGAACCTGAGAGGCTCAAAGCTATCGGCTCATTCAATTCAACGAGAAACCTCCTCTTTTTGCTGACCTCATCCGCAACCAAATTGGGACAAATCGATACTCAACCTACGCCAGACTAAACCGTCATGCTACCCTCGAAAGCGCCTCAAACTTAGCCTCTTACCCAACAAAGGTCAGGGGCAAACCGTGTGAAAAGCAAGCCTTGAATCAGGCCCAAGTGTGACGCTTCCTAGTCCTCTCACTTCACTACTTCCTCAGACTACCCCCTAGCGTAAAACCGCCTATCCCGACTTATCCTCATCCGACATCGCATACCTTCGCCCAAAATCTTCTCTCAGGTCATCTAGCCCTGATAAAGCCACCATGGATCCGTGGAGCCATCAAAACCCACCGCCTTCCAAGTATATGAGCCTGATCAACACAATACCAAAAGAAACCCACTTTCGCGATCGAGCCAGCGCCGACAAGATCTTCTCATAGACAACTTTCCACCGAAGCCTGCTGGAACCTACGTCTACCTCTGTGCGCCATCAAGAAGAAGAATTGTTTCCAAGAATAAATGAAACAAAATCAATTTCAAGGATAAGGTTAGGGAGGTATACAAAACACTGGATGAGTTGCACAGCAATGTACAACCCCAAGGAATTTAGAAACCTAGAGCTCTGATACCAAGCTGACAGGACCCGACCCGGATACCCTCCCAGGATTCCCCGGGTGGTCCCGCCTAGTGAAGTCCCACTGTACAATCCCTAGGGAATATCCAATGAAACCCCACTTTAAGAAAGAAAGTAGACACACGCATTAATATAATACCTCAAATATATATAAAGATCTAAAACAGCTCAAATCCACAACCGACCTATTTTACCGTAGGTCATAACCACAAACACACATAATAAATACTCATATGAGTTCAATACTAAGATCGTTTATTTGAAGAGTGTTTGCGAATTTAGTACAAATGAAATACATAAGTCCAATAAAATAAAGACATATGGAGCAAGATAATACTGCAATTGCCGCAGGAAGAGTGAAGTGTGTCATGCGAGGTAGGTCTCTACAAACCGCCCCCTCGACCTAGGAAACTAATTTAAAACAATAAAACGTGAGATAATAAATCTGAGTGACATAATTTATAAGAAAATAATGTTTTATTTTAGAAAATCTTCTCTCAAGGCCTCACTTCCACTCTTGCAAAGTTCCTGCTGAAATCATTCACAAAAACCCAAACCTTATACCCAAGTCAACAATATGAAATTCATGCTCAAAATTAGATAATCATGAAAATACACTAACCATAAATATTGAAATGGTTATAGCTTACACAGACACCAACAATGTACCATACCATATATCCTTCATAAACCGTGGGATACCCCACCTCACGACCCCCAACCTCGAAAAGGTGCCGCGTACACACACACACAAACCGTCAAACCCGACCTCACGACCGTGGAATAATATATAACCGTGGGTGAAACCAACCTCACGACTGTAGAAATAATAAATAACCGTTGGGTGAAACCAACCTCACGACTGTGGAAATAATATATAACCGTTGGGTGAAACCAACCTCACGACACCGTGGCAAACCTAGTGCACTGTATTATAAATATTGGATCGAACCTCTAGTACTATATGATACATCAATTTATAACAACCAACACAGTATCCTTACTCACATATACTTTTCCAACGATACTGTATTCTTAAATCAATAAATTTTCAAAGTGGTTTAAAACCTCAATCCATGTACCAAAATACTTAAATACTACAAATTTATCCATGAACTCAAAAGAGAATTTCCAAATATTTAAAAATGTTGACAAATTCAAGATTAAATGAGAACTGTTTATAAAACGGATAATTATTTTTATGCATAACTAACCATTCGATCAAATAATATATATATATATATATAATAATTTACCACCATTTTATATCACAATAATATCCCAAGGCATTTAAAGCATATAAACCACTCACAACTACAGATTGCTCACCCGCCTCCCCGTTGCGATCGTCTTCCAAGCTTTCAAGAAATGGGTCAGAATATAATAAAAACACCACTCAGTCTAATATTCAAACCAAAGACATGGGATGCCCCAAATGTCTTAAAATAATTTTTAGAACTACGAGCTATCTAAATTGACTCCGACAGTCCAATTATACAAGCAGCTCCTATAGACCCTGACTCCAAAATTGGGGCTTTCACCCGAAGGCTAATTTTTCTAAATCAACCTTCCAATAAATCATAAAAATATCCACTTCACTAATCCAATCCCCAATTTTGCCTACTCGACCAATTGCGTCCACTCTCGTCCAAACCTTTCGTAATTAATTCTAAATGACCCAAAAATGGAAAACTAACCAATCCAAAAATTTACAAAATTTATATCAAAATGTAAAGCCCAAGAGACCAGAACACAGCAAAGAGCTCTTACCTTGGTCCAAAGTTTCGTAGGCTTAAAACTCGATCCAACCGTCGACCAAATTTGTTTTCGTCGTATCTTTCAAACGATGAGGAATTTGAGAAAAAGGACCACGGGAATGAATTCAGAGGATCCAAAAATGGGGGGAGGGAGGTATGGGTAGGCCTGGAATGGCCTGAAAATAGCAAAATCCGGCGACCAGGAGTCGCCATCACAAGGTCGCCGGCCCTATTTGGGCGCTGTTTAGCTACGGTTTGAAATTTCACCGCTATGTCGCCCTGGTAGTGGCGTCCTACCTGGGTGGCCCGTGCATCAAGGGGGTGGCCGGAAACATCTCCAACGGCCAAAACCCGATTGGCTTGAAAAAGGGTCGAAACGACCCAGTTCGGAGTCCTCGGGTTTTGGGGAGTTTTCCTAGGGTTTTGGAGCTATAAATGGGTGTTTTGGGGCTAGGGTTCTATTTGGCACGCAAAACTGGGTTTATATAGTGCCCAGGGTTGCTCTCAGGTAAAAACCCCGGACTGACTTGAGCATTGATAAAATACCGTCGCTTAAAAATTCTCGTACATAACTTTATCCGTAAGCTCCGATTTTGACGCTCAACCTATTCCATGAACTCAGACGAAGAGGCCTACGAGATGGTGTCTTAGTCAACCCAAAATTATTCATCCTTGAAAAAGTCAACTTGGGTCCACATACTAATTATTGGTCAAACTTTGTCAAACTTAGTCAAACATGGTCAAATGTGTTAAAAACTTGTATTATTTGGTACGGGTCGTTACAGTTTTGCCAACACATATTGCCCCTGCTGGGTGGTGAGGCATTTAAGTTATGGGTCGTCTAGAGACCGTTTATACAACTGCCCGTTCATAATGGAAAATCGAGCCGCCTGAACCTGAATCTTATGGGCTTCGACCTTACTGTACGGGAGTTCTCCCGAGCTCAGGTAATAGACTATTGGAGTCATCCAAGAGGGATATGCTTCTTCTATCTCGTTTACCCGGTGGGCAGCAATTGACGACTCCGGCTGGTAATAGATAGTGATGAGCACAATTTCTTTGGTCGGGTGTGGACGACCATCACGCTTAAGGCATCCGCCTTTTCATTTGAACCCCTCGTGATATGCTTAAACTTCCAAGCCACAAAGCTCTCTAGTCGGAGTTTAACTAGGCATACATACTTAGCCATGCGCTGGTCCCGCCTTTCGTATTCTCGCTTACCCGCTCTACCACCAATTTGGGAGTCACTTTGTATGATTATCTTTCGTATGACACGGAGATTGCGAGATCTATACCGACTAGGATTGCTTCGTATTCTGCCTCATTATTGGATGTGGGGAATTCTAACCATATAACCTGCTCTATTCTCTCCCCGGTTGGGGCTTTAAGTTGCAAGCTAACACAGTCTTACTCGCAGAGAAGCCCATCCACATCAGGACCCAATTCGCCTCTCATATGGGCACTTGACTAAATTTCAAGCATTTGCATTTCCACTGCATTGTGCATGGACAATTAGAGAGAGTGATTCAAGTTTTAGAAGATATGTTGAGAAGTTGTATGATCGACTATGAGGGTAGTTGAGATAAACATATTCCTTTAGTTGAATTTGTGTATAACAATAACTTCCAGTCGAGTATTGGAATGGCACGTACCTTACAAGGCTCTCTATAGAAGGAAATGTAGAACACCATTGTGTTGGATAAAGTTAAGTGAGAAGAAAGTAATCAGCCCCTATTTGATTCAAGAGACTGAGTAAAAGGAGAAAATAATCAGAGAAAGATTAAAGGTAGCCGAGGATAGACAAAAGTCTTACGCCTACTTGAAGAGAAAAGACATTCAATATGAGATTGGTAAGAAGTGTTCTAAAAAGTTTCTCCTTGGAAGAAAGTCATGAGATTCGGGAAAAAGGACAAGTTGAGCCTTAGGTTCATTGGGTCATATGAAGTGATCGAGAAAGTGGGTCCAGTGGCATATAAACTAGCCTTACCTCCAAAGTTGGAAAAAATCCATAATGTTTTCCATGTTTCAATGTTAAGGAGGTAAAGGTCAGACCCATCACATGTGGTCACTTCAAAGATTATTGAGCTTCGCCCGACTTGACTTACAAAGAGGAACCCGTATAAATTTTGGCTCGAGAAGTCAAAGAATTGAGGAACAAACAAATTCCATTAGTCAAAGTATTATGAAAAAACCACAAGACTAAGGAAGCCACATGGGAAAGCGAAGAAACTATGCGTCAAAAATATCCACAACTATTCAATGAAGGTAATTTCGAGGACGAAATCTCCTAAGTGTGGAGGAGTTCTAACATCCCAAAAATAGAATTTTTGTTTTATTATATTACTTTATAACATTTTCTGCTATTATAAAATTTTATTTTATTTATTCATATTTATCGGTTCTAAGTGATAAAAATAGAAGTTTTAAAGTTTAATTCGGTGATAATGGGATTAAAGGCACCTCAAATTAAGCCCTATTAGTTTAATGATATGTTTAGGTATAACACAAGCAAATTTGAATTTTTTCAATTCTAAATGCTAAGTGAAAAAATAAAAATAAAACCGGAATTAATACAAGAGTCAATGTTAAATTGGTAAAATGTCAAAATGAGGACCCAAACGTCATAAATGAAGAAGAATATATGCCAAAATAGAAATGTGATAAGTTGTTGTGCGAATAGAAATGAAATGAAGGACTTTAATGCAAAAATGGAAAATTTAAGCAAAATTATGATTTGCCAAATAAGGCCTTATACATGAAATAGGATAAGACCAAATTTGGTCTTAGAATTGGGCATTTCATGTTTTGGAAAAGGGAGAGAGAGCTAGGGTTATGGGTTCTTGAGAAGAGCCATTGTTGGTGATTGTTCTCCATTTGTTCAAAGTTTTGCAAGAAAAGAGAAGACAAAGGAAGCTTGATTTGAAGGTTTTAAGAAGAAAGCAAGGTATGGATTATCCCATTTGCTTGTTATGAACCCTCCTAACTCCCTCTTTGATTGTGTTTAGATTGGTAAAACCATCATTTAGTATATATATGTTTGAGTTAGAGTCTGCCAAATTTTGATTTGATTAGGGATTGGTTTTGAGGGAATTTTGCATAAAGGAATGCTGGGCTTTAGTAGATAAGCCACAAATTGTTCAAAACCCATGTTTTTGTTTTGACCATTACTCATCCAAATTGAGTGATTCCAATTTTTGGGTAAACTGCACTTCCTAGTGTAACAAATTTTAAATGTTACTAAATTTGATCTTCATTGACCCAGAAATTCAAAGTGAGGCCTGCTTTTCTCGTGCAAATTCTCCTGCTCGCCTTATACGCTTTTGTGTTTTGGAATAGATTTGGTATTTAGGCCATAAGTTAGTTTCACTCATCCAAATTAAGTAATTCAAATTTTTGGGTAAACTATACTTCTAGGAGAACAAATATCCTTAAAATAAGTATATTCAAATTTGGAACCCATTGGACCCATAAATTGGGCCAAAAGTGAAGCCTCCGTTGGCAAAGAAATTCTGTCTGCTTTGGTATAGTTTTGGTGTTTTGAACGGTTTTTTTATTTAGCCATAAGTTGAGTGTCACTCATCCAAATCTGAGTGATTAAATTTACTAGGTAAAATCAAACTTCTAAGAGAACAAATCTCCTGAAATAAATGTATTCAAATTTGGACCCAGAAATTCATCAAAGTGAAGCTCTGTTTTCGGGCAAATTCTGGTTATGTTTTGAAAATAAAGTAGTCCCTGTTGTTTTGAACATATCTGAAGCCCCAAGGTTCGACTGAATGATTCCAATTTCGAATAAAATAGATTTATAGGGGAACAATGAACTTGAAGGAAGTTGGGTAGAAAACAACCCTAACTAGAAACCTAAATAAGCCAACTAATATTGTTCTCTCATTGTGATGGATTAGGGGTTGGTGATGAGAAAGCCTAACCCAAGAAATAGATTCCAAGGATAGGAATCGATGAGCGACAATCTTTTTGGGTTTGTTCTCCATACCTCTTTTCTTATATCAAGTTTTGTGATCGTTGGTTGAAATGATTTTCAAGAAAACTACAAATATGATTTGTTTTAAGGATTTGGGAAAATTGATTTTAAATGCATTGCCATCAAAAAATTGTATGAGCATCAAAATGTATTATTTGGGTATAAATGTATATACAATATTGTAAATTACGATAACTGAGTTTTAATGCCCTTAATGGAATGTTATCCGTCATATTCGAGTTAAGGATAGATTGGTATACCAATAAGGGTCAAACTAGCAATACTGTGAACAAAATGAAATATAGTGGCATACCGATCCGTAGCCCAACAGGACAATATTAGCAATGTACACACAATGATTTTTAAATAACCAGTTAGTAGCCTAGCAGGACTGTAATGTGTTATAAAATGTTTTTTTCTACCTGTCTACAACCCAACAGGACCGTGCCGGTGATTCCGTTATCCTAGGCACCGAAAGAAATGGTTAAATTTGTTTAAGGGCAAAATTATAAGTAAATGTGTGAAATGCATTATTTGAGTTTCGAATGAAATATTGCATATGAAATTGTATACTTTGAAGTGATCAAATGATTTGCAAATGAAAGTATGTGAAATAAGCACATATACATAATATATATTGCATGGACTATTGAACTTGTGTCAAAACATTGTTTCATAAAAGCTGCATATTTGTGTTTAATTGAAATGAAGAGAGAATTGCATAGAACCATTAAGCATGAAAATGCTTAGCGCGTTGTTTTTATCATCAGTACTATATGAATTAAGGATCTAGAGCAAACCACAGAAAGCCCGTAGTCATCGCGAATCGTGCGTAGTATAAGTACACATTCCATGCATACATTTCATCCCATGACATTATTTGATCATTTTTGTAATGAAACCAACAATGTATAAGTTTTCATGGGAAGAACATATTTGATTTATTTGTGGAGATGAACTCTGATAATGTTTTATAAATGATAATGTTGAAAGGGCATACATGTCATATTGAATGAAAGTGTTAATTGACAAAACGGTGGGAACTTTAATCGAAATGATTATGCGACATTTATTTCTACAGTATTCGAAAATGTATATACGATAAAACTAGTCTCGCGCCCCTGATCCTATTCTACCGAGTCGGCTCCGCACGGGGCGTGACATCGACCTTACAACTCTTTCATTTGTCTTGCTTGTTCCTCTTACTTTATCTCCATGTCTTGACGCTAATGGAGGAATTAGTCTTCTGGCGATTGGTTCACCGAATGTTCGCTATCATACCGCCGTGGATTAGACGAGAATGGGGATTAGTAGAGCTTCGTTTGATGAAGGGTCAGTTGACAAAGGTCGGGGCTTAAGTTCTTATAGCCTATAAGCAAGACTTTTTGTTCGATTCCCACAGACGGCGCCAATTGTTGTTACCTCAATCGTTTGACCTTCGGGGCATCAGCCACGACGCAATGTCAACCTTCAAAAAAGGGCGATCTAGTAGTGGTGGGCCAGTCGCCTCTTCGATGATTAAGTCAGCAAAAATACGGAGAGAAGGAAGAAAGAAGTTTAGCTAGTTTTGATTGATTACCTCTCATCATGGAGATCCTCCTGATTTATAGTAGGTGGTTTGGAGAATCTCTCTTTTTTTCTTCGGAAAGAATCTCCTTTTCCTTAGGAACTAAATTTCTTTTTTCTTTTCAAAGACTAATTCTTCCTTATCAAATATTATCCTTCCCTTATCTAGGATTATCTCTCTGAGGAGTAAGGAATTTGGAAGCTGGAAAATTCGCTAATAATATTGTTTTTGCGGATTTTCTGCTTATAGGTGCTTATTCGTAACAAACTTCCCATATGGGGTAGAATGGCCAACTGGCAGACTTGAAATCCCAAACGGACCGCCTCAAGCAAGCCTTAGGAATGTTTGACTTTGCCACAAGCCCTTTAGATTCTCCCGCTCGTAAAGTGTCCTTCGACTTTGGTGAGGTGAGTGTAATCGCCGCCCATAATACAAGCCAAAAGGTCCTCAGGCAAAGATCATGGTACTCACAATTATTAGCCTCGAAGTGGGCCTAGCACGCTTGGGAATGTACTGCTGCTTCCTTTGGAAAACTTGAATTAACTGTGTCCAGAAACTTCCATTTTCAAAGAAATTGCCAAAGCCTTACGTAGAACCAAGGATCAAAATATCGGTAAACATGGCCATATCTAAATAATTTTACTCGAAATATCTAAATATCTTAAAATATCTAAGAAGTATCTGGTGATATTTTTTTACAAAATATCGGTTATTAAAATTTTTCATATTTAATTATATAGGATTATGAGAAATATCTGCTATCTTAATTAAGGTAGAGATTAAAAATCAAATGGATTAGTAATATTAAATTAAATATGTTATATTTAATATATTATTCAGATATTATTATGTTAAAGAGATATTATTTATTTGTTTTTGTTATTATTATAAATATTATGTAGATAATGAGGATATTCAAAATATTATATATTATAATTTTAAATGTTTAAATGATATTATTTTATTTATTTTCCTTTTCAAATTAATATTTGATTTAAAAATATTATAAGTTATAATGTAAAATAAAAAATAAAATAAAATATTAAAAAGGATTATGAACAAATAAATAATAAGAGAATATAAAAACGCTTTGTACTATATGTATTAAATGTAATCAATGACTTCAAGGCCGGAAGGTGCCACTTCCAAGACTTCGTTCAAACCCATCAAGCAATTTTTTTTCATATTTTTTGAGCCAAGAAACAAAAGGAAAAAACAATTTTTCGGGAAAAATCGGCGATTTTTTCCCAATTTTTTTTCTTCCGATTTTTTCCACACAATTTTTAAAATTTAGACTAAGAAGGAGATTTTTTTTCATTGAAAACACTGAAAATCCATGTCTGCAAAAATAATTTAGAACTTAATAAAAAAATTTTCATAGGCTATTTATTTATATATGTGTATAAAAAAGTGAAGAATTTTAAAGTGCATAAATATGTAAATAAATTTTATACCATGTTATATTTTATTTTTGCTTATCAGCAATTGGGTGACCCAGACCGAAAGGCAAATGTGAGGAAAATACTTTTCTAACTTTTTTTTTTTTAAAGACATACTTTTCTAACTTCTTTTTTTACAAAGACATACTTTTCTAACTTTAACAAGACAAATTCCATGGAACCTTCAATTTCGTGTGTATGTATGTTATAGGAAGCTAAAAGGAAAAGACTATCTGCAAGTTGAGACCCTGAACCCCAAGACCACTTCTAAAGGCATGGAAACTTACTACATAAGGACGAACCAAAAGGAAAAAGGCAAAAGGCAGACTAGTATATGTTAATTTGGCAGTATGGATCCAATGATGTTCAAGGCTGCAAGAGATGGCAATGTTGAAGATTTGCTCAGTCTCCTGGAAGATGATCCTCTTATCTTGGAACGGCAGGTGAATGCATCTGCAGATACGCCTCTTCATGTTGCTGCCATGCTGGGACATCTGGATTTTGTTAAGGAACTCATCAAGAAAAAGACCAATGTGGTGGATTATGCGAAGGAACTGAACCAGCAAGGATATAGTCCTATTCACTTGGCTGCAGCCAATGGGCATGTTGATGTTGTGAGGATGTTGATTGAAATTAGCCCAGAGCTTAGTTGTGTCAAGGGGAGAGATGGGATGACTCCTCTTCACTGTGCTTCAGCAAAAGGACGAGCCGAGACAATGAACCTGCTTCTCTCCGCTTCACCGCTATGTGTTGTAGAGGGGACGGAGAGGGGCGAAACCGCCTTGCATATTGCTGCCAGGAACAACCGGTTTGACGCTCTTAAAATACTTCTGGAATGGCTCCGGAGGCACAAAGCTTTGGTGGTCATAAACCATAAGGATGGTGATGGAAATACTGTTCTTCATTTGGCTGCTGTTAGAAAAAATCATCAGGCTATTGAATTGTTGCTGAGCTGCAACGATGAAGCTCCTGGAGTTCTGGAAGTTAATGCCGTAAACAAGAGAGGCCTGACAGCCTTGGATCTTTTCATGCTATGTACATGTGAATCAGGAATAGTGATCTATTCAGAAGCAGAAAGGCTTTTCAGGGGGGTTGGCGGCGTTAGCCCTCTATCAGGTCACAGTACTAACACTGTCAAAACTCCTTCAATCTCCGCCTCTAGACAAGATACCATGCTTGGGGATCATGAAAATTGGATCACCTGGAGGAACTACTTCAAGTTTCAGTTCGACCGGGACACTCCGAGCAGCGTGCGGGAGGCGTTCCTAGTAGTGGCTGTGCTAATAGCAGCTGCATCATATCAGACAGGGCAAAGCATTCCTACTTGGGATAAGCTCGAGGCTTCCGATAAATTTGATAGGAATCAGCTTAAGGGGATCTTGGTCGTCTTTACGTTCTTTCTAACACCATAGGGTTCTTGGTATCCTTGGATATGATTTTGGTACTCACCAGCAAGTTCCCAATGTATTGGTGGCTGGTTGTGGCTGTACATGCAATGGCCATTAACTACACCATCTCAATAGTTGGAAATGCCCCCTCCGGGCACCCGAAGATCGCCTCTGCTGTGATCTGTATCTCCTTGCTATTGGTAATAAGATTGACATCCAGATGCATAAGAACACGTTCTACGCGGCGGATACATAGATCATCTGCTGAGCAACTGGCATGATAGGATTGCTTTGGATTTTCTTACTACTACTTGGTATTTCCTACTAAGATGTCATGCTTATGGCAGCTATTGTTCGCCCCCTCTTTTTTTAATTCTTGAATAAGACTTGTACATTACTCTCATTATTGGGAGTTCTGCTTTTGTTCATCAACGTTTTGATACTCCTAAAATGACTTTTGGGGATTGGTTTTACGCGCGTATTCAAATTCAAGATATCATTCAGGACTGAACATATTTCTTGCAAGGCGTGTTGGGATACGCTTGATTTGGTCAATCCTTCCCCTTTCTGTCAAACATGATTTTGTCAAAAGAGAAAACTGATGGGGGTGGTAGAAATTGGTTTCAAACATATTCCAAGAATCATCCCAAAGATCTCATACACATTGTGCAATCTTCCAAGACTCTTGTCTCTTGCAGTAGCCGCTGGGGTGGGGCAATAAACAATGGCAGAAATGATAGATTTTATAAGTAAGTTAGGGAATCAAGAAATTTTAATATACAGCTATGGCTTATAAATATACTTTAAAATTGTCTTGTAGACATGATCATGGTTTCTGAAATGTTTAAAAAACCGAGAGAGCTTCGTACAGTCAAGCTTCCTGGGTGTTGAGCTCTCTTAATTCTTAAATAACTGGGAGCACGAGGGAAAACAGTCACTTGCAAGTTGAGATTAGAGTCTATATTATAATCCAAAAGTTTATATATGTATTTATCAGTTTATGCAGATCATCTTGGACCCCTATTATATGATAGAAGAACTAAAGCTGAACCTTAAGGGTTTGGAAGTATAATGGATCCATTGTTGTTCAAAGCTGCAAGAGATGGGAGCATCGAGGCTTTTCTTGAGCTTCTGCAAAGTGATCCTCTAATCCTGGAGCGTGTTTCGACTACAACTGCAGATACTCCACTGCACATTGCAGCCATGCTTGGACACCTTGATTTTGCAAAGGAAGTCCTCAAGCACAAAACCAATGTGGTGGAATATGTGAAAGAAATGAACCAGCATGGATACAGCCCCATTCACTTAGCTGCTGCAAATGGGCATGTTAATATTGTTGAGATGCTCTTAGAAGTTAGCCATGAGCTTTGCTATCTCAGGGGAAAAGGGGTTTTAACTCCACTTCACTATGCTTCCATTAAAGGAAGAGCTGATATTATTAGTCTGCTTCTCTCCAGATCTCCACTTTGTGTTATGGAGGAGACAGAGACGGGAGAAACTGCCCTGCATATTGCAGTGAGAAACAACCAGCTTGAAACCCTCAGAGTGCTGGTGGATGGGCTCAAGAGATGCAACAATTTGGTGGTTATAAACTGGAAGGACAAGGAAGGGAGCACCATTCTCCAATTGGCTGCAGCCAGGAAGAATCATCAGGTAACATAATTTATCTCCTCTGCACACTCTTGTTGAAGTACTAGTTACAACAACTCTGCCATGCATATTCCAAATCGGTTTTTATGGATTCTTGATACTAAACAGGTGATTGACTTGTTGCTGAACTGCAATAATGAGAGTCCAGGAGTGCTGGAAGTGAACGCCAAGAACAAGATTGGCCTAACAGCATTGGATATTTACCTCCTTTGCCCATGTGAATCAGGGGGATGTTCAGAAACTGAAAGGCTACTAAGAAGTGCTGCTGGAGCAGCAAGAGATTGGGCTGCAAACCCCATCAGTATTCCTGTCCACACAACTCACAATCAAGTCCCCAAACATTCAGACTTCCCGGTTCGAATTGATAACAATGTTGGTCTCTCCAACTTGGAAATCCACAATCATAATCCCCCAACTCCCACAAACAATGGGGTGCTCTCCAACTCATCAAGACCAGAAATTACATCAGATCATGGTACACCAAGTGAGGTCCGGAATGCAATGCTAGTGGTGGCAATACTGATAGCAACAGCTACTTACCAGGCAGTGCTAAGCCCTCCTGGTGGCCTTCAGCTGCTTGACCCTAAATCTGGTCATGGAGTAGTTGCAGAAGACAGATTCCTGCGGCTATTTTTCGTGTTCCTGAACAGTGCAGTGTTCCACATTTCATTGTATATGATTGTGAAGCTCATCGGAAAGTCCCATATGCAGCTGGAGCTTTTTGCAGCCATAGTAGCCATGTTCTTCACCTATGAAACAGGGTTGTTTATAATTGCAGTCAGAAGTGGAATAGGGATACAATTCGTCATCCCCACTATATGTATGCCTTCTCTTCTACAGGGTCTATCTACAATTATAAAAATGGCAAGGGTGGTCTGGAAAGAGCTCAGGAGCTGCTCACACCCCACACACACAGTGTGATCCATCCCTCCAGACTGGTGAGGACTACTATTTAGTGTGCCCTGCTGCTGTAATTCTTGGTATGTTTTTTAGGGTTCGGCTCTTTGTATGGTGACCAATCCCCTCAACCAATCACCAATAACATGAACTTGCAGAATTTGTTCAATCTTACATATGATTTAATTAGTTTTTTGAAAATAAAATTTAAAAATAATAGCGTAGCATGAGCACAGCCTAACTGGATAAGCTGTGTTGAGCGAGCCTTCAATTACTGTCCCCCTCAAGTCTCCTCCATCAATATCCGCTTTCTTGTATTTTTGCATCACTTCATGTTTTTGACACGATCTTACCCTCTCTTGAGCTCTAGGTATAAGTCCCATTCAGAATTACCTCATTGAGGGAGCAATACCTTCGTAGGCAGCCTGGATAAAAGATTTAATTAATGTATAAATGTTGTTAAATCCATTGTTTAGCAAGAACTCTTCAAACCTAAGATGTGAGATTTATCAGTATTACAATTAAAAAAACTGAGAAGTCACAGTCCAGTTTATCTAAGAGACGTGACAAGTATAGTATGTAACCTACACTCAGACATATAAGTTAATGCTTGGATGCCTAGAAAATTCAAGAGAATTAGAGACACAGGAAATGGATGCGGAGTTGGGCAAGGCTGCTAGGGATGGGAATACCAGGGTTCTGCTGGAGCTCCTGGAAAGAGATCCTCTTCTCCTGGAGGGTGTTGCGGCCGCCAGTGCATATAATCCTCTGCATATAGCTTCCATGTTAGGACACCTTGATTTTGTGAAGGAACTACTCAAGCATAAGTCAAATGTGGGAGAGTACGCCAAGGAGCTGAATCAACAGGGATACAGCCCCTTGCACTTGACTGCTGCAAATGGGCATGTTGAGGTTGTTGAGATGCTTCTAGGACTAGGAATCAGTCATGAGCTCTGCTGTGTCAAGGGAAGAGATGGGATGACTCCTCTTCACTGTGCTTCCATCAAAGGTAGATCTCAGATTATTGGCCTGCTTCTCTCTGCTAGTCCGCCCTGTGTTGAAGAGGTTAACGCATGGAATGAAACTGCCCTGCATGTTGCTGTTAAGAACAATCAGTTCGAATCTGTCAGAGCATTGGTGGAAGGGATGAAGCAGAGCAACAGTTTGGTCATCTTGAACTCGAGAGACGTTGAAGGCAACACTGTTCTCCACCTGGCTGCAGCCACAAAAAATCATCAGGCAAGTTTCATGGGGTTGACTTTTTTTTCCTAAAACAGCTTCTAGATGCTTGATATATGTATTTTATTGAATGCATAAATTTATGTGAAAACCTTAAATAAAGAACAAACATGTAATAAATGTATAAATTTACTTGAAAAATCTAAACAGGAAAAAAAAAACCACTGGTAGAAAGAGGAGTAATTCATTATCTACAAGATTGGACTGTTTGGGCGATTGGATAAAAAACCACAAGACCCTAGAAGATATAACGTATTCATATTAAGTATTCCAAAATTGAGCTGATAAGAAAAAATCCATAATGAAACTTTTCGGATAAGAAAACTTTAACGTCGCTTGTTCATGTGAATTGGATGAACAGGCATTGGAATTGTTGGTAAACTGCAATGATGGAGTCGGTGTGGTGCTGGACGTGAACACAACAAATAAGAGTGGGCTTACGGCATTGGATCTCTTCATATTGTGTCCGTGCGAATCAGGGAATGGATCAGAAATCATGAGGCTCCTCCTGGGGCGCCTTGGAGCTGCAAGATCGCAGGACTCACACACCATAGCAGATCCCGTCAATCCCAACAGTGATGCAGGCCATGGCGATCAACAAGTTGCCCCAACTTCAAGCTCCCCAGCAAGAGAAGTCACTTTGAATAGAGAGGAGATAATTTCCTGGGAAAATTACTTCCAATTTCAACTGGACAGGGACAATCCGAGCAGCGCCCGAGATGCGTTGCTGGTGGTGGCTGTTCTAATGGCGACAGCCACCTACCAAGCAGCGCTCACCCCTCCTGCTCTATCCTCCAATTCCTTCTCTTTTCTGTGGTTCATGGTTGCCAACAGCTTAGGGTTCTTCGCTTCCCTTAACATGATTGACATACTCACCTATAACTTCCCCTTGAAATTGGAGTTGTCTCTGACTGGATTGGCAATGGGGGCCACCTATGGAAGTGCAATGATCACACAAGCTCCAGAAGGACCCATCAAAGGCACCGTCATTTGGCTCTTCGTCATTATACCCATAGCAATGGTTATCTTCAGATGCACAAAAACAAGAATTAAGCAACACAGACTGCACCAGGTGCCTATAGATCGTCATCTGAGTGCCTAATAGCAGGGAAATTAGACCACAAGATGAGGGACAGGAAAAAGAAGTAACCACTCCACTCAATTACACATACACTACAGTCTACAATATTGATGTTTTTCCAATCAGAAGATATAATGACTCTGCCCCATATATCTGCTACTCTTCTTTGTTTTTTTTTTCTTTTTTTTTTTTAACTTATATTCACTACATATATTTGGTGTACTCTGTCATTGGATTCAAACTTGAGATATCTCATAAACTCATCCCATCCCTTTATATTTTTTTAACATGAGCCATGCCTCAAGGGCATTTATTTGCTACTTGTGAAGAAATAAATTAGCGTAATAATACCATATACATGTTTGGGAAACTTGTGTTTCAACCGATTGATTTGAGAATAATTACAAAGAAAACATAAATAATACAAAATACATTATTCAATACAATTTCATAAAAAATAATTGTGTTTCGCAAATACGCACTTGCGTGTACTACTTTAATAAACTCTGCGCACTATATCGCAGATTGCTTTCTCATTGTAATATCTTGAATATTAAGATCGTACATACAACGATACAGAGACTTGCGCATCATCATACCCTAGTAAACACAATTATTTTCTATAAAATCTTATTGAATCATATATTTTGTATTTTGTATGGCTTCTTTGCAATTGTTTCCAAATGAATCGACTGAAACACAAGTTTCCCTGTATGTTCTTCTGTTGAAGGTTTGCTTATTATGTAAAACTAGTTGTTTGGCTTGGTCAGTACATGATTAATACCATAAATTTATTAGTTTGAGTAGAAAACAAGTACAAAACCAGAAAGGAAATAAAGGCTGGATGCTCTGGTTCACATAACCACCCGCTCCAATTGCTTTGGCTCAAGATTTCGTTACATTGATATTCAAACCGAGCAATAGATAAATCAAACCGAGGCTGCCAAGAATATAAGAGACGATTTGCATAGCTGTTGAAGTTTAAGAACTTACAGATTCAAGTTGGAGATATAGGATGTGACAGCAGGGTTGTTCATGGTTGCAAGAGACGGAAATTTCAAGGCTCTGCTCGACCATCCCCTTCTGTCAAACATAGTTTTTTCAATCCATTTTTGTTCAAAGAAGTCGTGAAGAGAGAAAACTGATGGAAGTGCTTGAAATTGATTTCAAACTGATGTAGCCATGTTCTTCACCTATGAAACAGGGTTGTTTATAATCGCAGTCAGAAATGGGATAGGGATACAATTTGTCATTCCCACTATCTGTATGCCTTTGTTGGAAGGAAAATGGAGGAAGATGAACGAAGATGGAGTAAGAACTTAAAGATGGGAGAGATTAGTGTTGAGGATGATGCAGGATTGACTTCTATTGCTCTAATACTACTCATTGGTAGTATCAGTTGACGTCGGATGAATAGTAACCATATACGTGAATAGTACACCAGATTTACGTGGAAAATCCTTTAAGGTGAAGGGAAAAACTACGGGATAAACTCCGAACAATTCTTCACTATCTCAAAATGGTATGCAATACAATTCCTCCAAAGAATCTTCTAATCTTGGGGTATACACTAAAAAATTAGAGATAACCTCACACTCTCATGTTTTGGAAATTTCTTAATTGAGAATATCCCTCTCGACTTTCTCTCTAATATTTTCCCCTCACTCTCTCCCTCTATCTCTTTGTTTCTGTTGGATGGATTTCTAGTCACCGCCATTGTGTCATGGGTATGCATCTCGTCAAACAAAGAGCCTAAAGCGAGAAAACAAGGAGACATGCTTTCATGTCATGAGCATGTCTCTTAAGGAAAAATAAAATGGGATGGACCCCACTGAAATCTCCCTCCCAAACCCATTTAACACCCAAGGAGGAAACGTTTAAATCCCAATAGGATCTCCATGCCAACTAGCTTGGAACAAAAACTCCAACTTATGCGTTGAATGATCTTTGTCATCATGTCGGCTACATTCTCGTAAGTGTAAATCTTCTTCAATCGAAGCATTTCCTTTATGTAGCATCATGAACTAAAGGATATCCGATATATATGTTTCTATTCGAGGCCGTGTGGCATTCTTGCTCAAGTCTATTGCACTTTGACTATCGCAATATACCACATACTTGTTAGAGATCAGTACTATAAAAACAATGCAGAATAGAACAGAACGAGATGAGCATAAAACATGTTTAATGGAAAACAGTTTTACAGAACCTTAAGCAATATGTGGAGATGCAATTAACACGCTTGCAGAAACCAGAAATAACCTCGCTTGCGTGATCAAGTCTCGTGGTCGACACAATCTCCTTAAGACAAGTATTGCCTCGCAAAGGGTGCTTCGAGAATAATGGCAATTTGTCTCCCAGATACCGATCTCCCAATGTAAGAGCACTTCGTGTTGGTCAGTCGTAAACTGAACCGTGTGCGAACTCGCCTTCAAACGTATGAAATGAAATGAATGAATGGATGAATATTTCAAAAATGTATCTCAAATGAGAGAGTGTGGTCTTTATATAGACCTACTCATGACTATTCTGATACCATGAAGCTCGAAGGGTCGTGGTCTCGTTTCGCTCATGGCGAACAGACACGTCAAGGCTTCATCGAGAAGACGTGATCACCCAACGGTAACCTACGCAAAACGACGCTTTGATGCCAAAAGTGAGTTTGCTAGCCCGAACCCAACCCGAACCGGGGCCGCTCGTACCTGGCGCAAGAAGCCAAGGCCACAGGTGTGGTGAACCAAGCATGAGCTAGGTCCTCCCCTTCCACAAACTGGGGTGCCCCTTGGGGCCCAAACCCAACTATGTGTGTATTTATACCCTCTTTAAAAGTCTTGTTCCCATCCGATTTGTAGGACACAAGTTTTTCCACAAAGCCTTAAACCTTTAGTTACCGTTTCAATAAGGATGTTTGAGGCAATTTAATTCACTCCTTAATGGTTTTTGAGCAACTAAATATATAATCTTCATCTCCTCATGGAGGAGAACACATTCCCATGTGGACCCACCAAAAAAGCTTTGTGGGACCCAATGTAATTTTAGCTCAAAGATAGCTAAATCGATTGCGGCCAAACCTATTTTTTCCAACAATCACATGAATGAAATTGACCGATTAATGCGAATGACATGTCGATAATTAAGAGAGAGTTCGGGCTGGAAATTTTCAGATAGAGGAAGGTAGTCAGGGCTCGAACTCTCGTGAAATTCTATTTCCAGGTTACCGATTGATCGCTGAACATGATGTCTTGAACTCGTTCAATCATCATTTGTGTAAACTAAGACAATAACATTCAATGCAGAATCTTTTCTTTGACACAATTAGTTCACTCGCTGTGTTCATTTTGGCCCCGAACACCTCGGGTTTCATGAGCTCCCAGAGAACGAGCTCATCATCTCCCAGCGCTCTCACTCACATAGGTGACTTCATGGAAGGATCATATACCCCACTTGTCTTTAACAAGATATAAGAATCATAAAAAGCGTAGCTTACCCTGTTCAACGCTGCAGGCATCACTATTCTGATTATAGGAATGAGTAGGAGATTTGTTCTCTATAGTGATCTTCAATGAGTCACACAAAACTTGGTCATTCCTTTTCAACCTAGATCTCTTGGGATCTCCGCCGCCTAGGGCTGGTTTCCATTCCGACTACTCGTTAGTGTATAGGCTTTAAACCCATTCCCCGATAGATTTACTTACTTGCTCTCCTCGTCAAACCTTTGGTTAATGGATCCGCAATGTTCTTTCGACTCATGTGATTCAATGGTCATAATACCATTAGAGAGAAGTCGTTTTATGGTATTATGTCTCGACTAATATGTCGAGACTTCACTGCTATATATATGACTCGTGCTCTTCCACTGTCGATCACTATCGCGATGAATGCGCATAGCGTGCACAAGTTATGGCCATATTGGAATATTTTAAGAAATGACGGCTTTCACTCGCTTCTTCACTAACTTTATCTAGTGCAATAAACTCAGATTCCATCGTGGATCTAGCAATGCACGTTTGCTTAGAAGATTTCCAAGACACTGCTCCACCACCAAGTGTAAATAGATAGCCACTTGTGGACTTCGAGTCTTTGGTGTCGGATATCCAATTCGCATCACAGTATCCTTCAAGTACTGCTGGATATTTTGAGTAGTGCAATCCATAGTTTTGTATTCGCAAATACCTCAAAACTCTAATTATAGCCTTCCACTGGTCCCACCTAGATTACCAGGTATCTAATTACAATTTATCGACAGTAAGCTATGTCCGGGATCTTGGCCAGCCTATGACATACATCAAGCCGCCAATTGCTTGAGCATATTCTCATAGAAAGGCTTTTGCCAATATTTTTTGGATAGATGTAGATTTACATCTACAGTGTTCTCGCATTGGATCACATCATTTTGTTTAAATTTGGAGAATTTTCTCAATGTAATGTGATTGAGATAATATTACCCATCCGATGTTTTGAGATCTTTATCCTAAGTATAACATCAAGAATAATTAAAGTCTTTTCATGTCAACTTATTACTGAACATTTCCTCGTAGTTTTAATGACTTCATTATTGCTACCCAAGATGAGTATATCATCAACATAGAGACAAATAATGACAACCACGTTCTGTTCTAACATATACACATTTGTCACACTCGTTGATTTTGAATCCATTCATTATCACATGAATCACAAATTTCTGCCATCAAGATGGTGTCATGAATCCATAAAGGATTTAACAAGCCGACAAACTTTCTTTTTCTCGACTGAATGTTGAACCTTCGTCATCACGGATTTTCTCATCCAGTCACCATTTAAAGAAAAGTTTGCCTTTACATCCATTTGATGTATCTCTAAGATTGTGTATAGTCGCAATAGCTATTAACATTTGAATGGATGATATTCTTGTTGTATCGTGACAGTAACAAATAGTCCAAGCCTTCTTTTTTCTTGTAACCTTTGATAACCAGTCTGGCTTTATATTTATCAATAGATCCATCTGCTTTCATTTTCTTCTTGAATATCCATTTATATCCTAGAGGTTTTTAACCTGGTGGAAGATCCACTAGTTCCCACGTATGATTTTGCAATATGGACTTACTTCACTGCTTGTAGCCTCTTTTCCAATATGGAGCCTGTGGCTCGACATAGCTTCCTTAAAGCTTTGAGGCTCATCTCTCTAACAGATACATTAGCAGTGCAACTGACCAAAAGATTTTGACGTTTCTAATTCTTTCACAAGGCCTAGGTTCATCATCATCTGTTGGCTCGACTCACGCTCATCAAGCAGCATCATGAGTCCTTTTACTGAGTTTGACTCCCTGCGGTGGATTTGTAAGGAAATACATTTTCAAAGAAAGATGCATTCCTTGATTCGATAATAGTATTGGCATGCATATCATACTTCGATTTATGAACTTAAACCGGTTATGCACTACTATTATGTGCATATCCAATGAAAAACACAATCAACTATTTTGGTCCTATTTTAAACCTTTGTATAGGTACCGCCACTTGAGCTGCATACACCCCCCACACTTTCAAGTGTTTGTAAGAAGGTCTTCGACCTTTCCACAACTCATAGGGTTTATTGGTTTCTTGTGAGATATTCGCATGAGAATATAATTTGGTCGGTGCTGCTTCCCCCATACTTGAGGTAGTCCAGAACTTAATAGTAATGCATCTCATCATTTTTAAAGTTCCTGCTCTTGCTCCAGAACTCCCATTTTTACGAGGCAGTGAATAGGTGCGCCGTTCGTGGTATTATACCATGTTGTGAACAAAATCCCCAAAAGGTGCTTCATATTCACCACCTTATCATCAGACACTGATTTTTCTATCAAGTCGGTTCTCCACTCATTCTCAAATGTTGAAACATTTCCAATGCCTCATCTTTACTTCTCAATAAGTAAACATAATAAAGATTCAGGTAATCATCAATAATGTAAGAAAATATTTCTACCACCTCTCGTTTGAATAAATTTCAAATCACGTATATCCGAATGTATTAATTCTGGGGGTTCACTACTTCTTTCAATCGATTGAAGGAAGTTCTGTAAGCTTCAGATCTACCACATATCTCACATTTATGATTTGGATCTATTTGAAATTTAGGCAAACATTCCATATTAATTAACTACAAGAATGTATCATAATTAATATGTCCTAGTCTACCATGCCACATATTTGAAGATTCACATATAAGCAGAAGACGTGTTCTCTTATCGACATTGTTAATAGGAGGTACAACAACTATTACATTCATTTTGAAGAGCCCATTGCTCATGTACCCTTCCAATATTAAGCATCCTATTTTGGTGAGGATGAAGTTGTCAGACAAATACCAACTTGAGGCCCTCTACTCAACAATGATCTGCACACTAGGATTCTTTCGAATTTCTGACACGCAACACATCATCAGAAGAAGTTCCCGCCTCCGATGTCATCTTCAATACTACCTTCCAATAGCCTTCAACCTCGAAGAAGAGGGAGTCGCCCCATAAAGAGTTTTTCTCCATTATCTATGGTTTGATACATGCATAGTATGGCAAACACCTTTGTCTCCGAAACCCAGAGGTCTCCCTGTGACACCCACCATTCCTCGGGTATTCCCGCCAATGAAGTTCACCTCTGAGAGTACTCAAGGAGAGGGTTCATGTCCGAGACATTGTCTACCTGTACCACTGGTCGAGGGCGCTTCTCTCCTGACCCCTTGTTCCCACGACTTCACGATCACCCCTTAGCACCCAAGTGTCCCTGCTTGTCGCACACAAGACTCAGCCTCGAAACTTCAGACCTCGCTTAGGACCACTGCCAGGCTTCCTCTTCTTTGCAGATCAGGGAGGTCCGAACTTGTTCCACAACATTAGCCTCGATTCCATGAAGCCCCGCCTCGCCTTCTTCTCGACGCACCAAGTCTTCTCTATTCTCACCACGATCAAGTCTTCAAGTCTCATTTCCTTCCGCTATGCTTTAGGTAATTTTTGAATTCTTTCCATAGCCGTGGCAATTTTTCAATAATTGTAGCCACTGGAAAGATTCACCGAGAGACATCCCTTTGCATGTATGTCATGCGTAATCACTTGTAGATCTTGAATCAGCTGATCATCATTTGCATCGTACACTGAGTTCAAGAATTTTCCACTACAAACTTCTCAGCTCCCGCATCCTTAGCCTTGTACTTTTTTGTCCAAGGATTCCCATGCCTTCTGCAGTGACAAGGTGCAATACACATTTACAGTGTGTCATTCCTGTGCCATTCAGAGGTAGTTGCGACACAAGAACAAAGATGCTTCCATAAGCCTACGGCAACCACTCGCCTGTCACATTTTCCTTCACGCTGAGCATCCTTCGAAGGGTAAACCGCCAAATTCATGTGGTCATGCAGAACGACATCTTGCTGCCACCTTGAATTCTGGTCCCCACAAATTTTTCCTAGCTTCTCTCCATGACTCACAAATACTGTGCCATAATGTGCTGAGGAGGCACCACAAATGGGGCAGTAATCGCAGTCATTATATTTCAAACCGACCTCGCTTGCACTAATAAAATGACTTAGCCACTTGAGCAAACACAAGATATGTAAAAAAATGACCGAGCCAAATTCTCGGCGGATTAATCAAAGTGGCTATTGTTTGTTAAACAGCAGATAAAACGATGCTGTCAAAAGCCAGTTTAAACTAAAGATAAAAAAAACCATTTAGCCTAATTTATGGGAAACAATAATCTAATAAATAAATAAAACCAAAAGATTTAACCAAACAGACTAGTTTTGAGTTTAACAACAAGGGAAAAGAAAAAGGAATCGACAGACCAAAGACCCGTAATTAACCAACATGTATAGTTCAGCGAATTATCAAGACAAATAACCTGGAAGTTCTCAGATTTCGGGAATCAGATCTATATCTAAAATAAATTAATTAAATCCACAAGATCGGGAATAACATAAATGGGGCTATTCAACAGTTCAGAATAACATTTAATTCGGTTTCAATGTAATATGAGGTTGGTAACGATAAACAGAAAAGTTTTTGCAAACAGCACCAAGTGTTATAAAAACTAAAGGGCAAATGCTCGTAGTCCAACTAACCCGGGTCTGTAAAACGTATACGCACCGATATCTACAAATAAAAACTATAAATGTAACGTTTTTTCGCAAAAATTGCAAAGCAGAAAAACCAAGCAAAACAGAGCAGAACGTTCAAGCCGTATTTATGTAAACTAAAAAGCACCAAAAAAAGATACTTGTCTTAAGATTGTTAGAGATCAGTACTATAAAAACAATGCAGAATATGGGCAAACAGATGAGTACAAAATATGTTTAATGAAACTGCTTAACCTTAAGCAATATGTGGAGATGCAATTAAAATGTTTGCAGGAAAACTAGAAAAGAACCTGTTTGCATATCAAAAATGTATCTCAAATGAGAGAAAGTGTGGTCTTTATATAGACTCCGCTCTTCGTGACTGCTCAGCATACCATGAAGCTGAGTGTCCGCCACGCAAAACGGCGCTTTGATGCCAAATGTGCTTTGCCAGCTCCAACTCCCGCCATTTTGGCTTTATGGCGAGGGCGCGCCAAGGTGGCGCGTGTGGTGAATCCAAGCATGAGCTAGGTCCTCCCCTTCCACAAACCGGTGCCCTCGGGGCCCAAACCCAACTACAATGTATAGATGATACCCTTTAAAAAGTCTCGTTCCCATCCACGACACGTTTTCCATAAGCTTAAACCTTAGTTACCGTTTTCTGCGGGATTAATGTCGGGCAATTTCAAATTCACTCCTAATGGTTTTTGGTGTTAACCAACATGCACTTTCATTTCCTCATAGAGAGAACACATTCCCAAGTGGACCCACCAAAAAGCTATGGGGACCCACTGCAATTTTAGCTCAAAGATAAATAAACATCATGCTCAAACCCATTTTTTCCCAACAATACTCATCTTGTTTCAGACCCAGCCTTTGAAAAATCTTCATCCATAGCCATCTCACACGCCTTTCCGTAAGCCTATATATTCCGTCTGGGCCAGGGATAAGCACAACATTTTTGCAACTTGACTGCCATGATATGCCTCCCTTACAAAGTAAACAAATAATCTGATGGGATTTTGGCGCCATCAAGATCACCTCAGCCATATCCGTATATGTGTAGCCTTCGAGAACTCCGGGTTTTTCCTTTCCAAAACATAAAACAAGTTTGAAGTTCCCCAGATATTCCAAGGACTATTTCACGCTTCCAATGTTCTTGCTGTGGTTTGCAAAAAAATCCGCTTCACTACTCCAACAACATGAGCTATGTCTCCATGCAATAAACCATAAAGATACATGAGGCTTCCAACTGATGACGAATATGGAATAGCAGTCATTTTCTTCTTCTTTTTCTTTAGTTGAAGGACACGACTTCTTGTTGAGTTTGAGATGACCACCAAGAGGCTCGCGAATCGCCTCAGCCTCTTCATGCTGAATCTTCAAGAATCCTTTCTTCAACGTGACTTTCAGACAAATCATAGTCTTTATTTTTCCTGTCACTAGTGACTTCATCCCCAAAATTTGTTGGCTAGGCTTAAGATCTCATCAAAGGACTTAGCTAACTCTTCCTTCAACTTACTAATTTGTATTTATCCTCGGCCAACTATCACATATCATCTACATGTAATAATAGATAATAAACTTCACTGGAAATTGCTTCTGGCAGACACAATAGTTCACGCTTGGTAATTCACACCACCATGAATGAGTCGAACTTTATACCATTGCTTTGGTCACTTCAACCCATACACTCTTATTCAATGCATGCATCAAGTCTTCTTCCCTTGACTTCAAACCCTTCTACAGCTACATGTAGATTTCTTCTTCCAAATCACCATGGAGAAATGTAGTTTTTACATCTAACTACTCTATCCCGATGTCTTGAGTAGTTGCTAACCCTAAGAAGTACGCCCTAACGGGGAATAAAACCCTTGGAATCTTCCTCTAAGGATTCCAATTTAGTTTATCCAGATCTAAGTGGCATCAACCACCTCAGAGCACGACACCGGCTGGTTCCAATCCAGTGCGATCGCCGAAAAAATCGAAGAAAGACATTGAATAGGAACTATGAAGGCGGAAGGGAAAGGTGAATATAAGAGTGGCAGAAAGGGAAATATGGAATACGAATGGAAATATAGGGTTTTGTGGAGAGCGAAAAGGGGAGGGCGGGAAGAACTGGAGGAAAGAGTGAGGAGAGTTGTAATTAATTAGAGATAGAAAACCAGTCCGTCCCTGATTAGGGATGAAATTTCATCTCTAAATTGAGACGGATTTACTTCCATCTCAAATCAGAGACGGAATTGGTCGGTCTTTGAATAGGGACGGAAATTCCATCTCTAAATAGAGACAAAAATTCTTTTATTCTGTCTCTGATTTGAGACGGATGTCTGCAATCATCTCTAAATAGAGACGGACACTTGCCCGTCTCTAATTCCATTTTTTTCTTGTAGTGTTTCCTTGATACATGTATTAGAAGCCTATAAAAGGGCCTCACTTACACCTTGTAAAATGATTTGAAGAAATACAATTCTCTCATCCATATTTATTTTCTTTTCTCTCCAATATCTCTGTTCCTTAGAACATATTTTACAATACGTTATCAAAACAAGTACTCTATCACCCGATGAACGACTTTTGAAAATGTCTGATATTACTAAGAGGGAGTTTGTTGAGCTCGCCCTAGATGGCAGTAATTATTTGACTTGGGCATTTGATGTTGAGATTCACCTCACATTCTCTGACTTAAGTGAAACTATTGTCCCGGATTCTGAATGCAGCTCTGCCCAGAAGGCAAAAGCGTTGATTTGCCTTCACTACCACCTTAATTAGGTCCTCAAAAATGAATATCTTACTAAAAAAGATCTGTTTATTTTATGGAAATCCCTAAAAGATCACTTTCATCAACAAACAAACATAATCCTCCCTCAAGCACAATATGATTGGTTGAACTAATGATTCTAATATTTTAAATCTATGATGGAATATAACTCACTTACACCATTGTCTCACACCGCTTTGTAAATGTAATATTACAAATATTGAAATCGACAGAAAAGACACTATCAACTTTCCATACAGCACCAGACTCCAACAACAAAGATAAGGCCAAGAACTATGCTACGATTCTAAACTAATTTTGCATTGTTGGTATGTAGTAAAAACATAACCAACTATTGATGAAAATCATAATGCAAGACTAGTTATTCACAAGCAAAGGTTTCAAAGCATGCTATAGTTCGCGTAAATGATAGTAGTATGGAAAGAGGTCGAGGTCGAGGAAATACCAACTTGATCTCATAAGAGGTGGTCAGAGGCCCAGGTAATCATAATATTGATCGAAGTTCCGCGCCGCAGAAGGGCATGAACAATGTCAACCTCCATAAAAACCAGTTCAACTCTAACAACCATAGATCGTAACTGCTTGTTAAGGCGTCACGACGGCCATTGGTCTCGCACACGCCGCACACCCAAACACTCGGGTTAAGGTGTAACAACCCATACCCGTACATAGTGTGTACCATTCACCAATATGGTAGGGTCAGACTACGTCAAGTGAGGAATGCCACAAAGCCGAGCTTCTAACTGCTTAGCTTACAATACATGTGATGTAGTTATACTTTGATCAATGATAGAATTATCCTTAATATCATTCTTTCCAGAATTATAAAAGTTCATGTCCACATATAACATAATATTATAAAACACTACTATAGTAGTGTTCAAATATCATTTACATATCATACTTATTTATATATATGTATATATATATTATTTTGCATATTTGTACTAATACATATTTATCTACTTTCATTATAACAAAATATTACATTTGTGTTACTATCACAAAACTCAAGACCTACATTAGTGAGCTCCTACTGTTGTGTTGGCCTTGGTAATTGCAAGATGTCCTTGGCGTCAACTTTAACTTTGATACCTACAAGGATAGAACACCTGAGCTAAGCATATAGCGAAGCGAGCCGGGGAACAACATGATATGGACAACCACTCATAGTGATCATCAAGAACATCACACACATATGAATATATTTCATACAGAGTAGCTGTAACATTCATTTAATGATAGACATAACATGGACCTATAGGTGCAATGTAATCATTATTTATATTCATTAATCATTTTCATGTTCATATTGTTTATTACCCGTAACACATTTCATAAAAGTTAGCCGCATACCGTAAGAAGTGGATAATGTGAAATTACAAAGACGCTTAGGGCATCGAAATTCCCTATAGTACATTACGGTAACATACTAGCTTTGGAAAGTGACCCAAACGAGGTCCAGATAATGACCCAAACGGGGTCTGCAGCACGGTAGGTTGTAGCGACAATAGTCCCTATAGGCATGTCTATATATCTACTACGCGGTCATAAGAAAGCATTCAGATATATGCATTTCTATATCGATTATACTAGTATCATTAACATACATATCATACTTACAATCAATTATTATGATCGTATAGCAATCATGCATATAGTGGAGTCCATGTCACATACTTATCATGTAATATTCATTAACATATAACATTTTTACATACAAGGTTCTTTCATGTAATATTCATTAACATAGAACATTTTCACATAGAAGGTTCTTTCATGTATTTATTAGTATCATCTTAATAAACTATCTAAATTCATTTAACATTAATTTATTAACTCATATTAAGTATCATTTAATAAGGTTAAGCCAATGCCTAAACCTTTCTGAAGGTTCGCAGGCCCAGAATACGACGTGTAAAATTTCACATTTTGACAAAAGTGAAGGGGCATACAATGGGGAGAATTTTCTTCCCCACCTTGTAAACCCATTCTACCTACATTAATAATCAATTATGTCCGAACAATACAAGGCAACTCCCATATCAACTTCCAACTATAATTTTTTTTTCTTTTAACCAAATGTTCCCCTATGTCTTAAGTTTCCAATGGCTCAAAAATCAAGTCATTTGAACCTTTAAATTGGGGAGGTACGCCTAGATATTCGAATCGGCCCCGGACGCTTTCTAAGAACATAATTGTTTCCAATATTTGAAATTTTCTAGGAACAATAGAGACATAATGTGACCATACTTTATTCATGAAAGTTGCTTTCCTAGGTTTCTAATTTAAGTAGAATTTTGATTCACCTCATTTGGGTCAGTAGAACTCAATATATGGCCCAAACAACATAAATTGCTCCCATTAAGGGAACAGTTTTAGTATCTTAGCATCAGACTCGGGTTCAAAGGTCATAAAGCAGGATTTAGTTCTCAGTCTCTTTTGAACATTTGTAGTTATTGGTCTTAAATTTCATCTCCAATTGGAATCATTCAATTTGGAGGTCTGTAGGCCAAATTATGGCCAAAACAAGGACACTGGTCTAATGAAATTTTGACAGAGTTTCCTCTTAAACACCTAGACATCAATTCACACATCTTTACTCCTTATTAAAGGCCACAACCGACTCATATCACAAATATACCATCAATTCAATATCATAACCAATTTAATATGTACATAAACATACACAAAGAGAGTTAGGTTCCCAAACCTTAATTTGCTCCTATTTGCTTCAAATCTACCCTTTCTTCTCTTCTTTTTCCTTCTCTTTGTCTAGCTGCTTCTCCTTGTTTGACCTAAGGTGGATAGCTAAAATTGAAGAGAATTGAGTTAGGGTTTTCTCACCCTTAGAACAATCGACCTCTATGGCTTAAATAAGCCATGAAAAGCTTTCCTCCACCTTCTTTGTTTTTCTAGAAACTAATTCCGTGTCCTTATTTGATTGGCTCAATTTATTTAATTTCTATTTAGTCCTTCCAGCTTTATTTAATTAGACATTTAACATATAAATATTTCTAAATCAAATATTTACATACAAAACTTCTTAATTTATGTCTTTGGGCCCCTAAATTGACAATTTACCAATTTACTATTGACTTCTGAATTAATTCCGACTATTTCATTTTTCATTCTTTACTATTTTAACCACTCAATTACACATTTTTTACCTTCATTATACCCTAGATGTAAAACCCCAAATTACACCCTAATGGTTTATTACATGTTTAGGGTATAATATAAGTAAAATTTGCATTTTTCGGAAATTTGAGTACTAAGGGTAAAATGGTAATTATCAAATTAAGGACTCAAGTGACATAAGATGAAAAGATTATATGTTAAAGTGGAAATATGACAAGTTGATTTTCAAATAGAATGAAGTGGAAGGACTAATAAGCAAAAAGAAAAATTGGAGGCCAAATGCCTTAAAGCCAAACATGGCCTTATAGTGGTGGACATTTCCCATTTGGCTAAGAGGAGGTTAGGGCTTACGGTTTTGAGAGGAGAAGAAGCCATTTTTGGGTTTCCAATTGTTCAAACAAAGATAAGGAAAAGAAGAAGAGAAGAAATCCAGGTTTGGAACTCTAATATTTGTTAGTATGGAACCTATATGTATGGATACTTGTTTAGGTTTGTGTATGGATTTGTTGGTTAGGAAACCCTCATAACTCTCTCTTTGCCTATGTTTGCCCTATCTCTGTATAAAAGTGATTTTTGTTAGTGTTAGTTTTGTTTTGTGGTTGATTTTGGGTTTTAGTTGGAAATTTCAGGTGAAAAGAGGCAAACTTGCAGAAATAACATGTGAGTACCGGTACCGAAAGTTGAGTACCGGTACTCAAAGTTGTTTTTGGTCAGAGGATATTGAGTACAAGTACTGAAAGTTGAGTACCGGCACTCAAAGTTGTTATTGGTCCAGAGGATATCGAGTACCGGTATTGAAAGTTGAGTACCGATACTCAAAGTGGTTTAAGGTCCAGAGGATGTTATACGGTGATCAAACCGGTACCTGCATCAACGTGGTTTAAGGTCTGCAGGATGTTGGGCACGATATTGGAAAGTTGAGTACCAAGACTAAAGTTTTTTATGGTCTGAGTACGGTCCTTACAACCCTCTGCTTTTTGTTCCCGTTTCCGTTAATCGTGAATGCAAAGGATTAGTACATGTATAAAAGTTATATGAAATGCTGTGCCTCTTCGAGGCGGCTTCTTTTCGCTGAAACATTATTCTACCCCTTATTTGTTAATGTAATTAAGAACAAATAACAAGCTCGTTGATATATATAATTATATGTCCGCTTAAGATCAAATAAATAATGAATAGCACCTTCCTGATCAATGCTTCAAGACTTCGCAAGGCTACGACACTTTATTATGTGGGCAGCACGTTCCGTCAAAGGCTATAAGACTTCGCTACATGGGCAGACACGTCTCTATTTAGTGCTTCCTAAGACGTCTCTGCTCAATGCTTCTACATTCTACTGCACGACACTTTGTTACGTAAGGCATCGCCCACGTACCCGCCTCCTTCTAATGCTACGACACTTTTGTTACATGGGCATGCACGTGATTGCTCAACATCAGACAGTTCCTTCTGTACTCCATTGTGTTGTATCCCTATCATTCATTGTTACTAGTCTATGGAGGCAAACATTTATATGAAAAGTATTTGAATAAAATGATGTGTGAAACATTTATATAATAAGAATCTGAATAATGAACAATAAGAGAGCATAAGGAGTTCTGTTTTGTAATGTACCTACGGGTACCTTCTCGCTGCATAAAGATCTATGTTCGAACTCCCACGGAGGTATGTGATTCGCGCTACGCAGGTGATCCGAATCAACAAAATTCTATCCTAAATTCCTCCCATCAGTCAGAGCAAGCCACTGCAAAGATAATGTTCTGTGGTCGAATCACGTGGATGAGTTTTCTTCTGACAAATGACTTACAAAGGATATTAAAATTGGTGAATTTAATGATTATGGGATTTGCTAAAAACAAGGGGGTTTTGATGGTGAAAACCTGAAATAAACTAAGTGAAATAAGAAAATAATAAAAGATGTCTCCTCAAGGGTCAGGATACCGGGCTTAGGATTCTAGGCAACCGAGGTCCCTAAGTTCATTTCTCGCTGAGGATGACATATAGTCATTTCCTAACCGATCTTCTATTTAGCTATAAAACCTAACCCAAAATAATTATCCTTTGAAAGATGGTGTTTAATGAGTAGCAAGGTCACCGACAAGTGAAGAATACTTTCTCCCGACTCACCTTACAATGATTAATAGAGAGAACTAATGAATTTCATGGATCTAGCAATAAGCATCCACTCGAACCCTAAAAAGATTACCAAATAAAGGTCATTCAAGGTGAATCTAGGGATTTAAACCTAGAGTTCAAAGGAAACAATAAATCGCTAGTGCACTGTGAAACAGGGAACCTCCAACAACCTTCGTATCTTGCACCCAAAGAACCTTCAAGCTTCATGATGGGCGGATTTTAGTTTCTTCATCCCTCTGAGTCATTATCCCTGAGGGTGTTTAGCCGCCAGAAATGGAAAAGAAAATGAAAGAAAAGGAGCAAAAGAAAACGCTGAGAGCCGAAAGCTTCCCAAAAAATTTATTGCGTATGATGTCTTCTTATGTGAACTCGACCGAGCTTATATAGTGCTCAGAGCAAGGGAAATTACAAAAACAAACCGAAACAAAAGCTATTACAAGTGTAGAAATGAAATTAACTAAAACGGGGTCGTTTGTACACAAAACGACAAGAGCAGAGAATTTCGCTATAAACAAAATTTTCGCTACATAGCGAAATTTCGCTATGATAGCGAAAATTTCGCTATGTAGCAAAATTTTCGCTATATAGCGAAAATTTCAGCATAGCAAAAATTTGCTTCAGCACTGTTCATCACTGTTCCATTGCTTCTTGCTGCTACTATTCACGCTACACTATTCCATTTCTTCTTACTTTGATATTCTTCATTCCCTACCAATAAATTAGAAAACCATATGAAATTGACGGAAATCAACCCTCGACTTTGTTATGATTGACGGACACGACGATTTGGCTTCCAATTCCTGCAAAAACTATAAAAACAACCATGAAATGCCATCAGTAGAATAATAGGGACCTTAATGTGAAAATCGGGTTAATTAGAATGATTAGTATACAAAAAGCACTCAAAACCTATAATAAATAGGGCTCAAAATAGCACTTTTTGGGCACTAATCACACCCCCCAACCTACACATTGCTAGTCCCTTAGCAATGAAAGAAAGAAAGAAAGAGAGAGCATACAACAATAACAAAATTATGTTCACAAAATTGCTATTTCAAAAAGGTTGTGAATGAGTAATGCCTAACCCTAAGTAAGAATCATCAAAGCCTTGTCCAATAACTATCTTTGAGAGAATGAATGCCATACAAAATTGAGTATCAAAAGAGCCTCCATCTTGGTGAATCAACTTAAACTTCCACCAAAATCTAAGTGTTTGTTTGATCGCCTCAACAAATAACCGCTAAACCGCATTCCCTCCCCTAACCTAGTTATTGTCACAACCTAGCATGCTGAACCAACCCAACACAGATCAGACTCCACTTTTATTCCACAACCTTACAAGCAGTGTGGTGCAATGTCGAGGGTTTGACTTCACTAAAGTCCGTAACGGACAACTCGACGACCCAACCAAATAAGCCAAGATCGTCAGCGAGGATCTTTCACCACACCCTATAGGTTTCACCCCGGACTAATGATTTCGAGTCTCCAAAGACCTACAACTCAGCCAAACTCCACCCATCCACCCGTAGCGAACACTAACGGTGGCTCCCAACTACCGTTTAGGGCACTGTGCTTTAAAGGTTACTTATAAACCCCCGAACTCGTGCTCTGCTTCAAGGCAAAGTTGCAATTTTCTTTCTTTTTTTTCTTTATTTTTCTTTTTTATTTTGAAGACATATTGGCCTTCTATTCATGTGGGGTCCTAACCTATTAAAGGAAACAATCTAACTAGGGCAAAAGTTAATAATAAGTTTAGAGGTTAGCAATTTTAAATATAGAAACATGCAAGGTATATATAATATGAAAGCGAAAATATTAAAAGTTAACGAGTCAACTGTTATCATCAATCACAAGAATAATCACATCAGCAGTCGTTAATTTCAACAGTTAATGGTACTTTACAGCGCACGGTTAAGAAGAGGCAGTCAAAGAAAACGCGGTTGTTCAATATCAAAATGGTTAACGTATAATAACAACATAACGGTGTCACTCGCGACCTTCCCAACTGAACTAATTCATATAGGTCGATCGGAACAGAGGCAGCGTTACCAGCTGATGAGATGATCACGCGGACAGAGATCGCAAAGCTTCATCGGAGACCATCACCGCCAGTCGGGTCGGCGCGCGGAACAGCAGTGGTACATCGTCAGAAAATTTTAAAACAACAAGGTACAAGCGTTTTTCTGAAGAATGATTACACCAGTCCAACCCAAAAACTCAAAACAGTCTGAAGAGTTGTCAAACCAGAAAAATAGAAAATAAACGTATGAGAGCAAATGACATAAATTCGCTATTTATTTAAAATTTCTATAGCGAATTTTTTAATAATAAAATAAAAAAAAAACAAAAAATTTTCTTTTGAGACAATTTTTTTATATAAAAATAAAAATAAAATAATAATAATAAAAACAATTTTTTTTTTCAACAATTTTTTTTTGATAAAAATGAAAATAAAATTTTTTTTATTATTTTTTTTATTTTTATTATTATTATTTTTTATTTTTTTTACTTACCTTACTGTTCCTTTTTTGAGAGACAATTTTTTTTATAAAAATAAAATAAAATAATAATAATAAAACAATTTTTTCAACAATTCTTGATAAAATAAAAATAAATTTTTTTTTTTTTATTTTATTATTATTATTATTTTTTTTTTTTACTTACCTATTGTTCCTTTTTGTTCTTTATCGAAGAGGACCCACCGCTTGCCTCGCTTTTGATCTTTCGTCAAAATTTTACCAAACCGCAAAAAATTAATACAAGAAAAATTAAGAAAAATTGCAGAAAAGTGAAAAACAAACTAGAACAAAGATTAATTTAAAAATTAGAGAAAATCTAAAAAGAAAAATTAAAGAAATCAAAATAAACTAAAAATAAAACAAAATAAAATAAGAAAATAAAATAAAATGAGTGAACTTTGCTCACTTAAACCAATACTCAGTCTTCGGTCTCTGCAGTTAGAGAACCTGTGGAGCTTAGAGCGCCGAGGTTCGGTACTCCAACCGAATCAAGACCCGAACCATCCACTATGCCATGCAACGGAGCGGTCACACGTCTCGATGAATTATGTTGTCAAGTAGTGGCCACTAATGTCTCAAGCTCGCAGGCAGAGAGCAAGAACAGGTTTTTTGTGGTACCACGCCTCAGTGAATCAGGTTGGTGTGTATAAGGTGGATATGCAATGGTTCAGGATAGAGTGCTACTGGCAAAGGTCGTAGTGGCCTCGGGCATTGGCAAGGGGTTCACCTCGTGGGAAATGGTTTGAGAACATGCTGGGCTCATCCACTCCTTCTTTCCACTTCCCTGGGCTATAAAGGGAAAGATTTCTTCGTCTCCTAAAACAACATCACACATATTTGAGGATTCGCATAAATCCTTCGACAATTCAATAAATCCTATAAGCCCCCCGGTGTGGTCAGTTGCCGACACCAGTTCCTCCGCCATGGTGTGTCACTTTGGCACTCTTCCTCTCGTGGACATTGATGTTGATCGATTAGGTTTTCTCAATGGAGTCTTTGGTGTGCTGTCCCATTTATGCTCAAGGTCATTTTTCAGCCCATATAATTTCTTGTTCAAATTGTCTTCCACAGTGACAATTCTCTTATTCGTATGGGCATTAATCCCCTTCTGCTCTGCCACAAAGTCATCCACTATCTGGGTAAGGTCCAAAATGGCTTATTCAAATGGAGGGATTGACTGTGGTGGCTGAGGTGACTGAGGAGTTGAAGCATAATATGGAGGTTCAAGAGGTGCATACTGTGGAGGTCTTGGTTCCCATGAGGAATTTGTGTGATCCACCTATGGCTGTGGGTACTACCATACGGTGAACTCATCCATCGGGTTTCTATAGTCCCTACGTGACCTATATTCATTTAGATTCCTTCCACAAGGTCGACTTTGCCATGGTTGTTTCAGAATCCTCGCGAACATATATGCACTAGTGGTTACCCGCCACATGTCGACTGCATCAAATTCCTCTTCCATCGGGGTTCAAATTCAACCTTGATTAAGAAACTCTATCCCACTGGAACACGAACAAGAACAAAGCAAACACTAAACAAGGAAAAAAAACAACTCTACCAAAAAGGGGTAAAGTTAGTTGAAAACAAAATAATATGGAACAAAATTAAACACACTGAAAACACTAAAAAGATATATATATATATATATATAAGAAAATTCACGTAACTCGTGATTGAGGATCACAAGTGTTAATGTGTCATCATTTGCACTTAGGCACCATCCCCAACAACGGCGCCATTTGATTCGCGCAGGCTACGCAGGTGATCCGAAATCAACAAAATTTGTATCCTAAATTCCTACCGGCCGAGCAAAGCATCAAGTAAAGATAGCTATTTCTGTGGTCGAACATGTGGACGGGTTTTCTTCGCACAAATGACTTACAATGATATTAAAATCGTGAATTTGGTTTAGATTATGGGATTTGGTTAAAACAATGGGGTTTTGATGGTAGAAATCGAAATAAATCATGAAATAAGAAAAATAATAAAAGATGTCTGAAGTATCAGATACCGGGCTTAGGATTCTAGTGTGGCAACCGAGGGGTCTCTGCTCATTTCAAGGCTGGGAGGATGACATATAGTCATTTCCCGAACCGGATCTTCATTTAGCTATAAAACCAAAATGGTGAATTTGGTTTGGATTATGGGAATTTATAAAAATAGTGGGATTTTGGTAAAAAATGCGGGAGGGTCAAGTTGTGTGCATTGAAATTAAAATGAAGAAAATAAGAAAAGAACTCCTCAAGTTCAGCCACCGGGTTAGGGCTTTGTGGCAACCAACATGTCCTGTCTTTTTCTCGCTGGGAGGATGACCTATAGTCATTTCCCGAACCGGATCTTCATTTAGCTTTAAAACCTAAACCCTAAAATTTTCCTTCTTGAAACAAGGCATTTAATGGGCATAAATGTCCTCGACGGTGAGAACACATCTCAAAAACTCACCCTACAGTAACTAATAGAAGACAACTAACTGGATAACAGAGGATCTAGTGGTAAGTATCCACTGTATCCAAAAAAAGTTTGCCAAATACATGTTAGTGAGGGCCAATGAAAGATTTAAACTCATTGTGAAAAGTGTGAACTTAAACAACCATAAATGCTCACATGAAAAGCAAGAGACAATGGGCTTACCTCAAAATTTAAGACCTAGTGGCCTTCCCCTTCAAGGATGGGGGAGGTTTAGCCGAACATCCCTTGATTTGTCATCATCAAAGGGTGTTTGGCTACAAAGAAAATGAGAGAAAGTGAGGGAGCGGTTAAGAAAGAAGCTGAGCCAAAGCCCCTAAAAGAAATTTATAAAATGAAAGAGAGATCCCTTACAAAGGATCGACCTGTATTTTTATAGCCAACCCTTCATACAAAAAACCAAAAAAAAACAAAAGAAAATACTATTACAATGGGACAAATTAGAAGAAAGGTAAGGATACGGTGAGTCAAATGTCAAAGGCAGCATGAACAATGGCGCAGGAAGGAATTTTCGCACCATGGTGCGAAATTCTCCATTCTTCCTTTCCGCCTCGCTTCCTTCTTCCTCCCGCTCTCGCTCCTCTTCCTTCCGGGTTATGATCCGCAATGCCGAAGGCCTGATCTGAATTTTTCATGCTTGACCGACTTAATAATCTCGCATTAATAGCTTGCAAAACTACAAATTAGCCACAAAATGCGATCGTAGGAATAACCTGGGACCTTTAATGTACAAATCGTGTTAATTCGATTGATTAGTACACAAAAGCTAAACCTACAATAAATAGGGCTCAAAATAGCACTTTTTGGGCATTAATCAAAAAGCAAGATAAAAAAGAAAGTGTGAATAGAATAAGTGGGATCTTCTAGTCAAAATCTCGCGCACAGTCCGAGGGGCTTTTCAAAGCCTAATGCCCTGGGCCAACTGGTCGGGAGCCATTGACTTCACTACCGGTTACATGGGACAAAGGATGGAAGTTTCCCACAGCCTAAGGCCCTTAGGTTTGGTTGAATCACCAAAGGTTCGAGGGGACCGACTGTCCGTGCCCTTAACTAACCCATATGAAATACAAACGATCCTACTATAGGAACACTCAACTAAAACTTACAGGCACTAGTATTTCTTTCATGAGTAGGTAGGTTAGTTTGAATAAAAAGGGTGTGTTCTTATCCTTATGTGTAGTTAGACTTCAAATAGGCAAGTTGATTCACTTGGGGTACTAATCGAGTTATATGCTAGAGATCATTCATCAAATGCATATAGACTTCTTAGGAAAGGCCATTGAAAACCTAGGAGGTTGAATTGCTTGTCAACCATACCGTGTTCAGCTGAATTCTTTCGAAAGTCGAACAACCTTAAGGATCCTCTGAATTTAGAAACAAAGGGAAATATTTGTGAGTTTGGTTCATTTTGATCCTTCCTTTTGGCAACATGTGCATCACACTCGTTCCATTGAGTTTTAGTATGTTATTTTACTGTGTGTCTGGTTTAGAGTTTCTTGCTTGGGGACAAGCAAGAAGCTAAGTTTTGGGTTGTAATGAGTGTCCAAAACACTAATGTGATACCCTCATATTTACTTCATTTTAGTTCTATTTCATACATAAGTGCATTCCTATATCCGATTTTGGGTCTTTTGTGCATTACAAGAGAATATGGTGGCTTTCAGAAGCTTTGTGGAGATGTGAAGAAGAAGAAGAAGAATCGAAGACCTAGAACCAACGTCGTGGCGTTTGGTCAACAAAATTCAAAGCCAAAGAGCAGCTCAACGTCGCGACGTTGCCGCGATTCCTGCAGCAGAATTATAAAAGCACGGGAGATCTAATTTTTGAGGTATCGAGCGACGTACGAACAAGGAGCGGAACACGAAGCAAGAGTGACCGAAGAGATCGTGAAAACTCGTGTCTTTGTATTTCTCTTCTCGAACTATCAGTGATTTATAGAACAATGTTTGTAATAACTTTCATTAAGTTCTAGATTTATTTCTAGGGTTTTGTCAACCTCGCTACAATTACGGATTAGTGGTTTAATTCTATTTTGTTCAGTTTATTCATGAGTTATATCGACTTGCTCTATGTCTGTGGTTTATTTTCATGGTAATGTCTGGCCAACATTGACATGATCTTGCTAGGTATCCGAGATCTAGAGATAAGGACTCCCAAGGATATGAGTAGAGCGACACTAGGCCACCTACAACAGAGATATCCCTTGCCCGCTGCAGGCGACTAGGGCTTGATCATTTAAGCGTTTCAGTCCGTGGCCTGGGCGTAGATGCGCCCAACTCCATCGGCGAGATAGCTACCCCGAGAGAGGATATCTCGTAGGCACAATCACCCCGTCAACGAGAATTCATTAATAGACTGAATGAATACTCTAGGTAAAAATCCATCAAATGTAGCAGGGGAGGCAAAACCTTAGTTTTCATAAAAGTAATTTTACAAATTATTTAGATTTAGTTTTAGTTCTCTACATTAATTAGAAATTCATTAAAAGTCTAAGTCCAAATTATATCGTAGAGCTAATTCCAGTATTCAACACACTTCTCCCTGTGGATCAATATCCGTACTTAGGTACACTGTATTACTTGATACGACGAGTGCATAGGCGCTTTACCCAGTTTATACAATTTACACATCACGCTTTCGCCCTATCAGCTGCGAAGGAGAAAAAGAAGAAGAATGAGAAGAAGGTCGGGCGAGTAAAGGTTGACGGTGAGGGCTTAGAGGGGTTTGTTAATTGGGGTGAACCAACAGCTAGCAAGCTGGCCAAGGAGAAGGAGAACGAAATGTCTAGCCTTGTCACTGGATTCGCTGCACAGATGCGCAAGTAGGCTGCGGACGCTTAGGGTGAGTCTACCCCTGACTCCGAAGGTCCAAGTGATAAACGCCCAAGAAGACCTAGTCCGAAAGAAGAGGCTCGTGGCTATCCACACAATGTGGATTCTTCAACGAGCCCCAATGGCATGTCGGGTTTCGAGGGTACACCCAGATGCTCTCCAGAGGCTTGTGCAATGCCGGAGGATCCAGCTCTAGCCTGAGGCTCTAAAGTCACCTGCCATAGGAGGCTCCTTCAGAGGCGCATCGTTGACCCTGGGCTGCTCCCGGCTAAACTTGCTAAGGTCGGCCCACGCAAGGCGAGGATGCTTTATAGGATTGTGTCAGCTCTTCGCTTACCGATGGAATCAGACCCCACGTTGACACATCAAGCCTGGGCCTAGAGGTCAGCCAAATGACATCGACCGCTAGGCTCCCTTTAACCAAAGGGACTCCTCTGTTGCACACATGCGCGATCTCTACCCCACTCTTCTCCTAGTATCGATGGTGGCTCGTACTAAGGAGTATACTATCCCCTTCCCCGGCTTCATGGATAGAAAGTCCTTCCAGCACATGGCTATAGACGGAATGTGCATCTGCAACCATGACTTAAACGAGACGACCGAACTAGTATGGATGAACTTCTATCGTTTTCAATATTGGCTTCATCTTATGATTTTCTTATAACTCTTTTTCCTTAGCAGGCTTTCACGGCCATCTGGAACATAGGAAGCTTCATTATAGGCTGAAAGACGCCAAGAAGTTGAGGCTCTACGCCAAATCGGCTACCTCCAATCATCATGCCCTAGAAGAGTCCCTAGACAAGGCCAAGTGTCGATCCAAGCATTGGGAACAAAAGACCAAGGACGGCACAGAGAGGATCACGGGCGCTCAGAATGAAAGGGATATGGCTAAAGAGGAAGCTCAGGTTGCTCGATTGGCTGTCGTCATTGCAGATGACGTAAAGGCACAAGCGGAGGATAACCTAGCTAAAGCCTAAGGCGCCTTGGTGGTCGTTGAGAAGGCCAAGCGCAAAGCTAAAGCCGAGACCATCCGCCTAGAGGTTGAGCGGACATCCCTCCCATCAAGACTGGGGCAAATAAGGATGAGGTGCTCTCCCTTTAGTCCTGTGCCTAAGCAATAAGAAAGCCAAGGAATGAGACTAACAAGGCCTCGAGGTGATCTTGCCTGCGCCTACAAGTGTTGTGTGTTTAAACACAACATCCGTATGGATCCACATCCAAAGGTCCCAGACAAGATGCCCGACCTTCCATCTCGCCGCCTCCCCGAGTTCTTTCAGGTGGCACCCTGCTACCCCCGATCCCAACTGGCCATCGAGGACACACTAGTCGAGCCGCACCCAAGTGAGGCAACCAAGGAACCTAAGGAGAATGCTTCTGCTGAGGACCAGAGCTGATTCCAATCCCTCATTTTTTTTTTTTTAATGACTTTTTGTAACAGGCCCCAATTGGCTACCAAGTTATTAATGAAATTCGATTTTTAGTATTCTCATGTAATGAATCTTAATTATTTCTCATCCTTTTCATGAACATCGGCTAGGATAGTTAATTCTTTTTAGGGCTAGGAGTTGGTGGAGATTACGCTTAGGTCAGTAGGCATGGCATCATCCTTAGGCTTTTTCCAACATGCTTGAGAGCTGCTGTTGTGCTTAAACACGCGTCAATCCTATGAGCCACAGTTACCTCCGGGAAGAGCCAGTTGAAATTTAGAGCCACACAAGTCTGGTCTTTTGAGAGTGCTAGCATGCTTAGAGCCACAAGTCCGTCTCAAAGTATCACCAACCTTGTTCATAAAGTATGGTCTTTTTGAAAGTTTCAACAAGCTTGGGAGCCTCAAGTCTCGGTCTTGAGTACCACGCTGTGAGCCACAAGTATGGTCTTTTGAAAGTGTCAGCAGGCTTAGAGCCACAAGTTTGGTCTTTTGAAAGTGCTAGCAGGCTTAGAGTCACAAGTCTGGTCTTTTAAAATGAGGCATTTGCAAATATAGAGAGGAAATATCCAAAAGAAAACTTTATTGATGATACCTCTTAAAGTGCATAGCATTCTACATTTTGGGTACTGGCATCCCGTCTAGGTTATTTAATGTGTATGACCCGACTGCCCCCACTCGTACAACTATGTATGGTCCTTCCCAATTTTGTTGAAATTTGTCGGCCATAAGGTCAATTGTGTTCTCAAAGACCTTTCTCAAGACTAGATCCCCGACTCAGAATGCACGCGGCTTTATATGCCTATTGTATAAGTTTTCCATCCTTTGTTGGTAAGATGTTATACGATAGCAACCGCTTCCCGGGCTCGCTCTGTCATATCTAGGTCCTCGAGATGGTCAAAGATTAGCCGCTCCAAGAACCTCACCAAAGTGGGCATCCCGATTTTCAGAGGGAATAATGGCTTCCATACCATAAGTGAGGGCAAATGGTGATACTCCTGTGACACCCTTTCTCCGATCCGACCCGGGACATGTCCGAACCAAATCCGGATGCTCGATAACACTAAACCGTGACGCCCACCCCATAGGATGTCAAGTGAGGTCACTTTTATCATACTTATAACCTTTACACTCGCATATATAATGCTAAACAATTAACTTATTACATTCTCAGAAAGGGAAATGATTACAAAATATATATATACAAGCTCCAAATATGGAAATGTTCAACATTTACAATATTTACATTGGTTTACAAAATTATATACAAAAATACCTAAAGGTCTTCCTGAAGGCACCTAATATGCTACCTTTGACTCCGATGTGGATTGGGTCCCGTCTCCGACTTCCTCTTCTGCACCTGGCACCTGATTGAACACCCGTGCTAAGCTTTAATACGCTTAGTGGGAATATGACTTCTATTAAGAGTCACCACTTTTATACAAATGCATATAAATACATATAACATTTCTGCTGCACTCTTATCATTTCTCATATATATATATATATATACTTTCATAACCGCCATTTCTTATCTTCCATATACTTTTCATGTAATTCAGATTTTACTTCTTGTTCTTGTAATCAGATACTATCATCGCATAGCAAAGAAGTATAAGCTCATATCAAGTCGTAATCTCACACTTCCTTTGCATATACCGCTACTTTCTTTACGTTTCATGTCCTGCATAAACCTTAGAAGTGGATACAGAAACCATGAGGGCCCGGCGCTTATATACCACCGCACGCAAATGCTGGTCCATGAGGGCCCGGAGGCGCTATATTCACTGTATGAAACAGTGGTCCATGAGGGCCCGAAGGCGCTGTGATATAATATACCCGAAGGTATCATCACTGCATCGGCATGGGACCTACCCGCGAGTGGCCCTGAGGCGATGTGGTGACTGGCCACCCGATCCAAACGGATTCATGCCACGACCCAAACCTGGTCCCGAGCCCGAATATAACCGTGCTGCAGACTTATTCTTCCTAATAGGCATGCCCATCTATCCCTCTACCAGGTTCTAAGCAGACAATCACTGTGTATTTTATGCTCAGTATATATCTCATATTCCCGAATAATTATTGTCATTTCGGTAATCATATGTGATATATAAATACAATCATTTATTCATATCTTTCATTTTTCATATCTCATTACATGCATAAATAACTATGCTTTACCATGTATGCTTATGGAGTTATTTATGAATTCATAATAGGCATCTTAATACAAATAACTATGTTTACCTGTACTGCCTACTGTTTTCCAGGTTTTCTAGGAACTAATATGAGTTCCAATCTTATTGCTGTCTATTGGATTCTGACTCAATGGGCTTCCATAGAGTCCAAGAACACCCAAATCGAGTTCAAATCAAGGAGTTATGACCTTCAAGTTGGAGGTCATGCGCACGCCTCGATGAGCCGACTGGATCGACGAGCTGAGCTGGCTATGGAAAAGCCGCTCTAACACCTGGTTCACATCTATTATCCTCCTCAGGCATATGAATGTATTCTTGACTCCAATGGGCTTTCCATAGAGTCCAAGAACACCCAAATCGAGTTCAAACGGCGGAGTTATGACCTTCCTCGGGGCTGGAGGTCATGCGCAATATTGACGTAGTCGACTGACCGACGAGCTGAGCCTGGCCGCGGAAAAGCCCACTCTAACACCTCGGTCTGACATCTATCCTCTTCAGGCATATGAATGCATTCTTGACTCCAATGGGCTTTCCGATGAGTCCAAGAACACCCAACCTGAGTTCAAACGAAGGAGTTATGACTCCGGTTGAGGCCGCGCGCACGCCTTGACGAGTCGACGAGCACCGCTTCGAGACGAGTACTGCTTGATGACGAGCATCAGCTAAGAGTACCGTTTGATGACGGTACCATGGACAAGTACCGCTTGATGACGAGTAATCGCTTGACGAAAGTAATCGCTTTGATGACGCAGTACTGTTTGATGATGATACTTATTTGATGACGAAAGATCGCTTGATTTGAGCACTGCTTGATGATTTTGTGCACCGCTTGATGACGAAAACGCTTGACGACTCCTCACCCATTTGACTGTTTAGGGTAAAAATACCATAACTTGGTCTACAGGAGTCCGAATAGAGAAATTCAAAAGCCTAACATCAAGTTCATTAATGTGGCTACAATTTCACAGAAGGACTTACTTCTGAATTCCTTATATTTATGACCCAAAAACTCATTCTAAGATCCGGCTACTGCATATGATCGACAATAGGGAATTTTCTGGGTTTAACTTGCAACTAGACTTTCCCTAAACACATATTTAGGAGCCTTAAATTCTTCTTAACTCCAACTGCACAAGAAATGAGTTTAGGATTTCCCAAACCTAAACCATACACAAGATAGAGGGTTCTAAACCATGTATCCATAATTCGACCGACAAACTCCAAGACATGTAAATCAGACACACCTAGTTTTCATACGCATATTCATGGTTCCATACTTTTCTATACCAAATCATAGTTCCATACAACCCAAGACATGTATCCGTACCCATACTCAAATTCCATACATGTAATCTTCTTCTTCTTCTTCTTCTTCTTTTCTTCGTATTTGCTCTCCTTTTCTCCAAGACCAAAATAAGATATTTCTTTTGGTCTTATCCTTATTTGATCTTATCCCCTTTTTATTTCTCTTTCTAATCAAAGGAGGAAACTTCCTCCCTCTTTCCTTTAAGCCACTTGTCTCTTCCACAATTTTCATCCTTATTTCATTCTAATATCTTTCTTTTATTACTCTTTGGTCCTTCAACTCTTCTAATATTTACAATCAATTTATGTTATTTACAATAGCCTCTAATCTTCTTTATTATTTGTAATTTAACTTATGCATATTCCTACTTTTGTTTTTATCTTTATTTTATTCCTAATAAATATACCTTTCATTTATTATACCCAAAACATGTTATAAAACTGTTAGGGTATAATTTGGGGTGTTAGCAACTCTCCTTAAGAATTTCCGTCCTCGAATTCATACCCGATTCGAAGAGCTGCGGATACTCGTGCTCCCATAATTGCTTCCGCTCCCAAGTAGCTTCTTCTACCACCGTGGTGCTAGTCGAGCACTTCACTCAATGGTACTTGTTTGTTCGCAACTGCTTTCACCTCTCGAGCCGTAATGGTCTTCGCTCCTCATCATATGACAAATCTTCTCAGACTTGTATCTTGCACGTAGTATGTGCGACCATCGTGAGCGGCATCTCCTCAAGCATCGACATGAAACACATCGTAATTTGGCCAACCTCGTAGGGAGTGCCAATCGATAAGCCATTGCGGCCAAATATGCTCCAAAATCTCATATATGGCCCTATGAACCTGACTCCAAACTCTTGCCTTTCCGACCAAAACCTAAGAATCTTTCCTCCATGAGATACCTTAAGAAGACCTTGTCTCCCACTTTATATTCAATAGCTCTCCCTTTAAAGCTAGCATAATGACTTTGTCGATCACTACGCCTTTAACCTCCGCCGAATAACTTGTACTTTCTCCTCTCAGATCTTTTACTATGTCCTGACCTATCGCCATTTAATTCCTGGGTCTAACACACAGAGTTCTCGCATTCTCGCCATACAAAGCTTCATATGGTGCCATACCAATGCTTGCCTGAAAAATATTGTTATAGGCAAATTCCATCAATGGAATATACCTATCCCAACTTCCCGAAAATTCCATAACACAACCTCGAAGCATATCTTCAGTACCGACCACCCTCCACCGTCCATCCGTTTCTATGGATGGAATGCTGCAAAGCAAATTCACCTGTGCCCAAAGTCGACCGTAAATTCCTTCCGTAACCTTGATGTAAATCGCAGATCTCTATCCGACACAATAGACAACTAGCACCATGCAATCGCACAATCTCATCTACATATAACTCCAAATAGTCGATCCATAGAATAGTCAACTCGACCGGTATAAAATGGCCGACTTTGTGAGCCTATCTACAATCACCCAAACAGTCATGTTTTACAGGTGAGGGAAACTCGACACAAAATCCATATCGTTATCCCGCCCATTGAGGAATCGGGCGGATTTAATCAAACTGCTGGCACTTCGGTGTTCAGCCTTGACTTGCTAACACGTCAAAACACTTAGACACATATTCAAATACATCTCTTTTCATTCCTTCCACCAATAAAACCGCTTTCAAGTCCTGCACATCTTATTCTCCCGATGCATGGTAAATACCGCATTATGAGCCCAAATAGCAACTTTTTCAGCTCTTTATCATTCGCACATAATCTATTCGAAATACAAACTTCCAAATTTCTCTAAAAACTCTATTCCTTGTCACCATCTCTAACCATCCTGTAAATTTTTCAGAATCCTTCATCATTTTTCAAGCAAGATTCATAATCATTTGCTTTAAAACGGGTTGCGCTTCTAATTGAGCTAACATAGCTCTATCATCACCTAATCTCCAATCACTGTACTGTAGTGACATTGCTACCACTGTCTTTCGGCTTAAAGCATCGGCTACTATATTAGCCTTTCCGGGATGGTAATCTATGATGCAAACATAACTTTAATAACTCTAACTACCTCTAGCTGTCTCAAATTCTAACTCTTTCGAAGAAGTACTTGAGACTCTTATGATCTATGTAAATTTACACTTTTCCCCTCGTATAAGTAGTGTTGCCATATTTTTAAAGCAAACACTACCGCAGCCTTAACTCTAGGTCATGAGTAGGATAATTTGTCTATGTGGCTTCAATCGTCTCTGGACGCATAAGCCACTACTTTCCCATCTTGCATTAATACGCATCCTAAAACCAATGCATGAAGCATCACTATACAAGGTATACTCTTTCCTGAGTAGGTCGTGTCAATACTCGGGGTGCTTCAACCACAAGATCCCTTCTAACCTGCTCAAAACTATTCCGACATTTGTCCGTCCACTCAAACTTTATTCCCTTTCCCCGAGTAACTTGGTGAGCTGAGAAGGTGACCGAAAAGCCTCTCACAAATCTTTCTATAATAACCGGCTGCTTCCAATAAACTTCTCACCTTAGTTACATTTCCTGGGTGATTTAATTCACAACCGCTTCAATCTTACCAGATCAACTCTTTATACCCTGGGCTAGACACAATATGGCCTAGGAATGAGACTTCCTTTAGCCAAAAATCACATTTGGCCGAAATATAGCATATAACTTCTTCTCTTAACGTCTCTAAGACTATTCTCAAAAAGTTGTTCGATTTTTCCCTGCATCCTTAGAATACACTAGGATGTCATCAATAAAACCACAACAAATTGATCCATATGTCCAGAAACCATCCATCAAATCCACGCTCATTATCAACCAAACAATGACCAAAACTCATAATGGCCATATCGGGTTCTAAATGCAGTCTTCTGCACATCTCCTTCCTTTACCCTCAACTGATAATACCCTGATCGCAGGTCTATCTTCGAAAAGACACCCGCTCCTTTCAACTGATCAAAAAGATCTTCAATTCTCGGCAATGGGTACTTGTTTTTCACTGTCACCTTATTAATCTGCCGATAATCGATGCACATCCGTAGAGTGCCATCTTCTTTTCACAATAAAATGTGCACCTCAAGGACACACCGGGTCGGATAAACTTTATCTAAAAAGTTCTGCAATTGACCTTTAATCTCCCCTTTCACCGTTGAGCCATCCCGTACGGTGCCCTTGACATAGGGACTGTTCCTGGTACAATTTCTATGGCTAAGTCCACCCTCTCTCATGTGGAATACTCCGTAATCCTTCAGTGGAATACATCCGAAATTCCTTACTACTGGGATCTTTTCTACATCAACTTGACCTCTCTTGGAGTCAAGTATCAAAGCCAAGAATGTCTCACATCCTTTCCTCATAATTCTCCTAGCTTGCATAGTGGAGATGACATTAGACATTACACTTGATCCAATGCCTTGTACTTCCTTGGGCCATCGAGCATTTCAACACTACCGCCTTTGTCCACAATCCACGATAGCTCGGTGTTTAGATTGAACCAATCCATTCCTAGAATCAAGTCAAACTCTAATGGTAAGGTTATCAAATCAATGAAACTCTCCGGTTTGTATAACAATGGCAATCAGATATGCTATTCACACTAACGCCAGGCCCCAACTAGCGACCAGTTGCTTTCTACGTCATATGCTAATCTTGGTCGGTACTTTAGTCAAATACATGCTCCATGCACACATATGAATGAGTAGATCCGTGGATCAATCAATGCATGCATCTCATATCATATAAAGAAAATATACCCGCTATAACTCGTGAGATTCGATCCTCACGAGCCTTCATAGCATATGCTCAGGCCGGTGTCGTGCATGTGGACGACGACCGCTTCTCCGACACTATGCCTCCTCGCCTCTATGCGCCCGAGATGGGCCACTACGACCCTACCACGATCACGAAGCCCAAGTGGTGCCGCAGATCTTCCTCCATTCTCTTGTTGGCTTCTATTATCCCTAAACTTGGGGACACTGCGGCTTCTTAAAATTAAGGCTTCCACAATCAAAACACCCTCCCCACAATATCCCGCAAACTCCTAAATGCCTTTTATGGCAATGAGGGATTCGGGAATTTCTCCGTCCAACCTAAGCACTCCTAATAATTGCATTCACGTGTTACATTGACCTTGCCTTCTACCCCCTCGGCCGAACTATATTCTATCAAATGAGATTCTTCTAGCTCTTTTCCCGAGGAGGACGAAGCCCTCTAGAAAACTTCTTCTTTGAAATCTTTCTGTTGCTCGCTTTCTAGTCTCTCTACTTTCATTGCAAGCCTTGTACCAACCGATAAAAATCCACTCCGGTTGAGAGAAGTCATAGGTGCCAAATTCGATGGAATCATGCAATTCCATCCTCGTTCGTTTACACCGAAACAAATTCTGAGGACCAATCTCAAGGGCATATTTACTAAGATGAAGCAAATCTTTTTCATATATTCAGCCACCGATAAGCTCCTTTTACTTCAAATTTAGGAACTGCTTCCACTGGAATCCCTATACATCTCAAGAATACGCTTTGTCCCGAACTCGACAAAGAATTCTGCCGCTGGATTTGGAACTTGGATTTTTGAGCACTAATAGTTTCCACTTAATCATATGCCTCACTTTGTAATAGTGAGATCGCACATGATACTTTCCCGATCGGGAGGACATCTAACCTCTACAATACCCTTTCTAACTTTTCTAACTAGGTCAAACTTTCTGACTCTTCCATGCTCGACCGTGGATTCCCTCACGCTCATGTCTTCTTCACATCTATTAGACTTCAGGAGAATCCGATCTCAAAACCAGGCCATGTCTTAAAATATTCTCGATAAGAGGCTTCAGGTAGGTTCATTAGGTACATTACTTTACGAAGGTTCGAAGTGATAACCATTGTTCCATTGGGTTGACACTCTCCTTCCTTCTTGGGATGATCTATATCTCTGGCTCTGAGGACATCCACATGAGGCCCACATTTACTAAATGGACTTTTCTATCTTTGCCCTTCTCTTCCAGAGCCACTAAACTTAGGCTTTTCGAGCTCAGCTTTAGTCGATACCGCCTATTGTGACACCCTTTCTCAGATCCTGACCCGATTGGCGGGTCGAATAAATCCAAGGATGCTCTGTCCCACTAACTGACACTTGACCTCGGCATAGGATGTCAAGTGAGTCTCTTTTTATCATACTATAACCTTACATAATGTTAAACAATTAACTTACCATTACATATGTGAATTACAAAATATATATCCATAAGCTCGAATATGGAAATATTAACATTTACAGCTTACGGCCTAGTTTACAAATTTCATGCATACAAAATGAACCTAAGGTCTTCCGGTGAGCACCTATTGATGTGTGGCCTTTATTTGTGATGTTCGTTCTTGCAGTTCTGTTTTCCTCTTCATATTTACAGGATTGAACCCCAAATTAGCCTGGCTTCAAACTAGTGGGAATATCGACTTCATTCAGGGGTCACGCCACGCACCTCCCTAATATATACTTGTAACAACATTTACAGGACTCTTATCATTTCTCTATATAATATCTTTATATATATATATATATATATATATATATATATATATATATATATCTCTTTTCCATATTTTGATTTCATTTCTTATCATATTTAAGTATCTTTTTAAGTATAAATCTTGTACTTTTTACTTGTTCTTACAGCATTTGTATCACTATCTTACTTCGCATAGCGATCTTGTCAGCCTACTCCATATCAGTCAAAGTGTAATCTACTTCCTTTGCATATACTGTCATTTCTTTTTATGTTTCATGTGCGCCATGCAAAGTGAATCGAGGAAACCATGAGGTGAAGGCGCTATATACTCGCTATCAAACGGTGTGGTCCATGAGGAGCCGGAGCCTTCATGTCTTTGTATGAAGCGCCGATTGGTCCATGAACTTGGCTGTGATATAATAATACTCGAAGGTATCATCAGCACATGCAACGTTGACCCTATTCCCAGGGCGGGCGATGTAGTGACCCTTCAAGGGCCACTACGATCCCAGCCGGGTCTATGTCATTGACCGCCAGGGTCCACGATTTCCGAATATCTGTGTTCATGCCACCACAGACTTGTTCTTTTCCTAATAGAGGCATGCCATCTCTCTCTACCGGGTTACAGCGGACAATCGTGTGTATTTTATGCTCGTATATATCTCATATTCAGGAATAATTGTTGTCGTTCGGTAATCATATGTAGTCTATAAATACAATCATTTATTCTTCTCTTTTCATTTTTTCATGTCTCATTACATGCATAAAAATAACTATGCTTACCATGTTCTTATGAGTTATTTATGAATTCATGTCAGGCATTCCTAATACAATAACTATCTTTACCTGTATTTGCCTACTGTTTCCATGTTTTTCTGGAACTAATATGAGTTCAATCTTATAACTATCTAGTAGAGTGGTTCTTGACTCAATGGGCTTTCCATAGAGTCGAGAACACCAAATCGGAGTTCAAGCGAAGGGAGTTAACAGCCTTCCGAAGTTGGAGGTCATCTTGATCGATCTTGACAAGCGACTGAACCTAACGAGCTGAGCTGTCATCGGAAAAGCTCGCTCTGCTACCTCAGATCTGACATCTATTATCCTCTTCCAGGCATATGAATGTATTCTTGACTCAATGGGCTTTCCGCAGAGTCGAATTCTCATCGGAGTTGACGAAGGTTATGACCTTCGAGTTGGGGTCTGTGCGATCGATCTTGACAGGCGACCTAGGCCCGACAGCTGAGCTGTCATGGAGCTCTCTCTAACATCTCGGTCTGACATCTGTATTATCCTCCTCACGAGAATATTAATGTATTCTTGACTCAATGGAGCTTTCCATAGAGTCGAACACCAATCTCGGGAGTTAGAAACCCGAAAGCGAGTTATGACCTTAAAAGTTGGGGTCATCTTGCGATCGGTCTTGACGGATTTCGGCTGGGCTGGCGAGAGCTAAGCTGTCATGGAAAAGCTCGCTCTAACACCTCGGTCTGACATCTATTCATCCTCCTCAGGCATATGAATGTATTCGCCGGCTGTGGAAGCACCAGCAGGTCAGCTCAATCGAGGTTCGCGAGAAGGAGTTATGACCTAAATTTTGGTCGCTCGCCTTGATCCGAGTCTTGACCAAACTACAGCGAGCACACTGTTTGTAGTCTTGTTTGACGCAGTACTGTTTGATAATCTTTGTTTAGCCGAATCTTGTTGTGAGTACTTTTCGATAGCCAATCTTGTTTGATAACGAAATCTTTTGTTTGATGGCAAATCTACGTCTTGTTTGATAATATAAATCTTGTTGAAACCGAAATCTTTGTTTTGATGGCAAATCTTCGGCAAATCACTGTTTGACGAAATCTTATTTGATAATGATATTATTTGATAGATGATACTGTTTGATGACAATCACGCCTGTTGAGCCGAAATCTGAACGATGCGATCTTTGTTTGATAGCAATCTTGTTTGACGACTCCTCACCCATTTGACTGTTTAGGGTAAAAATACCATAGCGGTCTGAGTCGAATTAGAGATTCCAAAAAGCCTAACATCAAAGTTCATTGATGTGGTTACAATTTCTGAAGGACTTACTTCTAATTCTATGTTTCTGACCCAAAAGCTCGTTCTAAAGATCCGATTACTTCACATGTGATATGTCAATAAAGGGAATTTTAGGTTTAACACAACTAGACCCTTCTCAAACACATAATTTAAGAATAATAAGCTCTTCTTATAAGAAATGAGTTTAGAAGATTTCTAAACTAAATACACAGGAATAGAAGGGGTTTCTAACTATATCCATCCAATTCCATCTGACGAGACATGGCAGTACACTAGTTTTCATACATATTCAGTTTCCACCTTTTTCTATACCAAATCATAGTTCCATACCACCCAAGACATGTATCCGTACCCATACTCAAATTCCATACCTGTAATCTTCTTCTTCTTTTTCTTATTCCTTCTTTGTGTCAGTACCTTTCTTTTCTCCAGAGACGAAAATAGAATGTTCTTTTGGTCTTACTCATGTGATCTATCCTTTTTATTTCTTTCTATCAGGAGGAAGCTTCCTCCCTCTCTTTCCTTTAAGCCACTTGTCTCTTCACAATTTTCATCCTTATTTCATTCTAATATCTTTCTTTTATTCCTCTCTTTGAGTCTGTGACTCTTCTATTTACAAATCAATTTATGTTATCTTCCCTAATAGCACTCTAATCTTCTTTATTATTTGTAATTTAACCATACATATTCTACTTTTGTTTCTCTTTATTTTATTCAATAAATATGCCTTTCACGTTTAATGCAAACATGTTATAAAGCTGATAAGATTTCGTTTGAGATAACCGCAGCTCCGGTCGACCTGACTGGATTGATTTCTATAGACGAAAGGACTCGGGGTAAGCTAGATGCCACCAGCTTTCCAGCTGGTGGTGTTTTCCAGAAGCCGTCAAGAGTTTGTTGGATGCTTCCGCACGGCCCATTGCTCTCTACAGTGCAGGTGAGGTTGAGCCTGAAGTTGATATTGGCTCGCCCGGGGCTTACAGATGCTTCTTTGTCAGAGCTATGGTCCAGTTCATCCAGGTTAACAGTCAGTGGTGATACGAATCGAATCTGATATTCTTCCACACAAATTGGGTGATGTCCTTGTCTTTGTTGGAAGCGAAGGTTTCAGCTTCTATCCATTTTCGCTTCGTGGTCGATGGCGGCTTCTTAACCTTTTACGTGTTGGGCGATGTGATGAATCGACTATCAATTCCCAGCTGAGCAAAGGGCCAAGGTCTTGTATTATTGGCTGGGTCTTGGTGGCATCATCGTCTGGGAGCTTGTAGGTTGGCTATGATCGCACTTCTTGACATGGTAATTTGCCATCCTCTTATAGTTTATTCTGATAATGCCCATGTAGGCTGCGTAAGCTAAAGTTACATTTGCCCCAGGATGGTTTCATATACCCCCTCTGTGGGATTACTACTTTGGTATATATTATACTGTGGTGGGACACTTCAGATCATTCCCAAAGTCAAGAACCATTTATTATAATTGCCTGTTACCAAGGAAAAAGTGCGTCGCTGGACTGGACCTTGTGGGCTTATTTCTGATATTCGGAGTTCTCGGCTCAAATAATCATGATATATGAGTCAACTAAGAAGAGCTATTTGTCTGTTGACTTACACCGTCTGTTGCAATGAAGCGATGTTGTGTAAGATTAGGAGGAATCTAATTTCATTTAATAGGATGGGCTGCGACCATACATGATATACGCCCTTTTATTAGAGTCCACGCGGGATCATGATCAAACTTCTAATGGCAAAACTCTAATTAGGTTGTGACCGAGCCCATATGCTTGGTCATCTACGTTGGTCTAGATGTTTCGTATTCTTCATTTGCTTGTCATTACTAGTTGAGAGTGACCCCATGTATCAGGGAGTTTTCTCACCGGTGATTATCTTGGATTAATGGATGAAATCCAGATTAAGGATTACTTCCTTTTCGAATGCCAAGTGGTTTCGAAGTCTAGTCGTATGATACGCTCTACTCTTTTTCCCGGTTGGGGCTTTTGGTTGGAAGTCAGTCGGCTCTGTTTAGTGAAGAGGCTCTGTCCACGTTCCGGGATCCATGACCATTGTTATCACTGGACCACATCCAGGAATTTGAGATGGTCACGCTGAAAATCGCGACCGCAACGCTGGCGGGTTTATCTTGAATGCCGACTCACTTGGATTCGGCACGCTCCCCTTTCGGCCATCCTCCTTGACGGTCGAGGATTTTTTGTATAGTGTTTCATAGGAGATTGTTGACCTTCGACAATAAGGTGTGCACGAAGTGAAGCTGAGAAGCTTCTTGAAAAGCTTCTTTCATACATAGGGCGATTAATAAGCTTGTTCTAGACGGGTATATCAAGTTTTTACTTCTACTAGGGATTTGCTTATAAAGAATATCAGTCTTTATTTTCCATTTTTGTCTTCTTTGAACTAATTCAAACAGTGAGACTTCCTAACACTATTAGGTAAAGATAAGTGTATCCCACATCTTTGAAATTTAACAAAAGGATTAGTGGGATTCGGTAAAGATCTTGTTTGATAAGCCATAGGGCTTGGTCTCTCCTCATTCCAGCGGCCCCTTCAGCTCCTTCAAGTGGGTGAAAAAATGTTTTAATAAAGGTCGGTGAAGGGATATAAACCACCCACGAGAGCTGTTCTTGGCCGTGTTCATTAGACCTTTATGAGTAAGGTTTGGAGTCCATTATGCTAGTTTGGTAGATGGATTGCCTCGATCCCTCTTTGAATCTACCAGCCCTGAACTTGCCTGCGACTCGGCACACATTGGGGTTCCAGTTCTTTTACCACCAGTAACTGGCTCGAGGCTCCTATAGATGCCGTGGTGAAATGTTCTTTGGTTTACTAGCATGTCATCGATATAAACTGTGATTTATGACGGCGGTGAAGATATCTTGAATACCCCAGCCTTTGGTAGAGGATTCTTTCTTCTTTGAGTAAAGGCATCACATTCTGTGAGTATAACCGGTGTGGGAGATGTGAAGGTCGATTTTCTCTGAGTCGGGGGTAGGTGCGCCAGGAATCAGCGTCTCAGAGCGTCCAGAAAGCAAACCGATATTTAGTTCACGAACTAATGGCGTCGTGTAATGCGATCCTGTGCGTGGCAGGGAAGTATCCTTTGGGCGCCGCTGTTTAGGTTAGTGTAATCTACACATACTAGCCGCTTTCTCATTTCTTCTTTGGAACTACGCCCGTTAGTTAACCATAATTATAACTACCCGATGAAACTTTCTTTCAATAAATTGTTTACCTTCGTCTGGATGATTTGATGGTGATCGAACGTATGCCTCACCTTGTATCGACCCTTTGGCCTTGGGGATGATATTTAGCACGAGGCCGTGGAACTAATCCCTATCATATCTGATGGTTCAAACGAACCATCGTTGTTCTTTCTTATGAAATTAATGGCCACCCGTTCTTTTTGTACTTCGACGATGGCGCAAAGTGAACTTCAGGCCCATCGCATTACTTTCAAGGGATCCTGACGGCCGAATCCCTTTCTTAGCCCGATCTGGGTACCTTATTGATTGCTACGAGATTACAATCTTCGAATGGCGGATTTTGGGATTCTTTATCTCCACTTTACCTCTGTGTAAATAGATGGTAACCTTACAGCAACACCCAAAATACACAAATTTTCTGTAATTTTCTTCATATTCGATGGAATTAAGAATCAAACACCAGTTTCTGAAAAAACGATAAATTCACATAGAAAATAAATAATATGAAATAATAATGAGCATATGATTAAATATTATATGCTAAAATAGAAAATTAGTTGAACCCAGAAATAAACCCAATTGAAAAAGGGCAAATTTGAAATATTATGAAATAAGGACCTAAGGAATTAGTAAAGAATGAGCTTAATGCAAGTGATTAAATGATAAATGAAAGTGAAATGAAGAGTTAAAATGTAATATGAAATGGGATTTATAGAAGTTCGAAACATAGCGCCCATAATAATGGATAAGTGGTATTATACCCCATTTGGTGTAGAGAGAAAAGCTGGGGTTTTGAGGGAATAAGTTGAGGGTGGGTGAATCCCTCATGTTTATGCAAGATCTTTCAAGGAAAGGAAGAAGGCTAGTTCTTCAAAGTGGTCAACCCTAATGAATAAGTGTTTTTGACCGCGTGTGGATCGTTTGTCATTAGTGTTCATAAGACAACATATATGTGAAAAGGATCAAGAAGATCTTATTTACACCTTCGAGTGATGTTAAACTTTAGAAAAAAGCGGTTGTATCTGCGAAAGCCCGAGCAGAATGTAGGTTTGTGATTGAATGAAGTGTCCTTTCTTGGGCACATTGTATCGAAAAGAAGGAATTCAGTGGATCCGAAAATGAAGTGGTTGTTGAATGGAAGCCACCAAGAAATGTTACTGAAGTGTGTAGTTTCCTGGGGCAGCAATTTACTATAGAAGATTCGTTAAGGGGTTTTTCTGGTACATTTAGTGCAGATTGCTCGAAAAAATGTAAGTATGAATGGAGTGAAAAATGTCAAGAAGTTTTGATAAGTTAAAAGCATTCTTAGCAGAGGCTCAGGTTCTTTCAATAGACACGGGGGAAAGAATATGATCTTTAGTGATCAAATCATCAACTGGACTTGAATGTGTCCTAATGCAGGGTAAGCGGTAACTGTGTTTCAAGACAATTGAAGTACTTTGAAAGAACTACCCCATTGATTTGGAATTAGCGACGGTGTATTTGCGCTGGTGAGACATTATTTATATGGAAAAATTTTTCATTCTGAATCATAAAGTCTTAAGTATTTGCCCTCTGTGAGAGGCTTAACTTGAGATATAGATGGATGGAGTTGATAAAAGATTATAGTGCGTGATTGATTATCACCAGAAATGCAATACAGTAGCGAGCTTTGAGTGAAAGTCAATGCAACGCAGGCGTTGAATGCGCATTGTCGTTGACGGATGACGTTACGATAGTGGTAAATTGATATCAGACTAAAATATGATTCTCAAGCGAGGTGCTAGAGGCACAAAAGAATGATGAGAAAATTTCTGCCATGGTAAAAGCTTGATTGAAGATGGTAAAGCGGGAGTTTGATGTAAGGAAGATGGAGTTTGTATTATAGGATGGTTTGTGTACCCAGTAATGTGTTGAGGAAGCCATGCTTGAGAGGCACATAGTAGATCTTTTGCTATCCATCCGTGCTAAAGATGTATCAAGATTACAGAAAATGTCATTATAATGATCAGGAATGAAAGATCTTTAAAGAAGAATTTGACAAGTGTTTGAACATCAAAGAAGTAAAGCTGACATCCAGTTCACGAGTTAATGCGCCTATCGAATAAGGGTGAAATGGGACGAATCACCATGGATTTTGTGGTTAGGTTACGATTAACGAGGAGAAGCATGACTTAGTTTGGGATAAGTGAAGTGGTGATTCGACCCGATCGACTCACTTCCTACTAGTGAACCATATTCATATTCCTTGATAAGCTAAGCGAGTTGTATATCAAGGGGAAATAGTTCGGTTATGATTCTATATCAATTGCTTTCGGACATTGAGTCGAAGGGTTCGCCAGTTGATGCGAAACACCTGACTTTCGTTGAATTTAGTCGGCAGTTCCACGCGTGAGATGGATGAACCGATCGGAAAGTCAATTCGGAAGACATGTTGGGGTGTGATCGACTGGGGAGTAGTTAGGGGGATGAGCTTTGTTTCTTTAATAGTTGATTTGGCTCAATACCAACAAGAGCCTGTCGAGCATTGGAATGGCGCGCCTTCTGTGGGCTTTACTGGAAGAAAATAAGAACACATAGTACACAGTAATTTGAGACTGGTCGACCGCAGAAAGAAATTGATTAAGCCACAGAGCTTGATACAAAGTGGAAGAAAAATGAAAATAATTAAGAGAGATTGAAAAGGCACCGATAAACCAGAAGGAAATCATATACGACAGAAAAAAATATATTCGATGTAGGATCGTGAGAAGTGTTCTTGAAAGTATAAGCCTTGGAAGAAGGTGGTAAGTTGGAAAAGGGCAAGTTGAACCCTAGATTTATCAACCCTTATGAGTGATCGAAAGGATCCGACCTGCAGCATACCGTTCTTGCCTCGGAATTGGAAAAGATCCCATAATGTTTTCCATGTATTTCGAAATGAGTGGGAGAATTTCCGATCAAACGTCGCTGTGGTCTCTTCGAGAGACAATTGAGATTGAGACTAGATTTGACATGAAGAAGAGCCGGTGAGAATCTTACAGCTGAAGTGAAAGAGATGAACAAAAAGATTCCATGAAGTGAAGTGTTAAGAGAAACCTGAGACCGAGAAGCTAGGAAAGTGAGGAAAGCGATCACGGCCGAGCGATATCATGTTGTTTGTAGGTAAATTTCAAGGGACGAGATTGCTGTAAGTGGGGGGGAGGATTATAACGCCCAAAGCACCATAAAATTTTTATAAAATTGTTTATCCTGCTATTCTATGTATGAATTAAAGCCAAACTAGAGGTTTTTTGGGAGAAACGATAAGTGTGCAGCTGTAGAAATGATAAATGTGAAATGAATATGTAGGCATATATTCATGTATATGCTAAAATGAGAAATTGATTGAACAGGGAAATAAACCCAGTGAAAAGGGTAAATTTGGAAATGTGTAAATGAGGACCTAAGGGTCCTGTGAGAATAGCTTAAATGTAAGTGAATTAAACTAAATAAATGAGTGAAATGAAGGGTTAAAATGCGAAAATGAGAAATGGGATTTATAGAGGGTTCAAACATGGCCTTATAATGGATAAGTAGTATTAGACCATTTGTGAATCTTGAGAGCCTCCACAAGTGCCCAGCATTTTGGAGGCGAGAGAGAGAAGAAGCTAAGGGTTTTTAGGGAATAAGACAGGAGATTGGTGTGAATCCCCACTCCACATGTTTATTGATGAGTATCTTAGAAATATAATTTTATCACTATCTTTTAGTTAGTTTTCTAGTGTTTATATTAAATAAGTGCCACTAATGCTCTAAAAGTTCACACTTATGATCAAGTCATCCATTTGGTGGAATTGTGCAAAATTGAAAAACTACTATAGAAACGACAGAAGAGGCTACTGAATTTGAAGCTTCAGACGTCATGTGAGCTCTATTGCATCAATCCATATATCAGATCAGATTACTTGAAGCTTTCCATGGATGCGAGAACATAAAGAGTGGAGTTCAAACAAAGAAATTATGCAAGTTCCAAAACTTAAAGAAAATCGGCAAAACATTGCTTCTTAAACAAAGAGAGCTACTAATTTGAACATTTTCAGACATCTATCTGACTCTATTGCCTCAATACATATATGGATGGATGCTAAACTTCAGAAGATTTCCAGGTACCAAGAACACCTAAACTGGGGTCCAGGATAGCAAAGTCTGGCTTCTGAAGTTAGAAAAACAAGGGACTGCGACAACGTCGGCGTTAACGAAATCTCTAAAACATCCAGAAGCGTCGTGGCGATTAACTGAACCTGCGTCGACGTTCGAGGTCGGTTTGGGTGGATTTTAGCCATTTTGAGCCCATAATGGAGGGGTTTCGCTCAGCTTGGGAGGGATCGAAAAGGAGAGGATTTATGACCGGATTTTGGAGCTTTTTGAGGGAAAGGAGAAAATACCACTCTCACCCCAGGCCAGAAGCTGCTGAGTATCTTGAAGGGAAAAGGTTAAAGAAGAAGGAGATTGAAGAAAGGAGATGACTCCTCCACGTCGTTTATTCTCATCCTCTTTACTCATTTTTCTTTGTGATGCTTTTCTTTGTAACAGAGATGTTACAGATTTATTTCTAGGTTTTATTGGCCTTACTACCACTTTGATCAGTTTAATGGTTAATTCAGTTTCTGTCATTATGGATTGATTTTATCTAGACTTGCATACATCTTTGTATTTTATTTACATTAGTGAGTGTTTTAGTGACTCAAATCGAGCGTAATTTTTTCATTCAGAGATTTGCAGGAATCGAAGATGAGCCCCAGGATATGAATAGGCGGCGGCAGTGTCCAGTGAATAAAGATATCCCGGTTCAGTGTAGCATTAAGGGTTTCGTTCCCCTGATTTTAAGCTTTTAGATCCAGGTTGAGACGAAGATGCAATACACCCTCTTGGCGAGATAGGCCGATATATCTGAGAAGAGAATATCTTATAAACTGTCGACGATGACATCACAATAATTCCTTGCTAAATGAATAATATATTTAGGTTAAAATTTCATCGAGTGTGGCGGTGAAGTGAAACCCTAGTTTTATAATTAATTGATTTAGCAAATAATATACAGGATTAGTTTTCTTTTTATTAATAATCGAAATTCATTACAATTCTAGGTCCCGATCGTATTTAAGCGTAAAGTCGAGTACTCAACACTTCTCCGTGGATCAAATATAAACATGACACTATATTACCCAGCGCACGTGCCTTGCATAGTGCAATTCCCACATCATATTTGACCCTATCGGCTTAAGATCTGCCGAGGAGGGAAGGAAAGAAGGAAGCTAGGTCTTCAGGGTGCAAAAGTGATTCAAGGTATTACACAAACCTCGATTTCTTTAAATGATATTTGAGTTAGAAAACCTAAATCAGAGTCCATGGTTGCACACACCGCTCATGATTGGTTTAGGATGATATTAAATGCCTTTGGAAGTTTTCATTAATTTGTTTTGAGTTTTGGGTGATTTTGGAAAATCGCAAAGAAACAAAACAGCCCAGGCATTTGAACCGCCGCGCGGCGAAAGGCACCCTCGCCACGGCGAAGCCTGCCCTTGGCGAGAGTGCCTCGTGTGAGGTGAGCGAGAGAGGCCCTCACCGGTTCGCCGGCTGCCTTGCTGTCTTATGGCGCGGATATTTATTCACGAGCCATTTTAGTTTTTGTTTCAGACACCTCGTATTTGTACACGATTGTTTAAACCCTAATAAATAGTGATGGGGGTTCAAATAGAATGAAACTTCAGTAACGCCGTCTGATGCCTTGCCGCCGACTTCGCCTCGGCAATATTCGTTAAGTGTGATTAGTGCTAGTTCACTAAATGTGATGTGTGTGATTTTCTAGGGACCGGTGAGGATCACCTAACCTAGGATTGAGATTGAAGGCAAAGGCAAAGAAGAAAGATTCAGTTTATTGTCTTCTCCATTCTTGTTTCCAGCTGAAAATGTTTGTTCTAAATGCATAAGAAAACATATTGATTTGCTTTACAATTGATTTAAGGCAAATGATAGTGGATTTTACATAATAAAATTGCATGATTATTGAAAATATTGTTAATGTACATATTGTCTTGTATTTTGATATATAAAAAGTTTGAATGCCCTTAATAAAATATAGCAAGTTAAATTGGCATAAATGATAGATTGGTATACAATGAGGAATTAGTGCTTGATGCTGCGAATAAATGTATTGAGTGTGTCACTCCGATCCAAGTAGCCCGGCGGGGCGGTGTGTAGTGTTCTAAGCGATTTTAATAACGATCGACAGCCGACGGGACCGTCGCGTGTTTATAAAACAAATGTTTTTATATCGAGCTTTCAGCCCCTATAACGGGTTCCGTGCAGTGTTTGGAGTATCACGTATGTAAAAAACATAGGTTAAGTGCGTTAAGGGCGGAAGCCGTTCAATTTTGAGATTGTTGACATTGAAATTAAAGCATGATTGCAAATTGAAATGAAAGAACATTATGGCTATGATTTGGTTATAATGATTTATTGCATATGAAAGTGTATTTAGGATGATCGATGAACCATAAATGTTGTATATGAAAATGTATATGTATTGTATGGACATTGTCATCCCGATTTAGAAATCTTACGATTAAGTAAAAATCATGATTTGACTATGCGAAACGGAAGAATGAATTGTATAGAACCACTAAGCGTAAAATGCTTAACGTATTGTTTTTCATCAATGCGCGGTGCAGTGATTGATAGTGATTGAAACTGGACCCGAAATTCAGCGAGCTTAGAGTCATTCGAGAAGGTTCTGGGAGTAACATAAAGTCATAATCAAAACTACTAAATTTTTTTAAACAATTGATAACAAAAATGTTTGAACCATAACTGCGCTTTCATCCTATTTTACAATAAATCGTTTTGAAAGGCTTGGAACGCATTCATAGTAAAATGTATTGTTGTTAAATGTTATGGGCACAGTGAATCGTATGTAAATGTTTATTAAGACGCCCCGAGAACGAAAATCTTTCGCCAAATATTTGAGAAGCGACGTTTGCCTTGACTGATATGTTGATAAATGAAGCGGCGGGGCATCGGGTTCCGATCGGTTCCACGCTGTCGGGTTTTTCTGTGGACCGACTCAGTGGTCGCTCTGACTGGGTGTGCTGTTTGACTTCACAGAATTAAGCGATATTGGTCAAAGTATCTACCGTTTGGTACATTGGGTTGAAGGGATAGCTTTCATCGAGTCCAGCTATGCTAACCCCATTATGGCGTTATAAGGCCCTAAGTCTTCGACGATTCAGAATAGAACCCGCTAAGTCACGCTGACCTTCCCGGGGAGGCGACATCTCCTAGTGTTGCTTAGTAGTCACGGGTTGAAATCGAGAGAGGATCCCATGGTGATTCGACATTCTTAAAAATTTCATCTTCTAGAATCTTTGGTAATTGAGCCGAGTGCAGAAATTTGCCGGGATCTACCCGATTACCTGTCTTTTATCAAAACTACTAAGCGAGAGGGTGAGTACAAAACGTCATATGAACTGTGATTATCCTACCTGTTGGGTTTACCATGAAAAAGGATATGGGACCACATCAGTGAAACTGGTTTCTTAGCTCTTTCACGCCCTACATGTGCGTGGATAATTCTGCTATGTGGCATTTGTGTGGCTCTTAAACTTCTTCTATTAGCGCTTCAGCCAAATCCCAGATCGTCAGAGGCAGGCCGCCAATATATAGTTTATATGTAATTTGGATTACCTTCAGGGGTCATCCAAGTCATTTGTGTGATTACGTAAAGCGACACCACGACTCCACCTTCGTTCAGTTCACGACATATCTCTTGGGGTGTCAGCCTTCGATTAGCTTTTCACCGCAAATTTTGAAGCATTTCATAATTCTGCCACCCCGTCTCATCGGAAATGTCGCACCCTGAAAGTTGTTCCGCTGGAGGATCCATCTAGTCCGGGCTGGTCGGAACAAACTCATAGTACATGAATGACCACAATAACCTCTGAGAGACATTAGGGGAGTAAGCGGGGCTCTCTTCTTTTATGATTGATCATAAGATAAGCTTCCGAGTCCTCTGCTCATTCCTTGGTTTGAGGTCTTTTCGAACAACCTTCATTCGTAGGAAGGCTGCGTGATCATAACAGTCACCAAGTCCATTTACCGCGGATAATTGTCCTCTGACACGTTGGGTACCTATATTGATCTATATAATTCTTCCATCATAGATTTGTGGGTCTAATAATGAAATTGACAGTTTTGGAAGAAAGAGTAGATATTTAAAGCTTCTCCTAGAGTTTGGAAGGAATTTCGTCACATCTTTATCTGACTCATTGTTGGACTGGCTTGCCCGAACCTCTTTGTGTGAAGTCGAATTGACTCTTCTTCTTGTTTTTGAGAATGGTTTGTAAAGAGCTAATCATTTCTCTTTATGAACAAACAGAATCTGTGATATAGATACAGCCCAAAGTTCATTAGGCAATTTAATCAAAATGTAGAGTGGGGGCTTAGCGAGAACCAAACTGATCATTTAGCCCACACACGAAATGTGGGATACTTTGCATAACAACTAGGTCATTACAGACGATTCAGTGTCATCTCTTGATTGTAATGGAGCATATGGTCATATGCTTCAGTTGACGAACCAATCGAACGTGAGTGCAAAATTATTCAACTCAGAATTAAGAATTGTGACTCAAATGATCAAAGGATAAATGTTGCCTTTAAGGGTGAAGCATGTCATCACGGTCTCCAGGGTCAAGTCCTTGTTGGTATGTAAATGTTGGCTTGCATGCGAGAACCAAAGAGGCCCGGGGATCGCGTCAGGTGGCACTTCAGTGGCCAGCGATGCCGAGAACCGGCTGGCCGGTTCCACGGGCCGACCTCGCGCCGGTATATCATTACCGTCTGCTCTGTACGTGCCGGATGCACGATAACGATCACTACCGAAGCGGGGAATGGGGTGAGCCTCTTGCGGTTGTCCTTATCTTTCGAGTATTCTTTGCCGATGAGATATTCAGGGATCGGGAGCTACCTGAGGACAGCTCATCGTCCACTAGGGTATTGATGTGGTCAGGAGCAGTAGGCCACTTCCCTTTATCGCGGGGAGATCAGGAACGCATCCAGCCGGCCAGATTATCTCCGCCGCGTCTTTTCGAATCAGCCAAACTTACTTTCGTCTTCCAAAGCACAATTGGTCATTCTCCGCGTCATGCCTTCATTAACACCGCTTCCTTCATCACATCTTGTTTTGTTCACTCTTGCTTTCTCTCATCTGCGCCATGGAGAAATTGATATCTTTCGTATTGGTTCTGCCAGGTGTTCATCAGCGACTTTACACTCGAGGCGAATTAGACATAGAATGGAATATCGACGAGCTACTGCGTCGATAAGAGAACTGCCAATGATCATTAAGCCAATCTCTTGTAACTTTAATAAACGAGACTTTTATCAATTCAGTTCCATGCCGACACGATTCGTTGTTACCTTGATCATCCCGACTTCTAAGAAGCGCCAATTAGCCTTAATCTGAGCACCAAAGGCGATCGGCTTGACGGTGGGCGGTTGTCTACTCGATGATTAAGTCAAAAATACGAAGAGGAAGAAAAAGGAAGTTCGCACAATTGGGATTACATACCTTCTCATCGTGGGGATCCTCCTTATTTATATAAAGTGGTCCACAAATCCCTCCCCCTCTTTCTCCAAAAAGAATTTTCAACTTCTACTCTTAGAATAAAATCCCTCTTTCCTTATCAAAACTATAATTCTTTCTTATCAGGATTAATCTTCCTTATCAAAGATTAATCTTTAGAAATAAAGGTTGGCCCAGAAATTAGGTGGATAAATACATTTCGTATTTCCCACCTTTGTCACATTGCGATCCATAATGAACTTGCCATGCGGAATATGAGGCGAGTTCAGAGGACGCAAAACTCTGTGGTAGCCTCTGGAGGACACCACCCCAGGAATTTTCGCAGAGGCAGGCTGCCCGGTTCCCATTTGTTGGTGCCCTACGGTTTAATATGGAAGGTGGGCTTGGGGCGCTTCACATCGCGGGCTAAAGCGAACTAAGGCCCCAGCGGGCAGGCCTTGGGCCGTTCAGGTTCATAATCGATTTCCAGGAAACTTGAATCTCATAGAATCTCTTTGTTAATATTTCCTTCCCAAACTGTAAATTGAACCATACAAATAAGTTCGGATGATGAGTGATGGTGGATTGGTGGGCTTTCCCTAGGTTGGAAACTCAACTCCATGTCGGAGTTTTGCCTCATGGACACATTGGTTATGGTCTGAGGAGGGAATCACTGGAATGTGAAGATAAATATTACATATTATTCCAAAAGTAAGAGTAAAATAATATCCACAGATGTATGAAATTTAACATGGTTTGGCACGATATCTTACATCTCTGACGAGGGGAATAATCTTTTATTCTCTGATAGAAATAAATACCACAATGGATAAACTACATACAATTGGGTTCCTCAAACATCTCATCTTACCACCTTTGTGAATCCTTTTCCCTCATCAGTATCTCATTCTTCTCAAATCTTTACACTCATGTATATGCGGCCTATAAGGCTCGACTCATATATAACATTTTCTCTTCATGATGAATATTTCATCAGTTATAAGAAGAGTCATAATAATCTAATATATATATAAACTCATGAAATGTTCCGCTTACAATTTCCTCTCTACAAAAGAATTATCAATAAGTGAAAGAATTTTAAGAACACATTTTAACAAATTTAGTTAAGCTTCTTTGAGAATAGAAGAATTGATATATAGAATGTCGTTGATATGCATTCACAAAAACCCTTTAGCTGCACCACAAGTGAGATACTTCAAATATTACAGATTTAAAGTGAAAAAGTCGAGGATCCAAATTTAATGTTCTGTAAGGAATTCACAGATTTGTATACCTTCCCTTTATTCATCTATAAAGTTAATCTGCCCGGACAGCCTATAAGAATTCAAATTCAGGAACACCGGGACAATGGATGCCAGAGCACCATTCAAGGCACTTCAAGATGAGAATACAGGGGTTCTGCTCAGAGCTCCTGAGTGGAAAAGATCCTCTTCTTCTGGAAGCCGCTGCTGCCGCCTGCTCATATAATCCTCTGCACCCTGCTTCATGTTAGGACACATGATTTTTGTGAACTACTAAAGCATAAATCAAATGTGAGGGAAAGTGCCTCCAGAGCTGAATCATGTTTCAAGGAATCTTAAAGCCTTCTGGCTGCTTCTAATGGGCATGTTCAAGGTTGTTAAAGATGCTTCTGAGAATCAGTCATGAGCTCTGCCGTGTCAAGGGAAGTGGGATGACGCCTCTTCACTGTGCTTCCATAAAGGTAGAGCTAAGATTATTAGTCTGCTTCCTCTGCTTGTTCGATCTAGTAATTTGAAAAGGTCGCGCGTGGGAATGAAACTGCCCTGCATATTTGCTGTTAAGAACAATCAGTTCAAATCTGTCAAGAGCATTGGTGAAAGGGCTGAAGCAGAGCAACAATTTGGTTGTTTTGAACTCGAGGATGTTGAAAACGTACTGTTCTCCACACCTGGCTGCAGCCACAAAATCATCAAGGCAAGTTTCATGGTTTTGATTTATTCTTTAAAATCACGATATATTTATTTTATTGAATGCACAAATTACATAAAACATAATAGAACAAACAGTTTATATGAACATATAGATTTGAGAAAAAAACCAAAACCACGGATAAAGAAGGTAATTCATTATCTACAAAGATTGGAGAGTTTGAGCATTCAAATCAAAAAACACAAAATTTTGAATATAGCATTATTATACTTGATGTTCCAAAAAAATCAAATGAAACTTTCCGGATAGAGGACAAATTTGGGTCACTCAGACTTTAATCGCCGACAGTCTGGCAAAAATAATAATAGAAAAATACGTAGAAGGTGTCAAAATTCACTTCCAGTACAAATTTGAGGTATTCTAACTACAAACTTACTGGATTGAATAGGACCAGAATCCAGATCTTAACTTTTAATGCGCTTGTTCTTGTTCATGTGAATGGATGAACAGGCAGTGGAATTGTTGGTAAACTGCAATGATATAGTTCCAGGGGTGCTGGAAGTGAACTCAACAAATAAGAGTGGGCTGACGGCATTGGATCTCTTCATATTGTGTCCGTGCGAATCAGGGATCAGTGGATCAGAGACCATGAGGCTCCTCCTGGGGCGCCTTGGAGCGGTAAGATCCCAGGACTCACACCGTAGCATTGGCAGCTCCTGTCAATCCCAACGGTACTACTGGCGATCAAGAGATGTCAGTTTGCATGAGAGAGATAATTTCCTGGAAAGTTCTTTCAGTTTCAAGTGGAAAGGACAAATCCGAGCACCGTCCGGAATCTTGGTATCTGAGTGTGCTATTTCTAATGGCGACAGCCACATACCAGGCAGCGCTCACCCCTCCTGTGAGAACCTCCCATTCCTCTTCTTTTATAGTTCATGGTTGCCAGCAGCTTAGGGTTCGTCGCGTCGCCCAGATATGATCGACATACTCACCTATACTTCCCTTAAAAATTGAGTTGTTTGTGACACACACACATGTGCCGTGAGACCACTCTCTGATGCAATGATCTAAATATCTAAGGACCCATCAAGCGCGCCTGCATTTGGCTCTTCTAATTTTCTAGCATTTGCAATCTTCAGATACCGAGCAGAATCAAGCAACACCAGGAGCCTGATTACCAGTGCCAGCCGACGTCATCATCAGGTGCTAATTGCAGAGAACTTCGATTGAACATTGACCGAGAATGTGAAAGGACAGGAAAAGTAAATCTCACTCAGCATTCTTTGAATTTTGATCATTTCTCTAAATCGAAGTCATGGTGATGTGTTGTTATTGAACTTTGTATCACGTATGGATCTTGCCCTCAACACGACTTTTTAAAAATTCAGGGATCAGTTATGCAATCAACCATTGAAATGCTGTAGATATCAAATATATATTTCCGATACCACTTCCGTTCATTAAATCACTAATTTCTTGGGATTCGTAATTGTAATCTAAATGATATATGCTGTCTGAATCCTCTATCAAAACTCATTGTCTGATATGCAATAACCTGGCCCATCAGAATTTGATATAACCTGATGATACATCAAGGTCATTGATAAAATTATTACACAGGTCCATTTATCATATTCATACAAAACAATATAAGGTTATTTTAAAACCAATCCATATGGGTTCAATTCGATTTTCTTACATAAAGTATCTCCCTCATTCGTTTGCTCAAATTTTACCAAATAGATTATCAAAAGATTACCAAAATGCAGAAACTTTCTTTCATCCTTGCGACCCGAATGAAATAGTCCCACACGTGATGTCTTCCACTTACCATGAAATATTTCATTATAGTATTACGCCGGGCGAGTAATTCTTATTGCCCACCAAGTATGTCTGATGTTCATTAGGCAATTCATATTCATGACATTCAGTAAGAATATGCAGATTCTCTAGGTTGGAATTTTGCATCATGTTATGGAGTGAAAAACTCCTTTCGTGCATCATACCCAGAGTCTTCCCTAACTCCACCCACTAATCATATTATAATCGTTGTAATAAATTCATATTTATGTTGAATTATATACGTCACCCGATCAAAGATTAACCATGTTTTATAAACCAAAACTTGTTGGATGTTACACCTCCAATGATCATTTCATAAACAAAACCATATGTCTTTATGGGTAGTGAATTTTGGAATCACATCGTCGGCTCCTCAAGCCTATCTACACTTATTGGACTTTCACCATCAGAGTGTATGAACCAACCAGCCAGGTTTCCTCCGCACAGAGAGGGGGTATCTAGCCCTTCTTTGCTACTCCCAGAGCCTAGTTTTCCGTCATGCAGTGATCTCGACTTTGTTGAACTTGGTCAATGGTCTGGAACCACTTATCAATTACCAAATGTAGGTGTTTGATTCCAACCATTTACTCATACATGAAAATCACGATGTCCCGGCCATATGAAATGTAATGTAATTATGTCAATATCATGTCTCATATGTATTCTGAATGTCACATAGACAACAAATCACACATTTTATCATGTATCATGGGCCAAATCTATCATATGCATAAAATCATCCAATGACACTCTCATCCCGATGTCAATATATTAATACACATATATCTATATTTATCTAACAACAACAACCAAACATATCATTCATAATCGACAATAACACCATAATTCTCAGGAGTCAGTGTAACATATAATCTACCTGAAAACCTTTTATAAAGTCTAAACAAACCTGTAAAACAACTCCAAACAACCCCTTAAATGGCTCCCCAACGGTCACTTATGCTGCAAAGCAGGCCACAAAGGGAATGAAAAATTTCCGGATAAGCCTAACAGTGGCTGACGTAGCAGCTCCCAAACGATCCTTTAACGAGCCACAAAAACCAATGCGATCCTAAATTAGCCTAGCGAGCATAAAATGATCTCCAACAACCCCTTAAAGAGCTCCTAAACAGTCCCTTAAACATACCACAAAACCGATCATAAGCAAACCCCGAACGGCCTTAACTGACTTCCAAATAGTCCCTTATTTCTTAACAAACCGGCCATATGGCCTAAGCGGACGATAAATGATCCCCACGAAACAACCCACCAATAACTCCCGAATGGCCCCTTAAACAAGCCATAAAACCGGTCAACGTACCAAATCAACGAAGGTAAATAAAGCAAGCAGCCCTTAAATCATTGGTAGAAATAAAACCCAGCAAATTGCCAAGTCGCGAAGGAGTGAAATAAAGTCAAAACGACCCATCATCGCAGTCCCAGGTATAAATAAACCAAACAGCCCGCCCACAATCCTCCCAAATGGTAGAAGCAAAAATAAAACAGCCCCTTAAATCCATTTCTAAGGTAGAAATAAACCAAAGAGCCCCTTAAATCAGCTCAAAATGTAGAAATAAACCAAAGTAGGAAGAACCCCACCTCTTGGAGTATAGTAGAAAAGGTAGGAAGCCTTAAGAACGCCTCCTGAGCCCCAAAACCTTTGATTTCCCCAAATTTCCTCTTTTGGATCTTCGGTGAAATCTCTCGTTCTCGGTACGTACGCAGCCCTTGTCGAGGAGATGAATTTTAATTCTTTGCTCAGCGAATTCCAACCAACGGAACTCCAAGGATTGCCGAAAAAAGACTTTGATTCCTCTCCTTCTCTCCCATGGTCAAACCATAAAAAAAAATACAAATCTTTTGTCCCAAAAATCTGATTTTTAACCCTCTCTTTAATCTTAAATACTTAGCCCACATCGCGCCACGTGTCCACACTTGTTCGGGTCCTAGTTTACTGCCCAGCTTGATTTATTTAAATCACGATTAAAGTTGAATTATTTTATATGCATTTTATTTAAATTATTTTCCAACTTTCAAAATTTTCTTAAAAAATTCGTTTTTTTTTTCCTCACCGAACATCCATCGCCTTAAAAACGTGAAAAATCAAACTATCTTGGAATTTGACGAAATTCGCCTAGATAACTAGATTTCGCAATACAAATCTAACAGTGAGGTCCGTTTCGTCATATGAGATTTAGAAAATTTTAGGTTTGCAACTCGTACCATAAGTGGAAATTTACTATTTTGCCATTTTTCGAAAAAAATTCAAATTTACTTGGGTTTTACATTCTTCCCCTTAAAAGAATTTAGATCCCGAAATTCACACACCTAAACATGCAATCACATGCATATGCAGTCATTTAATATCAAATGAAAAAAAAAATACCTTCATTCTCAAATAAGAAAGGATAATTGGTATGTATAGTGTCTTTGCATTCCCATGTTGTCTCCTCCACTCCTCAGTGCTGCCACAATACCTTTACTAGCCTCACAGTCTTGCCTCGCAAAACCTGGTCCCAACTATCCATGATACGTACCGGTCCCTCCTTGAAGGTTCCATCCGCATCAACGACAAGCTCACCTTAATCCACCACCTGAGTCAACTCGAGAGTGTAATTCCGGAGCATGGAGACATGGAACACCGCATTAAAACACGATAGGCGGTTTAAGCGGTAGAAGGCACGATGGTGTAAAACTTTCTTATACCTACTCTCTTGGTGCTGTGATGGAGCAGATATATATTGGCAATAAGCTTTCCCGGCTTAGAGCTTAACCACTCATCTCTTAACATCACTTAAAGAAGACATGATCCGCCAAACTTTAGAAGTGCATGCAGGTACGTCGAGTGTGGCTTTTCTCTGGAGCTTGGCGGATTTAGAAGATTTTTTAAAATAAATCCACCTTCTTAGAGTGACCCTAGCAAATCGGACCCAGAAGTAAGGGGTCTCTCTCCCTGCTCGTCCAACAAAGCTGGAGGGTGTGAGGCCTTCTATATAGTGCCTCATAGGTGCCCTTGTATGCTGCTTGATAATTGTGTTTATGGCGGCTAGCTGGGGTAAATCTGCTTCCCGGCTACCTTGAGATCTAAAATGCATCCCGTAGCATTCTTCTAAAGTCTAGATGGTCCTCTCGTGACCATCCAGTTTAGGGATCGATTGAAAAACAATACTCATCATCAAGCTGTACTCATATTCATTTTGAAAGCTCTTAAAATGAAGTACATCGCTTAGGGATCAGAATCGATTACCATAGATACTAACTTCCCCATGCAGCCGGTATAAAGCCCAGGAGAAAAATTCAATTTTTTGAAAAAAATGAGTAGCGGTAATTTCGGTTGGCAAGAAAAATTCTCGGATCTCGGATGGCCAAAGCAAACCTCGTAGTTAAATTAGATCTCCATGAAATCTAGTGACCCGAAAAAGTTTCGTCAAATTTTGAGATAATTAGGAATATTTTACAATTTTTAAGGTGATATCGGTGGCTTCGGGGGCGAGATTTTGAAAATCCTCTAAGTCGAAGAAAAATAGCTTGAGTTAATGTTCGATTTAAAATAATTGAATTGAAAAGAAATAAAAATTTTTGGGAAAGAACGGGCCGAATAGACAATATAAGTTATGTATTCAAAATGATAATAATAATAATAATAATAATAATAATATAATAATATTATAATAATAATAAAATGAAAAAAATCATAAAAAGGGGGCAAGGCCGGATAAGACGGAGGAGGGAGGGAGAGGCGTGGAGGAGAGGGAGGAGAGATATATTTTATTTTTATTTTTTCTTCTCTTCACTTCTTTACCGGATAAGAATCTCGGACCAGTAGGTTTAAATGAGGCGAAAGCAAAGTTGATGCGCGATGAGTATAGACCTGCAAAAAGTTGGAGTTCCCGGCCATTTCAGGTGAGGTAGGGGTTTATCCTGCGAAGTTACTGCTTGTTTAGGAGTGTTTTGTAATGTTCGGTTGGTTTGAGCGCCGAGCAGTAGTTTGATCTGTCCACGCTGTGGCCAAATTGTTGGAAATTTTTGGAGAATTTTGGAACTTCATTTAGACTGATCCATGGTAATGTAGGGGCTGTTTGGGGTGTTTGTTTCATAATTTATGAAATAAAGTGTGTTTGAGTGAGTGATTCAAATTGAATTGCTCGTGTTCGTTAATTAGCCCACGCGAGCTAATTTTGTACTGATAGTTGAAAAATTAGAAAATGGCGAGTTGGTGGATCAAAGGAATAGATAGGTTAATACATGATTTTAATGTGTGTTAGCATAAGGACATAATTATATGGAATATAATTATGTGTGTAAACCATTAGAATGTGTGTAAGTGCTCAAGTGAGCAAATTTGGGTGATGGTTGTCGGCTGATAAATGACATGTATGTTGTAGTCTGGGGTGAGAATGTTGCATATTGATATATTTGATATATTGTATAAATGGTTTTGAAATGGCATAATGCATTTTCATATGCACTGGTAACCTAGGTGCGGTGTTGAGTGCATGACATGAATTTTCTAAAATGAACATGATTCTGAAGGAATTTCACATGATGATTTTTCAGAAGAATTGTGTTGGGAGAGATGGGCAGCCAGTGTTTCGGATGAGGGCGCGGGGCTGTTTGGAAAAGCTCACCAACGGTCGCCTCGGAGGGGTAGTCCATCTTTTCACAGAATCTCACGTAGTATATTTTCAAGAACCAACAGGTTTTTGTTTTGAAAATGATTATTTTCTCATACATGACTTAGGCCCGAGTGTGAAGTCGGTGAGGACTCGAGATGTGGAACGGACATGTAGACATTCAGAGTAGGATCACGTGTTTACTTGAGTGTGTGTTTAAATTGGAGCAGTGCATATGCACTTAGGTGGAAATGTAATTGGGGTGATTGCTGCGGGGCGATATTTCCTTTTGTCGAGGAATCTTTTTCGAGGAGTAAAGGGCGTTCGAGATGATGGCTCACTTTGGCCAGATTTTAAAGAAAAGACGGGTTATTAGCTTTGATGTTTTTGGATAATATGTATTAGAATTGTAGATTTTAATATGTATTTGTATTAAGAGTAATAAAATAACTCTTGGACTATTGGAATATAGTTAGATTTACATATTTGATGAGTAATATTGGTATATGGGCGAGTAGCCATTTATTTCAATTATGTGTCTCGTGTCCCCAGGCGTGTGGATCCCTCCGCGAGGTTGACGGGTAGTCAACGGACACCCCGGATTTGGGGTGTCACAGACAATCTCCAGTATGTACAACCTGCCGAATTCCTCCAGAGTGAAGGTCATCCGCACAGCTAAAAAGTGTGTCGACTTAGGAAGACGGTCCACTATCACCCACACCGCACCTGCCCTCTCGATGTTCGTGGCAAATGAGTCACAAAATCCATCGTGACATGCTCCCACTTCCATTCAGCTACCTCCAAGGGCTGGAGTGATCCCGTTAAGTCTACAATTTTCGGCCTTTTGCTGTGACATGTGAGACATCGGCCGAACAAAATTCTCAGCCGTATTTCTTCATCCACTCACAGTATCTTGTGTGAAGATCATGGTATCTTCTTGCCACCCCAAATGCCGCGACCAAAGCGAGAGCAATGGAACTCCTTGAGGTCCATACGGATCTGCAAATTGGGAACCCTGACCCACTTCACATACCAAATACTACCATCCGTGTGAATGGCTCAACTTTGTGTCGCCGTATCCAATAGTAGTTCACGATGGACAATATCTACGTATCACGTCCCTTGGACTCGATCACTCTGCGCCAAGTAAGGAGGGCATAGCCTCAGAAGCTCTCCAAAGTACTTGACCCACTGTGGTAGCACGAGCGTCCCGTAGTCTCGGGCATGCCCAGCTCGGGAAGCCATGGCTGCCGAGCCCTCCCCCGTGACTTTTCGGCAGGTGGCGTGACCCGCCTGTTTTCCTTTCTGAGATCGTGTGCAAAGTAGAGTCATAGTCTTCCGGATACTCCATCCTGGCGTTTGCCTCATGTTAAGTCAGTTGTAAAAATGTACTTCAGACTCTAGTGGTCCGAAAACACCTCGAACTGCTCACCGTATAAATAGTGGCACCAAACCTTCAAGGCAAAGATAATGGCCGCCAGCTCCATGTCATGCGTGGGGTAACTCTATTCGTGGTTTCTTTTCACTTCTTGCAGGAGACCATAAGCCACTACTCTCCCAGACTGGATCAAAACACATCCAAGTCTATCCTTGACATCCTGATACATTGTGTACCTACGTCCGCACTAAGAGCTATCAGGGAATAGGGTTGAGTAAGCCTCCTCTTGACTCACCAAGGAATGCCTTCTCTGTAGTCTTTCCACTCAAACTTGACCTCCTTCGGTCAATCTTATCGCATAAGTCTTTGACTAATGGGAGAGAAATCTCGTGAACCTCCTGTAATACCATGATCAGCTGCGTATCTCAAATATTGACTTGGTCTCTCCGACTCATAAAGCGCCTCGACAACTATAGAGACATTGGATACACGAGTCGACACCACATGCCCCAAAAATTTCACCTTAATAAGCAGAGATCACGCCGTACAGATTTGGCATCTGGTAATCAGTCTCTCGCGAGGTCGAAGAACAATCCTAAAGTGACCCTCATGCTCCTCCTCAAACTTAGAGTCGATCAAGATGTCGTCGTGAGGCCGACGGCTGGTCTGGAAATAGGGTTAGAACACCCTATCGCGGATCCATGAATGCCACCAGCGGGCATTTGTCGATCCGAATGGCATCATTGCTGAACTGAGAAATACCATGTGGCGCCCCAAGCCGTCTTAGGGATATGTCTGCCTCCACAACCCTCAGGCGATTAATTGCTTAGGTGCGGAGATCTATCTTGGGAATCATTACATGCCACCTCTCGGTAATCAAATAAATCATCAATCTGATAAAGGGTACCTGTTCTTGATAGTAATACTATTCATTTGTCGATTGGACTATGCATGGCCAAGAAGGATCTTGTCCTTCTTCTTGTGAAACGACGCTGGGCGCCACTGGGTGCAGGTGCCGAATCTGGCCAAACCTACGTCCAGCGATTTCACGTAATTGGACTTTTTGGGGTTCTACTGCCAAGTGGCTGGCCGCTTCATCAGGTCGTAGAATTGGAGATACTCACCAAGGTCTGACTCAATGGTGAAGTGCACTCCTGTGTGAATTTGCTGGCCACGTAATCATCGGTAATGAGGCATTAGGTGAACTAGAGCCACGTGATGAACATTGACTTGTGTCCTTGTTTCGAGTTATAGGAATTCAGAGCTGTTAGCGTGACAGCATTAGGAAGTCTTGCCCATGAAGAGCTCACGAGCTTCTTTGTGTCAGTTACTCAGTTCTTGAGAAGCTTGTTGATCCACCACACTTGGGATTCGCGCGCACATTGGCATCGGGGTGATCTCCATAGCCTCCAGAATCTTACAAAGCCAATTCTGGGAACCCGATGATGGTTATCACCGAGGTCCCCTCACTCCCTTGAAGGTTGGAGGATGGGTGTGTATGAACCTTTGGAGGTTACTTGGCCCTCCTTGTCTCACAGTTGCACTAGCACATTGCAATGGTGGCCTACATGACACTAAGCACATCTGATGGTAGTGTTCAATCGTATATGGCTTTGCTGAAGGCGACTGATGGGCAGCGTGTGGTGGTTGTTGTTCCGCCCACCTCCTCGGCGTCCTCTTCCTCAATTAGCCATCTACATATGTTAGATAGCAAAAGAATCTTACATAACATCCAAAAAGTAAAGATCTGAGTTTGGCACGAGATTTCTCTCATATCTAACTGAGACAGATCATGTGTCAACCACTAATGAACCTCGACATCCCGAAATCATGCCAGTTCGTTTCTTTTTTGAACCCAAAGGTTCGTTTTCTAACCACTGAGTGTTCCTCTTTTCCATATACATTTTACCTTGTATATAATTCCGTAGCTCTGTGAATAATCATAGAATATTAGAGCATAAAAAATGAAATGTCTGATGAATGGGTCTAGACCCATACCCATCGAGAGCCACTGAAGTAATATTCGTATATCTAAGCTCGTGCAATTTGTGACACCACAAATTTGAAGTCAGTTGATCATAAATCCACCCGAAATTCACAATGGATACTCGATGTTCCGATACCCGTTGTCAATCCCATTTATCGGGATCCATAATTAACAAAATGGATAGAATCTCGCTTTGTGTGCGAAGGGCTCTACCCCAGGCTTCGACCTATATAATATACAATAACGCATTGTAGCGGTTATTGATGACGTGCAAAGTTCATTGCCAATACCAGACCCCCATGCACGCAAGTATCTGTGAGTTCCATTATAGTGGCAGTGAAATTATAATTCCCACGAGAAAGAAGTGCTAAAAATGCGGTTGGCATTTAGACAATATTTGGATCGTCTTGCGATATGATTAATCAGCTAAATTAAAGAAAGCTATCTTAATTACAGTTAAAAGTAATGATGAGAAAGCCTAGGAACATACGCCTCACGGCACTAATGGATTCCTAGATAGTGCACTTATTTAATATTCATATGATTCATGTTAGCGGGTTGATCGTGCTACCGCAAGTATTCTCTCGAGATATAACTTCTATCTCACTAATTAGGGTGTATTGCATCTGCTTGACCCCTCAACTTTCAGAGATGCATGAATGTTGAAAACCCTTGTACCACTGGAATCTGAGGACCATGTAATTCCATGATTAACAGCGTTACTCTACTATGTCCACTAGTCATCTTCTCTGATATCAAACTCCCGGCATTAACGTGCCATAATTGGCAAATAATAGCATGTGATTAAATTCGGGAGTAAAACAACCATAGAAATTCATAATGGAACATTAAATAAAAACACAATCAAATATTACAACCCATAATGATGAGTTAGGGTTGACAAAACCCTAGAAAGAAAAGTTAGTTCATAGTGATTTTCATTATAAATTGAAAGATTTCCAGCATCACACGAATTAGAGAAAGAAATACAAAAGAAGCCGTCTTCGCGATCTCCCGGAATCCATCTTCACCAATCTCTCTCTATCCGTCTCTCCTTGTCTTCGGTCCGTCTCCCATCTCCCCCTTTTTTTTTCCTGAAGTAACTTACATATCTCGGAACTTGGGCCATCGTGGCCCAGAGAAAATGAAACACCCGAGCTCCGGTTTTGGAAAGGGAGACCTCGCTCTGGCCGCGGCCGAAGGGGCTTGTTGCAGCGTGCGAAGCAACCATAATCGGCACATTCAAGTTGTGCAAGCGTAGGCTCCCACCGCTGCGGCGACGCTACGGCGTGGCTCGCCGCTGCGCGTGACCTTCTGCCAGCGGCGTAGGTCTCATTCTTTGCGAGACCCGAGAATATTTCTGTTGCACTCCTTTGCTTTGGTCGCGCCTTACAGTGATGCCGACTTCCTTTTTTGTTCCCATGTCTCTATGTTCTGACTGCTGCCGTGCCCAGTTGCCACTGATATCGGTGAATATGCAGATATGAATCATGCGAGTTGGTGTAAGAACACAATTGTATTGTGATATATGCATGATTCACTCCGTTCAACCCATCCGAGGCCCAATATAACACAATGATCGCACCGGGTCCATTTATCCATATTCATATAAAACATGCAAGATTATTTTAAAAACAGTCCATATGAGTTCAATTACAACTCTCTTACATAAAAGTACATGCTAAACTAGTTAATAGAAAAAGATTTACAAAATGAATTACAAAACTACAAGTGGCATATTTACTGACCAGAATGAGAGCGAGTCCCACTATCTTAACTGCTGATGTTTTCATTATAGAGTGACCTTGGTAGAGTAATTCTGAGCACTCTCCACTAAGTGCACATGCAATGTTAAAAGCATTTAAATGGATTCATATTCACTTCAACATTCCAAGTAAGAATATGAAAATTCTAGGTTGGAATTCTACATGCCATGCTATGGAATGAAATGAAACTCACTCGAGCATCATACCTTGAGTCTTCACCAACTTCCACCACACAATGCAATGCCAATGTGTAATAAAATCTATCATTAAATAATTACAACATTAATAATATGACATGAACACATATATCCTTAATAACATGTATTAACAACTATACTAGCAATATGTGCAATGTATTATTATGTGTGTATCTGTTCTTCATAGTATTAACATGTGTGTAGCACCGCATACCATACTAATGATCGCTTTGAAAAGTCATGTGTTTATAAACCAAAAATTGTCGGATATTTGCTTGAGAATAGTCATTTCATAACAAGATATCTTGTCTTTATGGATAACAGTTTTGGAATCCACCTGGTGGCTCCTATGGCTATCTTGCACCCAGTTTTCACCCAGTCGAGTGCATGAACCGATAGCAGGGTTTATCACCCAGGAGTGTCTAGCCATAACCTTTCTATCTTTCGACTACAAGATTTTCCATGTCATGCGAACCGTCTGACTTTATTGAACTTGGTCAACTGATGCAGGAACCCACTTATCAATTACAATGTGGTGTTTGATTTCAACCATGCACTCACGCCCATGAAATGCGATAGCCCTTGATGCGCTATGTAATGTAATATTACCATTACATATCAATGTGTATCTATATCATAGTGAATGTCATATCGAATGACTCAATGCTTGCTGATATAATATCGTGTTGATAAAGTATCCTTATGCATAAATCTCGAATAAACACTCATCTGATGTCAATATTAATACACATATATCAACATTTTGTTTAACAACAACAACCAAGCATGTCATTACATAATTAAGCAATAAACACCCTTAATTCTCGAGGTTAATTGCTTAGCGTATAATTTGCCTGAAAGCGGCGCATAAAAGTCGCAGACAGAAACAGCAAAACAACCCTGGCTTGACCCTTAAGCGGCTCGAACGGTCTCTTAAACAGGCCATAAAATCGGCCACAAAAAGCGACACAAAAAACGGTCCCGAGATCATCCCACAACAAAGCTATAAAACGGTCTCGGCTTATTACTTAAAAGCTCCCAAACAATCCCTAAAACAGACCATAAAACCGGCCATAAACAGCTCCTAAACAGTCCCTTAAACAACCCACAAAACCAGCCATAACAACCCCTTAAATAGGCCATAAACAGTCTCAAACAACCCCTTAAATAACTCTCAAACAACCCCTTAAATAGGCTATAAAACCGACCAAATAGCCCCTTAAATCAACCCAAATGGGTATAAATAAAGTCAAACAACCCCTTAAATCAACCCCAAAGGTAGGAATAAACTGGCTTAATGCATAAGTCGCTCGAAAGGGTAGAAATAAAGTCAAACAACCCCGCCATCGGCCGAGTGAAATAAACCAAAACCTTAAATAAGCCCAAAATGTAGAAATAAAGCCAAACAACCTCTTAAATCAGCCCTAAAGGTAGAAATAAACCTAACAACCCCTTAAATATTAAATGTAGAAATAGAAAGAGCAGTAGGAAGAACTCGCCTCTTGGGTGTAGTAGAAAATGTAGGAAGCCTCGGGCTTATTATACATTGCCAAAACCCTTTGATTTACCGTCTCCCTTCGCTGGATCTTTTGGTAAATCTGGTGCGAAATGCGTACGCCCACAGCCCTCGTGGGAGATGAATTTTAATTCTTGGTTTGGTAGAATTCAGCAGACGGAACTCAGGATTCTTAGAAAAAAGACTTGGATTCCTCTCCTTCTCTCCCTCTTTCTCTCCTAAGATCAAACCAGAAAAAAAATACAAATCTTTTGTCCAAATGCGATTTTTTAACCACTATGCTAATCTTGAGACTTGGGCTCGTCATACCATGTATCCATACTTGTTCGATTAAAACTTTTCTTGCACAACGATTTATTTAAATGGTTAAAGTTTAAATTATTTTATATGCATTTATTTAAATTGTTTACAACTTTCAAAATTCCTCTTAAAAAATTCGTTTTTGAAGTCACCAGAACAGATCGCCTCAACGTAGAAAAATCATTATCTCGAATCAAAATGAGTCGTCACAAGATGTAGATTAATGACAATCAGGCGATGATCATTTTATTTTGTGTTTGAGATTTAAGAAAATTTTAGGTTTGTAACTTATGCAGTAATGAAAATTCTGGATTTCATTTTTCGGAAAAAGTTCAAATTTACGGGTTTACCTCTGCATTATGTTTTATTTTCAGAATAAATGTTGTCATAATACCATATAAAATGTTCTGTTATTGAAGGTTTCCTTATTTCGTATAAAGAAATATTTGTCCTTGAGGCCTACAGGGTGAGGATGGGTTTATGGGAGATTTGAATCACGATAACGAGCATTCCTGCTTGATGTAGCCTGAAATGAATAAGTCATTTGTCTTTTTTGTCTTGGTCGAATCGATCAGAAAATTGGTGAGAGCTGAAGCAGAGCAACAATTTGGTTATTTTGAATTCTAGGAATGCTGAAGGAAGCAATGGGGGTTTACCCTTTTCCTCAATTTCTCTTCTTCTCTACTCTCTTGTCCAGGGCCACCCTCCCCTCCAACAACAACGGTAATAAAAAGATATGTATAAAAAAAAAACCAAGAATTTCTTAAAGATGCTTCCTATTCTTAATGCTTGCTTTATTTTTGTTAATTGTAAACAGGATGTTGAATTGTTGGTAAACTATAATGATGGAGTTCCTGGGGTACTGAAACTGAATGATAAAAATTAGAGTGACTGACGACATTGGATGTAAATTTCATAGTATACTTTCAATTCAACTAGTGGCTTTTTTAAATGGGAAGTTAATTTCATCTGTCAAGATTAAAAACCATTCTTTGTAATTATAAAATGATGCCGTTTTATTTCGGTATAACCAGGACGGATTGATCATTCAACTCAAAAACCACCCAATATTTAAACAGATTTGGACAACAATTTTCAATACTTAGGTAAAGATTAAGCTATATTTTTTCACATGAATTCCATTTGGTTAGACTCAAGTCAAGATTTGGACAAAACCTAATTTAGTGTTTTTGTGTAATATTTATAATATATAGTATTTTAGTGTGATTTAATTAAAAGACCCTTTGTAACATGAATTTTGAAAATCTAACCCTTCATCATTTTTTATCATATTTCTTTTAAAATACATGTAAATACCTAAAAAGACAAAGGGTATTTTTATCTATTATAAGTTATTTTTCAAGAAAAATATTCTTAAGTATAAGATTCATTCATTTTTTAATCTGTATAACATTCATTCATTTTTTTTATATATATTCGTTTGGCATTATAATGTTATAGTATTATTATCGAGGCTGAACGATTCTTTCCAGTGTCTCGTTCGACGCCTATGGCTGAAGTGAGCCGCTTGTGTAGTTATATAGCATTCATTCTTGCAGAAAAATATGTACTCTCCAGAATTATATTATATTATATCATTATATTCTTTCATTATTTTATAAGAATCAGTCTAATTATTTTTTTAATACTATAATGCATTTTCTTTTAGATTTGAGTTAAGTGGTAAAAGAGATAGTGTATCATTACATAAGAACAAAATATTAGAATAATGTATTCTGAAGTATTTAAATGTAAAAAAAAAAAAAAATTACTAATGCGTCTTATTTGGTGCTTCAAAGGCTTGTGCATTCCATGTGGATGTAGCAGTAGAGTACCAAATTTGAACAGCCACAGCCCTTATGCTCACAGCTCGCTCTTATATCGAGGTGGATCCTCTTTTAAAGGTCAAAAACTCAGCCATCATCCCTTCACAGACCTTCTCTTCCCCTCCATCAAGCTCCCCCACTATGTCTATGGCCTTGTTTTCTCCCCCCATCCCAACCCACCTCCCAGCCCTCTCACCCAAACCCCACTTCACCCTCAAGCCCACTCTCCTTCTGAGATCCAAGAAGCACCACCTCTTTCTTCTCTCTACAAAGGCCACCGAAAATGGTGCCGGAGCTTCAGCCTCTGTCACCACTGTGGAGCTTGCAAAGGCGGAGGAGAAGGCCCAGAGGCCACCGTTTTAGTTCTCAGCTAATGGGGCGGCGGCTTACTACTGAGGATGTAGATTCCGGTGACTAAATTTGAGGATCCCAGATGGGTTGGAGGGACCTGGGACTTGAAGCAGTTTCGGACTGATGGGAAGACTAACTGGGATGCTGTTATTGATGCTGGTGAGATTTGTTGTTCCCTTTTCTTATCTTCTTGGATATGGTGCTACTTTTCTGACTTCTTCTGTTTGGTTGCTCGGAAAATGTGGGAAAAATGAAAGAAATTTGGGGCTTTGGCCGTTTGATTTTGGGTATCTTAGGCCTCTGAAAGCAAAAACCCCTGTTCGAACATACGCAACACAATCATTTGGCTAGGTCAAGTTGATTTATTTGCATTCTTTTTACCACAGAAAGGGTAAAATCGAACCCAAATTCTTTTTTTTTTTTATCAAAGTGGAGGGGAGATACCCAGAAACACAATTATATACACAGAAAGGGTAAAGTCGAACCCAAATTCTTGACCCACAAAATGGGGTTTTTATTTCTACATGGAAAGTTTTGTCATGAAGACCAACAAAATTATCCATATGAAGTGAATAATTTGTATTTTTTCCCTATTCTATGTTCAGTTTTAAATCCTATATCATATCAGTTTATTATTTAGGTCATTATCCCCAAATTATCTACGAGAAATAAGGCACCCACTTGAGCAAGTGAGCATGGGCATGCCCCAGAAAATTGTGGGGAATATCTTACATAAGCCGCCTGTGTTGTTGCAAGAACAAGGGGCGAGCAATGGGAAAATGGACTCACAACTAACATAGCTAATGATTGAGATGTATATCTTGGTGTCTCTTTGGTGCTTTTGATAATAAGTCGAGGAAACGGGTGTTATTGCACCATGGGCCAGAAGATGACTTCTCATATTTCTTATTTTGGTAACAGTTGACCTGGGCTGATCGTATCATGTTGAGATGGTGGCTTTGAGAGAATCTTATCTGGTTTTCTTGGCATTGTTTATTGGGTTTGCATGAAGATAAGACTGGATTGTTGGGAGTGGGATTGATAATCTATTGGCATACTCTGTTTCTGTTCAAATTTGATTCAAATGTTTTATTTCTCAGATTACAATTCTCAAGGTAGGATATGTTCTCTTCGATTCAACAAAAAAGCCCCACCTCTCCCAAACCCCAATGCCACATTTGATAACCGAGGATAAAAAGATTTTGAATGCCAAGAAGAACTGATTTGAATTATTGAGGTGTCTTCAGATGCTTCCAATGGCAATATGTGATAATTTCTTTGCATTTGGGGGACATAAAAACGAGCTCATTGCTTCTTCTAATATAGAGATAGAAATGCACCAAGTATTTCTTTGTTCAATCAATTTCTTTCAACAGATAGTGGAGTTTCGGTGATAGTGCAATATTCTCATTGCACTGGTAGCATTGCTTTTTGGGTGTGTATGTATGCCTAGAGAGCGGGTCTCTTTTGCTTTTGGTTTTTCTGTGACATGCTTAATATAAAGTCATTTCAGTAAATGATCTCGTTGCTATTTCAGTGGCATCATTTTGTGAGTTTTTGGTGTTTTTCTATTTTGCCAAACCAATAATTAGGTGTCATCAGTTGCTATATGAGCATAATAAAATGACCTGCTTAGAAAGTGTGATAATTATTTCTAGCCCCTATTGTAGTTTATTATTTCCACCAGGCATTTATGTTTTGGTTTCCTTTCCCATTTTCATTAATTTTTTTTTCCGGCAATGAAGGCTTGGTGGTTTAGAAAATAGGAAGTATACATAATCATCATCTTTGTAACTAACTTGTTCTTGTTCCTGATGATCTTCAGGACTTACTTTATTTCTAATGAACCTCCTTGGCTAATCCCTTTTTCAGAGGTTAGGAGGAGAAAATGGCTTGAAGACAACCCAGAGTCATCCAGTAACGATGACCCCGTAGTTTTTGACACTTCTATCATACCTTGGTGGGCATGGATAAAGAGGTTCCATCTTCCTGAAGCAGAACTACTCAATGGTTTGATTGCATCCCTCCTGAAATTTAAGAACAGTTACTTGCTGGCCGGTACTGATCCAGTATATTCTGCTTAATCATTTTAATGCAGGCCGTGCTGCAATGGTAGGGTTCTTCATGGCTTATCTGGTGGACAGCTTGACCGGGGTTGGTCTGGTCGATCAAATGGGCAACTTCTTCTGCAAAACTCTATTGTTTGTTGCAGTGGTGGGAGTACTTCTAATCCCAGAAAGGGCAGTTGTAGTGACCTGAAGAAGCTCCTGGATGGGACAACGCCTATGACAAACAGTGACAGCAACCCTGGCAGATGACACCCCAAGCAGTTCCAAGAATGACTAGTCTACTATTATAAATCTAGTTCATGAGTTTGTTCTTAAAATCTGGCCTATCTTCATTTTCATTTTCATTTTGTTTTGCTGTAATTTCGTTTTGGAGTAATCCTTAGCTTCTTCCAAGTATAATTATCAGCTTTTTTTTTATAAACGATGAAGAACCTTGTTAAATAGATGATAAATCAGGAAAAATCACGCCACTCCAACGAGAAAGGGATATGGCGAAAAAATTTCATGGGAATTTAGCGTTGAAACAAGCATATTTAACTAGAGCGTAGGAACACTTGTTTCTTGCTCTTTCTGGCTAGAATAGAGTAATTCTGAAGTACCTCTGAAATAGCGCACAATCAGAAATTAAAGTCATTGAGAGCAGTCTAAGTGTGAACTAAATTGTTAACTTGACCAATAAAATTTACATTTCAAACTTCGACATCCAACCCGACTAAGTCAAGCCTAAAGAGAGCCTCGCGGATTCTTAATGCACTTGAGCTGCTTTGTATTTCTGGGATAATGGCGTCGGCGTCTTGCATGCATAAAGCGGCCAATCATTCAGCCTTTGTCAGCGAAATACCGAACTTATGATAGATCCGCGAAACAAAGTGCATCCAGTTACTTCAACGGCCTCCTAAAGGAAGAGACCAGGTTAGAGATCCATGAAACACAGCCCGAGCAGGAGGAAGGTGCGGCCACGGGCTGACAGCGATCCTGGAAAAACACATAAGGCTCCCTTGCCTTCACTACTAGTAGTAAGAGTTCTCCATAAGCACGTTTCGTTGCTCATTTACACACCATAAGATCATTGCTGTCAAACCTGCATTCGTCGGGATCGAAACGTCGATCAACTTTGCGTGAATGCAGGAAATTCGTGGTGGTCGATATCGGTTTATCAACATTAGCAGAGGGCCAGATACGAGACGTCGTAGAATAGATGTGAGTAATGCTCTAGTTCCCTTGCCCACACAACCACCTGACAAGTTGGCAAATTCCTTACCTTTATCCAATGACGATCTAACGATCTGGGAATGCAACTATTACAAAGGCAGTATAAGAAATTATTTTAGGGAAGAAATAATTTGCAACCTTTCCGACTAAGACCTAAACTTAGATTCGGTTTCATGAAGGCTACTGCGTCAACATTCTATAACATGATTTTCACCAGGTATATAAACCATTATTTGAATAATCGCATAACTGAATCAAAATTACGAGATTTTGATGGATTGAACAAATAGGTAGAAGAATCATTATTCTCAAGATAAGAGTGAGCAGTTAGAGATCCATCTCTTTCTGCATCTAGCAATAATCGAAACTTTAAGTTATCAAGACCCGGAAGCGGTGTTTGACCTTAAAACAGGGGTAAATCTGACAGACATCATCCATACATAAATGGATTCATCCCCATCCTCCATCAAATACCTAATATTTGATGCTTCTTTTCGCACTCGAACCTTATGAACAAACTGGATTACTTCCCAATGATGACGAGAGATGTAAGCGTAAGGAAAATATTTTGTATGAACAAGCGAGCTACAAAGTGTTGGGGGTTATGAATGAAGTTCCACCTGCCTGATAAGCAAATTAAACACTGTAAATCCACAAACCCATCTTGCCAATTCATACTTGCGAGTTAGTCTAGCCTAACTTTGCCATCTAATCCCTTTCCCATTCCCTGAACTCGAACCCCACCAAAAGCAGATTGTCATTTTACGAGATCTCATCTGTAGAATGGGAAAAAAAAGAAACACTATATATATATGTTGGGATGCTGACGATCGATTTAATTAACACCTTTACGCTTGAAAGCAACTTGTTTCTCCACCCTTGGATCCTCTTCGAATTGTGTCTTTGATGTAACTAAAGTAGCGCGTTTGGATCTACAAATCGAAGGTAAACCCAGTACCTACATTGTTAATACCATTGCTCGGTACCAGGCGATAAGACTCGTTATCGGTTCGGATGTTAGAAGAAAACATGATGCAGATTTACGGGGTTGATTACTTGGCACGAATAGCACTCATACATTTCGAGAATCCAGATGAATCACTCTAGTTTCCTCCTACGTACTCTTAAAAATAAGAAGAATCATCTGACCAAAATAAGTGGGATATGCTCGGGGCACCGCGACATACCTTCTTGCCATTATCAAACCGAGAAGATACGCACGACGGACGGCGCGACCCTCGCATGAAGCCGTAAATAGATATGGAGAAAGTGGAGCTGACGCAGCCATGAGCCTCGTTTAGGAATGATAGGACCCACCTACGAACCATTCACTAACACCAATAACAAGCAGACGTTACACACATCACTTAATCCACTTAATTGCTTGGATTGTCAAACCCCTGAATCAAATGCATATGATCTGGCTTCCAATCTACTATATCATAGGCCTTACTAATATCGGTTTCAATGCCAAACTTTACATTGCCTCTGCTAGCGATTCATATAATCACATTAACTCACGGCAAATCATAACATTGTAGTGTGGCGTCCGGACGAGCGGAGCGAGTGCTAGAAGATAAGCAGGAACGAATATATTTCTCTGAATTTACTAAGACCTTGGCAATAATTTTGTAAATCCGTGCAAGAAATAAGTCTAGGTCTTTCATGGATTTGGGGATCAGTGCATTTAGGAATTAAACATATCAAAGTATCATTCCAGTTAGAAGAGAAAAGATAAGTTTTAACCAGCACATGTGATGCAGAGAAAACCTCACGGAGCTTTAATAAGTTCAAAAATGCTGATAAAATGGGGTCGAGCCATCGGTCCACGGAGCTTTATCAGGAAACTTATCTGCATAGCAGCTCAGTGAAATCTTCTAACAAAAGCAAGGCACCGGACCATTATTCTCACTCTTTCAAATTCGTGTTCTATTGAAGCTCTCACCATACAGAAACTTCTTACATCTTGGCTGCCAAAGCCTTAAAAATGTCTTCGCAAGATTACTTAGACCCCACTATCAGAAACTTCATTACCATCTTGCATCATTCCAACTTAGAATCAGTCGTGATTTTCTTGAAGAAGCATGTGAATGGAAATAGCGATATTACTATCTCCTTTCTTTAACGAAATCTTTCTTAGATTGTTTCCAGTACACTTCTTCTTGATCGAAAAAAGGCCCCTATCCCAGGTTCTGCTCTAACTTCGAAAGAACTCACCTTTGCAATATCATCTGTCTTTCCCATAAAATCTCGCTAGTTTTTAAGACAACACTTTATTCTCTTTCATGCTTCTAGAATTCTCTACCCCATTTGCTTATGAGAAGCTGAACACAAAGATAGCCTCTTTATCGAGATCTTTATGTGAGCTGATTTCCACCACCTCTTCTTGTCATTGAAGTCTTGTTCACGAACCCTTAAATTCTCAGTGGCTATCAGTATACACATAGCTGTGTGTGTAGTCCATTCCAAAAAGAATGGGAGTGATCGGATGAGACGAAAGTAAATTAGTAAGTCTGCCTGACGGAAATTCCTCGAATCATGAAAGCCGTCTGAGCCATATCAATTAGGTTCACAGACGACGGTGAGTTTACCACGCTCCCGTAGGCGATGACCTTAAATTCTGGTCGAGGAGTCTGTGATCAGTTATAGCCTGCGAAGAAGCCAGAAAAACCCGACTAGGATGCTCAGTGAACCATCTTATCACTAGGAAACAATAGATCATTAAATCTCAGAAGATACACGAGGTAAGAAGATTTACCATGTAAAATACGAAGGAGATTCCAAGAATCCTTTCTTCTATTACGTTCGGGAAAACCATATAAACATGTCAATCTCCACACAACTTTGTTTGGCACATGCACTGATACATCAATGAAATTATTCTGAAAACTCAGTAAATTACAAGCCATCGGTTGCTTCCAAAGTAAAGCTAGACCACCTCCTCTTACTTGACTCTATTGACCCTGAGCTTTCCGTGAAAGTATTGAATTCTCGATTGCTCAGTACCTCATATTCATAACGTTTCAATAGAAAAATAGCGAAAAATATTTTGAGGCCCGAATGATCTCCCGAAGATTTTGAATTGGCTAGGTAGGTTACTTGACAGCAATTCTGGCTAATGCACCCTCATTCGCTGCTTGGTGGTCCTACAGCCAGCGAGGACTGCATGAAGTTTGGATTAATAGTCGTTGTATCCGAATCACGAAACGACGATTCGCGGTGGCACTATCCCTTTTGCCAAAACAGGAGACCCCTCCACCACCATAAAATCTAAATCAACGTCCTTGCCTGTTTCTTGCCTCCTACGCTTCTTATCCTCCTGTAATGATATCGCCACATTCTCGAGGTTATCGTGTGAATTAACGGCCCAGTGAAGTATTCTGAACCTACGATTACTCACACTTGACGATGCACCTTGAAACATGCTTACAATATTACCCAACGCCATACCTTGCTCATCACGTAACCACTTATCTACCACTTGAGCATGTCTTCTCATAGGAGCCTTTAACCATACTCCATTACGAGACACTTCTTGCCTCGATTCATGAAGAGTCTTGGGCCAGAAAAGCGTGCGTGTGTCGATCAAACATGAGAGGTAACAAAAAACTCCTAGCCATTCATATTGAAAATGAACGATTACCAATCCCGCATCAGCTTTTCTTATTTTCTTCCAGCGTAGCAGTGGTAGTCTCACATCTAACCTCACCCTTATTCACTCGCTATAGGACTTACCGGAAACCCTTTGACCATAACATGATCATAAGATCAAATTCTCAGTGCATTCCCAAGTTGTGCCCACATTCTTTGACATATATCCCATTGGTACTCAGCTGCACTTGTACCCCGAATAGCAAAGTGATTTAATGAATTTGTAGCCAATTGTATCTGAATTTGTAATGGTGCAAAACCAAATGAAAATTATTGAAAGTCGGATTTCCATCAAAAACTATTGGCATATCCGCAGAATGAATTTAAACAAGTATTTGTTTGATGGAATATCTTTAATATGAATCTGCACGAGTCTCCATAGATTAACCAACTCGATTACGCATGTTTGTGAAGTCCAACGTTTTATCGGTAAAAATTTTCCCGCAAACAATGTCGTTTAGAAATGAGAATCAAATATCATCACTACCATCGAACCAACTCATCTGGTCCTCCTCGTAATCAAAGAAAGCTTACCTGATCTGGATATCCCTTAAAGTTTCACACAAGGTGAGAAATCAATAGAAATAGAGGCTCTCACCGGAGAAGAAGGTCGCGCTCTCATGCCTGCGGAGAATACGATTTTGAGATGCGGACACTTTCGAAATAACATATCTCGTAAGACAGCCACGGCGAGAAGAGTACTAAGATTGCCTAATAGAGCCCATGAAGGTGCCCTAGCATAGCTCCTCTATAGGTGTTCGCTTGTAACACGCATTCTAAAATGAGTTACTCTTCTATAATTATCAGCTTTAAATGGCTTCAAATGTCAGTTGGATATTCTGCAATTTCGTTAGATTTGATGCATAAAATACTTCTTTCAGTACTTGAGAAATACAGATCTGATTAACCATTATCAAACCATACTTGTGACACCTATCAAACCATTATCATAAAGTGGAGCCACTTAACCATAACTGTGGCTTTAGATTGTTTGGTCAATTCTACAATCAAGGGCTTTCTTTCTGGGTATAATATCAATTTACTAGCATAAGTGTCCCTTCAATCTATCCTATTCAATAAATGACATTTTCCTCCTAAAATGCTTTTTTTCAGTTTGGAACCGAAAAAGTACAAGGGCAAGAAAAAATACTAAGAAATTTTTTCATGTTTGGTTGAAAAATATAAATAAAAGGGAAACTTGTGTCAAAACTTCTCAAATATCTCAAAACTTGTGAAAAAAAAAAAATTTCATAACTCAGAATATGGTTACCTGATTGGGATAAGCAAGATATTCCAGCAATCCCATAACTCATGGGCTTTCGACCTTTTTCAAGAGTATAGTAAACTCCATTTAATGTGAAAATTAATGCATTTGTTGAAAAGACGAATCGATTGTGACTTAAAGATTAATAAAGGTCATTGTCCTTAGGCTGAAACATTGATTGTGAATGTCCAGAGCACTGTGAAATTAAAGCTTCAATACACGACAAGGAAGCTGATAGAGAGAGAAAATAAAAGAGGGTGTGGGGTTGCAGATTTTCTTCTGTTTTCACTACCTGAAACCCATTCAAAATAACTCAGGAGTCACACCACTCCAATTTGCATTAATATCAGGGAGTATAACTGCATGTTTGTTTACGTTGTTTCGAGAAAACAAGAAGAACAAATAAAACATAGATAATATATTTAGTTCTTTTTTTTAGTTCTAAAATATAAAAAAATATAAAATATACTAAATTTAAAAAATAAAAATAATTTTCAGAGAACAAAATGATATTCTATGTTTTTGAAAACCGTTCTCAATAATAGTTTTAAAAATAAGAACCGCAGTTCTAAAAACTCCTTTCTCACCCTGGCCAATGCTTGATAAAACCAGTAAAAAATTAGTGGGATGATTTGCAGTTTTCTATTATTAATTTGCTTAACATGAGCATTATTATATATCCCTTAAAGAAAATGTGTAAACCATAATTGACATAAAAAATTATATGCATAAATGAGTGAGAGAAGGGAGCCACCCGCCAGCCATTTATGGTTACTCTAGGTTGCAGCTGAGGCCAATTATTTTACTTTTTTTTGAAAACTGTTTTTTGTTTTCAAAAATAAGAAAAACATGTTTAGTTTTCAGTTTTTTTTTTTTTTTTTTAAACATTCAGTTTTCAAAAACAAGAAAAACATATTTAGTATCCAGTTTTTTTTTTAAGCATAAAAAACATTAAATTTAAAGAATAAAGAAGAGTTTTCAACGAACATATTTTTTATGTTCTTTGTGTTTTTAAAAACTATTCTAAAAAATATGAACCATACATGCCTAAACCTCCACTTTGTCAAGTGAAATCATACCAAATTTTTCTAATTGGCTCCTAAAATTTTTCGAGAAGGTTGTTGCTAATTGTAATCATTTCTCATACCTACCAAGATAAGACCTACTCCTAAATCCTGCAAGTGAGATTTAAAGCTTTTTCATTTTATTTTGTTTTTGGCTACTATGCCTACCAAGAGAAGAGCTAAAGTCAGATTTTAAGGATTTTTTTTAATAATTTAATTTTCTGCCTTAATTCTGTTTTACTGTTTTCCAAAACGGAAAAATAATTCTTATTTTATCACCCAAGAAAATGGAAATTAATCTCAACTTCACCAACTCTTCATAATGAAAAATAATTATAGAAAATATTGGTTGCTTCCATAGTTCCATTGTTTCACCTTTTGAAGGATGCAGTTGATATTGAGAATGAAAAATAAATCCCATTTCCATTCCAACCCATTAGTTTTTGTAGAATGGGCGTAACCAAAAATTAAAAATAAAAATCATTAATATGAAAACAAAGTCCGGGTCTTAGTGAGTTTTGGATTAAAATATTGTTTTTCAAAAAAAATTACAAAATTAGTTTTGAATTGAAACTATGGCCCAAATGATGCAGGAGCTTCTATAAACACAATTCAAACACGAATTGCCCCCACTATCAAGAATCTGGATTGTGGAGGTCAAGACGCATCAATACATTTAAAACTCCGACCATTCGCCTCTAAGCGCAAAAATCATGGTCATACTTTAATAAACCCCCAATGAGTCGCCATATTTATTTAGAAAGTTTGCTTTATTTATTTTAGAAAGTTTTCTTTAAGAGTTGCTTTAATGTGACTTGTAAGTTTTCTTCCTAGCTGAAAAGTAGGTTTTGTTATATTTGATTTAGAAAGTATGGACTATATATATACCCCATAATGTAATTTTTGACAAATCGCCAAGTTTAATAATATTTTCGCATTTCTTTAAGAAATCTTGTTCTCTTATTCTTGCGATTCTCTTGGGGACTAGTCATACTTCTCATACCTAGCGGATTCCTGGTGGCGTAAATTCGTCTCCGCTTTATCAATCAACCTATCCATAGTCGATCGTGGCGCCTTCACCCATCATCTATCTAGTGTGGATCGCTTCATTAACCCTGGTAGGGTAACCACTATTGTGCAAACTCTACTATCTTCTCACCATCTCATTTTCTCTAAACTTCTTCATAACTAAATTTTCTCAACCTCAACCCAAACTTTCCAAATCTTGTTTCATACTACTAAAAACCTTCCTAACACCCTTCCTTTATATACCATAAATTTACCTTTCTTAACTTAGAAAATCTCCAAAATTCATTCCATAACCTATTCTCAATTCCAAGAAAACTATCCCAAACTCATATTTTGACTTACCTAAACTTCTGGATCATCCATCACGGTCCCAACCTTGCATCACCAAAGTAGTGCATTTGGGCCACGTAGGCGATATCATAGCAAATGTTGTTGTCCTGAACAACGGTTTCACCATATTTTTAAATTTAATTGCCACTGTAATGGATAACCGCTTCACCATTCTTTAAAAGTTCAATTGCCGCTGTCTTGAACAACGACTTCTTCATTTATAAAATTTCACTGGTTGGCTTGTCAACAACAAGACATCTGCATTAAAATTCCATGCTCAATCCTTCTTCCTCCCCCATTTCTCCCATTTCTCTCCTGTTCTTCAACCGCTCCTCTACCGACGACCAATTAGGGCTTGGAAATCAACTAATTTTTGCTCCATATTTTCTCTTCTAATACTCAATTCGACTCTACAGCAAGTAACCCTCCTACATTGGAATGTTTGTTGTTGAAAATTTCTTAAATTATTGGTTTTGTTGATAATGTGGTGATTAAATGTGTATTTTATTGAAAAACAAACATATAGTGCATAAGGCCTTATTTGGTAGCTATTTTTTAGGTGTATAAGGCCTTGTTTGGTAGTTATATTTAAGGTCATAGTTTTTTTTTTTAAGTTTGGGGTTGTCCTAAATTGTTTATAATTTTGTCCCCTATGGATATTGATCATAAGGTTTTATGTGAACAGAAAATGAGCATAAATTAAAGGTTTTATGTAGTGTGTTTCTTGATTTTATTGTTGGGTATTGATTGTTCTGGTTTTAAGTATCTACAATTTCATATTTCGTGGGTATTAAGTACGGTTTTATGCATTAATTTGGGTAATTTTTTTTTTTCAAATATGTATTTGATTGATATTTTTGTAATTAAAAAGTATTGTTTTTGTAATTCAAAAGTACTATTTTGGATCAAAAAACCTAAAATCATCCATCTTTTTTATTTATTTTCCCTAAATATATATTGAAACTAAGCTTGGACTTTTAGTCCCATGGTTGCATTTAGTTTGCAACTTGCAACCATTTCCATCCATTTAAAATCTTCAACTGCCTTCCTCATTAATTCTATGCATTTTTTTTTAATTATTACCCTATAAACTTCATAGCCAAACTCTTTATTCATTTTTTTTGTATCATGTTAAAAGTATTATTTGTTTCTTGAACTTTATTACAGCACCACTTTAAGATTTGGATTTTTTTGTTGATTTACTACTTATTTTACAATATAATTCAAAAAATACAAACAATATGGTTTTTGTGCTCCCATAGCCTGGCAGTGGTAAAAGGGATAGGTGAACCAACTAAACTACAATAAAGGCCCCCATTCCCTTTGGTAATTTTTTTTGAAAAAGATTTTCCTATTGCATCCAAAATGATTCAAACCAAAGTTCTATATTATGTCATCTAAAACATGCAACTACTAAGTAATTGGATTAATGTTTTTGTAAAACATTTTTTTCTTAAACTTTGCCTCCATGACTTTTAATCATAACTTCGTTATTGGGTAAACGATAGTGATTCTACCAAAAATGCATGAATAAACATATGTAGATATTTATATTTATAAAAATGTGAAATAATTATTTTTACGATTATAAAAATATTAAATCTATAGTGTTTTGGACTTTCTGGGATTTAACCTTTTACGATTTTGGTTAATTATAAAATATTACTATATTGATTATAGCATCCATGAATATAGTTTAAATGATAAGGATAATTTATTGGGACCATTTTGTATAGGTCAATTATGTATGTTTTCACTATTCCCGTGATATGTTATTACAATGGAAATATACTAAGGACTGAAACAGGTGTCAAATATGTTGGGAACAAAGCTGTCATTATGCCTTTAGATGTACCGGTTGATTACGCGTTTGAACAGTTGGGTGATATGATATACTCAAGGACAACCATTGACAAACAAAGGTTCAAATTAGTCCTCAATTGTAAGTATCCCCCAAAAAGTGGAAATATGTTCCAACATTTTCCAATATGGGATGATAGTAGTGTATACCGAATGTTAAACATGGTTAACACAACTGGCATGAAGGAAATTGAATTGTATATTGAGGTCGCCTGAAGCCGCTTCACAAGTGAACTCACCCGGTGGCTATACAGATTTATCAATTAAATCGATACGTCGCTAATTTTACTATGGTTAGGGTCCTAGTAGCAATCCATCACCGGATACTAACAGAAGTGGAATATATGGAAATGATGAAGACTGCGAATATGAAGAAGCTAATGTTGAATTGGATGAAGATGTTGATTATGAATTTAATGGAGACTTAGATGTGCAAGCTGATAGACATGTATCATTCTTCCAGACTTTCAACTAAGTTTTGGAGAATAAGCAATGGATATATGTCTCTACGCATGCAGCATCTTGTGATGTATCAAATAACCCAGATGCTAAGGAACCAAATGAGTTATCCCTTGTTCATTATCACTTACCACCATCACCTCAATTTGAATATGTTGAAAACTTTGGTAATGTTATTTCAAGTAATTGGACTTCATGAGTGTAGCATACTACCGGATACTCAAGTGGAGAATTTGTAATTTGCCAAGTTTTTAATTCCAAATCTGATTTGCAAGAGGGTGCAAAGATTTACTCAATTAAAGCACACCAAGAGTTTGTGGTTGTTGCATCCTCAAAAAAATGGCTAGTTTAAGATGTAAGAAGGTTGAAGAATGTCAATGTCCATACAAGTTTCGTGTCATGGTTGTGAAAGACACTTGTTTATTTGTTATCAACAAATATAAAAGGTCGCATACTTGTGTCAATCCTTTCTTGAATCGGAACCATTATCAATTAGACTCAAACTTGGTTGCTGCTCATACCAAGGGAATTATTAAGGCACAATTCACATTATCTACAATGTTATTCAAGCAAGTGTGATGGAGAAATGGGGATATGAAATTTCATACAAAAAGGCGTTGGATGGAAAGCATAAAGAACATAGACACTTATTTGGTGACTTTTCTCAATCATATACAGAGTTGCCACGTTTTTTCCGGGCCTTAAAGCAAGCGAATCCTAGATGTGTTATAATTTGAAAAACATTTGATAGTAATATGCCAAACACGGAGATATTTCAACATGTTTTCTGGTCATTCAAGCCATCTTTTGAAGGGTTCGAACATTGTTGTCTCATATTGAGTATTGATGGTACACATTTATATGGGAAGTATAAAGACACGTTATCGATTGCTATGGGGTGTGATGGAAATAATCAGTTGTTTCCATTGGCATTTTCTATTACAGAAAGCGAGAATATTGATAGTTGGGATGGTTCGTGCATGTATCGAAATGAAAACTCAACGCATCGGATTTGTGTTATATTTAACGTACATCTAGGTATTATGGCAACAATGAGCTTCGATCCTCATCTTGGTCATCGCATCATCTACCTATCACAGATTTGTACTGTGGCCATCTTGCAAGCAATTTTATGACCCGTTTCAAAGATAAACTCTTGAATAATTTGGTATGCAGAGCAGCTTTAGCGACTACATAATGCAAATTCAATAGGCATATGGCTACAATTGGGAGAATTAATTCTTAAGCACAACACTAGTTAGAGACGATCCCTCTTGAGTTATGGGCACTTTCACATGATGGAGGTCGAAGATATGGGATAATGACAATCAACATGTCAGAAGTATTTAACAATGTTCTTAAAGGAGCTCGTAACTTATCAATCACTTTGTTAGTTCAGTTGACCTTTTTCCGCCTTAATAGTTACTTTATTGCAAGAAGGGAACAAGGTGCTAACATATTGACATCTAATGAGCAATACACTCCTTATGTTGATGCTCAGATGAAGGCCCGTGTGGTTAAGGTTGGATCAATGGAAATTGTTCTCCACGATCACATACATGGACGATTTCATGTCAAGTCAAGGAGTGGTCGAACATAGAGCCTCAACTCACATGACCAAAAATGAAAATGTGGTAAGACACTAATATATCGATTTCCATGTAGCCATATCATAGCAACATGTCATCATCGATGTGTTGATTTTTGATTATTTGTTCAAGGCTACTACACTACGCAATCGTACTATGATACATGGGCAAGCTAGTTTCATCCCATATTCAATGAAGATGAGTGGCCTATTTATGATGGTCCTACGATTGTACCTCTTGAGTCAATGAACCACATAGTCAGTAGACATCCTAAATCAACCCGTTTGCATAATGAAATAGACGTTAGGGAGGGGAAAACTACTATCACATGTGGCTTGTGCAAATAACCGAGTCACAATCGACAATCTTGTAAGAATAGAAATCAAGTTCAATGAAAGATGTGAAGTAACTCAATTTTTTTTTTTTTTGTAAGGCAATTTCCTTATCATGTTTGTAGTTGCTTTGTATAAGACTTATGTACGAATGTGTATTTCTTGGATTATAAAAGACTTGTGTACCTTATTTAAGTAAATGATACATCATTGTTGTACGTGTTTTTTTTGTTCATTGCCTTAGTAATTAGTAATTTCATTCATGACTATGATACCAGTATCTCAATGTTTTTTGTTAATAATTATACCGAGATCATGTTATCTGTTATAGATATGGAGTTCAAAGCGCCATGATGCATATCCTTCAAATCCATCTGTCTTGGTATTGCAGGATAGACACAGGTCGTACTTTGTAGATACGGAGCAAGCATGTATTTTATTAAATATAAAATACTATTACATATTGTAACATGTAATTCATATATAATCAATTATAAAATTGGCTTCAAGCATTTGTAGTTCCGTGAAGTACTCACCTCGCCAGCAGATGAAAGCCTTCATCGGTATGTGGAGGATGGATCTACGTATTCATCCATACATGATCCGCATGGGATTCTATGGTATATACCGCTTGGGCCACATCATGATCGATTAGCCACTTATCACTTGTCTTGTCGAGAGACGGTGGCCCAAGACACACACATTTCATGTACCCCTCGGAGAGATGACGATCACATTACAGGATGTTACTATCATCCTTAGGTTGTATCCACGGACCAACAATCACCAGGACATGTGTGTTCGATGTATGGTTGTGGGAGCCGCTTAGTGTCACTCACCACGACGCCTCGCAGGATCCTCTATCTCCTCCTATTACCTGGTTATGTGACCAGTTGTCCACCCCAGCACTTGATGCAGATGAGGTCACTTTAGAGCGGAGTGTGTGTGGTTTCATCTTAGCGCTGATGGGATCTTTTTTGTTTGCAGACAAGAAGGGAGTGCATGTTCATCTATGCTTTCTCCTACTGGTACGAGATTTGACGTAGATTGCGACTTATAGTTGAAGCCGGTGCATTAGCACATACACATCAGAGTTGCACTGCCGAGTCACCTCGGATCGTGACACGTGTATTAGCGATTGTATTACATCACAGTAGGTATCCATAACTTTATTTTATTACATACACATCATATACATAGCACATCCGTGACGCCCCCAAATCCGGGGTCCAACAACCCGTCAACTCGTGAATACTGTGATTGCCTAAAACTGACACCACTCACACGAAACGGCGTAGTCTCCTTGTAATGGAGCTCTACCAAGGCACAAAACCTATCCCAACAATTAACAATGACCACACAAGGTCCACATGCGAAAATAATGGGCCACTTGGGCCCCTGATCATTATCACAAACATCAATTATATACAATAGTTCAAGAGTTACGAACATTTCTTTACCAAACATATATCGCATTTAGGAATTTTAATACATGTTATACAAAAACGAATACCCAAAGCCACAACCCGGCTTTCTTCTAAACGTGACCTCTAGTGAGCGTCCTCTTGTACACCAGACCGAAATAGTGATCCGACAGAGCTGGCAAAACCCATGAGTGATAATTTCCACGCGGTTACTCCACCTAAGTGCACATGTCATGGCAAACAATCACACTCCGGCAAAGACACGATCCTACTTGAATGTCTATATGCTCCAAACCCATGTCTCGAGTCCTCATCGACTTCACACATGCTCAAGCCAATGCAGAAAATCACAGCTTTTCAAAACAAAAGTTTTTGTTTCTAAACTTACTACCGAGATCTCAGAACATATTGTAATTACCTCCGAGGCGAACTGTTGATAACCTTCCAAAATACCATGGGCCCTCCGACATGAATTGTTAGACAATCTCCCAAACACAATTTCTCCGTGAAAATCTTCCACGAAATTTCTCTCTACAAACACTTCCTTTTATTTTCTTCACGCCATGCACTCACTCCTAAGATCAGCATGCTTCAAAGGCATATAATGCATATGCCAATCCAACAATCATGCTAATATATAAAACATGTATATACTAACATAATTAATCCACATAAATCATGTTATTTAAATTCACAATCAATAACACCAAAATTAGCTCACATGGGCTAATTAACAAACACAAGCAATTCATTTTGATCAACATCATAAAAATTCACACCAAAAATCACGTGAATGAAGTGAAAGTCCTCAGTCGACACTGCTCACGGCCAATAAATAGAGGTCTTCTCCACTCCTGGCTCAAAGCTTTAAGACCGAAATTACAGCTAAAATCAAGCCTCTAATATTCCTAACCATTTACATAGCTTCTTAACCAAAGAATACGAGTAGGAAAGATCCCCACTGGAGTTGTCGTCTCCACCAAATCGATGCCCACGCCAGCCTCCCTCGCCGCGTAGACCCACTTTGCTTTCGCTTCATCGCAGAACCGATGGTTTAATCGTTTCCGTAATCTAGAGAGAAGGAGCTCTCTCTCTCTCTCTAAAAACTCAAATCCCAATTTCACCGCATCTTCGATTTTGTGTCATTTGGAGAATATGAACTATTTGCTTTTTTTTTGTCTTTATTCTCATTAAACATTTTCATAATTCCCATCTTATCATTTTTTCTTGATTTTTGACACATGGCTTAATCTAAGCCATTCATTTCCATCATCTCTCTAATTATGCAACATGTGTCACATGAGTACATGTAGTAGGTGACTTTATCACATCACATGTGTTCTTCTCATACCTGCTTTACTAAGACCCAACACCCGGTGCCTTGAAAAACGTGAAATTCCGACTGTCTTGGAATTCGACGTGGTAGCTAGATTTCGCTAGACGATTCCAACGATGAAGTCTGTTTCATCACTCGAGATCTAGAAAAATTTTTCAGATTTTGACCGAAATTACCATTTTACCCTTTTTCAGAAAATTAGAATTTTCCCGGGTTTTACAACATCATTTGTTTGTTTAATTTTTATTTATTTTGTATTCAGCTATGGTCTTAAGAGAGACTTCACGTGGGGCGACCCGATTTTAGGCGACCAACAACATATCCAGCACCTTCAATTGCTTATGCCTTACATGATGACAACGTCGATGTTTTCGATGGAAACGTAGCTAAGGTTGTCCACAATGGCTTACTGACTAAGCCTGCGACTAAGCTAGAGCCAGCTCTTCCATTGGGGTGTAAGTGAAAAGTACCTTTGACATAGGTGAATAACTCATATAGTGTACTCCTTCTATACCGAGATCAGCTAGATGCACATACTCATGATCAAATAATGGTATATGTAAAAGTATATGGTTCTATAGTAATTTCATTCATATTCACATAAACGTTATTGACGCCAAGTGTAAATGTGTAGGTCTTACATAACATACATCGGAAAGTTAATACCAACTACCGTGATATCTCATATCTGACAGAGATACGACGGACGACGCCATCGCTTTTTTTTTTTTTTAGACCGCTGAAAGTGACATCATCTAGAGCAAGTCTTGCCATTTTGGGTTACAAGAGGGAGATAATTCTCCCATCAAGTGCTCTTATGAGCAAATGCTACATAGAGTGGATGCACATGGATGAATTCAGAGAGATTAGGTGACGTATCATGCTTCATACATTGCCTACGGGATAAGTAATAAAAGTGTGATCACTGGTTTACACCCTATGGTGGGTATTATGGACTTCCATGATCCATATATGCAATGGTATCGTCGTATTACACGACGTTTTATGACACCACCACTCCATAGGGATGATATGAGGTTTCATACTACAATTGGTACTACTTAGGTTTTGGTAAGTTACAGTCCTTTGTTTCTAAAGTGTTTTTCAAATTCAATCAATGGGGATATGATGGCCACTTTAGTCGGGTTCTTTTAGATCTATGTCATGCCTGACATAGCTAGTCGCTCACGTGGGGCTACCACCAGTTTGGTGTACGACTTACATCATATCACTAGATCAGTGTTACACCAGATCGGAGAGGAGCATCGCATCGTCGACTACGATCAGGAAGCATCTACTTCACATGGACCATCATTTAGACCTCCGGTGTCATCCACTTCAGTTCATATGCTGTCCATTCGAGGTAAAGGGAAGGGGAGAGTTGATCGACAAGGTCGTGGTAGAGATGGTGGGTGAGGTCATGGTCTAGATGGTGAGGGAGGTTGCGGTACACCTAAGCCGACATTGCCTACTTCCATACCCCCCATACTTTCCCATCACCCGATACTTCCATACTTCCTCATACTTACCCATCACTCGATACTTTTATACCCCCACAAACTTACACATCACCTTCCATACCCCCACACACTTACACATTTTTGCTTCATCTCCAAATATTGGCTACCTTCCACGGCAAAGATATCACCTTATCACGCCACCCTTTATCATCCCCTCATCGCCTCCCATCGATGAGACCATGGTCGACCTTTGTATCGTAGTCGGTGCACTTCCAACCAGCACCTCATGCTCCATGTATATGTCAAGTACTTCATCCATCAGCTCCCTCGGCTCCATCAACTCCATCATCTCCCTCGGCTCCATCAGCTCCATTTGAGATTGCATTGAACCATATAGATCAATTAGATGTGTATTCTAGTCGTCGTCCTAAGAGAAATATGAAGACTCCATTTTGTGAGACTTATTAATATATGTTGATATTTGTATACAATTTTTTATATAGTTATATGATTTGGTTTGCATGAAATCAGAGTTTCTTGTTTACTGAATTGGTTATAATTTGGATACATGTGAGTGATGATTTATATATATTCTTGTTATTGATGCAAACTTGCAAGTCATAATCGAGTTTCACGCAAAAATCCATTGAACATTCAATGAGTATTTTAAAATGATAATATACACAACTTGATACAACTTTGAAATAAAAAATAAAACTTACAAATATTTTAAAATAAAATTACATGTGTTTATTCGATTTAAAGCTACCTTTGATGTTGTTGTGAAAATTTAAAAATATTTAAAAATATATTTAAATTAATAAATAATAATCTCGAGTCCTAATTTGTATTGATAAATAAAATTATTTTTAATATCAAATAGTAAATATATATTATTTAAATATTAACTTATCAAATCTATATTCGAATCCATTAGTTGATATAATTTATCAAATAGTAAACATTTTTGTTTCAATAATTTTTAAATAAGTTGATGTAAAAAATAATAATAATAATTTTTTTATAAATTTTAGATATCATCAAATGTTGTTGTCAATTGAATTCAATAATACGGTGAAACCGTTGTCATGTTAAATTGGGTAATATGATAAAGCCTCGATGCACCCTTCCTACTGATAGTGAAATCACGCACTCCACAAGAACTCCCAAATGCTTTCGCTCGACCGACAAGCTTAACACTAAGCCTGCTCAGAACCGGCTTCCTCTAACTGTATTTGGAAAACGTGGGTTATAAAATTTTTCACTTTCTATCCAAATCACACCTTTAGATTTAACGAAAATTCGGCAGCATAACGGCTGCACGGTGGTCAAGCCCAAAATACAAAATCACCTGTATAAAACAACATACACTCCCAATATTTTCCAAAATCCAACTACAATAATAAAGGACCTCCGGGTCCTCATCAAAATATAAAGATGTTAATCAATCCAATATGTTTATCGCAACCCGTTTTTCTCAAAACCACACGTGATATTTTTACAAAAGATATTTACATATACAAATGTCACATTTTAAGTTTACTAGTTTTAATTTACACCTTATCTTATATAATCACAACACATTTCAGACTGGGCGATCCCTGAAAGATCTTTCGCTTCGGGCACTCGTGACCGAAAAATTATTTTAAAAACAAAACTCGCGAGCCAAACGGCCAAAGGAGTACTATAAGTTCTAAATGTCGGGCCGTTCTGCTTCGCACCTCCCAATACGTAAACTGCATTTAAATGGTCAGAACCTGCCATGAGAAAACCGAGTTTTGCTATGAAAACCATTTCAAAACTCGGTCCTAAAACTATTTATGCTGGCTGAACCGCTTTTAACGCTAAAAACTGCTCGAAATCCAATTCGTCACAACTGCTCAAAACTATTTCTCGCCGATGAAACTGCTTTCAAATGCGGTTAATATCCGAAGCGCTTATACTCAGAAACAAATACCAACCACTGTGGGCCCATTTCGAAATACCCTATGACGCCTAACCCTGACCGGCATCTGCAGAGCGAACTCCGAACACTACCCTAAGGCATTATCCGTAAACACTTCAAGGATCTATATAGCATACTAACCTCGACCAAAATGCTCTGATTTAACTCTAACCAACACCTCATCGCATGTACTAAGTCGCCGCGCTAACTATATACTCGAATGTGTAGGGCTTAATTAATTATATAAATATATGCGATTCAAACCCCAAATTGTCGCACTGCACAATATAGTTAGTCATAATATCCCATAACCTTGTCACACACAACCGAAATACATCCGATCGGAACCGAGCCGCTTTATCTAGTGTATTGCTAAATCAAAGCCAAACTGCTTCTTAACATCGAAATCAAACTTTTCTCAATAGTGATAACAATCGGGGAGGGTAATAAAAATGCTTTATAAATCTATATTTTCAAAGACTTTTTACAAACTCACAGAATTTAAACACTTCATTTTAGAAAACGATTCGAAGACTCACCTTTTCTCCACTAATTTCTTTCAAATCTGTCAAGACTCTGGGGACTCGTCTGATGCTCAAATCACAATAATTCATTCAAATTACTTAAAACGCTTCGGGCCCAACGCTTTAACCATAAAACATACATGGCTTCTCAGAGTAATCCATATCGAACGAACTTCGATTCTAACAAAACTTTACGCCACAATTTCATTCGACACGGGACATCGACATGATGCGAATCGACTTTCAAAACGTCCATACACATTAAATGCCCCATAAAATCCATCTCGTTTTACCAACTTTCGAATTCTGGGGGCTTACTTCCATATATACTAAAATACCCGAAACATTTCCTCGAAAATCTCCCATCCGACTTCATCCGACCATACCCGGGAACTCAACCCGAACCGCTGGCAAACAAATTCCGAACCAGCCCCGATCGGTCCGAACATAGTCCCAAAATTCCCAAAAATTCTGGGAACCTCACTAAAAATTTCGACTAAAGTTTACGACCTTTACGGGGTTCCTAAGAAAATTTCAAGCCATTATATAACCTTTAGGCTCAAATAACACAACAGCAATTTTTCACTCCTTTTAAAGTCGACAAAAGCAAGATATTAAGACTTACAGAAATTTCTCACAGATACCACTTCTACTTTCCGTCCGACGAACGTCTACAAATTCCAATTTCCGTAACTGAGAAAGCCAGGAACCAAGAGAATAAAATAAACAAAAATCGCTTCCTGACGCCCCTCTCTCTCCACGCGTCTGCCCCTGCAGTTTGATTTTATCCTTTTTGATTTTCGTTTTTTTTTTCTAATTATTATTTTTCTTTAATTATTATTCTTATTATTTGGATAAACTATTTCTATTGCCATTCTGGCTCCATTTCTATCCCAAAAAATTTTATTTATCCTAATCGAATATTCTTTTTAAATATTTGCAATTTTTCACATTTCTAAAATCCTCGTTTTCACAAGCTTCTTCACTCTAAACCTCGTCGCCTGTAAATTCGTGAAAATATTCCTCGAATTATCTCGAATTTAACGAACTTCCTCGGGTTACTAGGATTTCCTCGCGCATCTAACTTAACTATCTCTGCCAGCCATCCCATCTGCATAATTTTCGAGACTCGAACCATTCCGCGATTTATTATTATTATTTTACTATTTAAACTTCCATTAATTATACTTTCACCCCTCCACTCTCCTTTAATCAGAAAAGCCGCCACAATTCTTCAAAACTTTATAATTTCACCCTAAACTTAATTTTCAAAAATTGACACAAGACTAAATTAATTAAGCGAGCTCTCACAAGACATACGGCTACATACCGCACACCCTCGACGGCTATTACAGCCTAATTATTCGTATAGCGGCCATTACGCTATCGCTTACATAAATTTCAACGCACTATTTTGGTTAAATGGGGCTTCAATTCAAAATTAATTTTATAATTTTTTTTTTAAAAAACACTATTTTAATCCAAAACTCCATCTTAGTAGTATTTTAAAACCAAGCAGGAGAACTAGGGAGCAGAGATGTGAAGAGCTGGCAGTCGTTCCCTATCAAGATTTGCCATAGGGAAGGACACCTCACTGGTGTGCTTCCTTATTTCCTACGAAAAACTACAAGTACCAAAGTACCCTTCCATTTTTCAGGAAATATCAGGAGAGGCCCTCAAACACCAGGATGCAGCCACGTCCTTCCCTGCCGACATATTGCTGTGTGGAGAAAGCTTTTGAGCTTCTAATAGCAGAAGCACACGTACTCTTAAGTGGGTAATGTTGAAAAAAACTTGGGTCATTCCATTCCACCATACTTTATTCCTTTTATGTATTCTAGTTGCTTGTCTGGTAGTGGCTTCCATGGCAGGATGTTCAGATCATACTGCCTTTTTGGGATCATCATATTTGGATCTTCCATTTCCATAATCAGTTAACAAGATGTGGTTTTGATTTCGATCCATCCGAAGAATTTATGTTGGCATTTACCTTTTCTGGCCTGCACCCATTTGGGCACCTCCAACTTTTAACTATATATAGGTATCTCTCTACCTGAGACATTCCTTTGTTTCGTTCTCTCTATGCCTCAACATGGTAACCAGAAAGGTAAGTTGAAGGCTTTGTTTGTTTGTTTGTATGTGTGTGAAATGGAGAATGAATATGATGGGTGATTTGAATTTGAATTTGAATTTCAGGCCACTTACTCTGAAGAGAAGGCAGTTTTGGTGACCTTGTATGTGGAGAAGCCAAGGAAGAGACTAAATCATCATCATCATCATCATCATCATCATCACCACCATCTTCTTCATCATACCATCAAGGGAAAGGGATTTAAAGAAAATTATAGTATTGCTGATGGTAGAGGGTACAGTGCAGGAGAGCTCTGCTCCTTCACTATTCTCAGAGCCTCAGGGAGTCTGCCCAGTCAGAAGCATCTTCATCCTCGAATTCAAAGGCTGTTTCTTCCAAGAACCAGCAGCCCATAAACAAAGTACCACAACAATTCCCATCTCATTTAATTATAATAGTATCATATACTAGTAGAAAACCAGCCCAATTATCAATGAAAAAGAAGGAAGAATCATTCATCCCCATTTAGAACTTTTATAGATGGCTCAGTCCTTGATTGCATTATCAGAACCCTTTTATCATTTTCCTTGCTGTTTGTGATCCCTTTGCTATAAATACAGTTTCTGATTGTGATCTTTTGCTTTAATAGATTGCTGCTGGTCAAAGCAAGCCAAAAAATGAAAAAGTTTCTGGTTGTCTGGGAAATTGGAAGCTCTCCATTGCAAGCCTTGTTAGATCTTTTACTACGGTACAAGCTAAGAAAATGAGCAAGAAGAGGAAAGACAATGGATCCTCAAGAGATAATAACTTTGAAGCAGTTTCCAAAACTTAAAGGTGAGATAAAGGTTGAGGGAATTCTTCAATTCTTATAATGTTAACCAATATGCATTACCCTTTTGTTCTGGGCAGTTCTTCCTCATGAAAATCTAGTACAATGATTATTTCAGGTGCAGAAGAAGTTGGGATTCATTTCAAAACTCTTCAAACCATCACCAAAGCTCAAGTAAAGCTTCATTTAGGTAGTAGTCACATCCATTAGTTTTCCCTATAATGTTTTTTTGGCTTTTATTTTTATTTTTATTAACTTTATTTCTTCAATAAGATCATGAGCTCTGTTTCATCCATATAGAACAGAATAAGTGAAGACAAGATAATGTAAAGGGAAATAAAGCTACTATGAGGATGCCTTGATTGTATTTTGGGAAAAAGAGATTGTTCTTTCACATGGAAACTTTGGCACTATGCATCTTACATGTTTATTTAGTAGATTGAAAGAATTCAAGAACCTAAAGAGCTGCTGGCATAAACAGCTATAGGAACACTTACAACATGCTTTCTGCTTCCCCTTAGTATCATCTCCCCAAATGTGTAAGCATTTGTTGCCTCAATTGCCTCTAGAACAATTATGAGAATCACTGAAGCATTGGCACTTATGGAAAAGACTTGTGGTGAAACGCTAACTTCGACTCCGAGTGGATCCCTGACAGTGACCCGGTATGTTTCATTGTGACCTCCCACATTTGTCACTCGTCGTTTCACCTTCCTCGACCCAACCAAATTTGAAATAGTTAGACTTGCTGTGTTCAAATCTGAGCACCATGCCTTTCTCTTAGTCGGGCATCCAACACCAGCTGCTCGTCTCACAGAGTCATCATCAACGCCTGGCACAGCACAAAGAAATTGTATGTAGTCTCTGAAATAGGTGTTGAACACCAGTCCTGGGTCGATGGCACGAGACGGGTTGATGGATCCAGCCCCATAATCAAATGGGGTTGCAGGAGCTAGTTGGTTGGTTTGCTGAGCTAGGATGGGGGATCCAGAACCATCAGCTACATCGGCAGTAGTCATTATTGCTGATGTGATTGCAGCAGGACCCCAGTGAGGGTGATTTTGCTTTATCAAAGCAGCCACACCAGCCACATGAGGTGTAGCCATGCTGGTTCCAGAAATAAGTGCAAAATCTTGCCCTGGATGAAAGAACAGCAAGGAAAATCAGTACGTCTTGAGTTGGTCAAAATTCATCAGTGTAAAAGCTTGAAATGTATACATGAGTTCTATTTTATTTTATTTTTATTGTTTATGAACTTTCAAACTAAATTTGAAAGACTGATAGGTAGAAAATCCATCTTTAGAGTTTTAAGGTCATGGATTAATTTTAGTGGATCAACTGAACAACATTGGAGATTGTTATACCTTTGATGTAGTGATCTCCTTCACTGTTACGACTCCATGCTGCCCATATTGAGGAGCCTGGAGCCATTATGTTTGGTTTAAGGACATCAGCAGTTTGCAGAAGAGCATTGTTCACATCAGGACCTCGGGAAGAGTAGGATGCCACGACTGGCGCCTGCCCTGTATATATTGCTTGCCTTCCATCCAAAATCCTAGCTGTTGCTGCAAAAGCAATAGCAGCTCCATTTCTGCTTCTAAGAGTTTTTGAGTTGTAATACTGCCATAAAGCCTGCACAGAATATATACCATTAACAAGTATTAAAGACTTTTGAGAGTTGAAACAGAGGGGGAAGAGAAAGGCATGGCAGGGGAAAAAGGAAGAAAAATGAAACAAGGAAGCATAGAAAGAACATTTCACTGATTATTTGCAATTCTCATATTTGAGAAGCAGATTGATATCAAATTTACCAGCTGAGGAGATCAGGATTTTATGAAAAATCAAGAGCACTTTATAGTAATGATAATTTTGAGGGTAATTACAAGGGCTGTTAAGTGAACACTTTTAACCAAGTATACTGAGGGGAAGGAAGCTTCCATGTTGTTTAGGACAATTCCAGGGACTGGTATGGTCATTGTGGTCCCCTTCACTTGCTCTGAACCTATATCAGGATCCATGGTGATTATGAATCCAGCAGCTCCTAGTTCCCGAACCGTGTCCATGATCAAGAGCAATGCTTGCAGCTTCAAACTCAAAGTCAAATGTGTAAGTGCAAATGATAATCTTTCCTTGAACTAATGATGGGATGAAGAGTTCCTTGTGTTGGCAGCTGTCAATTGCCATGAAACTGGCTGTAGTGTTTTTTCGGCAGACATCAGCTGCTGCAGCTACTGGAAAAAGTACTTCTCCCGCTGTTGGAGCTGCAAAATTGAGGACAAAGGGGCATGATTGTTTCTCTTCCAGAAGTTGTAACTTTACAAATAAATGTTCATTTTGGAGAAGATTGAAGAGTTATGCATAGAAATCGAAGAGAAGTAGAATTCAAATTACGTGCAAGGCCAGTGCCACTGAAGCTTTGCCCGTTGCCTAATTTGATAGTATTGTTGTATTTGCGGTCAGTGATAGAAGCAGCAGCACTTGTGATCCATGGGCTAAAAGAAAGGATGGTGCTGGAAGAAGGCCCGCCATTGCCAGCAGCCTGAACTACCAGCACACCAGCTTTTGTTGCCAGCAACAACTGTATTTCTAGCATATTGAGGAAAGCAGCAGGCCCGGAAGGGATGCTAGATGGCCCTATTGAGAGGCTCAGTATATCAACTTCATCTTCCACTGCCTAAAAATTGAGCATATATCAACTAAAATGAGTTAGTAGTCAACAATTTGAATTCTAAGCGGGCTCATAAACATATTCAAAAACCAAAAGAAAAGAATTGATCAAGTATACATGTAGAAGCAGGATTATAGATCAAAACCTGATCAATATGAGCAAATAACATCTGACATGTAGCCTCCAAAAGAATACAAAGCTTTGTACACGGCAATCCTATAGAGAGATGATTAGAAGCACATAGAAAAAGAGAACTGACATAACATTATTTTCTATTATATTGTTTGCATAGTTGAGTTTAGGCATTGATAACATATTGACTATAAAATATCTGGTATGGAGATCAAACACAGGATTAACTAGTTAGAAAAACAAAGCTTGAAAAAGCAAGTTATACAGTGTGTGAAGAGGCTTCTTTTATTACCTGGCTCCAGGGGCCATGCCACTAGCATATCCATAGTTAAAACCATTGGAAATAACCGGAACTTGGTGGTTTCCAGCGGCAGTTGAGGCTGTGTGGCTGTCAAAACACTTAGATGGATAATTAACATGATCATATTTTTCTATATTAGCATTAAGTAACAGTAGAGTACTAATCATGATTACTACAATAACTAAGATAATAAAAGATAGCTGACAGTAACAAGCTAGATCTTGGTTGAGTTCTGTGCATTGGAAAACCAGTTTGCAATCACCCCCAAAGAGATAACTTACCTTCCATGGCCATCAGCATCAAAGGGGGAAGCATAGTCGCGTGTAGCATTGAAATCACCAGCAGCGATTGCCGCCTGTGCAAAGTATTGTGCACCTACTATCTTGCCATTACATGCTGTTGAAGGGAACCCCTCCCCTGTAGTGCATTTCCCTCTGAATTTAGGGCTGTTTGTAGGCATACCTATATTAGTACCTAGATATGGCAAGCTGGTGAAACTTGGATGGTTAGGATTGATCCCAGTGTCTATGAAGCCAATCACTATCCCCTCTCCAGAGTTCGTAGCTCCTCCTAAAATTGGCCAAACACCAGAAGGAATCCCCAGAAAATCAGGTGTATGAGTTGTATATTTCTCCATTTTGATATCTTCATGGACAGCTCTAACTTCCTTTGCATTCTGAAGAGTATTGAGAGCCTGCAAAAGTTATACTTCCATTCTTAGATTCTTCTACTAATTTAACTGTACTTTGTAAAACCAAGCGAATAAAATGAAACTTTGAAGATCAGATCCCCTGAAATAAAGATTATAGCTCATGATTGCTGAAACAAGTTGAATTTGACAGCAAATCATAGGCAACATATGACAATAGGGATGGTGTAGAAAAAACCAAACATTCGAGGTTCTAATACATGAACATGATATGCTTTTATAATTTTAAACACTAGCTTATTAAGGCTTAATCTCCACCCGTCATGGATTTACCTCTTCAGACATGATGTTGACTGCAAACCCATTGAGCAAACGAGTGAAGCTATAGAGCTTGTTGTATGAACCTGTTTGGAGGAGAGATCCTAGGAACTTGTCGCGCCTGCTACTCATTCTCTTGTAAATCATGTACTCTTCAATTCTACACAAGAGTGCTAGTATTAATAAAGAATAAAGAGAAGTTGTTATAAACAAAGGCAAACTTTTGCTAGATATGAATTAAAACAATGCGTTGAAGTAGAGTCAAACATGAGATGGGCTTCCTGGGTTTTATTAGATAAAAGTGGATCATCCTCCATTAAAACCATGAAGATCTTAGCTTCTGCTAAGAGGGGATTCCAAATCTTGAAGAAAGATGTAAAGAAAATGAAGATGGAGATCAGCTCCATGACGTCTGAGGAAAAATGTATCTTAAGCTTAAATTGATGGTGCTTTTCTTGAATGGATTCACCAAGTGAAAGAATTTGGTTCAGTGTAGATGATTAGGTAATGGGGTGAAAGGGTGCAGATCTTTATGCATCACAACCATGAACCATCCATGTATTTCTCATTTCAAACTAATTAGCATCTCTCTCTCTCACCAAAACACAACCAGTGTGTAAAATGCTTTTCTGATGAGTCCTTTCATGGAATTGTTGCAGTATGGTATTTCCCCTAAGCATAACCGTCTCCTACGGAAATTGCATCAAGGAAAAAGCAACTTGAGACAGATGGGAAAAGCTGGTGATAGTCAAGCATTATGATCATGTACCTGCCTAAAAAAGAGAACTACTATGCAAAAGAAAATTTATCATGTGCTCTCCTACCTGACCAAGCCTCTCTAACGCTGCTAAACAACCAACTCTTCTAAAACTCAACTTACGAGATTTTTGGCGACATGCATTATCATACTTCGCATATAACATAAAAAAAAAAAAAAAATTAAATAAAGACTTCAACGCTAGAAAAGTGAATCATTTGAGCAAATATGATGAGACCGGATTATAGAGCACAAAGCATGGGTTTCTATCTTGATACAACCCAAGGAAATAACACGCCATTCAACTCCTTTTTCCATGTCTTTTGTTTTTCATATTGAACTCAAATCCTAGAACTTTTAAGAAAGTTGATCGTTTCACATCTTTAACCAAACATATTTTCCCGCACAAATAAAATAAAACAAATCTTGATTAAAAAAAAAATTTTAAAAATAGAAAAATCAAGCACCACTGTTATGGAATTTTTCTCAGATTTTCCCAGTAATATAAGATGATCAAGCTCAGGAGATAAATTGTCATGTAGCACATATCATAATATCACCATCCATTAGTCAAAAGGGAGAAATGTCAATTCAGGTCAAGTTCAGAGCTTCACTTTGAATTGGCAGTTTGATCATATAGCATTCAATTGCCTAATAATTTGAAGCCTTCAGCTGGAGCTAGGATGTAGCAATATAGTTATTTACAATTCCAATTGTTTGAATCAGTAAAACAAATATGTCAAATGGATGAAAATAAAATTTAATTAATGTTACATGACCAATATCTAATCCTTCCTCAATTTACATTCCAATTGTCTTAAACAGACGGTGGTCAAGAAAGAAAGAGCACCTCTTTCTGGAGATTCAAACAAAATAAATTACGTATAAATGAAACACATTGGCAGTCAAGTCCCCAGCTGTTGATTCATTGTCGATGTAAAGCTAAAGGATTGGGCTACACGCATAGTTCTTTCATGTTTGATCAGAAGGCAATGACGTTGCGATCGAGGAGCTATTGGCATCTTTGCTGTCGAGTATACTCCCACAGAGCAATAGCGCCACTGACATGAACGTTGAGAGACCTAACAACTCCCAACTGCGGGATCTCAATGCAAGCATCCAGAATATGAATTATATCCACAGGAATACCCTCCTTTTCACGCCCAAGAACTAGGACCTGTTGATAATAACAAGAACACACACTACCTATAAATTTGGTGATACAATTGAGAAAAAAAAGGGAGAGAGATAAAATTTTCTTTTTGAGGATTAATAAGAGGCGTTTCCAATTTAACATACAATGTATACAGAGAAACAAAAGCAAAGCAACTGTGACCACAGAAAAAAACAATTAGAAGGTTACAATAAGATTCCAAATTCTTTTCCCCCTTCATCTGATCAGTTACCAATATGACTTTAAATGACTAAATCTATATGAAAAGTGAACATAAAACAATGTAAATAATATAAGCCAACAAACTCAACTTAGAAAAAATAATCGATGTCCATAGTCCACCTTTAACCAATCAGGTGGTAAAGAGACCAGAAGGTTTGAGTTTTAACCATGCCTTACCGTCTTCTTGGGAAAAATATACTTGTCAAGGGGAATGCTATTTGCAGTTTGCTCCAAACCCAAGATAGAGTAGCCTTCTCGTTTCTTTTTCTCTAAGAAAACTTTCACACTGCTCACTGGAACTTCAACAATGGGAACCCATTTCTCAGCTGTCACACTAGAAAATTTCTATAGTCAGCAAACCAATATGATTGAAGTTAAATCACTACTGAGTTAAATACCAGTGAATAACCAAAAATGAAAGATACAACTAAAAAGAAAAACTGCAAAGAAAAATTACTGAACTATAGACATGCCTTCTGAAAATACATAATACAGAAGGAACTGACATGTAAGTGTACAGTTATATGAATCTCTTCTATTTATGTGGTTTCCTGCACCACAACCACAATTCTGCATTTCTTTTGTGACAGGACCTTGCTTCCATTATGTTGGAACTCAAATAGAAAAAGGCAAAGCTGATCTTTCAAGAAACAAAGAATTATCTATTCTCAAATAATTAAAAAACAAGAGGGAAATACACATGAATAAAAATGATGGTGGTGCAGTACTCGCAACGAGTGCCATGTTGGGATTTGGTTTTACCATTTTCTTCTCTGTTATTAATTGTCTGTAGTGATGGCCTATATATGCACTACTTTCAGCTTCATAATACCAAATTGGAATCAAATATGCAGAACCACAAGGCAGGTGAAGAACACACTTCCTACATTAATCTAGGATTGCTCAGGGACCATTTTGACACAATGGTAAGAGGCTTCTCTAAACCTACAGGCAAGTAAGCCAGAGCTTTGGGTTGGTCTTATCTCCTATTGGAAGGAGATTCTGTTGTCACCACATCTTGTAAGACTAAGAAACAAGGAGTTTCATGGAAGATTGATAAGTGGTTGACCCAAACAGTAATATAATTTCAAAGTTAGGTTTTTCTCTTTAGTTGGGCTCCTTGTTTGGTCAATCATGAAGCAGCATGGACCAAACTTTTATGTTTGTTGTGTAGGAGAAAATTAATCTCCATCAGTTGTCTTGAATAGTATTGCAACCATCCTCAGATGTACAATCAGAGTTCACAAATAAAAGAGAAGCTAATCATATCGGTACATAGAATCCCAAACGTACCAGCATGCATAACCTCACAATTAGATGAAAGCAATAATGTTACACAGGGACCATATTTTGATGGAGTTTAACCAAATTTCTCTTTATTTATAATCTATTGCTGCTACTACCATGAATCCATCCAGGGTATCCTATGCCAAAGTATAGACCATAATGCGTGCTCAAACAATAATAGAGTATAACATTGCATCTGTCCCATACAAAAGGGATCACATAAAGAGGTCAATTGCATCTCTTGTTTGAAAAGAGTGACTCGATTAAAACTTATCCAAGCACCTTTTTCTTGCTTGTAAATTTTGGAAGAATTTCATCATGGCCCCTTCAAGGGGCAGGTTCTGCACCTCGAGTGCCCTGATATAACCACACTTATGATTTTAGAAATGTATATACCATTCTCCTTAACTAGTTCTCAACCAAGTTAACTATGACTCCACCAATTGAAAGGAGCAGGATATCCAGCCCTTTACATTAAATTGATGTATGGATTACACATAGTAAAGAACAGATCATAGTGCATTATAACCCTCACCTGATTAGTTGGAATTGTTTGTCATGTAGTATATTTGCATCTGCAATGGCTAAGCCTGCTGCTTTAAAAACCTGCCCAGAACAATGATTGCCAAAAAAACAGGATTGACCTTAATAAAATCACCAAAACACTTAAGAGATAAACCAGGCATAAATTGGTTCTTATGAGGGACCAACAAACCTCACATGTCCGGGCCAATCCAGCAAGATTAGGAATGCGATCAATAAGTGATGCGACAAGGATAAAATGTTGTTGACTTGCTACAATCCTTTCCATGGCTACACTTCTGTATTAGCAACAACTGATCAAGAAGCTGATCCTCCTTTCTTTCTATTTCTGTTCTCCATGAAAGTGAAAAACAAATTGCACCTATTATGAAATAAAAAAAGGGGCTCATATGCCAAAAATATATCTATTTGCACTCTGATACTAAGAAAAGTTAATTACAGATTTTGGGGAGCACTCTCATTGCTTATTCTCATGCAATTCAATAGGGATGCATGGAAGAATAGGGACCCAAACTCATTATGATGCAATGGAGATCTTCAAGGCAAATTATGGAAGAAGGAAGAAGGATAAGCATCCAGTTTAGCTGATGTTCTATTTCCAGAATATAAAGTACATTTTTTACAAAATAAGATTAAATAATGACTTGTTACTCGAACTAGGTAATCTCATAAATGGGGGGGATATCGTTGTACTTCTTTGCAGATACATTCTCCTGTTTTAGCTTGCCATTCTTCTATCCTATTTGAAGCAATGTATCACCAAGTGGGAATCCCCTTTACAGGACAACTAATTTTCCCAAAAGCTTAAGCTGGTGGGATTCAAGTTCATAATTTTTAGTATGCGCCATGCATCGCAACATGGGCCACTCCCACGACCCCTTCCATCCTCGAGGTTATTAGGGCCGGCCAACAAGCCTCCCCATCTACCTATTTTCCATGTTTGCCACTGATATGTGTGATTTTCCTCCAATTCTTGTTTCCAATCGCCTCAGTTTTTTATTTTTTGAAAATCGACTCACACCAACAGCTATCTAACCCCCCCATATGTGCACTAGGAGGTGTGTTCTCCTCTCGACTCATTTTTCTCATCCTTCAAATCTCTCGTTTGCCAGGCTTTCTTCAATTGTTGCCATGGCTGTTAAAGATACAATTTTTCTTCCATCTTGTCTGGATCTCTGGTTGTGCTTTCTTCAATTGTTGCTTTCTATGGCTGCTAAAGATACAATTTTTTCTTCCATCTTGTCCGGATCTCTTGTCACTACATCAAAGAAACTGATTGAGAATGAGAATTATTTGTCTTGAATGGATTCCATCGACCACAGGGTTTATCGCCAAGACTATGAGGACCATCTCACTACCCAAGAGTGCGTACATTCCCAAAGTTGATCGTGGCTCCTGGTGAGGTGAAGGATGATGCGCCTAATCGTGCAGTGTCCTATGGCAATTCATCGATACCAAGACCTTGTATCATCTCAAGGCCTATAAGACTTACTACAAGTTGTGGACTCATACCAAAAGTTTATACACCAATGACATCCAGAGCCTGTACTGAGTAATCTCATCCTTTGTTAATTTGAGACAAAATAAGATAGATTTGTCTATCTATATTAGCCGAACCTCTTCACTTAAGGAAGAGTTCTTATCCTTGATGTCAGATTTTACAGAGGTTGGGACTCGACATTCAAAACCGGGACAGGATTTTTGCGTTACACTCATCGGGCCTTCGTTCAAACCTTGACACTATGAGGTATTTGCTCGGCAACTTTGTATCTCCAACACACAAGGCACCATGCCCTTGTGCTAAGCATTAGCCACCATGTTTGAGACAACTCCATTGCGATAGTAACATCATGCCATATCCAAGCTCCATCTTATTGCAACAATGGGTGACAAGACCATGCCCGTGAATCCTGTCGAGCCACTTTTTCATCCAGACACCCAGGCCGACTAAGGGTTGAATACCACCCCATCGAGCCCATGAGTAGTTGCCATCAAGGCTTGCCCATGTGCCTTTCTCATGTCTAGTGCCTTACATCAAAGGGCCTAGGTGTGACCATGCCCAAACCACCTGTTCTTTCTTGAGTCCCTCACCTCCCACCTTAAAAGACACACTAAGCCATTTTGAAAATGCCTAGAAGACACCATTCATCCTTAAGGAGGCATAATGAATTTTAATTAATTCATTAAAATCCAGAAATTTCTGATTCTATTTAAGTCTCCCTTTTAAAAGTTCTTCTTCAAAGGCAAAACACAAGAATCTCGGCCAAGTAAGGACGGTGCCGGTTCTTGCCCCTCATTTGCCTCGATCCTACCTTGCATTGATCATAATGCACTCATGGAGCCAAGATGTCACCCTATGAGGCCTTGGTGCCAAATACTAAAATTCCAAGGGTTAAAAATTGTTATGCTGCAAGTAACATATTGCTGTGTTGCGAGTGAAACATTGCTGCGTCGTGAATGACATGTTGCCTTGTTGCAAGAAACGGACTACTATGTCATGAGTGGCATGTTAGGCTGATTGTATTGTACATGCTACTCTGCATGTTACAGCACGTTCTTATGCTGAATGCAGTCCTCGCGGCCAATTACGACGCTGCTACTCGCTGCACCTCGTGGAGCTACTGATGTTGCACTTGTAGCACCATTCTCCTTGTCTTGCTCTTAAGGGCATGCTGCTCACCCATGAGGTACCTGGGGCCAAGTCATCCAAGTAAAGGTGCTAACACCACACTAATATGAAGGTGAGGACCTATGAAAATTTCAAATCATAATGATATTTCAATCCATAGAGCATTACTAAATGAGATTGAAAAAGCTGGCAGCCAACCCATGCCAAAAGACAGAGTCCTCCCTTAAACAACTAATATGAGAATTCCTTCTCTTCTAGTGGTGTCCTTCCTTAGTAATGATTTTACCCTCTTTAAGAGATATTGATCACACTAGTATTTGCTCTTCTATTATGGATTAATGTTTACTAAGAAGAATGCTCCTGACCAAATATTCTTTCCCTATAAAAACAGCAATCATCATCTTTTAGATCATTTTCAACCACTTGAAGTGTAAATAATAGAAGTTGAAATAACTTATCCAGGGGAAAAAGAGAAAACATTAAAGATAATCAGCAATACAGTCATAGTTATTTGAGGCGCAAGCCAAACCGAGGTGCAAAAGCCTCTTGGAGCCTTGAGACGCAAGGTGCACTTGAGGCGTGTGCTTTTTTAAGTGAGGAGTATCATACCTAATATAAATAAAAATTATATATCTCACAATAAATAATTTTTTTTAAATTTTAAGTGAGGCAACGAGGAGCACTCTCGAGGCGCCGGTTTTCTGGGGCCTCGCCTTAGAAGTCACCGCGCTCCCTAAGACGAGGCGCCAAGGGCAAGAGTGGTGGCACCTAGGTTTTAGGCGTGCCTTTCACAACTATGAATACAATTGATAATACTAAGCAATTAAGTTGAAAAGTTAAATACCTAAATGATTTAAATAGGTACTAAGTCAAGGCTGGATAAATATCATTAACAAAATCCAAGAATAAAAGCATCTCATTATTGTTCAGTTGAATGGAGTAAGCTTATTCCAAATTCACAAAACTTAAGTCAAGACTCAAAGGCATAGAAAATGGCACATCCCGTTTGGGAGGAGTTTGGGAGGACAATAGGCCATAAAAACATAGAGAATTTTATGTTTATAAATATTGAAATAGGATTTTTCTTCAATCGGAAACTAAATTAGAGAGTGAAGGAATGATGGTGGCTGATTTAAGACATATCTACCAGCACTGTTTTAGCTTTGAGGTAGGATAGTTTGTCACTCATTCATTTGGCCATTACCTAAACTTAAATCGCTAAATTCAATAGTTTTCAAAAGATGAAGGTTTCAGAATCTAGACAATCCACATATCTGTCCATATAACAAGATAAAAAATTATATGGAGAAAATTCTGTCTTCTTGTTCCTGTCATGGTGGTAAGGGGAAGGAGGGTTTGTGGGAGTTCTGGGTTCAATTCCCAATGGGATGTACCATCACCAGAAAAAAAGAAAAAGGAAAATCTACCAATCAAGAATTGAGATAAATAGTGCTATTGCAACAACATAACATATAAAAACAAGTTAAATAACATATGATAAGATCAAGAACACTGCAAATAAATATCATAACATAAAAGCTTGGCAATAGTGGTATCAAACAGAATCACACAAGAAATAGTAGAAATATGCTTTTACTTTATAATGTTGTTATACTGACCGCATGTTGATATAATCACTATATTATAGTAAATTCTAAAGCTCTTACATACCCAGAAGAGATTTGTAAAGTTTATTGTTGTCTAAGAAACTGAGCTGGTGTCCTGTTTCGTGTTTACTTGGGTAATTTTTTTCTGAAAATCCACTGATGACTTTAGGCATCTGTAAGTAACTTTTCTTTGTTTGTGTCCATGATCTTCCATGCACTGAATCTTCACAAATACTGAGATAACCTCATTCTTGATGGTAACCATATCCTTTGCCATTGCACATCTCAGATCTTCCCGAACATCCTGCAAACATTGAACACTCAGATACCAATCATACAAGAGAAAGCTGAAGAATCAAACTAGTGCTTACATTCAGAAAGATGGCCACTTGCTCCATGAGGGAAGTAGGGACGCATTCAAACTCCAGTTCCTTCAATATGACAAAAAATGATTTAGAACTTATCATTGCTATGAGGTGAACAATAGTCAATCATCCAATGACAGTTACAGGTTCATGATTTAAATTTTGACGAGCCTTGGTTAATTATGGCTGATGGGCATCAGGTGACCACATTATTCATAGTAAAGATGTACACAAGTACAATGTGGTAATTAGCACACAAAAAGAATTACCAAGCTAGTATAACTTAATCACTCCAACCCCAGGAATTTCAGAATAAGCCTTAAGTGGTACTAAACAACATTGAAAAATGAAGCTCTTTCTCTTTCTGACAAAGAATATTAAAGTTTGTTGAGAATCATGATAGTTCTAGAATATTCGTTGGTTTATCTCCTTCCTTTCTTGTATATTATTTTCCTTCCTTTTTGTATTTTATTTTGTTTCCTTTTTGTTTCATTCTTTTGCATATATATAGATGTCTCTATACTATGTAATACTGACTCACTAATTCAATACAGAAAAACACTTTTTTCTTCTCTCCTTTCACATGGTATCGAGCTATGGTTGTTCCGAGCATTCTCTTTCGGTAGCCTTCTCCTGACCTTCTCCCATCGCCTTCTCTCCGTTGGGCCTCTCAGACGGACCTTCTCCACCGCCTTCACGATCTTTCTTCGCTTCCTGACATCTTCTCCATTAGACCTTCTCCATCGACCTTCTCTTCCACTTATTGACCTTCTCCTAAAACCTTTCTCCGTCGACCTTCTAACGAGCCTCTCCTGGATCTTCCGTTAAACCCTTCTCCCGTCGACTCTCCATGACTCACCCTTCGTCGACCTTCTCACAAATCTTCCATCTAATCTTCTCCATGGACCTCTTGTTGACCCTCTCCGGGCCATACATGAACAAGCCGCATACGACCTATACAAAGCTTCCAACTCAAGGAGAGTGTTGAGAATCATAGCATATTTGTATATTCTCCTTTATCCCCCCTTCCTTTCTCGTATATTATTTTCTCCCTTTTGTATTTTATTTTGTTCTTTGTTCCATTCTTTTGTATATATATGTTGTGTGTCTTCTCATCATGTAATAATCAATCTATTCTAATAAAGAAAAGCACTTTTTCTTTCTCTTCTTCACAAAGTTCATTAAACCAGATAACTAAAAGGGAAGATATAATTGAGATGTTGGGGCAGCTACTGACAGTTCCTCTGTATGTATGTTTCTGCACTCTCTTGACAGAACACAGTTTACAAAGAGCCCAACCAAAGGAAATATAATTATATGTGTGGCAGCTCATGTGCCCTGCATGTGTGTGTGCAAAGAGAGAGAGGACAGACGAAAGCTCTTAAAAAAGAGCTTAACTGAAAGTAGTAAGATATTGATGCTGTGCCAAAGACGTTGTTTAGAGAAAGGAAGAGTAACAAAAGCCTGGGTTTCTCATGTGTCTCATGACTGGATTGTACTTGCTAGTGGGTGGTGGCATTAGTCATGTCCAGTCTTTCTGGCATTATAGTTAGCAAAGGATAGATGCTGAACAGGTTACGAGTTAAAAATGAAGAGATTCCAAAAATGGTGATGCCCATTAAATTTGCATGCGGTCTTCGAGAGTGAAAGAAAGAGTGCATGACACAGAATCAAACTTAAAGTTTAAACAATAGTCTCTTTCCTATTGCATCAAATGTGATCAGATGCCTCTGCTTGTGCATCTTTATACATGCAGATTTTATATAAAGATTCAACCAGGATCACAGTTAATGAGTTGAACTTTATGACTTGCAGTACACAAGCAAACAACATATGAAACCAATCAACCATTGTTCCCTTATGGGAAATGTATTGTATATAAGTTTTCATTATTCTCTGCTTTGGTGTGCATTGATGCACTAAGAGTTATAGAAAGATTCAACGGTATAAAGTTTTAGACAGAAATGAGAGTGTGGAGAACAGCTTCAGAATAAGTGTTTTTATATCAAGTTTTAGTTACTTACGTTCCTGTGTGCTGAATACAGAAAAAGACATTTTTAAATATTTAATAGTTTCAATTTTAGACAGGAGCTTAAGGGTGTATCTTTTAAACTTATTATTTTCTTCTTTTTTAAGCAGTAACTACTACATTGTAATAATAATGAGTAGAAAAAGATGAAAATCCTTCCACAATGTATATATAAATCTGATAAAGGAGAATTGTTAAGATTAGGTTCCTAATCCATTTAGGAATGCTTTTTCTTCCTTTTCTTAGTCTCCTAATTCCCACTTTGTTCCTCGTTCTTAACACCAGAGTAATACAATGATCAACTTCCAAAAGCCTAAGCTTTTGTGATTTGGATTGATATGAACATCGTTTCTCTCAACACTTCAATCACGGCACATGGCCCACAAATTCCACACGGAAGAAATGAAATGTCCATTGCGGACTTTCAAATACTGTAGATTACATCTAAGGAGGGTTCAAACTGACCTCCGCCAAATAAAAGGTTCATACCATGTTAAATGACCTCAACCTCCTGAGCCAAGTTTTAGATCAAGACAATATCATGCTTCAACAAGTATAAATATGTATGTTCCCTCACTTTGTTAATCAATGAAAATCAAAGAGTTGTTTTTCTCTTCACATATCAAAGCGCCATAACCCTTCTTGTCGTCCCTTCCGCTTATCCTTCTTTCCGCCGAACTTTCATCAACCTTCTACCTCACTGACCTTCTCCGCTTAAACTACTTCCCGACGGACCTTCTCCGGCAAAGACTCTTCTTTCAATCTTCATATACTTTTTCTCGATGCGTTTACTTTTCATCAATACGGTAAGCCTCTTTCGACACATCAACTCGCTGTAGTCAATTATATATGCATATTAATGCTTAATGGTCATGTCTCACCCGATCACAATAACTCGTCGTGTGCCAGATTCTGAACGACACATCTTGGCGGGTCACGTGTCTCGCCCGATCACATCAACCTCAGTCGTGTAGTCATGGCATTTACTCTTCCAGTAACAACCCCAGACATCATTATCGTATTAAGTACATGCCCACCAAGCTTCGATGCATTAGGATTACATGTGTAACCTCGTCATACTTCCAACCTCAACTAGGCGGAAGAGGTATGCACCCAGACTAGGATCTACAGTCACATTAGGTATCACAAAAGAGGTACCTAGCTAGTCGAAGGTAATCAGCAATCATGGGAGAAAACTTGAACACCATCACCATAATGGTGTTCATAATGTCCCATACAAATATCTGAAACTCATCGACTCTATACATACAAGTCCTACTATAAAAAATAAAAAAAAATAAAAACTTTACACATGTGCATATTAAAAATCGAGGTAAATGACCTATAGATGTCGACTCTTTATTAACATCAGAAAGGTTCTCCTGTGGTGCCGCATTTGGTCAGATACAACCTCTTCAAGACTTCACACTTTATTAAACACCTCAAGGTTTATAGCTTAGTGGGAAACATATATGACCACTTGTAGTGGTCCTCAATAACAATATACAATTCCTATTTGCACATTAGCTATTCATATATCCAACTACTTACATTATACATTATTAGAGTTCTTAAGTTCATTCTTCATAATACATAATACTTACCTATCACATTTTCAATTCAAATCATTGTTTTCATGTTACATGGTTCTTATAACCATTTCAATCAATACTTTATCTCTTTTACTCCTACAGTTTTGTCTCCACATATTCAAGAAGTGGATACGGTATAAACCGGTATGTACCCAAAGGTACTATCATCAGACAAACAATGATCCTTCAGATCGTATTGACCCAACCTGGTCTCAGAATGACTCAACAGATCTGAATAGGCACATGCCTACCTCCATCCATCTACCCGGAGACATATGCATAATCAATCTAGGCTACATTTTTATTCGCACCAAGCTACGCATTATCTCATATATACATTTGACACGTCAATCACATGTATTCACATGATACTTGCATGTGCATTCCTTTATACATATACTATAACCGTTACTTTTATCATAATCCTTATGATCATGTTCTCAGTATTGCTCGTAATTCTGTTCATATAAACATCATTGATATAGAAATCACTTTTATACCCTTTGTTTATTTATTAACTTGAATCTCTTTATACCAAAAGATTCCCACAACAGCTCCCTGAATTGATTAGATACAATGGGGTCCAATTTTGATGGTTATTTATTTCAAGGAGACTTGTTCTCCCAGAAGTCTAGTTTACCTAGTAAATTTAAATCACTCAAGTTGATGAGTGATGGCCAAGTTATGGCCTAAACACTAAAGTCAGTATTCCAACATACCAAAAATCACTCGAAACAAAGCTTCACTTTGATCGAATTTTACCCAATGTGTAAGACAAATGTAGTCACTTATTTCAAAAGATTGTTTCCTGTAAGACTGCATTATCCAAGAATTTGAATCATTCAATTTGATAGTTATACTTAAACACTGCAAAAACCCAGATTGCATACTTCTAAAAATTGTCCGAAATATTTCACTCTTGACGAATTTTCTGGTCCAATGGACCAAATTTGAATACACTTATTTCAAGGAGATTTGTTCTCTCCCAAGTCCACACTTACTTGTAAATTTCAATCAACACTAATTGATGAGTGATGACCAAGTTACGGGTTAAAATGAAAAACGTGGTTTGGAAAAAATCTGATAGATCTCCTAAACCTGCAACATTTTTATACCAACATTCCTCAATTGAGGACCACAACCAACCTTCAAACAACCATAATCGAGCTAAGACCAACAACCACTGACATTATTATACAGTTGTGGTTTTCCAACCCAAACATCATCGTAAGGGTTTTAATGCTTAATTCCATATCTTAATCTTTCTTTCTCTCTTCTTCTTCTCCTTCTTCGATCACCAACATCCTTGATCACATGGAGCAAAATCGACTTTTCTTCTTCTCTCAACCGAACCTTAAGCTCTCAAACCCAAAGGAGAAATGTTCCTTACAAGACCAAATTTGAATTCACTCTTATTTTTTCATAAGGCCATGTTCGCTTGTCATTTTGTTAAGTTTTCTATTTTTTATTAAAGTCCTTCCTTTCTTTCTTCTTCATTTACACTTCTACTTAACAACACTTCACAATGGCATATAAACGAGCTCTCTATGATTCTGAAGTCCTAATGTGACCTTTTTTACTATTCTTATCCTGACTCTTGTATTAATCTTGCTTTATCATTTTCTGCTCTAAGGCAATATAAATTCCTAAAAATACAATTTTAATCTATTTTATAAATTCTAAACATTTTATAAAACTGTTAGGGTATATTTTGGGGTGTTACATAACTCATTTGATCTATATATGTCTGGCTTGAGGGGGAGAGGGGACAGTTTCCTCACTCATTTAGAATCCTTTTCCTTTTCTACTGATTTTATCTTGCTCTCTTTGTTCTAACACGAGAGTATAAATACGATTCTCTGATCAATGAAAATCAAAGAGTTATTTTTCTCTTCACATGGTATAAAAAAAAAATAACTCTTTGATTTTCATTGATTAACAAAGTGAAGGAATAGCTATTATTATGCCTATGTTAGAGGAAGAAAGGAAACAAAATAGTGCCCAATTAGAGACTAAAAGAGAAAAGGAGATACAAAGAAAGGATTCCTAATAGATTAGGAAACTAATCTTAACAAGAATGAAAGCCTCGTGAAGTCACCACATTAATCGCATACGTGCCGCCTTAATGTACATAACTACGTGCAAGAACGCTGCTTTAAGAATGAATTCTCTTATCGCCCTTAAGAATTTACCCTGCATCTTCACAACTTCATCTCTCGATAAAGTCTCCTTGCAAAGCTACAATGCATACTTTTGACACACATACATTGCGCAACCCCTGCGCAATCAATGAAAATATTTATGAATTTTCTTCGTAATCTGTTAAGAGAGAAAAAGAATCCTCTAATTTTTATTATTTCAATGAAAAGAAGTCTAGCTTTTACATTACATATTGGACTTCATATATACACAATATAGACCCACAACATGGCAAGAAGACAATAAATGAAAACATCGTACACATCTAACACTCTCTCAAGTCGGAGATATATGTCATAATTAAGTTTATTACAATGTATTTACTTAGAACCTCTCTCTTGAGATTTAGTAAAGATGTCAATAGTTGATCATTTTGAATCGACAAAACCAGTGAGCCATACATCCTAATGCTATCTTCAATGAAGTGGCAATCAACTCTCAATGTGTTTGGTCCTTTCATGAAGACTGATCGGACTATCATGGGGCAACAAGTATCACGTGATGAGTCATCCTGTCATCCTTCCAAATCTCAACTTCGGGAGAAGGTGTCCTACCATATGAGTCTCACATGTTGCCAAAATAGCTCTGATAATTCTGGCTCAAACAATAGATCTAGCCACTACATGTTGTTGTTTCTTTACCTTACGTGATATTGTGTTACCACCAACGAAAACACAAGACCGGCTGAACGCCTATCCAGAGAACCACAAATTCTTGAATCATGATCTGGTAACCAACAACCTCGTAATACCTCATTCTCGACAACACTTCTCGGGTCTGGTACTTTGATATATCGAAAAATGCGGATTACAGCATCCCAATGGCTATCACATGGTGATCAGAGGGAATTTAATTAACAACACCTCACTCTAAAGGAAATGTCTCGGCCGAGTAATGATGAGATAGTTCATTCATCACTGAGCCAGCCGATATCTCCCAGTATTCCTCCTTAAAACTCCTCCGTCTTAGGTACAAGTTTGACATTAGATCAGAGTGTCTGACCACTACTCAACATACCGGTTTCCTTCCAAGATGCTCCAAAGCATACTCAGCTGGGAGAGGACTACACCAACTGATTGCTTTGTATCTCAATCTTGCGAAGTACTTTGAGCTTCCAGTCTAGTTTGAAAGTGGGCAGGAAAAGATGTCGCTTAGTTTCAACAACATCCTCGATCACGTCAGAATGACCATGTCATCCATAAACCAAATAAATACACCGCCTGATGTAGTTATGGCATGGATAAAAACTCCACGGTCTCGTATACGCAAGACGCCACTTTACACCAACAATCATGAAAACGCACAAACTACGCCAGCATTGTTTCAAACCAGGCAGAGCTGTGTAACCGCACACTGGGAAATCATTCCACCCGGAAAGCAACAAAACCGGGTTCCATATAAACTTCACCTGCAATATCACTCATGGCTAGTTGGGATATTTTTAATATCCAACTCGAAAAGCGGCCAGGAAGACACAATATGCGAAAACATGAGAAGCGACGTGGCAATCTCGCAACTGGGAGAAGGTGTCACCGCTAACAACCATAAACCTCGAAAGTATATTATCCTTTAGCAAACTGCCGGCCTATACGATCAACCCCGACCATCAGACCAACCTTAACTAGACCCAACGACAACCAACTCGGAACTTACCAAACGCGTAACAACAAAGATCCTGCTGGGAGGCAGAGCACATTTCATTCACTGCTGTCAAGGTCACACCTTGATGGGAAAAAAAAAAAGGTTCAACAGCAGTCTAGAAGAGAAACAGGAAATAGTAGAAACAAATGCAGTGGTGGTGAAGATACAATCGATGGTAACTCAAAATATCAGAATGGGGACGAGATTGCTAGTGAGCGATTACTCGAAGAGCAATGGGCAAGTTATCAACAAGAGGCAGAGCCGGGGTAGGAGAAGCTGAATGAGAGGAACTCCAGCCAAGAAGGGCCTCGCCAGAGCTGGTAGAGGAACAAATGGCACCTGACTGCGATGATAAACCCGAAGGGACAGAAGAGACATCATCAACATAGCGAGGGAGATGATAAAATTTCGCAACAAGCAGTTAGACTCTGAGGAGTGAGAAGAAGGGGAGTCCTCAAGAAGGTGGACATCCGCAGAGAAAAGCATCGATGAGTCCGAGGGGAATAACAACGATGAACCCTTCCAAGTGGGGAGGCAACCAGAAGATGCAGCCTCAGGGCCTCACAAAGCTTCTGTCTTGTCCCTGAGCGGTACGAACAGCAAAGACAAACCAAAGACACGGCAGAGGAGAAGGAAACAAAGATAATGGTCATGAAAGAAGGTATGAGAACTGGCATGTAACATAGACGAGGGCCACGACATCAAATAAATGTCAGAAGAACAAATAGTCCCCAAACGAAAAGGAACATGATAACGGAGGAGAGAGTACTGAAGGGCCTCAATAAGATGACGATTCTACGCTCACATCCATTTAGTTAGGAGATGAGCACAAGAAGACTCGATTGAATGATCCCATGCCAGACATAAAAATGAAATAAAGGGCAAGGCAAAAATATTCCTGCATTATCACTTACGTAACACACCTAATAGAAATATCAACTCAAGAATTTCAACATAAAATTTGAAAATAGAAGAGGATCCTCAAACATTTTTCATTAAAATAAATCTCAAGTACACGAGAATAAATATCAATGAAAAGTGACAAAACACCAGTCCTAAAGTAGACGCAATCCGACAAGGACCCCAAACATCAGTATGGACAAGTTCAAAAGGAGATTTTGCAAGATTATTCAAACCATGAACGAGACAATGAGTGGAATGTTTCCTGCCGACAGACTCACACGCAAGACGCCATCAGTGGAAAAAACGAGGGACCATCTTCTTGCAGAACTAGAAAGACTGTAGGTCTGCACGACCGTGGATGAGAGGAGCGGAGATCGTGGAACGCAACCAGTGATACAGAGTGCAAGGTGTGATAGGGCTCCGAGACTCACACGTCCATGCTAATGTTCTTCCCTCAGATCGCCCAGCCCCCAAGGTCACAAATTTATCAGAAAATAATGAAAGAGAGGAGTTCTGTACTAATGGAAATAAGATTATTAAAGGGACACTCATGAGTATAAAGGACGTATGAGAGGTGTAAAGTGGAGAGGATTTGCCAAACTATCATCTCGAGCCATGGCTCGAGAATCCACAATTAAGGTAACAAAGAGGTGAAAAGCAGGGGCAGTAAGAGAAGAGAAAAGATCTTTATTGCCACATAAATGTGGATCTAATAACAGAGTCTAGAATCCAAGGCTCAAGAGAAGATAAGGGAGTGGAGGTGCTGTGAGGGTGACTACCGGCCCGGGCAACAGATGCAACAGGCTACGACTCGGGGTCGCTTGATAGCTTAAGATAGCATCATACCACCGTCGTTGGGGAATACCCTAAGACGGAGGAGCCAGTCCTGGGGCGAGAATCGACTAGAAGACTCGCCACGGGCAAAGGCGGGAGGCTGTCCACAACCGACAACAACGAGATCACAAGTGTGGCTGCTTATCGCACAGTAATGAGGACGTTGTCCTCTTCTGCCCTTGCCACACTGTCCTCTCAAGGTTAGTGAGAAACTAACACAAAAGAATCCAGTGGTTACCGATGGCAAAGTCCGTGGTGAGGAGCTAATGAGGAGGCGAGCAAACACATCATCCAAGGCTGATGGACCGATGGACCGCCACAAACTCATCCTGAGGGCCTCAAGATCCGACTTTAGGTCAATGGAGAGGCGATCATATGTGGAATAATCAATTACACGAACAACTCTATGGTAAAGAGGTATCAAGGTCGTAAACTCCTCCTTAAGAGAGGCAATCCGCCAATATAATTAGATAACCATGTCCGTTGTCGATATTAACAACAACGTACACCTTTATAAAGGTATTTGGATATCATTCGCAGATGTAACTTTCGCTCGATTCCAAACTTAGAACATGTCTTATGCTCAAGATAGCTGTAGTATGGGATCAATCACTACCATAATACGCCATAGTTTGCATCTATTTTCGCGTTGCACCTTCTTGTCAAATGACTAGGTAGATTCCTAAGATGCACGATCCTCATAACCTTGTCCCATAAACCGAAGTTCCACATGTTTCACCAGTGAAAGATAATTCTCTCACTACCACCAATTTTTCCACATGTGACAGTAGGAGATCCGGTAAATAACATACAAATAATTTTTGATGCTATAACCACTACCGGAGACGAACTGTTTGATCAAGAGAGTCAATAGGTGGCTCAACACGTCAGTGGAACTTGAAATCACGGCTGTGGAACTGGAGATGAAGAAAAAAAGGAGCCAAACCGTGGAGAAGGTGACTGTCGGAGGGCGGCGGAGGCAAAATGGGCTAAAAGGTGGATCAGGAGGGCTCGGGGTGGACCGCCGGAGGGATGGAGCAGAAGAAGACGGCATACTGACGCACTCGAGGGAGAGTCCTGTCAACGAAAGAGCCACTGGCCACATCGGGGCAAGAACTACACGCTGGGACCCGCAGTCACTGAGAAAGGAGGCGTGGTGATCGCGCGCCAGGCGGCAAGTCACGCGGGCGTGCCACAGAGCGATCGGCCCGTGCTCGGAATCCAGATTTTCACGAGAAGAGTCGCCCTAAAGTCACGGCAGAGGTCGCAAGCGGGAGGTGGCGGTCACACGGGCGTCACATGCGGGCGAGAGGGTTCTTCGAGGAGAAGAAAGATCGAATGAAACACGACACGAAAAGTAAACAGTTTTCCTTTCGTCATACCATGTTAAGAGAAAAGAGAGAATCCCTTTAAATTTTATTATTATTTCATCTTTAAAAAGAAGTCTAGCTTTCTTTACTACATACTGACTTATATACATACTATGTGACCCAATAAATACAATAAGACAATAAATAAAAACACTCGCATAATATCTAACAAGAATAACATAAAATATCAATTAGATTTCAATAAGATTCATAAGATTTTAATATTTGTGACACTAGCCAAGTTAAATTGATAGATTGTATTTTACTTCACAAACTTTCACCTAAATGAAATATGATGGAGAATCTTTTCGATAACAACTGTGTGGTGAGCCTACTATGTAATAACTTAAGAATAGAACCCCATGGAGGCACTTTCGCCTCTCTACATGGCTTAGATGATTACTACTTTCGGTAACTAGATTCATTGGATTTCTTAAAATAGATTCAATGAGATAATTAAGTTGCGGAGTATGAGTCGTCGAAAGTTCAGTGGTGATGAATGGATTATAATGCTTGTAATCTTTGAATCGGAGTTGAATTGCACCCCAAACTTAAGATAAATCAAGAGCCAGTATCGAGCCTAACTCAAGTGACCTCAATTGAAGAATTCGATATTTTTATTTATTTTCTCACTTTGTTTAAGTATCACTTACTAACACAATAGTTTTTTTTTCTTTCCAATTTTGATTCTTTAATCGGACTTCACCAAACAAACATAGCTTTCCTATTCTTCCATTCTAATCTCAATCAAAAAGAAGATCCATCTCAATAGACAATTGACAACCTTAAAGTCATTATACTACAATACTCTTTGCTAAAATAATTTTTGATTGAGCATAGACTATCTAGTTAAGTGAACTAGGTTTAGAAATTGTGTTTTACTAAATATCAATATCATAAGGGAACGCTTTCAAATATGTGATGGTTAACTCCAACTGCTAAACCACGTGTCTTCTTTTTTGTGTGTGATTTTAAAGCTTCGTCTTCGGGTATACATAAAAATTATTCTAGTTGGTTGCAAGCCACAATTATCCAATCATTCAAATCATATGGGAAACAAGTAAAGAGCCCCAACAACAATCTTTTTCTTTCTTGATAGGTAAATGTTTTTTTTTCTTTCTTTGTCCACATCGACCTCGAACTTGAATTCACTATAGAATCATCTCTATCCCATCCCTTTACCCTGCCATGAGCTACAACTCCCTGGCATGAGCTATAACAAGAATCTTTCCTTTTTTCAATTTGTGAATGAGGAAGAAAAGAAACTCTTTCTTTATCACCAGTAAATTACATAGTATAGAGACACCTATACATGCACATCAAGTCATAAAAAGGAAAAAATAAAATACAAAAGGAAGGAAAAAGTACAAGAAAGAAATGAGAGCAAACTTATAATATCCTGGTAAGAATATCCTATGATTTTCACCATCCCTGCCTTTAGAAGATATGTCATACGTGACCAAACTGTTACAAATATACTAAACTTGTAATTTATATAGACTGTGGTATTTAAATAACGTTAGTCTATACCTGCTGACAAAACTAATAGTCATGCATCATAAGGCAATCTTCTCTCGAATGAAATGACAGTCCACTTCAATATGTTTGGTCCTCTCTTGAAAGACTGGGTTTGAGGCAATGTAAAAGGCTACTTGGTTATCACACATTGCGCCATTTGTCATCCTTTCCCAAATCTGATCCCGAAGAAGTCAAGCAACAGTTCAAGTCGACAAAGTCACGCTCTATACTCACTTAATGATCTCATGATCTGCCACGGCATCTGCTAAGTACCTGTGATATTAAGTCGTCCAAATACACACATCCCGATGGGAGCGGCCCTGTCTGTGAGAGCCTCCAGCCGCATCACAATATCCAACAACTCACGACCTATGTTTTCATATAACACCCTTAACCCAGTGGTTCCTTTTGAGAGAGAATGAGGATACTGATCATAGCATCCCACATGACTATCACATCATACTATAGAGAAATTAATTAACCACACTCACAAGGAAAGGAAATGTCCGGTCAAGTGATGGTGACGTAGTTTAGCCTCCCTACTAGTCGTCAATATCTCCCTGGATCTCATAGATGCTCCCCATGTCCAGGTACAAGCTTTACATTCGGATCCATAGAAGGTTCAAGGTGTTTACAAATTAGCATATCAATTCCTCCATTATATCCAAGACATACTTCCTTCCAGACATAACCATCCTAATTGGGATTAACTGATTATCTCATCTCGTAAAGTACTTAAGTTTCATGCTTTTTGTCCGAAAGTGGTCACAGAGATAATCGCTTAAGCTCTAATACCATCATGATCATCGTCGTTATAACAACAATGTCGTCCACATAAACAATCGATAAGATAGTACACCTCCGTGAGATGTACAGACGATAAGACATAATTCTCTGACGTATTCAGCTCATACCAAACCTATACACGTAACTAAAGCTTGCCAAACCAAGCTTCCAGGGACTACTTAGGCTATAAGAATGATGTAGTCCGAATATTTAACTAAACCCCCCGAGCAACAAACTAAGTGGCTGTTCCACATAAATTTCTCTGAGAGATATCATATGAAGAAACAGGTATTCACGTCCAAGATCTCATAAACTCATGAAGAGAATACGATGGGCACTAGTAATGTGAGGAGGACCATAGAGAGATGAGTCAAAAGAGGTTGTCAGGGGAAGGCGTAGTAAGAGGTCAGTTCGGGAAAAGAACGAATGAGGGATTCGAGACCATGTAAGACTTGACGATGGCATACGATTGATCAAATAACAAACTGGCTAAGGTGTGCAAGATCCCAAAAGGTCAAGAACTCATGATGGAGTAGAGAGTAATGAGTGGCTTCAACTAAATGACTGCTTCACAAAATGTACCACCCATTATGTCGATGAGTGTTTGAAGAGGACGTATTGAAGAACTTACGTAAGACCAAAAAGAGGAGAATGGTCCAAATGATATCTTCCGCATTATCACTTCAGAGACGTGATTGGCATACCTCAGTCTGAACTCTAGAAAATAAAGAATAACTCACCTAGTTTTCATTAAAATAGCCAAGTACAACAAGAATAATCATCTCATAAAAGTGACTAAGTACCGTAACCCTGCTAGACTAACCGAAGGACCCCAAACACTCTGTGGACAAGCTCAAAATGTTTCATGCTCGGAGCATCACTCACACCCATTGAGGACAAACTAGAAAACGAGGAACCATTACCTAAACTCGGGAAATACATTCGAATGACCAAGGCGACCATGAATATGAGAGGAGATCCATGAAGTGCAAGCAAGGAAGATGAAGGCTACAGCCGAGATGAAAGAGGGCTCAAACTCACGCCCTATGCCAACGGTCCCTCCGACTTCCTGGGTCTCCAAGACAGATTTAATTATCAAAAAGGTAATCAACAATTAAGGTCACGAGTCAACTATCATAGAGGTCCGACAAAAGGAGAATTAGAAATATAGCGACAGGCGGAGGAAGTGAAGAAGAAGACTTGTCGAATCACCCTTTAGTCATGGTTCTTCAGATCCATTAGCCAAAGTGCACCTGTGGTGCAGGGAAGAAAAATCTTATAATGGGAAGAGGATTTTGAGGTCTTAATCAAGAACTGTGGTCCGATGGATGGGAAGGTGCTGTGCTACATTACTAATCTAGAAAACAACTAAATGGACGCAGACAGCTGCTTGAGTTAAGGAGATTCTTATACCAGGTAGGCGAAGAACAACCCCCTGTGTGGGATGAGCCCCTGGCACCCATATGAAAAAAACAAATGAAACATCAAAGCATGGTTACCAATAGGATCCAAAGGGTCCTCAAGGCGAGAGATATCATTGCAGTGCATTCGAAAAACAGAGAAGAAAATCTCAAAACAAAGGGTCGACTTAACACAAAAGGCCAAACCACTGCAGGCAGGCCAGATGGGAGAGATAGCTAGGGCCTAGGCTTGTAGATCGCAGTAGAAATGCAGCACAAGCCTGGGCCAGTGCTTGAGCCACGCACCAAGTGAGAGACAACAAATGACTGAGATTCCCAAGGCGTCTGAGGCGCACCGGGAGGTTGTTGTCAAAGATTCTTCCACTAGGGAGGAGAGCAAGCTCCGGTGATCCTGGTGTGGTAGTCACCTGCCGGATTTGGGTCACCGGAAAATCGTAGAATAATTTAGTCACAAGAACAAACTGATTTACATCAAGCTCGATGATTTGCAATTTGATCGGATGTGATCAAAGGGAGATTAGACCACTAGATGGTCATTTCGAGTTGACACGAAGGCTAAACACTAACCCAACTCATGGCCTTGATACTCATGTGAAATGAGAGTAAGAAAATAAAGCTTTTCTTTATTGAATGAGTAAATTACATAGTGTTATATATGTATCATACGCACATATTGCTCCTCGCATTTTATTAGGTATTTTTCTTATGGTTGTAAACTATTTAGGAAGAGTATCTTACCTAATGTATAGTCTAACCTTCTTGTATATATATGTATGATGACTCAATGGAAAATATAAGGAATTATTTCCTCCAACTATTCTCCTCTCGGGGGTTTCACGCTTACATGGCAATAGAGCCCAGGGGTCTGACTGAGAAATTAGGAGGAATTTCACTGAAGAAGAAAGAGGATCTTAGAGGGTGCTCTTTTCGGAAACACCCATCTGGGGAGAGAGCAAGTCATCTGCCTCACAGAAGGACCACCTATCACTGATCGCCATGAGAAGAGCCATCAAGTCCTGGTAGAAAAAGTGCAATGAAGTGAGCTACACGCTGCCAGACATGGAAATTGGCCTGCTTCCTACGATAGCATGGAAGCCCACTGATCCCTCCACCACGTATTTTCTTCTCGCGCCGCCAACCCTCGATGACTCTCCCTCGCCTATCTATCCTTCGTCTAAGGCCCACAATAGCGCATTGGACTACTTGCTCGGGCCGCCCTTCGCTCCTAGGCTCTCGTGATTTTTTCAAGACTGCTAGATTCAATAGCATCAATAGGTGTTTTGAGGTTTCAGGCAGCCAAATTTCATCTCGACAATGGTGTAAGTAATCCATGAATTTGGTCATTTTCTGTGCAAGAATCCCACCTTTCTGGTATTTTCGGATTCTCAAAGACTTGTTTCAGTTATGTTCGCCTCTTACACCATGTTAAACCCTCAAAGGAGTTGCGGTGTCATTATCGCATAACGAAAGTATGTATGTCGATTTATGAAGCTGCAAAACAAAAATCAAAGATTTCCGTATGTTCATGAATCATTGAAAGGTGTCTCTACTCCTAACACTATGCTTGCCAGGTCAGGTAAACCTAACATGTCTTATTTCCTCTTCCTCCAAATTCGGCCATTGATGAGCCACGTAATGACATATGACAAGTAATTCCAAATATTTACTACGTCGCTAACCACACTCTTACCTCTACCGTTACCTCACGATGAGCTTTCAACATCTTGTGTCGTGGACACCATCCTACTATTCCTAAATCACCACCCTGTCTTCGAAGCCTACCACAATTTTCTAATTTAATTCGTGAGTAAACTCACTGCATACTTAATCAGAAGACATCCAAAGTTTTAAAAAAGGCGAAAGCGTAAGGCTTAGGCTTTTGTGTTCGTGAGGCGAGACGTAAGTCTTCGAGGCTTCGGTGCGTGCCTCGAGGCTTCGAGGCGCAAGCTTTTGAGCCCCACAAATATATAATTAATTAATATTTTAAAATATATAAAATAAAAATAAAGATAAATAAAAACATGAAAACAATTCATTAGAATTATTAAAGCGTACTAGTTCACTACTTTCACAAAAACCATAACAAAGCTCAGCAAAATAGAAAATAGATTCAACTATGTTTAATAGTTTCAAACTTTAACAAAGCCATAACCAAGTTTCATGAATAAGAACTAGGAGTAAATTGTTTCACTTTAAATTCTCCTCTCCAAGGGCATCATCTCATCCAATGTATCAAAAGTAGGAAAATGTCCACTATCATGTATCCTCATTTCATGTAAATTCATCTTCATCAATCAAGCCAAATTGAACTCCTTTCGCTACTTCCACTTGTACCTATTATAAATTATTAATTAGCATAAATATTATAAAGTTTTTTTATTAAATTCTAATCAAATTTATGACTTCAATTTCAGTACTTACTGTGCTTCATTATGTTTCTTCAGAGAATGTAAAGAAATCATGTGATCCGATGATGCTGAGAGTCCCTTATCTATGATACAATCCCCTAATAGTATCAACATTAAATAACTCATCATCCCGAAGCCAACAAAGACTGTAGAGGAGGTGGGATCTTTCTTCTCCGTTAATCCACTCATCATCCGAATCAATCTCCTACCAAAATCTATCATCAACATTTTGTTTCCTTTGTAGACTTCGTTTCTTCACCTGTTGTTGTACTACATACACTAGAGCATTTTAACCCTTTGATATGTTCAAGTCTATTTCTTTTTTTTTTGTATGTATCTACAAATAATAAAAATAAAGAAATTTATGTGTTAAAATGAAAAATAAAGTTCTCTAACATTGAAATAGAAATATATGTATAAAAATTTACAAAAATAGAAATATTACCGATTCAAATGTGCTCCAATTTCTTTCACATCCCGAAGCACTACAAGTAAGGCTAAGGACTCGAATAGCGAACTTTTGCAACTCTGGTGTTGAACCCCTAAAACGCATCCACCAACTTATAGGACTTCTTAATGTTCGAGAATCAATGGCAATACGACTCCCACCCACCCATTGCTTGGTCAGTGAGCCCAACTCGAATGTCGCCTTAAACGTTCTTGATAATCCAACATCCCATCCATGCATTCAAATAATCCCTTCCTCACCTCTATCAACATTAGAGAACTTATCCCCATACCAAGAATCGAGGATTAAGATAGTAACCTCGCTACATGTAAAGGTCGATGAAGCTGCGAGTCCATCTTGCATCAATTTTCTCCAAATCGCCATTTTCTCTCCACGCCCCACAATTAAATGTAATTTTCTCCTTGCGTAATCCACGCTCATAAATATAACCCATGGTCCGGGTCTTTCCCTTCCTCGAATCAACCTCTCAAGACACTAACTAATGGAAATAAAGGGTCTTTATGCAAAAAGTAACATGAGGCCAAAATTGGATCAAACAACACTGCACTGAGCTACACCTTCTTAACCTTTTTAGCCCATTTGTCAACACCATTTTTCTCCGAGGAGAACATTGCTATAAGAGTTTGCTTTTTGCTTATAAAGGTTTCGTGAGAGTAAGAAACGAAGTAGCAAACCGTAATTGTTGACAAAGAAGTGCCCATGATTTTTTGTAAATGTTCTCATCAAGCTAAGAACCTAAGTATGCCCCCATGCTATATGTATGAACTTCACCGCTGGTCTCAGCCTAGAGCAAGTGTGCGATCGCATTTACCTTCCAATATCCTCCAACATCAAATCAATACAATGCGCATGCTGAGTCCACCACAATTCCTCTTTCCATAAGCCTCATTCCAATGATTCACATAATTGGGAGGGCACTAATGTTGATACTCGCATAACATTCTCCTCCAATTTCTTCAACCACGCCATCGCGATATTTCAACATCAATTCTTATCTTTTTATTGTATCGGGCATCACCTGATTTCACAATCATGCCGCTAAGACTATTCACCAAAAAATTGATAAGACACCTAATTTCTTCCATCCGTCCAACCATCCACACATAATCAACATCCATATTTGCTTCCAAGCTCTTGGCACTCTCCATAATGATACTTGTGGGTCATTCACTTTTCTTAAGCATCCATGCCCTCAATTCAAGCAGATGATGATGCTTAAACCTGCGCCCAAAATTTGCAATACATCCATCATGTGAATCCAATAGCGATCATTCATAAATGGGCTGAATTGGGAGACTCCAATACATAAACTACCAATTTTCTTATTGATTACTTCCTTTCTTCTTCTCGTTTCCACCTGGAATCAAACATTTCACGAGTACGCTAGTTTCAGAATTTATCCATGCGCCCCTAGAATAGGTTCCCTCACTCCAAACTCCCACTCCCTAAGGCACCAATTGTTTGACAAGGCACTCTCGCGCACTTAAAAAGTCGAATCTACACCAATTTCGAGCAATCTACTTTCGCTTGATCCTGTGCCAATGCATCTGTGATTCCAATCTAACATCTTCACTAACTTTGGGGCATGGTTTCATACCATGATGAGTTCCGGCTAAGTGATGCTTGAGTCTATTCACCCCTCCCGCGCATCTTTGATTGCAAAATTTACATCTCAAATATTGCTCCCCGGAAACTTCAATAACATATTTCCACACAAAATCTTTTCTTGAATTTTTCGACCTGAGAACCTATCTTAAAAAAACACCAATAATAATATTCATTTCTATATAACAATATAATTGACTAAAATAATAACAAGACATAATTAAAAGGAATTTAAAATGAAATTCAGACTTAATCACAACTTAAGTTTCAATATTTTTTATTCTTGAATTTGTAACGAAATTCTGACTGAATTGGTTTAAATTCCTAAAGTTTGAATATTTTTAAGAGGAATTTAAAATAAATTTAATTAATTCGCTTAAATTTAAAAGCCAATATTTTTTAAGAGGAAATTAAGAATGAAATTTTAATTTAATGATTAAATTTTTAAAACCAATATTTTTTTTAGAAGAGTGGCCGCTTTGATTTTAAAAAAAAAATTACTTAAAATGAAGAGACAACCCTCCCTTTCACTTAAATAAAAAATAAAAATAAAACTGAAAGAGGAGTAGGTCATCTGGGTGGGATAGACAAGAGATAGGATTCTCCCTTGACTTAATAAAAAAAAAATTAAAAATCAAAGAGAGGGCAGGTTGTTTCTGACCTGCAGTACGAAGAGAAAAATTAAAAGCCAAGAGGAGGAGCAGGGGCTTTCTACCGAGAAGCAGAGGAGTTGTGGTCATTGAGAAGAGGAGGAGCAGTGGGTCGTTTCAATGAGAGATGAAGAGAAAAATTAAACAAAGAAGAGGGGAGGAGCATTGTTTCAGAGACAAGAGAGATTCGAGCTGAAAGCAAAGTGGCTCCTGAGAGACGGAGAGATGGAGACGGAGAGACGAAGAGAGGAGAGGATCAGCGAGAGACGGACGGGAAGAGACAAGAAGTAGAGAAAACGCACATACCCGGAGATGAAGCCGAGATGATCGGCTGAGGTGTGGTTCCGCCACCCGACCCTAAAATGCTTTGCTTTTTCTTTTTTTCCTTCGGTAGAGCATCGAGCAATTAGGTTTTTCCTTTTTTGAAGGCCTCCCTGCCGCACTCTTAAAGGCGTGAAAGGTGCGCCAAGCGCCGAACACGTCAATCGAAAAACATACGCCTATCGTAGGCTCGTTTTTTCCTGACGCCAGAAGCTCGCGCGCCCGAGGCGCGCATCGTGGCGCCGCTAGAAACGCCTTTGAAAACCTTGGTAGTATCTCATTCTTTCCTGATTATTGTTTGTTTCGAGATCTTTTGACGAAACGGATTATCGATGTATACCTAGTCCTGGGGTCTTGCCATACTGGAAACATAGATGCCAAACATATTTCTTGTTTTGAGTTGTTACCCCATTCGAATAACATTGTCGTTTAGGCCATCCATCTCTCTTTGTTAAAGAAGCTATATCCTCATTTTTCTAGCCTATCCTCATTGAAATGTGAGTCGTGTTAATACGCTAAGCTTCATCAGGCATTCGAAAGTCCTGTGAGTCGGACAACCGAGCTTCTACCCTTTGAGTTGGTCCATTCGGATGTGTGGGGTCCATGTCCAATTGTGTCCCCAACTCAATTTCGATATTTTGTTACGTTTGTCGATGATTATTCACAAACAACTTGCTTATATTTAATGCAAAACTGTTCGGATTTATTTTCTCACTTTCATGTCTTCTATGTTGAAATTCACACTCAGTTTCATGTTTTTGTCCAAAATCTGAAAAGTGATAATGCCAAAGAATACATGTCTGAACAATTTCAGTCATTCATGCTTTTGAATGGCATCCTTCATCAGACATCTTATGCTTGTTACCCTTCAAAATGGATAAAGAAAAATAGACACCTTCTGAAGCTGGGCTCTATTGTTTCAAAATGCACGTGCCCGCGATTTCCTGCCGGCGTTATCACCGCGCCTTTTGATTGAAGCCTCCTTCGTCTCGATCGGGTCACCGCTTCAAACCCTTCCCTATAAATCTTTGCTTCCTATTGAGCCTCAAGTATTTAGGTGCACTTGTTTTGTTCGGGATGTTCGTCTACATGTGTCTAAAAAGCGATCCTAAGTCATTGAAGTGTATCTTCCTTAGTTACTCTCGAGTTTATTGCATCCTTGGACTCTATTTCATTGCCTAACAAAGTTTCTAAAGCTCTAACTCATCCTAGTCATGAAGTACATGATAGAGGAGATGGATACTGGATTGGATAATGGTACTGACTTAAGCTTATTTACCCACAAAGAAAGTCATTATCACGATGGGTGTTTACAATGAAAGTTAATCCCGATGGATCGATTGCTAGGCTGAAGGCCAGTCTTGTTGCTAAGAGCATCTCCAAAAGGAAATCTCTATTTTTCACTCCAAATTGGCATCTTCTATATTTCTGTGTAGACGACTGGAGCCTACATTTGTAAGACCCAACTCCAAAACAATTTATTTTCAACTCCAATCACTATTCATTCTTCAAAACATTCTACTTTTAAAATTAGAATATTTTAAGAATATGATATATGAAATAATTTTATTTATATTTAAATATAAATATAAAATTATATTAAATAAATAAAATTGTAATAAATAAAACTATATTAAAAACCTAAAAATGCATTTTAAACTAATAAATATTATATTATAAAGCATCATATTACATTAGAAAATAAACAAGTTTATATTATAGAGCATCATATCGGGACTTTTTAATATGAATTTGTATTTTTTTCTAAGAAATATTGCATTAATTAATTAAAATCTTAAATGTTTTTATTATATCCAATTCCAACCAACAATCTTTATTTTCACATAAGAAATAATAAAATGTTTATATCATTGTCAAAAAATAATTTTAATAAAAAAAATTAAATTATTTTAAATTAATTTATTTTAAGAAAAATTTAAATTATTAAAAATAAATTTAATACTACAAATCAATTAAAATCATTTTACAATATTATATATGAAAAGTAATTCAATATTAATAAAATAATAAATAATAAATATAACTATGTCAAAATAAAAATATGTTATAAAAATAGAGAGTTGAAATAATTATTTTATTATTAAGTATAATAAAATAATGAAACAGTAGTATAATAAAATAATAGAAGAATAGTACTTATTATGCACCCCATCATCTCTATATTTGCATGCGAATAAATGAATCTTCAAATACGGATGCACTATTCATGTCTCTATTTTAGATATCAAAATAGAGAACTTTTGAAGTATGATTTTTGCTCCAAAATATCTATATATAGAGATAGAGTAAAAAATAGAGCTCTTTTGGATATGCTCTAAAGGGTATTGCTAAACCTATGGGGTGGATTATTTTGATACTTTTTCCCCAGTCATGGTTGGGACCTCCATCAACTTGATATTAAAAATGTCTTTCTTCATGGGGATCTTGCAAAAGAGGTTTATATGGAGTAACCTCCCGGGTTTGTTGCTCAGGGGGAGATTGGTAGAGTTTGCGGTCTCCAAAAATCATTCTATGGCTTAAAACAAAGTACCCATGCATGGTTTGGCAAATTCTGTGAAGTAATTGAGAAATTTGGCATGCAGAAGAGCAAATCCGATCATTGTCTTTTATAGAAACTCTAAAGCATGTATCATCTTGTTAGTTGTGTATGTCAATGAGCATATCATACTGAATGATATGGCAAGTATATCTTCACTCAAGTCTTTTCTTCATGGCCGCTCTACACAAAGCGGACTTAGGCATGCTAAAAATACTTCTTTAAAGCGCTGGTTACAAGAGCAAACATGGAATCTTCTTATCTCAAAAGAAAATATGTACGGATCTATTGTCTAAAAAACAGAAAATTGGCAAAGAAAGTCATGCCAATCCTATGGCACAAAGCTTACATCTTACTAGAGAAGAAGAACGACCCTTTCGATATGTAAGTGTCAATGGAGCCAACTACCTTACAATAACCCGCCATGATATCGCACAATTGCTAGTGTTGTGTCAATACCGCTGCCATTCCAACAAATGTGGGATCATCGCCAGCCGATGTATCAGATTCTACGTTACTGAAAGGATCCCCGATATGGTATTTTATATACAAGAACTACAGCATAATAAACTTGAGTGTTTCCTTGATGTATCGTAGATCAAGGAAGACATAAGGTCTACTACATCGTAAAGGTCATTTATGAATCTGGGGCCTCATAAGAGTAACAAACAAGAGCGCTATTCCCTCGACGAAGTGCAGAACTGAGTATAGAGCAATGGCACACCAGACATGATTACGTGGGCTCCATCAACTTTAGCTAAGCCCAGATTCAAACCTCAAATTCCAACAAAGCCTGTGTGACAACTAGGTTGCCCTTCATATTGTCTCTAATCTTGTTTTCCATGAACGAACTAAACACATGTAGAAAGATCACTATTTCGCTCGCGTAAAATACAACCCGCCTTGATTTCTTACACGATACTGGTATCACCAGCGATATCGTCACAAAGTGCCCTAAGTGAAGATCGAGTTAATTACCTATGTAACAAGTTGGGCATGATTAACATCTATGCTCCAACTTGAAGGGGAGTGTTATAGTATGTATCATACATTAACATATTGGTTTTTATCTTATTAGGATACTTTTCTTATAGGGCTGTAACCATTTAGGAATAGTAGATTATCTTATCTAATGTATAGCCTAACCTTCTTGTATATATATGTATGATGACTCAATGGAAAATATAAGGAATTCTTTCCTCCAACTATTCTCCTTTTGGTTTCTACAGTTTCTACACATAGTATAGAAACACCTATGTATACACATCAAGAAGGCATAAAAAGGAAACAAATAAAGTACAAAAATGAAAGAAAAAAATGTACAAGAAAGGAAGGAGATAAACCAAAGAATATCCTATGATTCTCAACACAATTCATTCGGAAAATCTTCCACGACAAATTAAACTTAATGCATGTAGGAGTGCATGTATTAACATCAAAGGATCTTTCATTACGGTATATAAGTAACTATCATGTCCCCCTGAAGTTCTACACAATATTCCAATAATTTTGTCAATATTTTGAAAAGTTAGCTTCCTCTATGTGAAATATGCTCCTTTGCCTAGAAGGTGACATTGTAAGACTAGAGAAGTGCAATTTAGAAACCTCTAACCTCAACACGGTTAGTGAAGATTCCAGCTGGAGTGACAGAATTGTTAGGATCAAATGCATCGAGAAATCCCTCCATTGACATTCGTAACCTGAAATAGTAGTAAATCAAAGCAACTGGTAAAATCTTTCTAACATTATAAATATAAAATTAGAGAAGAGTTGGCCACCAAATTCTGAACGATTTGGATTTTATAGAATCTGTTTGACAGGGAAGACCAAGAAATTTATAATGATTTCTGTTTTGCTTGTCACTATAGGATCACCAGCAATTAAGTCAAGTTTGGGATGCATCAATAACTATTAAAGATCAAATTCATTAAAAAGGTATTAGAGGGTAACATATGATTGAAGTGACCCATTTGCTAATCATTCCATCCATCGGTGATGGCAGCCTTGATATCAATTTTATCAGTTTGGTTTTTCATCTTTATCATTAGCATGAATCTAAATGATAAAAACAAGCAAATAATTTTCATATTAACAAAGGAAGCTGAGGGAAATATGGAAAAATATGAGGGAAAATTTTCTATTGACTTTTTCTCTACCAATTGTGTACATGATTTCAGTTACATGCATATATGAATAAGGCTGGGATCAAGAATGCAAACTAGAAATACATCTGCTACATGAATGCTGTTAAAATATGTACCAATTATTTAATGTATAATTATTTTCAAAAATAAGGATAAAAATTTATATTTCTCTGCTTCTCTTAGTAAAATTTAAAGGCACAAAAAATATTTAGAGCATTTTAAAATTCATCTTGTATCTAAAAATTGGAAGTAGAGAAGACCTCATTTGTTCAGAAAAATTTGTATTCATTTTTCCAAATTAATTTATAAGGGAAAAAGAATTTTAAAATTTTCTAATTATTTTTTATTTATAATTGCTTTACAAATTTAAGCTTACAATTTATTTAATATTTGTTTCAATACATTATACCAATAAATTATTGCAAGGACAAAGTCTCATTCTCTGCAGTAATTTAATTTTCCTTAAATTGAAATATGCAAAAAAACCTCCAGTCATTTTATAATATAAAACTAGTTGAAGAGCCACATATATCATTTGTTTATTTTATTATCGACAAATTATAAAAAGAGAATGTCACTATTAGAACATTCTAAAGTCTATCTTTCGTTTCAAGTCAGTCTATGTTTCTAAAAGATAAACTATATATATATATATATATATATATATATATATATATATATATATGTGTGTGTATAATTATTTTAACGAAAATCATTTAATAGTGTAAAATAAATTTGTATTGATAAAAATGTCTTCATTGTTGATTAAACATCACATCAAGAACAACTTATAAAAAATCTTTGCAAATTTAACTGCAAAATGAAGTTGTCTGCCAAGGCAAAGAGGAAAACTCTTGAACAAATTTTCATTCCCAGAATAAAGGTTTATTCTTTGGAATTGGCGAGGAAAACTCATTTTCCATTTTGAACAAATAGGTGGACCCATAATGAGGCTAGCTGAAGGTTATTAAAGCTTCCGAATATTATTAGAGCTGCAACATGCAGTTGCAGTATATTCATAGCTACAGTATACAAGTGTACAACTACATATATATGATTAGTGTATTTTTTTTTTTTAGTATACAAACAATTAATTTTAGAGATTCTTCTTTATTCTTTCTCTTTCTTCTTTTTATTCTTTTTCCCTTTTTCTTGCTTTTCCGCTATAGTACATATATTTCATTGGTTGTAAACTTCAATGACATGAAAGAAATACAATCTCTCCACATTAGTTCCAAGTATGAACTATCTTGGAATCAAAGTATGATACATTTTCCTCTGATTGCTTAGAAATGAAGTAAACAAGCAAATTAAGTGAAGGAAAAACCATATCATGCACCACTAAGGGCACCATCAAATCTACATTTATCACTACTTAATAGACAATTTAGAACATATAAAATGATATTAAGTTAGCTGAGAAAGTTATAATCCATTAACGTACTATAGAAATTATCTAAAAAATATCTTAGAAGAAACCAAATCATCAGAAACACAAGTAAACAAATATAAGGATTACAAAGAAGCAAATAACTACCATACCGTACACAATCGGAGTTCTTTTCCAAGTATGATCTCAGATCCTTGAAGCACCTTTTCTCTAAGGCCAAGATTTCAGGTTCACCAAAATCCACAGGAAACAATTTGTGAAAAACTTGGTATACTAGTAACTGCAGAAACAAACCAGAAAGATGAAATACCCAGGTAATCAAATGCAATGGTCACTATAAGAGAAGGAAGGAAGAACATAACATTCACCAGTTCAAAACATACTCACCTGGGTAAATCCACGTAAACTGTGGTGATGTGAAGTTAATAATGGAATTATAGGAGGAAGTAGTTCATCCAAATGCCTAAACCGAACCGCTTCAGGTGATGCTGTATGTAAGATATCAATGCAAACATAAGAGAACGTGATCATGCATAAAATTGCGATTATTTTCTGGGTATATATAAGAGCACTATGGTCTTTGCATGTGATAAACACATATAACACACATTTGAACTGGCTTTTAGATTCATATGATACACATTTGAACTGGTTTACCACAAATTTCACAGTAAAATTGCCTTGGTTTTCTTGCTACAAACAAGAGAACTATGGACTTAACAAATTTCTCACTCTGAAAGTCCAGCTGCATTTTTTTTTCCCCTTGTTCGAACAATAGACCTCATCAAATATACAACTTCCCACTACTTAAAACACACGTATACATACACACACCCAAATGTCATTTTCCAAACAAGCATCATCAGTTATCAAAATCCTTGCAACTAGGACCTGAGACCCAAACATGTTGGCATCATAAGTGCCATAACTGAAAAAAAATTAGAGCATCATGTAGAAGAGCAATTACCTGAGGCCTCATATTATAATCTCGTAAAATAGGAACTAACTGGTCACTAACCTGTGATAAACCATAAATAAGAAAATTAAAAAAAAAAATCAACTATTGTAATCAATAAAATAACAAGGAGAGCATAAAATGATGAAAATTAAAAATCCTTGAATTGTAGCTACCAGCAACACTTTCACAATTTATATGTTGCATTGTTAACCTTACATTTGTAATCAACACAATAGAATTGACAGCATGTGCAAGTAAAACCAATGTAAGTAAAAGTTCAAGAGAAACCCACTTAAAACAAGAACATCATTTTTTTTAAGATACACAAGACATAAATTATTATTGAAAGGAGCCCCATAAGGCAAGCAAAAAAGTAGATGGTAATATACACAGGGGACCAAGATTATGGAGAGAAAAAAATTATGTTAGGTTTTGAACAAAGCATTTATTGGTTGATTGCTTTGTTATTTTTTTTTATAAGTAAAGCAAATGTATTAAAACAGTTTAAAAGCACCAAAATATACACACATATATAACACCAAAAAAGGAGGGATGGAAAAAAAAACAACTCCACTTCATTTATAGCATAACCAATCTATGAAGTCAATAGCGCTAAAGAACTAGACCCTAAATGTATTATGACCCACTCCAAAAATATAACACATGGATAACTGAGCATCAAATAGCATGGTCTATTATTTTAGAGTTTTCCAACGCTTTTTGGGTTCTCTCATTCCATAAGGTACAAAATAGCAATAAACAGCTATTTTCTGCCGCTTCTTATGTTCCTCCTCCCAATAAAGGCACTCCCATTCAAGACCCGAAAATCTCACCTCGTGAAAATTAAAATCGTAATTTTAAAATCAAATTTTCTAGATTCTGCGACGAAACGAATTTCAACACAACCGCCCACAGGTACCCACTACCAAGTCAAATCTCGAGACGTCAATTTTGCAACGCTTTTTCGAGATAACTGAAAGTACTCCATGCCGTGAACGACATATGATGTGACAAAGTCACCTATAACATGTACTCATGTAACACATGTTGCATGAGTAGAGAAATGATGGGAACGGACGGCCGAGATCATACCACGTGTCAAAATCTAGAAGAAGGGACACAAATGGAATTATAGAATCGAGCCATCGATATCAGATGCAATTTAAATAGTGTCATCTCCTACTTTTGAAAAAGAGCCAAAAAAACGTGAAGAGAGAAGGAGTTACAGAGCTTAGATTTTCATTTCTGAAGGATTGTGGGAGAAAGCAACTTCTCCTAAGATCCCGCTAATCCGACCCCGCCGATTCTTCTGCCAAGAAGCAAAGTGGTTCTATCGCACGAGGGCTTCGCTGCAGTATTCTGCTGAGTTTCACAAACTCCGTGAGGTAGGGGTTTTATCCTACTTGTTTTACTTTGATTTAAGTGCTTTGTGATGTTCGTTGGTTCGGCGCTCAACTACGCTCGACGGCCTCACCCTGGAACCGGTTACAGGACTGAAACCCAATCGTGCGTCCGTGGCGCGCAGGTGGACCGACCGGGTGTTTGTGCTTCGCGATTTATACAATAAATCGCAGCCATGTGTGGTGCCGTAAATGACCATGATTTGCCTTGCCAGCCGAACCGATGTCGCGGATGATCGGGCCGCACAAGAACTCAAGGGTTTCACCGCTCACGCGAATGTTCAATAAATATTTTTGTGAGAAAATAAAATGGGTTGAATAATTCAAATCTAATTGTCAGAGTTTGCTTTACCACTCCATAAGAGCTAATTTTTTTGTAAACTATCGAGATTTTACATAACACGTTGTGTAACAATATAATGCATTTACGATATATTTGTACGTGGTATATAAATTTGTTGAAATTTAACATAATGCATTCATATGCACCTGGGTAACTATAGAAATTGTGTGTGTGCATGACATGAATTTTCCAAAAACTTAACATGGTTACGAAAGGAATTTCACAGATGATTTTCCTGAGAACGGTAGTCGGGAGATGGTCCTACAATTACACGCCTGAGGAGCCCATGTATTGTTTTGAAGGTTTTCCAAACACATTCATTTCTGAGGTAGTCACATATTTTTCCGAGATTCAAGAGCGTATTTTCAAAAAACAACAAGTTTTGTTTCAAATCGTATTTTTTCATACTTACTTAGGCAAGTTTGAGGAGTCACGAGACTCGAGACACGGAACGAGCATTTAGACATTCACAGATCATGAATTTACTGGTGTGTGTAATGAAGACGGGAAAGACATCGCAGATACAGACTTAGTTATAACCCATTTAGTATGATTTCCACCATCGCGATAGCTCACCCGTCGTGGAAATACTATTTCAAGTACAGTGATGCTCGAGGAGACGGCCATCCTGTGAGTCTCTCATTTTGAAGAAAGCCGGGTTGTGGCATTAGTGTTTTAATTAGATACATGTATTAGAATGTTTTAAACTTTAATATATGTCGTATACAGTAATTATCAACTCCTTGAAACTATGGTATATAGTCGATGGCTAAGGACAGCATTGTCAGATAGCCTGCCGCCGCTTTACTCAATGCATATGTCTTATGATGTCGTTTGGGATTGTGTTATGTATTGGTGAGTTTCTATACAGCGGAGACTTCGCCCGACATGGAATAGTGTTTCAAAATTGCCATTCACAGTATTCCGCAATGACGGTGTTGTCGCACTCCCTATTGGGCGCTACACTATCAACTAATCAGGGTATCCTTGATCGAGAGGCAATACCCACCATATCTCAAAAATAGCAAAGATAAGGTGCCACAACATGATTGTCTTAGGATAGTGAAGGAGAATGTGGTTGGCTTACTCCTCTTCACTTTTGCACAAATAACATCTATTTAGAATATTTCAACCCTTCTTTTTAGTTAATCCACAATAAGAATTTTGTTCTTAAATTGCTTCCCAAGCAAAAGTTAACTAGGAAATCCATTCAAGGAGCAAGTACTAAAAAGGAGTGAAAAGTTTTGACTAAAGAAGTGTCTCCCTTTGACAATTGCCAATCATAACATCTTCTACTCCTTCAGATAACCTGCCTCTACAACCTTTTAAACAACCCTTCCACCTCATCCAATTGCTTTGTTATAATTTCCATAGATTGTTATTAATCCTCTTCAGTTAAGCAAAGAATAGCTATATAATTTTTATAAAATTATTCCACAAGAGTTGGTTGTTCTAAGCTCCTACTCAAGATATTTAATGGGTACACCCACATCAGCTGATAACCAACGCAACCAAACAATCTTATTTTTGGCAGTTGACAAAGCATGATGCTCAATCTTAGTGGAAGAACGAGAGACAACCAATATTTTTTAATCTTCCACAAATAAGAGATCCACCTAAGAAGATGTAAAAATCAGTAGTAAAAATCAGTAATCTTCCACAAATAAGTTTACAATCAGATGTAAAAAGAAATACAAGCTTCATGAATGCCAACTAATCCTCAAAATCACACATTGTATAACCAAATTGATACTGCATCTCTTTGTTGCGGTGCTTCATATCAGACTTTGACTTTGAATACAATTGTGTCAAATAATCCCAAACTTCTCTTGCTATCTAATATTTCGCCAATTATGTACCAATAGAATGCTCAACGGAATTATTAATCCAAGTGAGAATCTTTTAGTTATTGACTTCCTAAATATTGAACATATCTATTTATTTTTCATCTCAATCATAAGTGGGTTTGCTCAAGACACCACTAACATAACCGCATATTTGTGTCCTTTTCAAAAAGTTTCTCATTATATAACTTCAATATGAGTAATGATTTCCATCTGATCTACATTAATGATCGAAAGAACTCGTTTCCACCCATTATCAATGACCACAATATAACCTAAACAAAACAAAGAAAGCAAGAAATGTCAAGTAATCAAACTTGATACACAGCAAAGAAACACTTTCAAATTTATGCTTAGAAACCCTAAAGTAAATAATAGGGCCAAGTTGCCAAAAACTTTTTCAAAAAACAAAATTAGACTAATGAAGCTCCACAAAAGACCTTCAAAAAATTTCATCATGAGATTCCTTCTATCCAAAGCATCATATTAACCATTACTCAAAAACATTTGAGAATTAAAAATTAAAGAAAAGAAAAGAAAAAGCAAAAAGAGAAAATAGACAATTATTGCACAAAGTGTCACAAACCTATTTAAAATGAAAAAGTTATTCTATTATTATCAAAAAGAAAATAATCATAAATAAAATACAATCTAACACATGTTTGGATTTCTCTCAAGAAATTCTTAAAAATTCCTTACCAATGATGGAAACTTCAAGTATATATGAATAGAAAATGTTTCTAGGTATTGACGAACAGCAGGCAAGTTGTTTCTCTGCAAGGAATAGAATAATCAAATTTCTTAAATTCTTCAAATGCACATGTTAATGAGAATAAAATTGATAGGCAAATAAACAATAAGAATTGAAAACGGAAGTGACAGTGGAATGACTGATAAAATTGAAGATAGCATAAATCTGCCATTACAAAGACTATTGAATGCAGAAAGTTAATCTCAAACAACTTCAAATCTTCTTCTTTTTTCATAAATAAGAGCAGTATATTAAAGAAAAAACACTAAAATAGCGACTTGAAGGCTACAAGAAGAGAAAAAACCAACCTCCCTAAAACAGCACAAAAAAACCTATATGATGTACAAAAAACAGCCCCTACTCATTTACATCCTACCCAATCAATTAAACCTTCTATATTTGATGGTCTATCCTATATAGTATTTCTGGTCTCTGACCAAAGAGGAAAAACAAAAGAGGTCTTCTCCCTTTGCACAGAAAAACTTTCTTCATTAAAAACAACCTGATTCCTAGCCTTCCAAATCATCCAAAATAAGCAAGAAAGACCCGATTTCCACACTGATTCCTACCCAATCAATAAAACCATCTATATTTGATGGTCTATCCTATATAGTATTTCTGGTCTCTGACCAAAGAAGAAAAACAAAAGAGGTCTTCTCCCTTTGCACAAAAAAACTTTCTTCATTAAAAACAACCAGATTCATAGCCTTCCAAATTGTCCAAAATAAGCAAGAAAGACCCACTTTCCACACTGATTTCCTTTTTTTGCCTACCACAAATCCATTCCAGCTCATCAAGGTCTCCCTTATTGACTTCGGATTTACCCATAAAACTCCAAAAAGAGAAAGGAACAGCTCCCATATGTGTCTTATCTTCACACAATGAAGGAGGCGATCCGCAGTCTCTTCTTCCTCGTGACAAAGGTGGCACCTATTAGCAATGGTAAAGCCCCTTCTTTGGAGCTGGTCACAAGTTAGAATTTTCCCCTAAATAGTTTCCCAAGTGAAGAAACATATCTTCAGCTACACACCAATCTTCCACACCCCCAACCACGGGAAAGACTCTGTAGGTCTAGATCTCGAAGCCAAATACATAGACTTAACTGAAAGGAAGCCATCTTTAGTCTCCTCCCATTTCAGATTGTCTTCCAACCTCGCTAACCACAAAAAACCTCTCAATGCTAGAAAGAAATCTCCCTACCTCTAGTAACTACAAATCATTAAAGGGTCTTGTGAAAACGTGCTTCCACCCTTCGCCCTCATCAAGGCCGCTCCAAAGATCTCTCACCCATGCATCCTTACAACCTGCCATAGCAATTGATCACACCCACACCAAGAGTCCGTCCAAAACTTCACTCCCCACCCATTTCCTATCACAAAGGATAGGAGGGACCACTTCCAAATTGCCTTCCACACCCCTACTCCAAAACTCCCCCTAACCTCATAAGAACACCCCTCTCCCACCCCACTCTCTTGCTCCCCAAATTTAACCCCGATAACATCACTTCATACGGCCCCTCTTTTAGTAGCGAACCGCCAACTCCATTTGGCCAAGAGCGCCTTGTTTAGGTCTCCCAGATCCTTAACTCCCAAGCCCCCAAACTTCTTATCCAAGCACACCGTAGCCCACCTAACTAGGTGGGCCTTCTTCTCTAAACAGCCCCACCCCCCACCCCCAGGAAATTCCTCTGAATCTAATCAAGCTGTTATCTTACTGTTTTTGGCATTTGAAACAAAGACATGCAGTGTATTGGTATGCTCGTTAGCATGCTCCTTATCAAAGTAACTCTCTCGCCTTTATAGTGGAGCTACCTACAAACAATTCTAAAGCTTAGGAGAGTGATGGAGGTCAATAGTATGAGGGACTATAGTCCATTTTATTTTATTACATTGTTTTATTTCATGAAACTAGTAGAGGTAGGAAGAAAAATATTCTTTATAGCGGAGTTACCTACAAATGGTTCTAAAGCTTAGGAGAGTGATGGAGGTGGACAGTATGCTCTTCTTCTACTAGACTATTGAAATCAGAAACTTAATCTCAAACAACTTCAAACCTTTTTCTGCTTAACAAAAAACAATAACTTTTTATGTCTATACAAGTATCCACATTATGTAATATTATGTGGAGACTAATCTAACCTTCCTTCTCACTCACATCCTCCAACAACCCCCCCCCCCAAACTTCTTTCTCGAGACTGCACTAAAGTCCCTCATACTCCCCACCTCCATCACTCTCCTAAGCTTTAGAACCATTTGTAGGTAACTCAACTATAAAGGATATTTTTCTTCCTACCTCTACTAGTTTCATCAAATAAAACAGTGTAATAAAATAAAATGGCTTCTAGGATAACTATGGCTTCTGATTTTATTAACATACTACTCATTCCATGGAAGGTGTATGTCTTCAATGAAAGAGAAACTTTTGACTTTGCACTCTTTAAACTAGGAGTTTGACTTCTGCCAAGTTTCATCCTTCATGTTTATCACATCCTCCCAACCCTTGCAATTTCCATGTAGAAGGGCAAGAAAGAAAAGAAAGCCAAAGAAGAAGGGAAGCAGAAAAAAAATCATCCCTAACTGACACCAGCTACTGAATCAGTAGGATATAAATCGATTAATTTATTATTCAGTTAATCTTAAATAGTATCATCTGCAAGTGGACAAACATACAGGCTTTTCACAATCGTATTTTCCTTTTTGAATAACAAACATATTATATAAAATATGTCCACTCTTCAATTGAACAAAAAAATAAAAATGTCACTCAAGAATTCTAATTTGCTTGTTCATGCATCACATGTGCCCCAAAGAATAAGTTTCTCAAACAAGCAGAACTAATGCATTAATAAACAATAATAGTCATTCAATATAGCAATATATGAGTTTCTCATATTGAAGGATCCAACTTACTCCATTATTTCCCATAAAGGATTAAATAAACAATATCAATCAGATACACAGAAACATAGCTTGGACAAGACCAAAAAATAAATAAATAAATATTCTATAATAGAGATGAAGAAAGTCGGCATTTTCTTTATAAATATGCCAATTTATCTAAATTATTAAACAAGTTAATAAAACATGCAAGAATATTTGTTAGAATCATAGAATATTCTGAGAAGATCCTTCCGATTATTCCTAGATATTCTAAGAATATCCTATCCTATGGTTTATTCCCTACATATTCTTGGGGAATATATCCTCCTGCTTATCTTATTCTTTTAAAAGCAGATATATATATATATATAGTGTCTCTATATTCATGTAATATCGATCACCTTGGTCTAATAAAGAAAGATTCTTTTCTTCTCTCATTCACATGATATCGTGAAGCACATGGCTCGAGCGAGCCCTTCCTCCTAAGTGGATCTTCCTCAATCGATCTCCTTCGGGCCTGGTCTTCGCCGGATCTCCCTCCTATCGTGAGCCATGGCTGGTTCAGTGAGCCCCCTTCCTCCCACGGACTTCTCATGTCGGATCTCCAACGAATTCTGCTCCGATCTCTTCCAACGGATCTTCTCTAAACGGACCGAAGAATCTTCTAATCGATCTCCTCCGCGACATTTCAACAGACTTCCCTCCGGGCGGATATTCTCTACCTGACATCCTCACCTGATCTTCCGCCGATCTCCTCCGGTGGATCTTCTCAATCGGATCTCCTATGGCGGATCTTCTCAGTCGAATCTCCTCCAGCGAATCTTCTCAGCCGAATCTCTTCCGGCAGATCTTCTCAGTCGGATCATCTCCGACGGATCTTCTCCATCGGACTCCTCCTACGATCTCTCCTCCGATTTACTCAATCCGATCATCACATCAACTCCATCGGAACACCTCATGTGTCAAGCATCGTCGCTGCATCTACAGACGCCATACACTTTTATAACAAGTCGAGTATAATCTATATGCTCTAACTCGAGGCCTTCGTGGAAATACCCCGCGTCGCATCGCCGCACGACATCGGTCAGCACAAGACACTTTTATAACAAAGCTGGCTACATATAACCTATACGCCCAACCGAGGGGAGCGTTGGTGAATCATGTGATATTCTTAATTATCCTCTAATGGCCCCTATATTCTTAAATATCCTATCCTACGCTTATTCTCTAAGATATTCTTATAATATCCTCTGGGCTTTTATTCCATTCTCTTTTTGTATATATATAAAAGTTGCCTTCTATACTATTAATATTGACTCAATCATTCAATAAAGAAAAGTATTCTTTTCTTCTCTCATTTCACATATTTGAATTCAAGACCTCCAAAAGGCCATAGCTAGAATACCATGTTAAACTGCTTTTTTTTATCAGACCCATGTTAAACTACTCAGTTAACCCAAAAACTAAATAGTTTGAATAAAAGGTCAACAATGTATTTCAGCTCAATTAACTAGGGTTAATGGTCTTAACAGATGCTATACACAAACCAAGTTAAAAGCATTGCTACCTCTTTAACAAAGAGAAAAATATAAATAACATTGCAAATATCGCCTAAATAGAAGGACATAAAGATGCACCTAATTGGAAACTCATAGAGGCGCTATATATTTTTGATAGGCAAATATTATCATATATTAAAAGGGGAGGGCCACAAATAGGCACCCCAAAATGGTACACTAGAAGTATACAAAAGAACTGAAACGAAACATAAGTAAAACAGCACCAAAGGCAAATCTCCCCGCCACACAAACTACATAGAACCCAACACTCCTCTTAAAAAAGAAATATCCACATCAGGAATCATAATTGCCCACTCACAAAAAGACCTTAGAAACAAGGAATTCAGCCTATCTAGCAAGAATTGCAAGTCCTCAAAAACCACTTTGTTCCTCTCCATCCAGATTGCCCACAACAAGCACAAGGGAAGTACCCGCCTACTACACCTGACACGGGCAATTCGTGGGAGTGTCCGTAGGCCTGAAGCACGCTTCACACGACACACACCGGACACGCTGGCCGGATACTATTTGATACGCCATCGTATGCACGCTGACCAGTGAAACAATGACTTCTGACACGCTTGTACACGGCTCCGCTTGTTCGGGATCGCGATTCCAATCGCAACGTGAAAGTGCGGGCGAGCAGGGAGATGGTATGGTGGGAATCTCGCCGGTTCCACATGTGGGAAGAGGGGTAAAGATGAGAATGTGGACGGTGCCGGTCACAGAGGTGGGAGAAAGTGTACATATCATGGGTGTCCAGTGAGGGTGTAGTCTAAATCTGTGGGTGGGCTGATAAGGACCTGAGGTCGCTAGACCGTTCCAAACATCGTAGGGAAGTCGATAATCAAAAAATGAAGTTCAAGAATGTCTTTAATGTGTATGCTAATTATAAAGATAAACTATTTGATAAATAATTAAATTTCATTTGATAAATAATTAAATTTAATGAGAGAGAATCAGATACCCTTTGTGTTCAAATTTCTTTGTAAATACAAATAATGATAAAAATTCATCCATTTATTATTAATTTATTAGTATAATTGTTAACTCTTTGTAAGGATAATTATTTTTATTTTATCGTATACGTGGTCCTCACTGTATCCGTATCCCGATTTTGAAATTTGTCGTGTCCCCGTGTCCCACTGCATCGTGATCCCTGGTCGATCCGTGTCCGTGCTTCAAATTTCGCCATAACTTTGCTTCTTTTTTCGAGAGAGTCAACCCACCAAAAGCACCTGACCAAGTAGGACAAACCCAATCTCGCCATCACAAAAACAAAGTAGTCCACAAGTCCCAAATCTTAGAGCAGTGAATGAAAAGATGCCCAAAGCTTCTTCCTTCTGCCCACAAAAAGGACACCTGCTTGCTAGAGAAAAACCACGTTTTTTTAAGCTGATCCATAGTCAAAATCTTCCCCCACCACACCTCCCACACAAAAAACCCCACCTTTGCAGGCACAATGGGATCTTCAAATCATTTTGACTGCACTAGATGCCGCCCCCCCATATAGGTCATAACTAGACTTCGACCGAGAACATACCATCCTTTCGCCTCTGCATTCCACCAGGATTTAAGCTTTGGTACTAACAGTACAAATAAATCTCTGTGCCTCATCTAGTTCCCAATCATTTACGTGTCTCTCGAATCTAAAGTTCCATCCTCCTCCAGTCCCATTGGTATCCCACAAATCCGCCACCATATCCCCTTTCGAGCTAGCGACATCATAGAGGGAAGGGAAAGAGGAGCAAAGGGGGGCTTCACCACACCAAACATCCTCCCAAAATCTGACTTTGCTCCCATTTCCCACTACAAACGAACAATTCTGCTTGATCTAAACCACTTCTTTGCCAATATCCTTCCATAGGCCAACCCCAAAACTGCCTCTTGGAGAGTTAGAGAACCAGCCCCCATACTTTAGGCTAATAATGCTCCTCCATACCGCCTTTTCCTCCATAGAAAATCTCCAGTTCCACTTTCCTAAAAGTGCCTTGTTAAGATTTGAAAGTTTACGAATGCCAAGGCCACCTTTCATTTTGCTCATGCAAACAATATCCCACTTAACTGGGAGTGGATTCTCCTTCAAGGCTGCCACCTCCTGAGAGCCCTTTGAATTTTCTCCAATCTAACCTTGACTTTCCTAGGCAATCGAAACAGGGACATGATATAGGTAAGGAGATTGGACAAGCAACTTCTAATCAACGTGAGTCTGCCACCTTTAGAAATGTATTGCCTCTTCCGCTATATATTAAAACTCAATTCAAAGACATAAGAGAGAAATGATCCAATAAAGCTCATAAATTTTCAAAGAAAAGATGGCATTCAAAGGACAAATGCATGCAGATAAAAAGAATTGCAAATTGCCTATTCGAAAAAGAAAAAAGAAATAAAAAACCATTACAATTTATCTTCCACCACTGAGGTTGAATATTCAGTAATAAATTGCAAATTGAATTTGAAACAAACTGAAGTTAGAAAAGGAGATAGCAGATTTTATGAAGCAATGTTTACTTTACGAGGAAATGCAAGAATGAGGAAACTCTCTGAACTATGTCTTGGTGGATGAATCTTGACAAAACACATATCATTTGCCAAGCACGAATTTTGCGCCTATGGATCTGTTGAATATAAAAGCACATATTGACAAATTTTACACAGAAAAAGATTGAATGAAAGAAAGCTAGAATTCTGCACACACACGCACACACACAAGGATGAAAAGGACTCCATCCAACTTGAAATAAAAACAAGCAGCGAGAAAAAGAATTTCTTAAATTATGAAGAATCTCGTTTGTCATATTCCTTGATTTTATTTGAGTTGATAATCTGGTCCTGGTTTTTTTTGTCCCTAAAACATTTCAAATAATATCCCAAAATGAAATAACTTGCACAAATAATTATTAACCAACTGAATAATTAAATTTGTTGAAAACAAACTCTTTTCTTCCTATTTCATCTCTGTTATTTTTGGTAGAATGATATTTCTTCTTCCTTCTCTTTATAGTTTGTTCACTAGTTTTGGTGATTCTCCTTTTTCCTTCAACATTTTTTCATATTTTTCTTATGGTTAGGATAATATTTTCTTTCCTTCTTGTTATGGTATGTAAATATATACTTGACTTGTAGGATTGTAATTGATTAGGAATGTCATGATGGCTTTCCTATTGTACAGACTCATACTCCTGTATATATACATATGATGAATCAACAAAAAAAATACAAGGAAATCATTCCACAAATCTCCATATCTTATTTTCTACGTGGTATGCTGAGCCTACTAGCTCAGATCGAGAATTTTTATGGAAGAATTTCAAGGTTTCGATAGTGCCTAGGGAGTAGCGGAGTGAGTTAATTTGAAAACACCCATTTCGAGGGAGTGTGGAGTGACACCGCCAGCACAGGGAGGAGCGTCGGCCGCTAACGAGTGCTGCCACCAACTCGGTGGCCGGAAAGTAGGCACTTGATCCACAAGCGTTGTCACAATGATTCAGCCATGTTTCCCATGCACTGGCACGTGGGGCCTCCTCCACCATGGTTGCCGGCCACCGACAAGTCTCCCTATCTACCCAATTTCCAGGTTTGACACCTGGATCTGCTATTTTGCTTGGTTTTTATGTCCGACAACCCTTTTCTCCTAGGGTTTCTGAGGGATTTGTTGTGGTTCTAGGTTATGGAGTTGGTGTTTGGACCTAATCTTCATCCTTCAGCCTTTTGATGCATGGTATGGCTGAAAAGAGACCAGTTGTGAAGTCAGATGTGGTTACAGTGATGTCCAAAATTACAGACCACGAACTTAATAGCCTCAATTATTTGGATTAGAGTAAAACGATTCGGATCTACTTAAGGAGCATACTTATCTGAAACTTACATACACTAGGGGATTTAGGTAGGGCCAAGAGGGGACATGTGCCCCATGAGTTAGCTTATGTCATTAAACTTAATTAAAGCTTAATCACCTACTTCAACAAACTTACCAACTTCAGTATACTTAAGTATATTCCTGATATTGTGGTATTTGGTGAGTCCTGATTTCTAGAAACTAATTCCTGATTGTGTGAAGGTAGATTCCTATATTAGTTAGACCTCTTCACATAAATACTGTATTCTTCCTATTCATTAAGAGAATCTAGTCCATGGTGATCCTCCTTTTCACTTTAGGCTTTCTGACAATGTTTTTCTTCAGATTATATTTTCCTTTTTATTAAAAGGATATTTTCGGTCCCTTTGTCTAAGTTAGGAAAACCATTTTAAGCATTCAGTAGTTAAATACATGACTTGGAATAATGAAAGAAAATCAGTTCTTTTGACAATACTCACCCTGCTATACTTTTTATACAACTCCTTTGAGAGATCTGTGTCATTTACCTGCATTAGTGAGCATGCAATCACTATATCATACATAATAATTAAATACAACAATTGTTAATAAAGAGAAACGGAATGAGCCAGTATATGTGAACCAAGAATGGACAGGGCATGAGAAATATAAACTAATTAGATTTTCCACCAGAAGATTTCATGAGAATATGCACAACTTACAAGCTCTTGACAGCGTCTATTTCAATTTCCCAAAGCAACCACTAATTATAGTCATGTAGAAGGCATTTTCCCACATGTAACATAAAGCAGTAAATTATTATCATAATAATCTAACAAAATGGTTTTACTTCATGTTCTCTTATGTAAAAGATGTAGTACTTTATATCAAATGGCAAGAACTATGGGTAAGGACATTAGAGACAGAAATGTAAAATCAAATTAGAATACAACAGAATCACATTTGGCAATATGAATCTATGCGTATTATATCAATAAAATATGCACAATGTAAATTTCAACCCGATGTAAAACGCAATTCTACTACTACAGAATCAAATTTAGCAAAGATGAATCTATCGGTAATATATCATACAAATATATATTAAATGTCAACACATATCATTTTATCTGTCAGAAATATGTTGAATACTTGAATGACATTCACAATTACCACAGAATCAAGAAGCTCCAGCAGAAACAGTTTTCCAGATTCAATGGCAGCATGGCAATCATCATTTTCGTTTATCAATCCCACCATGTCAGCCAAGTCAGCAAGCTTGCAGAACAGAACAGCAACAGATACACGTGCATACAACTCCGTGTTGATAAATATCTGATATGAGATGACACCATTTGATAGTATTTTAACTAGGAGTTTCAATAAGGCAATTTAGATAGCATCAATATTTACCAAAAAAAAAAAAAGGAATTAATGCAAGAAAGGGATTACTAATTATACCATTGACCATGCAGTTCCTAAAACACTAAACAAACTCATTATTAGCTCGACAGAAAATGAACTCTTAGAAACAAATCACCCACTACAAACAAAATAAAGCACATGAAATATATTTAGAGTCAAGGGGATCATAGGCTTTCATTCCTGTTGAGAATCATAGAATATTCTCTCAATATTCTTTGGTTTATCTCCTACCTTTTTTGTACATTATCCTCCTTCCGTTTACACTTTATTTTGTTTCCTTTTTGTTCCATTATTTTGTGTATATATAGGTGTCTCTATACCATGTAACCCACTCATTCAATAAAGAAAAGCATTCTTTTCTTCTCTCATTTCACATGGCACGAGCAAATGAAAGCAAGCCCTACATAGGGGTTTTACCACGTCTCAATTCCAACAACCCATCTAAGGGCCGAATCTCCTTCCGGCCACTCCACCTTCATCGTAAAAAGCATCGGAACATGTCACTATCGAAAAAAATTTCCGAGTGAACTTTTCCGACAACTATCTCAACTTCGGCAAGCGACTACACCATCAGGATCACCGGGACCTGATCCATCCTCCGACAGCAACTCCGGTGTCAAAAGGTTAGCGACGCACCGCCATGCGCTTCATTTCTCTCTAGCGACATCTCCCACACGCCGGCGCTTGAGAGCGCATGGGCCCACTTCCGGTGACGACTCTCCACCTGCAGCTTTGCCAACCGTCGATCTCCCTCCTTATCACCTTGCTTCTCCACTTTGGTGCCGAAAAATGCCTTTTTTTTTTTTTTTTGATAGGCAAAAAAATTAATAAATCGGGAAGAAGTAGATAAATTGAGAAAAATGTCATTTGTTCCCATTTTTCTCTCCAGCGACTGGTTTTAGGGTTTTTTTGTCGCCTAAATCTTATCTCTTTTGTGTTTTCCAACACTCTACGACACATTCATGCCCTAGGGAGTTGTTTGTTACTTCTAGAAGTACTGGTTTTGCTTATTCGATCAATTTTCGATTGATTTCTCGTCTCTATGGCTGCTAAAGGGAGCTCATCCACACCTCCAGAAGTTATTCTTACGCCCAACGAGTATAAGGAGAACCTCCACCTCACTTAGGCAACCAAATCTGCATCAATTTCATTTGTTGCCCAAACCGGTAATGTCTTTGCTATCCTTTCACATTCATCTAGACCCTAGATTCTTGATTCTGGAGCCTTTGATCATCTTTCTGGTGATAAGGATCTTTTCTCTTCCCTTACTATTACATCACCTTTACCCATGATTACTTTAGCTAATGGAACTCAAACCATGGCTAAAGGAATCGGTTCAACATATCGTCTTCCATTTGTACCCTTTACTTCTGTCCTTTATGTTCTTGATTATCCTTTTAATCTAATTTATATCAGTAAGTTGACTTGTGACCTTCCGTGTTTGATTACCTTTTCTGATAATTCTGTCACATTGCAAGACCAGAGTACGGGGAGAATGATTGGCATAAGACGTGAGTTTCAGTGCCTCTTTCATCTCAACTTGCTTTCATCTTCCACTGCTTGCACTTCTATGGATACTCCTCCACTTATTCATAGTCGCCTTGGTCATCCAAATATTTCCAAGTTTCAAATAATGGTTCCTCGTTTTTTCTCGTTTGTCCTCAATTGAGTGTGAGTCATGTCAGCTTGGGAAACATACTCATGTCTCATTCCCCAATGGCGTAGATCAACGGACAAAGTATCCTTTCAAGATTATCCACATTGATGTTTGGGGTCCTTCCCAGACTGAGTCTACCTTGGGGTTTCGGTACTTTGTTACTTTTATAGATGATTATTCTCATTGTACTTTATTATTTTTAATGAAAACTCAAGCTAAGTTATTCTCTATTTTCTAGAAGTTCCATGCTAAAGTTATAACTCATTTTAATACTTCTATTCGTATCCTACGAAGTGATAATGCCAAGGAATATCTTTCTGAACCATACTCCTCTTTTTTGTCCTCACATGGGATTCTTCATCAGTCCTCTTGCGCTTACACTCCTCAACATAATGGAGTGCATGAGCATAAAAACCGTCATTTGGTTGAAACTACTCGCAATCTCCTACTCCATCATAAGGTTCCTCAACATTTGTAGGGTAATGCTACCTTAGCCGCTTGTTATTTGATCCATCGTATGTCGTCATCAGTTTTACATGATAAAATCTCTCATTCCATTCTTTTCCAACCAACTTTGTCTTCCCCTCGTGTTCCTAGTTGTGCCTGTTTTGTCCGTATTTCTTACCCTAAACAAGACAAGATTCACCCAAAGCCACAGTGTGTCATCCCCGCTATTCCCCGACTTCAACGATTATTGTCATACTCTTCAATACACATCGCAGACTTTGTCTCGCTCTACAAGCTTCATATTTTTGCCAACTCTTCATGTTCCTACCACCCACCCTCCCCGTTTCTAATGTCATTTTCACCCTTCTTATCCCTCAGCCCCGTATATTCCCACTGCACTCTCCTCGCGCCACCCACCTCAACCATTGCAGGTTCATACTTGCCACCCGGGTACGAACACCGGGCCTCCAGGCTAACTCATCTCCTATGGCGCCCTCCTCCACGACGTCAATCTCACAAGCCTCCCGATCTTCCTATCATTGGTCTCTGGAAGGCACTCATTCCTCTTATAACCCTCATCCTATTTATAATTTCCTGACTTATCATCGTTTATTTTCCTCATACTCTACTTTTATTTCCACCTTGTCTTTTGTTTCTGTTCCACAAACTGTGCAGGAGGCTTTATCCCATCCGAACTAGAAACAGGCTATGGTTAAGGAAATGATCGCCTCAGCATTCAGTGGTACTGGGACCTCACATCTACCTACCTAAGAAACACCTATTGATCGTTAGGTGTATACAGTGAAGATTGGCCCCGATGGTTGATTGGATCGTCTTAAGGCTCAATTAGTTGCAAAGGAGTACACTCAGGTCTATGGTTTCAACTACTATGATACATTTTCCCGTGTGGCCAAGATTGCCTCTATTCGTCTTCTCCTATCTATGGATCATGAAGCAACCCTCGGGTCTCAGATCGGGCCAGCATCAAAATGTCTTCTTACATGGCAACCTGACAGAGGAGGTCTAAATGGAGCAACCACCTGGGTTTGTTGCTCAGGGAGAGCCTGATAGTAAGGCAGCTACGCCGTCATTATATGGCAATGGCACCCTGAGCTCGTTTTAGTTTCAGAATCAAGAGTTTAGTATGACTCCTGAGTACAAAGAGATCACTCGTTTTCTATCATATGAATTCAGCAATGCATTTATTTGATTGTTTATGGATGACATTGTTATCACAAGAACGATCACACAGATTTAGACCAAAACAACATCCTTGGGCTTCACTTTCGTACCAAGGACCTGGGGAAACTCAAGTATTTTCTGGGGATTGAGAAAGTTCAATCTAAATCCAATGTGGTTGTGAATCGGAGAAAGTATGCCTTGGAGATATTAGAGGAGACAGGTATGCTAGGTTGCAAACCTGTAAACACTCCTATGGATCCAAATGTCAAGCTAGTACCATGACAGGGGGAGCCTATACGTGATCCATGGAGATATCGACGACTTGTTGGAAAACTAAACTATCTCACCATCACTCAATCAAACATTTCCTTTCCGGTGAGTGTTGTTACCAGTTCTCGCACCTCATCACCACGATACTACCGATGCTATGATCTCGTATCCTCCGTTATATTGCGAAACACCCCGGTGCCGCGGCGCAGCCATACGAAACATGCATCACACACGATCGGGTCGAATATCAGGATGCGTACTCAGGGGTAGGCTCACTTGCAAATAAATGCTCCACTTATGGGTATTGTGTATTTAATGGTGGAAACCTAGTATCCTGGAAGAGTAAGAAACAGGATGCTCAGAATGATCAAGCGATGAAGGTATCACCAAGCTGGGCTGGGTTCATGATATAGATCATCATATATAAGACATTTTTCAAGAGCTAAGATTCGGAAGGATGAACAAATGGCTTTTCAATATGTGATAATCACTACTCTCCACATCGTATCTCAACCCTAGCTTCATTAGGACCAAGTATATAGAAGTGATTGTCACTTCATCGTAGAGAAGATCGCGATCAAGATGCATGACTACTTCAGCCACGAACCTGCGACCAACTACAAACGTGTCTTCACCAAATCTCTCGTAGGTCCTAGAATTGCACATTTGAGACAAGTCAAGTGCATTCGACTTATATGCTCCAACTGAGGGGTAGTGCCGAGAATCATAAAATATTCTCTGTATATTCTTCTTGCTTATCTCGGGCATTTTTTCAGAAGATTATCCTCCCTTTACACTCTCCTTTTTCGATCGATAAAAGCAATTATATTAATAAAGAAACCCAAGAAAGAAGGATCCAAAACATACAATGTGTGAAGTATACAAAGAGGAACCTGTAAGGCAACAAAGACAAAGTGGACAAAACCACCACCCAAAGGCTCCTACAGCCTCAAAGGCGAACTAAACAACTTTTTACCTACACCCCAACCAGTCAAAAATCCACCCAAAGAATCTCATATTATCAACACCATGAGTATTTCGCTAGCCACCATAACTTGCTCCTCGGGGAAGATAAATTTTGTCCTCCGATCCGGGTAGCCCTATTTTCAAACCAACATGTTCCTATTATGCCAAACATGTACTGCATCACATAAGCAAGTACCGTCCATATGTTTTTCGCTTTTACTCCCAACGGAGCCCCTTGCCAAGAAAGGAGCATTTGAACACCTAATCCCAAAACCCAACTTGTTTCCAATCCATCACAAGAAAAGGCCCTGCAGCATTCTACTTTGCAATGAAGTAACAGGTGATTTATGTCCTCCTCATCCCCTTCACAAAGGAAACAACGACAGCTAGAGCTCCCACTCACGTTTGTCGGAGCCCTCTAATGTGGCATCTCTTCCTCAGAAGCCTCCCTGGGCTTTAAGAATCCCATTCCGCGGGCACAGATTCCAAATAGAGCGAAACGGGAAATCCACTTGAGGAGAACAATCTAGCACCTTGTACATACTTTTCACAGAAAAAGCATCATTCTCGAGCCTCAAGAGATTTTGCCCTCCCCGAGAGGTCCGATATGCTTACTACACACCCATGTGGTGCCTATCCACCTCCTCCATTTCCCTCCCAATCATTAAAAGAACGAAGAAAGACTCTGATTCCAAATTTCTCAACCCCACTACATCCCCTCGGTCCTGGCCAACCGCCACCCTACATTTGGTCAAGCCAACCCAAATAATAAATCGTGGGAAATCCGAGACTCCAACGCTCCCCCACACCAAACATCCTCCAAAAGCTAATCCCTTTCCTCCCATTTCCAAGGGCAAGAGTGATGATGCTCGACAAGTCAGCTATTCTTTCCGAGTTTCTTCCACGTGCACTCACCCCAAAACCACCATCGGAGCATCGCAAATAACTCCAACCCCCGTAGTCTTCACCGAACTTACTACTAATAACCTTTCTCTCCGCAGAGAATCCCCTCTCATCGGCAAAACGCCAACACCATTTGTCAAAGAAAGCTTGCTTGAGAATGGTAAATCTACGCAGCCAAGACCCCCTTTCTTTTCTCCGTACAAAACCGCCTTCCAATTTACAAGATGAGTCTTTTTCGCCAAGACACCTCACTCCCAGATAAAATTTTCTTCACTCCTCCACTCAAACATGATCAACCATGATCCGAATAAAGATAATGGGATGGAAGGCTCGGGATAGTTGTACTTTGAATCAACGGATCCTACCACCCTAGAAATATAACATTTCAAGAAGCTAACCTTTCCGAACCTCGCCTTCCACGTATCCCACACCCCCAAAGCTTTACGCTGAGTCCCTGGCGCAATTCAAGGTACTAAGAGGGTGAGCCAAATCCCACATCCGTTCACCTAACTCCAGACGCTCAACCGAACCAACGTAAAATTCACCTGCTGGGGATTGATCCTCATACCCGACAAGGCCTCAAACCATCGGATCCAACTCAAAATTTCACCGATTCACTGGCACCACCCACTGCAACAAAGTATCAGCCCCGTGATAAAGTAGATAATTAATCGACCCCATTCCTATCTCGCAAATTTCCAGACCCGTGAGAGAAAATTACCATCCACAGACGTATTCAACAACCCGCCACCGCCCATACCTATATCACAAAAAGATAAGGGAAAGTGGGGTCCCCCCGCTTGCACTCGAAGCCTTGGGAAGAAACCCAAGCAGGAGGGAACCACTGGGACTAATAGAGAACTGACGTGGAAATACACCTCATTCACTAAATTCAAATTTCAGTCCCACCCGTCACAAAAACCTAATCCTTTCCAAAAACCCGAAACAAACTCCCAACTTGGCATGATCATGTGTGGCTTTTTCAATGTCCAAACACACACTATACCACTTCTCCTTCCTTCTAATACAGTGTCCACACTCGCTGGGCTATCAAGATCGCAGACATCTCATTACCTATTCGCCTTCTCAACAAAGGCCACTGGTGAGACGGGGAACAATCGCCCAAAACACTCTTGATCCTATTAGCTAGAACTTTTGCCAAAATCTTATACAAACCTCCCACTAAACTAATCGGCCTAAGGTCCTTGAGATCCTCAACATTCTGCTTTTTAGGAACCAACACAAGGAATGTGGCATTTAAGGTTTAACAAATTTCCGCCTTGCTCATGGAATTCCTTAAAAAAACCCAACACCTCTACTTTAACAAAATCCCAACCAAGGACCAAAAGCCGTGGAAACCATCCCGCCCAGAGAGCTATTCCAACAGACCGAAATACTCGGGCCCAAATTTCCTCCTCTCGAGAAAACTTCTTCCAATCTTTCATGCAGCCCCGTGACCACCTCTCATCAAACGAGAGGTCGAAGGGAAGGACGCCACCAAATAAAGGAGATTTTTGAAACATCTATCAACCCAACCTTAATTTCAGCCTCCTTTTCCATCATTTTACCATTGATACCGATTTTCTAAGACAATTTCTCCTTTCTATGAGCATTAGCCATTTCTCATAAGAATCTCGTATTTTTTTATCCCCATCCTTCGCCCACAACTCCTCGGGATTTTGTCTCCAAGAAATCTCTCCAAAACAGCTCCCATCTCAGACTCTCTTAGCCATAATTCTTCCTCCCTCCTCTAAAAACCAACTCCCTTGCTTCTCCAGATCGTCCTTGCACGAGACCCTGCAGGACCTCCTCCTTCTCGACTTCCAACCCCCGCCAAACACTTCCATGTTCCAAGACTTTAATAAAACCTTAGCGCTAAGTGCACGTAATATAACCGACCCAGCCATGAAACTTCAAAATTTTGCCACCACCCGTAAGCTTCCCTAAACCCCCTCGAATTTTAACCACACTTGGTTTCAAAACGAAAGTGGGGAGGGGTCATTCGACCTGGGCCCCCATCACTATCATCCAACAAAGAAAGAAAGTGATCAAATAGGTCTAGGAAGACCCCTCCCAACTTACATTGCAAACCTGCTCTCCCTAATCAAAGGAAACTAGAAATCTATCCAAACGCGATAATGACCTTCCATTACGACCCCACTCCGGGGCAAAGACCCCCTCGAGAGGCGTGTCTCCGAGCCCCAACTCAAGTATCAACAACCCAAAGAAAAACGCCTCATCGGGGCGGGAGAAATTACCACCTCTGGCTCTTTCAGAGGGGGAGAGGATCTCATTAAAATCCCCACCTGTGCACCCGTGACCTTCCCACCTCAACCCCTCGATACTCCCAACTCCCTCCCAAAAATCGCCTCCTAAGCTTCCTCTCGATCGACCTCATAAACTCCCGGGTAAAACATCCAAAGTGGGCAAGCCTCCCTCCACCCATTTTAAAACAAACACGAAATTGAGAAAAGACCGAATACTCCAGTCAACTAACTCCAAAAATTCTTTTATCCCTAACAAAGAATTTCCTGCACCTTCCCATTCAGCCCCTCCGCCGAAAGTTCCATTTCCACTCCCAAGCTTTTCAAGCCACCGCTAAGATTCATCTCTTGAATTCGTCTCTCTCAAGACAAACCAAGTCCACTCTCTCGACATTCTTAATAAAGTTTCATGATCTTCCTTCTATCGTGGTCATTTACTCCCGAACATTCCGTAAGACATTATTTTTACTCTCATTATAACCTTATGACACACACTCCCCTTTCTTTTCTCCTCCCTTAATTTGATTTCCCCTCGTAATTGATGGTGCAAAAACCAGCTTTTTAATCCCGTCACATCCAAATGGATACTGTAATGGCCACCTTATTTTCCACCTCGATGTCACGCTCGCCACTATCTTGCTAAGCGGTAATCTCAAAATCTCGCTCTCGAATCCCACGCTTGAAAACCCCGTAAATTGTCAACTTGATCGTATTAAATCGCCTTCCCATTTCTCATAACCCTCCGGGAACTTCCGACTCCACAGTGGACCCGACTCCCTCTCCCCGTCCGCCCCTCACCCACCGAACCCCTCTTCACACCACCAAAGCACCGAGGCTTCCTCGACCACCCTCTCCCCATCCCGCCGCCAATTATTCTACTGGCTCTAAGTCATCTATTTCCTTTCGCTTAGAGAATCTACTCCTGGCTCCCGAAGAACCCCAAAAGAAGCGGGCCTACTAAAAAACAATAAAATCGGGGAGATGGGAGTCTTCGTGGATAAGACTCTACATACCTGCACATTATCTACCATCTGAGGTACTGACACGTATCATCTCTACTCAGCCTCCCACCTGGGCCACGCTCCTTCAATCATCTTCATCCCGTCTCAAGAAATAGTAATATTTTTTTTTCTCTTTCATTTAAATGCCCCTTGATTGGGGCTTACTCGCTCCCAAATTCCCCTCTCAACTCGGGCTTGGGTTCTTCCCATCAAGCCCAAGAGATGGCCTCAGCCTCCATCAGCTTCTTGTCTGGGTGGCCCACTCATTGGCTCTTCCTCGCGCTAGCTCCCTTCCTCCATCCTCACATGACCCATCAATCGCCGCACCCCGGTCCCGTCCCCCAAACTCTCTGCCCATACCAAGCAAATTCACCTCTTACACCCCACTCTGCCTCTTGCTAAGAGTCAACCCCGTCCCTGCCTCCCACTACACAGGCGCTGTTTCTCCCAAGACAATGTACCCCTTCGGGCCTCCGACAGATCTCCCTTCCGATTTAACGCTTCCTTTTTTCACAAGGCAAAGCCCTTTGCTCTTCGCTCATTTTCACTCCTCGTACGTACGAACACTCCACGCTCCTCAAGGCTGCGGAACGCACTTCTCCTTCTTCCCTGGTTTCACCTTCACTTTCCGACTTCATCGTCCGACTTTCCAACATCATCTGAGGCTGAAATTCCCACCATAACTGGATCGCAAAGCTTCTATCTCCTTCGGACACTACCACCGACCTGACGGATCTTTCATCCCATTAAATCTGATCCCGCCCAAATAGATCGTCGAACGGCCGTGTGTTTCTTTAATCCACTCGCATCAAATCCACCACATTTATCACCTATATCGCTTTAAAAATAGATCTACCCAAAGATGCAATGCAAGTAACCCTCAATCTTTAACCACACTGTTTCCCACCCGCTTCTTCCATCCATGCACCCGACATCTTTTCCCCATTTCCTAAGGGATATCTGAGATCCCGGGCTTCCACCGGTTCTCCCTAAGGATTCTTCTCGCTCTCATTCGACTCTCAAACCAAACAACCATAATCCTCTCCTCTAACTCCTTCCACTTTCTAAACCTCCCACCTCCGGCGTACCACGCCCCCACGCACATGCTCTTCCCAGGATTCGAGGTCCGGGACCCCGAGGTGCCGCCTCCCACCAACCCACCAAGCAGTAAATCTACCGCCTCACCTTTCCCTCACCCCCATCTTCCCACTCTTACCCCGACCACTCCTCGATGTTCCGGGTCCCTGCTCCCCGCACCGCTGCAGAAAAGACTCGGGACACCAAGTACTTTCTCAACCTCTTTTCCGACCTTAATTCCTTCCCTTTACATCATGGCTTTTTCGCTGCCTCAAAATCTTAAGTAGGACCCACTCTGAGAGAACTTGGAGTTTCACTATAATCTTCCAAATTTCTCACTAAACCTTTTCCTTCCGGGATACATATGCCGAACCTTTTCCCAACCCATTCCGAACCGAGCAATAATATAAGAAATTACTTCACATTGCTCAGAAAGGCCGCTTTCAAATTATGCCTTTCCTTCTTTCCTCCCGACTGCAAACCGCTCTTTGGTTGCGAAATCTTGTCACAATCCTCGATCCCCAAGAGGCCAGTTTGAGACTCGCCTCTCCTCGAACCCTTCACCCATGATGTCGCCCCCTCAGATCTCTCCCAACACATCCTCATTTTCTTACTCTTCTCCCCTCGACCGGAATCTCAAAAGTTTTCGCTCCTCAACCGCGAACCAAGCTTTCCTCAACCGCGAACCAAGCTTTCCTCGAACCTCACCCATTAGATCCCAACTCCTTTTTACACTTTATTTTGTTTCCTTTTTGTCCCATTATTTTGTATACATATAGGTGTCTCTATACTATGTAACTCACCCATTCAATAAAGAAAAGCATTCTTTTCTTCTCTCATTTCACAATTCCTAGACCGGAACTTATTAATGGCAAGTCCATAATCATTAAGTAAGATTCATGTTTGAAGAACATGATGATGTGGGTATGCTACCATGAAAAGAAGAGGACCCATATGTTGACTCCACCAAGGCTATTAATGAAGATTATAATGCCATCAGGTGTGGAGACAGGATTTTCTTTCACAAGCAAGATGAAAACATAAATTTTTATAGAAATATGGATAGTTGGATTTTACAGATTTTTTTTTTTTTTCGCTTTTTACAAAATATATCAAGTTTTTTAATATATATATATATATATATATATATATATATATATACCAACAAGACAAAATTGATCGAACTCATAAAACATGTATTTAAAAAACTTTAATAAATAAATATACCAATAATAGACATAGTATAACATAATATAATAAATACAAATCAAAAATACCATATTTTAAGGATAATATAACATAATATACTGCAATCATCAATAACATGTATATTTGGAAACACATTTTCTACAAATATATCTTTTTTCGATGCATGAAATTTTCAACCAAAAAAAAAAGTAGATAAATGTGTACTTTTTTCAAAATCTATTTGTAAATGATATATTATCTCATATCTTTAATCAATACACAAAAGATACAAAGAAAAATTATTAAAACAATTTTGATAACAATTGTTATATTTTCAATAATAAGTTAAATAGAATTTATTAAGATTAACTTTTTTTTTTTAATTTTATTTTAATATTTTGTATTTGGTTTGAATCTATAGAAAACTTTATCTACTGATCTAATTCTCCTTTCTTAATGAAAGTAAGATGCATGCATGAGTATATTAAAAAGTATATGAATGTGTGTGTGTGTGAGAGAGAGAGAGAGAGAGATAGAGAGAAAGAAAGAGAGTTTTACAAACTATAAAACCAAAAGTGAGCTAGCAGGTTTGGTACTTTCTCCCATCTAAGGCTGAAGTTCTAGGTTCAGTTCCCCACTTTTGTAAATGTTTCAGAGTTTAAAGAAGCTTTGACCATAAAAGTTTTAGAGCATAAAGAAGCCTTGACCAAGTTGGCCACCGATATATCACCAAAAAAATCTGATTTGTCAAATAATATCATATTTTTCCCGAAATATCCAATTTATCAGATAATATTGCAATTTTTTTCTTCTGAAAATCCAATTTATCGGATAATATCAGAATTTTTCCAGAAAAATTCAGATGTATCAAGATACAATCGGAAAATTGGACAGGAGATATTTCTCTTCAATAACCGTTTTGAGGGCCATCAGTACCCAATACTTCCTGAAACAGCAAAATATAGGGATATTTTCATCCATGACAACAAGGAAAGTAGTTATTGTCTCAGGATGAAAAACAAGGATACTTGGCTGCACATTAATGTTTCCCGAACCTCAACCAGCTGGTGGGGAAAAGTTTGCAAGCTGCTTATTGACATGACAGCAACAACAACTCTGTAGCTCAAGAAACAGTAACTAAACTTGATTCAAAAGAGGTAGAGCACCCCACCAATACAAGGTTTCTTGGTTTTCGCTAGGTTGACCTGGCGACTCTTTTTCAAATTTTCAGGTACATGAAGATAGGAATTGCTTGTGAAAAACGAAACAGTTAATCTACTCCATCATACAGCCCACAGAAATCTCACCATATAATTATGTTTAATTTCATGAATTATTCTTTTCTATATAGTGACATGTGCCCCTCTCAAATGCAGCAAAAAGCCATTTTTAAATGTGGGTTCACCAAAAATACTAACATCTATAATTGAATAACAATGATTGGTCTACCAATTTAGAGAATATTTAAAATGTAAAAATAGAGTTCTTAGGATTGATTATGATTGAATATGATTTGATTTATTTTCCTAGAATAGTTCCTTGGATAGTTGTCAATTATCTTTGTAGGTGTCAATTAGCTTTTATTTCCTAGGATAGTTTCCTAAATTAGTTCCTTGTATAGCTATTTATTTGTACAATTGTATTCTAATGGAATATACAATACACGGTATTCACCTTCAGAAAGTGTAGTATTGATGCCTTTTACAAGAATACCACTGGTGTCTAAAATCAAGTTTGGCTCCATGACATCAATTTGAATAAGGACCAAAAGGCAGAATCAAGTTACTCCCAGAACAAAACCCACAATTTTCTGAGCAATCTTCTATTTGTTCACTCCAGTAATAGATTCTCATCCAGTAACCATCAAATACTATAGAACCACACATAATTTATAAATGAGATAGCTTACTTCAGTCAGCTCAGGGTCAGGGCTTTTAGCCAGCAATGATACTTCAGTCCTTGCATCATGATTTTCAGCTAATTCTGCTTCAAAATCCTCATCAAATGCAACTGATGAAGAAAGGTTTCAGATCAAAACAAAGATTAGACATGCATTATTGAGATGTATGCATATTAAATTTTATATCCCGACGCATGAAAGACCAAAGAATAAATAAATGTAATCGAAGAAAACACAAAGAGAATGGGTAAGCATGTGATATACCAGATCCATACAGCGTTAGCAGCTTCAACTCTTTCATGTAATATTTTATTGTCTGAGGATTTGATAAGGCCACAGCCCTGATACAAATGTAATAATGCTGCAAAAAGACGAATAGTCCGGGACTTTTGTAGCCTTCCTCAGAATTCCTTTTTCAACGAACTGCAAGATGTGTGTTAAAACAATACCAAAACTGTTTATTCAAATTAACCGACCAACTTAACCCAAAATCTTGAACTTTCAGGTAGTGGCATATCAACAGTGTATATCAAGCCCACATGGACTACAGTCCTAACTCTCCACCTAACAAGCATCTTTCTTTAAGCTTTCAAGTGGACTAAGATCAATAGCGAAACAAGCAGTGATGTGTGAACTTATGAACTTAATAACGCAATGCTCTAATACCATGTTTTTTTCTTTTTCTTTTTCTTTTTCTTTTTTTTTCTGATAATTAAAAGAAATATATTAGTGAAAAAGCGCTAAAGTAACTAACTCTCCAAGATCCACTAACTCTGGGAGAGAGCTCTAGGGGAGGTACGGGTTTTCTTCAGAAACGCTCAAGAGGGCAAAGAACCGACAGTTTTGATGCCAAAGGCGGATCGAGACGTTGGAGAGGAGGAGAGTAGCTAAGGAGGGTTTCGGTGGAGGCCAAATCTTTTCTGCTAGAAGTAGGGCTCAAGAAAGGGGTCGTGTGTGAGGTCATTAAGGAACGCAGTAGGGGTTTCTCGTCTTGGGTGGGGCTGGGTCCAGCTATTCTAGGGTTTTTCCTAGAGGGAATCGAGCGTGCTTACCAAGCTTTGAAGGAAGAAAAATGGGGCTAGAGTTGGAAGGAAGAAGGTAGATAGTTTTCGATGATCAAGGATGTAAATCAGGCTGGGTCGTATATCCGATTGCAAGTCACAGATGCTAGTGAGAAGAAATTTACCATTTTCATACTGAAAGGCCAAAGAAACGAAGAGGGTTGGCGTGCTTTGGCTTCATCGTTGAGGGATTCTCGGGGGTGTTCTGATGAGGCAGTCCAAAGGCGCTGAGGTGCTTAAGTGGGAAGGAGAAGTGCAAAGAATATAAAACCGGCTTTTACAAGTGGTGAAGATTAAAGGGAGGTGCGTGACTGGCCGTAGGTGCTGAAAACTTTCAAAACCCTCCGAGGGTGGTTAGAGAAAATAGAGGAGATTGCTTTAAAGAAAAGACCGCTTCATCTGTGAGTGATGTTTCCTTGCTGGTCAATGGAGTCAAAGAAGTATTTCCCTCTGACGAAGCAGCCATGCAAGGCAAATGATCGAAAATGGGGTTTAAAGGGAAATCTGTGTGGTCAGCTCAAGCTCTGGGATGAAGAGATTTTGTTCGAATTTCAGCCTCCAAGTGGGAGGCTTTAGGGTTCTGGAACAGGAACAAGAAACCCGCACTTAGATCTAAAGTGGTGGTCGCAAGAATGAGGGAGTCTTTACAAGAAGGATCCGTGGGAGTAAATCAGGGTGAGGTTAGTCAGCTTTACCGCTCACCAATGGGATTTTCAAGATTGAGAAATCGGGAGACAAATCGGGTAGTATCTCAAGATCAACAAAGTTACACAGGATATGGTGGATTTCCGATGGCACAAATCTGTTCAGTGTAGGGATTAGTGTGTTGCCACAAGTTTCGAGGTGAAGACACGGATCATCCGAACCGGGGTGGGAATATTCACTGGCTCGGGTGTGAGCGCTTTATGGAGATTCAAAGGGCTAGAGTTGCAGAGGAAGCTGAAGAGAAGGGGGAAGAAGATGAAGATATCTCACACACTGTAGGGTGTGTAAGAGAGAAGCTGGTTGGCTCGACAGTTAAAGAGCTACCACAAACTAAGAGTCGCGATGGCTCGCCAGTCGGTGACTCCAAGATAAATCGCCTAGAGAAGCGCCGCACCATCCAAAGAAGTGGGCCGTTACGGCCTGGGAGCCAAGTCGAAGTCTAAGTGGGCCAGGAAGCATATGTGGCCGTGTGATGTTCATCATGTGTCATGGGCTTTGGACTCCACATACCTCAAGGCCCAAGGGTAGGGGAGGTTGGTCGATGAGCCCATTATCTTCTCTTCACGATGCCGGCCAGCAAGGGAGAGGGCTCGCCTTGGCCGGAAGGGCAACCAAAGATTACGGCCTTCGAGGAGGAGAGGATTTGAGCGCCGATCCAAACTCGCTGACTTCACTCGTGGAGACAGAGGACTATTCATAATGAGGTTTTCCTGACGAGATCAATGCTCTTGCAATCTCAAGAAGGATTCATTGATCGTGGAGGAAGAGCCTTTAAGGTATGAGGAAAATGCTATTGTTCTTCTTTCTTCTCTAATCTTTTTTGGTCGGACTCCTTCAAATGAGTCGGGCTTGCCGGATTTGATGCTCTATGATTTCCCAACAAACCACTAATTATGCCGTATCCCTTCAATAGAACATCGGAAGAAGAAAGCCACCTCTCGTGAAAGCCTGAAGTTATGAACCCGCTTATCAAAAGATAGGAGTGTAGAGGTTATTGCACTTAAGGGAGGAGGTAGTAAGCACAAAATCTTGGGGAAACACTCCGTCGCCGACTATTCCGAAAACCGCGAAAAGGGGTTAGAGTTGCCTAGCTCTGCCTAGCAAGAGAAGCTAATCCCATCTATGGAGTAAGAGTGTTCGAGGGAAATAGCAAGTTCGTGGGCTTTCACTGGTCGGCGTTTCCCGAACTGCATAATGTTCTTCTTCCAAGAGATACAAAATAAAAAAGAAAAGATTTAGAAAGGGTAATCTCAGAAAATACCCGCTTGTAGTGAATTGAAACGCTTTTTGTACTTTTCTGTCAATTACGAGAAGTGGAAGCAATAAAGGAAAATCAAGAAACGAAGGAGTAAAGCTAGTTGCGGCCAATGAATTTAAAAATTCGAGAAATGAATATTAGAGGGCTTTAACGACAGAGTCAAGAGAAAAGTCGTGAAGGCTCATACGTGCTCGTGCGGTGACATGTTCCCATTTTGGGTGTGAGACTAAAATTCAAAGCAGGTCCGAGTGAATAGTCAAGAGTATAGTTCCGGGCATGAGCCTAGATTTCGTCAAATGGGGCACTTAATAGGAATATGTTCCTGATTGGATAACTTTTTGTTACAATTTTTTACGATTTTCAAATGGGGGCAACAATTGTCAAAATTTTAAACCTTTATGTTAAAAAAATTTCCAAAATTCAAGTGGGGCAACCGTCTCACCGAGCACATGCTCCCTCCGCCCCGATAAGCTCGCAGATTGGAGTGGGAGGCCCCAGCCGGGCGGGTGTCGTTGTTTAGATAAAAAGAAGCTTGGTGCTTTTGGCAAAGGAAGTGGGTGTGTTCTTGGTTTTGTGCAAATTATGAAGTGTGGAGGATGGTTTTGTGTGGGCATTCGCTGGGATCTATGGACCTCTAACAAGGGATGGTAAGTCCCTTCTTCGGGAAGAGTTAGGGGCTCTAAGAGGGCTATGGGAGGACCCATGGTGCATTAGAGGAGATTTCAACGTGATCCGCTTCCCGTACGAAAGGAGTTGGGTGAGAAGGTCGAACCAGTCAATGAGAGAGTTTTCAGAATTTATAGATGATTTGGAGGTAGTGGACTTTACTCCTGAAAAGCGTGGAGTTTACTCCAAAGGGGTTATAGAATTAGAATCGTGGCTGCGAGATCGCCTTTTGCTTTCTCAAGCAATCTTACTGGATCAGCTTCGCTTTACGACACGCCAGGTTACCCAAACCAACCTCTCGATCATTTCCATTTTGTCATGGGAGGTGAGACTCAAGGTCGAGCCTCCTTTTCAAAAAAAAGCCGGAGAACATGTGGCTTGAAAGCAAAGGGTTTGCGTGACTCGTGAAGGGTTGCAACAGAGGTGTCACCGTGGGAACGCCTTAGCCGGCCCTACTGCAAACAAAAGAGATCAAGAGAGACTCCAAGTTTAAATAAGGATTGCAGTCGATAAACGCCGTAAGCAATCGCAAGTCTTAAAGTGAAGTGAGGTGCCTCGGACATGAAGAGGAGAGAATTCTTCTCGCTGGTGAATGCGAGAACGGAGGTATCGGAGACAAAAGCCCGTGAGAAACTGATAAGGGAAGGGGATAAAAACACCGCTACTTCCAACGATGGCTTAATTCTCATTTCAAAGAGGAAAAACTCTTTTTGTCGATCAAAGTTACGGTCGGCTTAATCGAGGATCAAGATTAGGCAGGAGTTTCCCAATGCTACCGCTTTTCCACAACTTTGGAATGGAGAGCTGATATAGATAATTTATCCTGCTACCGAACCCAAAGGTGCAAGTGAGGTTGAGGTCCCTCAGGAGGAAGAAGTGTTGAAGGCTCTAAATGATATGAACGGTGACAAGGCCCCATGCCCAGATGGCTTCACCATACTCATAGCCTCTTAGTTGAACTTTGTAAAGATGATAATGAACCCTGGTTGCAGATTTCACAACGCTGGTACTTCTCACCAAGAGTCTAAATTCTACTTATTGTCTTAATTCCTAACACTAATTTCCGTGGGTGTCGAGATCTCAAGGACTTTAATCTATAAGTCGACATTCTAGTATATAAACTGTTAGGCCAAAGTGGCTTGCCACGCATTGAAGTCTGGTAGGGGAGTGCAGTTCTGGGTCTCAAAATTCTTTGTGGGAGGGTGCCTATCATGATGCTTCTCTCATTGCGAATGAGATAGTGTTCAGCATAAAAGTAAAGGAGGGTGATTTGTAAACTTGACATTGAAAAAAACATGATAGCATAAATTGGCACTTTCTCTTGAAAGTTTGCAATGTATGGGTTTGATCATAAAATGGACTAGGTGGATTTGGTGGTGTATTTCCACAACTAGATTTTTAATCATGGTGAATTGGGTGCCTACGGGTTTTTTCCCAAGTGCTAGAGGGTTAAGACAGGGAGATCCCCTATCACTCTATCTTTTTGTTTTGGGCCTAGAGGTCTTGAGTATTTTTCTTCAAAGGGCAATGGCAGGAGGGTATAGTGTCAGCTGCCACCTTAGAGGAAGAGGAGGCGATGAGCTTAGCATTTCCCATCTTCTGTTCGTAGATGATACTATCGTGTTTTGTGAGACCTCAAAGACCCGAAATTTGCTTTGTTTGAAATTTGGATTTTTGTTTTGGTTCGAAAACATCCTCAGAATCTAAGGATAAATTTGGATAAAATGAGTTGATTCCAATGGGGAAAAGTGGATAATGTGGAGGTTTGGCGGCTAGATGGGTTATCGGGTTGAGAGCCTTCCCTCTGCCCAAGGTTACCCAACTTTGGAGCCTGCATAAATCTATTCTTTGGATGGGACAGTATTAGGAAAAAATGCGGGGCCCTGCTAGCCACTGGAAGAGAGATTCTGAGATCCAAATGAGGGAGGGTGACTCTTACCAAAAGTACTCTAGCTAGCATGCCCCTTTATCAAATGTCTCTCCTTAGGATTCCTAAGGTTGTGGCTAACAGGATGGAAAGACTACAAAGAGATTTCCTTTGGAGATGAGGGGATGTGGTTAAAAGACCTCATTTGTTAATTGGGAGGTGGTGTGTTCTGATAAGGGACAAAGAGGTCTAGGCATCATAAATTTGTCTAAGTTGAACAAAGCGCTTCTCGGTAAATGGGTGTGGAGATTTGCTACAGAAACAGAGAGCACTTGGAGAAGATTTATCAGTGTCAAATTTGGGGAGGAAGACCATGGCTGGAAAACTAAAGAAGCTCAAGGGCCTTTTGGGGGGGGTTGTTTGGAAGGAAATTTTAAAGGAATCGGTTTGGGTTAGTGAGAATTGGAAATTCAGAATTGGTAATGGTAGCATAATTAAATTTTGGACTGACCATTGTGTGGCTCCCAAGCTCTTTGGCTTTCTTTTCCAATGCTTTTTGAGCTAGTTGTCAACAAACAAGAAACGATGGCAGAGGTGTGGGACCAATCAGTTGGGCGAGGAAGTTGGAATCTCAAGTTTGTGAGAGATTTCAAGGACTGGGAGTTGGAGTTGGTCTTGGATCTATTAAAGGCATTGCAAAAATAATCAATCAGCTCTAAGAGAAATAAAGTTATTTGGAAAGGGTAAGGTGATTGTTTCGCAGCTAAGGAAGCTTTCAAAGTGTTAAAGTCAAGGTCAGGTTGTCCCTTCCCAGAAAAGGGCATTTGGGTTCCTTGTGCACCAATTAAAACAACTTTTTATGCGTGGGAAGCAACATGAGGAAAGGTTTTAATCGAGATAGGATTCTGAAGGGGGTTGGCAACTTCGATAGATGCTATATATGTGGTTGTACGAAGAAACAATAAACCATATACTATTGCATTGCGATCTTTGTGGTGCACTTTGGGAGATCATTTTAACCTTGTAGGAGTTCATTGGGTTTTTTCCCGAGGGAGACGGTGAAAGGAGATATAACCCGAGTTAGATGGGTTCTTTTGTGGGACGGAAGAGAAAGAAGGCTTGGAGAATTGTTCGATTGTGTATTTTCTGGTCGAGTTTGAAAGTAAGGAATTCTTGGTTTTTAACGATGGGACTCTAGGTATATAGAGACTAAAGTTTAATTTTGTTTATAATCTGTAGGGTTGGAATAGGTTATATTTAGGTGAAGAGGCTTCGTCCCTGATAGGCTTTTTGGAGTGGTTGGCCTCCAACTGAGAGCTAGTTTGTTTTTGTTCTCAGCCCCTTTTTTTGTTTTCTTTTTGTGGGCTACTTTGTATACTTCCTGTGTACTAAGTTGGTCTCTTTGGTAATATATGATGTGCTTATATATAAAAAAAAAAAGGCGCTAAAGTAGTTACTTAAACATTACAAGAAGAGAATACAACCTCCCAAAACTGCACAAAACCAACTAGGATGTACAAAAAACAGCCCCTACTCATTTACATCCTACCCAATTAATAAATCCCTCTATAGTCCCTACTAATACCATGTTAAACTAAAAATTAAACCCAAAAGCTTAAATTTTTACATAAGGAGGCCAATAATATATATCAAGATGGAAAGATTATGTGAAGAGAAAAATAACTCTCTTGATTTTGATTAATTAACAAAGTGGGGGAACATACATATTTATACTCTAAGTGTTAGAGCAAAGGAAGGAAACAAACTTAAAGTCTAATTAGGAGACTAAAGAGAAAAGGAAAGAAAGAAAGGATTATTGAATGGATTAGGAAACTAATCTTTAACACTCCCCCTCAAGCTAGAGCATATAGGTCAAATGGGTTACTTATGTACTTAATCCTAATGAATCAAGCTTGTTAGACATGTATTTAATCCAATGGGTAGATCTGGGGTCGTTGGAAAAGTCGTCGGAATTGACTACACGACGAGTTGATGTGATCGAAGTGAGACACGACCATAAAATGTGACATTGGAATTGACTACACGGCGAGTTGATGTGGCCGAGTAGGCTACCGTGGCTGCGGAAAAGTAGAGCGAAAAGTCACGCGAGAGAAAAGGTCCGATGGAGAAGGTCCATCGGAGAAAGTCCGACGAAGGTCCGAGCTACGTCGGAGAAGGCCGTAAAGAAGGTCTACGAGAGAAGGGTCGTCGAAGAAGGTCCGCTGGAGAAGGTCCGTCGAAGAAGGTCCGCTAGAGGAGGTTCGTCGGAGAAGGTCGGTCGAAGAAGGTCTGTCGAAGAAGGTCCGCCGGAGAAGGTCCACGGGAGAAGGTCTGCAAGAGAAGGTTCGAGGGAGAAGGTCTGCCAGGGAAATTTCGTCGGAGAAGGTCCGCAGGAGAGAGTCCGTCAGAAAAGAGGGATGTCGATGGAAGAGGGCCAGTTGGAAAGAGGGTTGTGGCCGGAAAAATGGCTCTGATACCATGTGAAGAGAAAAATAACTCTTTGATTTTCATTAATTAACAAAGTGGGGGAACATATATATTTATACTCTCTAAGTGTTAGAGCAAAAGAAGGAAACAAAATTAGAGTCTAATTACGAGACTAAAGAGAAAAGGAAAGAAAGAAAGGATTCTTGAATGGATTAGGAAACTAATCCTTAACAGATTACATCCCTAACAATTCACAAGCTAAACCTTCAACAAGGATAGATGTACCACATACCCACTTCAGAGGCCCAGGTCCATTGTCAGTCACGTGCATGCCCTCATCACTGAACACAGAAGAATGCAAGACAGCAGACAGAAGTGCAGCAATAGATGCAACTCTCCTCTTGTTACAGCTAACATGCAATATCCAAGAAGAACGAACCAAATGCCACATCATCTGCATTGAAATTGAGACTCATGAACTGATGTATTCATAAATTTAATCTCTTAAACAAATTTGATATGTACAACACAAAAGTACAAAATAGAAGTTCTGGGTAAGCACCAGGGAGACTTGAACTTTCTTAGATTTTATTTCATTTCAACAATGCAAATTTCCTCAGAAATTTTCCAAGAAGTCCCTCCTCCTTCAGACCTCATAGAAAAGAAGCCCATTGATTCATGTATGGCTATAAGACAAGCATATTCGCAAGTATAGAGATTTTTTTTTAATGACATGGCTGACCTATTATCCTAACTAGGAGATATTTAGTTTTAATTTGGTAAATATGTTGACCTTTAAACAAGGTGAGATCTGAATGTATTTCATTTTCTGATTTAGCCATATAAATATATGATTTTATGGGAATTTTTGCAGCAGTTATGACCATCTATCTTATGTATTCCTTTCTTCTATTTACATGAGGTATCAATGATTTAGAGTCCCGAAGAGCCAAAACCAAACTAGCCTTATTCAAATGGTAAAATAAGGTTGGCTGTCAACAAAGAGTCCCGAAGGTGTGGTTGGGATCTATAAATATTGTTCCTTCTTCTCAAATCAGCGGTTCAAATGCAGCAGTCCAATCAATTACTGGACAAAAGTTGAACAACAAGATTACATAAGGAATTGTACAATCTGTCTTAATGTGTTCATAAATACGAACAAGAATGTTTTATCTACTAGTTTGATCACTACTCTATCACAAATAATTGAAGTATGATTTGAAAGGTCAAGAATAGAGCGGTAATATCATGACTCATCAACTCTATGACTAATGAGATTGATGATGACTTCATGTACTATGAAACAGCTAAAGTGATTTCAGATGCAAAAAGGGAATCTTACTTCAACAATGAGAATACTTCAAAACTATTTGAAGTTAAAGGTATGATTCATGATCTACGGCAAGGAGATCTTACTATCACCTTAACATTTCAATAGTTAAATCATTTTTGGCAGCAACTTGACCTCTTTAAAACCTTTAAAGAGGTCAGGTTGAAGAAAATGAAGCCTCAAATATGAAAATGTTGAAGAAAAACAAAGGATTTTAAAAGTTTTGGTGGGATTAAACAAACACCTAGATGAAGTAAGAGGGAGACTATGGGTAAAAATGCACTTCCATCTATTCAGAAGGTTTTATGTAAGGTGAGAAGAAAAAAAGTGGGAAAAAGGCCATGTTGGGAGGACAAACAACTCCGCATGAAAGGTCTGCTCTTGCTGTCTACATCGCTAATGTCCTAGGACCTGATAACTGGACCAAAATAGGAAGGAAGTCGTGGTGTAAGCACTGCCATAAACCTGGATGTACCAATAAACTTGTTGGGTTCTTTCTAGAGTGAGGATTGAAGATCTAATTTCCAGGAATGATTAACATTTATTCCCAGCTTGGGAGTGTGGAAATTCAGTTCTAATGACCAGATTTAGTTGACATCTTATCGCCCAATTTAGGAGATATTTAGTTTTAATTTAGCAAGTAGATGATCTTCAAATAAAGTGGGATCTAGCAGTATTTTTATTTTCTAGATTTTGCCATGTAAATCCTTTATTTTAAGGGATCTTCTCATAGTTGTTATATTGTTTTCCTGTATTTGACATGCAGAACCAAGAAAATTTTACAGCTATCCTCTCTAAATTCTTAAGCAACGGTTGAGAAGTTCATTTTGTATTCAAAATGCTAAAATTGAATCATCATCAACTATGTAAATTAAAAAAAAAAGCAAGAAAAGTTCAACCATTAAAATATAATAACAGCATCAAAAAACTTAAGTACATAAAGCATATACAAAGGCCATCCAGAACCTATCAGGGGAAAAGGAAAAAAAAAAAGCATCAGGACTTGGCAAAAAAGGAAAGTACAAAATCTCTTACAGATATGGAATCCCCATCTATATAGCTCCTACCTATGACAAAAAGATTACAAAGAAATATGGATTTGAGAGCTTGGTCTAACTTTGCTTTTAAATGATCTACAAGTTCTCTTTTTCAATAATCACCTGAGTCACAAATGAGCAACCCACCAAACCTTCTTATTTTGTAAAACATGATATTTTATGAAAGTTTGCCAACTAAAGGCATCACCCATGAAATCAAGGAAAACGCTCAATGCCATACTAAACTACTTTTAGCATAACAACTGAAAAAACTTTAAAAGAGAAGGAGAGAGAGAGAGAGCAACTGAAACAGAAAAGAAGAGGGTGGGAGTTGACATCTGAAATTATGTTGGGGATGAAAGTAGGCATTAGAGACAACATAACAGGATGGGGGAATTTTCGATCCATCACACATAAATTAAATTCAAAGGTCCCAGGTTGGACTGCAAAAGTTGGCCCACCATCTCCCTGGCATTCTTCTGCATGCAGCACCAATTTGGTAGCAACAGGCTTTTTCAACAGATTATCAAATAGTCAAAATGTTTACCAAATTGTGTCATTCAGACAAAAAGATTCTTAAACAGGGACTTTACAAACCTCCCTGTCCCTCAAAAGGGAAAACCCCTTTCCCTCCCCTACAGTGTCCAGAAATGATCTAACCAGGAATTAAAAATTATTCACCCTTCACTAAGTAGCCTTCAGATACGCTAAGGATCCATGAAGTTTTATTAAGGATCAACAAAACAATTGAGTACTAACATGGGGTAGGCATGAGAGAAAAGGTGCATGACAAAGATATATCAACTGACCACTAGGAAAAGCTCACGGTAATAATATTCACAAGAAATACCTGAAAGTTCATAGGTAACAGAATACAAATGATCACCTGCCCACATTTCCAGATACCATGTAACAATTTGGTACGTCCTTCATAAACATGGATGCACAATAACTTTTACAGACATCAAGGTATATATGACAATAAACATGTGCATAAACAGGCACAAAATGTTAGTACAGACCTGAGCATCCATGCCATGAGGGGACACAACTGAACCCAACTTTCCCGAAGTAAACAACCCCAACACCAATCTGACGGATCTCAGCATGGGCAAAACAGAACCCTCCCCAGCGTTCTCAAGGCTGCAAATTTGTTCAGAACAGAAATTTGTAAGTATAAACACCCTCAACAAACATATCTCATTGTCATAAATAGAAAGTAAGCAAGAAGCAATTAAAGACATTTTCTCTACAAGAGCGAGCACCCAGATTGTGCTATCACACTTAACAATTGATTCATAATAAAATTCTTGTAATCTAATAGAAACACATTTGAAGGGAGGACAATTGAGAGAAAATGGAGACTATAACAATGATATTTTTTGTGGGGAGGTGGAAACCTGGATCATAAACCTCATCTTGTGAATTGGACCACGGTGTGCTTAGATAAAAAGGTTGGTGGTATGGGTGCAAGGGCTGTAAACTAGACAAAGTAACATTAGGCAAATGGAATTGGTGTTTTGCCAATGAGAGGAACTCTTTGTGGAGGAAGACTATTAACAGAAAATATGGGGAGTTACATGGGGCTGGTGCTCAAGGAAGAACAGAGTAGCTTTAGGACAGAGAGGCGTCTTGGAAAGAAATAAGGAAAGATTGGGTGACGCTCCTTGGTAATTCCAGGTTTTTGATTGGAGAAGGAAGTAGAGTCAGATTTTGGAAGGACTTTTAGTGTGAGGAGGAGGCTTTAAGCAGGTCTTTTCCTACCCTGTTTAATTTGGCTGCCCATAAAGATGTTTTGGTAAGGGATGTGTGGAACATTTCCAAGGAAGGAGGAGCTTGGACACCTTGTTTTAACAGATCTTTTAATGACTGAGAATTGAGGGAGGTGGAGAACTTCATGCACGTTATCCAGCCATTGAAAGTTATCCCCAGTAGAGGGGACAAGCTGATTTTGAAGGTAAACAATGCTGGAAATTATTCAGTTAAGTTGATTTATGAGGCGTTGAACAGCCCTACCTCTTTGCCCTTGCCTTTTCCAATTCAGTCCATTTGGAACCCTTTAGTTCCTCCAAAGGTGGGCTTTTTTTATTGGGAGGCATCATGGGGTAAGGTGTTGACGTTGGATCAACACAAGCGAAGAGGAAGGCCCTTAGCTAGCAGGTGCTACCTCTGTGAGAATGAGGAGGAAACTAAAGATCATCTTCTTGTGCATTGTCGACAAGCTCGGTTGCTGTGGAAGATTATTTTGGCCATTGTTGATATGGATTGGGTCTTTCCTTTTTATGTTTGTAAGACCCTTCTTTCTTGGCAAAGTGCCCGAGTGGGAAAGAAGCAGATAAAAGTTTGGAGGGCGGTCCCCTTTGTCTCTTTTGGACAGTTTGGCGCGAAAGGAATAGAGTGGCTTTTGACAATGAGATCCCTTTGCTCATAGAATGAAGAGTTCTTTCATCTATAATTTATAGTCTTGATCCAATGTTTATAGTGGTGATAGAGACAAGTCTTTGCTAGATTTCTTAACTTGGTTAGGGCATAGATGATTTTTTGGTTGGGTTGGTAGGCTTCTTGAGCCATTGGCTCCCTTTTTAGTTGTTCTCTTTTGGTATACTCCCAGTATACTTTTGGGCCATTTGTATTTTTTTTTGTGAGTAACACATGATGATTGTTTACCCATCAAAAAAATATATATTTCAGACATCTAAAACAATGAATATGAAGAACAAGATCACAAAAGAAGTTGTTAGATATTGTACAATTATCATTATTCTCCTTTTAATCCTTCTTTATCCTATATATACATGCGTATATATACATATTGTGAAATAATGAAAGAAAACGTACTGCTTTTCTTATTGAATGAATGTCTCAAATACAATATAGGTCCTACATATTTATATACTATTAAACGACGAACTCTCCTAAAAACTCAAGCTTGTAGGATTTTGATTTAATATGAATATCATGCCTTTAACATATACACAGGTAGGGCACAAAAGGAATCAATATCAAGGACAAAAAAGGAAGAAAATAATATACAAGAAATGAAAAGGTCAAACAAAGGAAATAGTCAAATTATGATATTCAACACTCCCCCACAAGCTAGAACATATAGGTCATATGCACCAAGCTTATTGCAAATGTACTAAATCCTTGGACCTCGAAGAGACAGTGAAAATGTTTGCTAGTTGGTCACTCTAGTTGACAAAACTAGTAGTTATGCATCCTGAGGCAATCTTCTCTCGAATGAAGAGACAATCTACTTCAATATGTTTGGCCCTCTCATGGAAGATTGAGCTGGAGGCAATGTGAAGGGCTGCTTGGTTATCACACACAAGCTTTATTGGTTCATCCTTCCCAAATCTTATCTCTTGAAGGAGTTGTTTGAGCCATATAAGTTCATCAGGCTATTAGATTGCCTCCAATAAATACACAATATCTTGAAGTGGAGTGTCTGTCTATGGGCAAGCCTGTCCAGTTTACATCACATTATCCAATAATGAGAGTATGACCTATGTTTTCATATAACACCCCTTGGCTGAGTGTTCCTTTATTATAATGAAAGAACACAAAATCCATGACATCAGTGACTATCACACGGTGACTCCAAAAATTGACTAACTGCACTCACTGGAAATGAAATGTCTAATCGAGTGATGGTGAGGTAGTTCAGCCTCCCTATAAGTCATTGATATCTCCCTAGATCCCATAGAGGCTCCCCCTATCCAGGTACAAGCTTCACATTTGGATCCATAAGAGTGTCTACAGGTTCACAGTCTAGCATACCAATTTCCTCCAATATCTCCAAGACATACTTCCTCTGAGACATTACCAAAATGGATTTAGACTGAGACTCGATCCCCATAAAGTACTTGAGACTCAATGGATTTGTCTTAAAGTGGCTAAAGAAGTGTTGTTTAAGTTTCTGAATACCATCCTGATCACTGTCTGTTATAACAATGTCGTCCACATAAACAATCAGATAAATGCACTGCCCTGAGGATGTATGATGATAGAAAATTGAGTGGTCTAATGTGCTCCGAGTCATACCAAACTCCTATACCACGGAGCTAAAGTGGTCAAACCAAGCTCCAGGGGACTGCTTTAGGTCATATAAGGAACGGCGTGGCTGCATATGACCCAGGACTTCACTGAGCAACAAAAGCAGTTTGCTCCATATACCTCCTCTGTAGGAAATCAAGTCATAGGAGAAATGCATTCTTAATGTCTAACTGAAACAGGGGCCAAGATCTCATAGCAACATAGATAGGAGAAGACGACAAAAAGCCATCTTGGCAACAGGAGAGAGAGTGTCATAGTAGTCGGAGCCATATATCTAAGTATAGCCCTTAGCAACTAACCGAGCCTTAAGACGGTTCACCCGGCCATCCAAACCAATCTTAATTGTATAAACCCAAAGGGAGCCAACAGGAAACATGCCAACAAGTAAGGAGACTAGGTCCCATATTGTGCCGGAGTGAGATGGAGTAGTGGTTTACATTTGAGAGAAAGGAATACATTGATTCTCATTGAATTTACAAAGGAAGAAACATACATATTTATACTCTAGTGTTATGGGAAAAAGAAAAGAATAGTTAGAGTCTAATTAGGAGACTAAGAGAGATGGAAAGAATCACAAATGGATTAGGGAGACTAAACCTTAACCTCCTGTTTAGAACAAAAGGTCCAAAGCACCAAGCTTGTCACAAATATACTTTATCATATACCTCTAAGAGACTTAGTGAAGATATTTGCTAGTTGGTCATTAGAGTTGACAAAACTGGTAGATATGCATCCCGATGCAATCTTTTCTCTGATAAAGTGGCAATCCACTTCGATGTGTTTGGTCTCTCATGGAAAACCGGGTTAGATGAAATATGCAAAGCGGCTTGATTATCACATATAAGCTTCATTTGTTCATCCTTCCCAAATCTTAGCTCTTGCAGAAAATGCTTCAACCATATGAGTTCACATGTTATTTAAGGCCATAGCTTCGGTACTTAGCCCGACCTTTAGATCCCATTTACTACATCTTGTTTCTTACTCTTCCAGGATATTAAATTACCTCCAATGAACACATAATACCCTGATGTAGAACGTCTATCTGTGGGTGAGCCTGCCCAGTCTGCATCACTGTAATAACAACCTGGGTATGACCTCTGTTCTCATACAACACCCCTTGACCTGGTGTTCCTTTGATATAATGGAGAATACAAACTACAGCATCCCAATGGCTATCACAAGGTGATTGTAGGAACTGGCTAACTACGCTCACAGGAAACGAGATGTCAGGCCGAGTGATAGTGAGATAGTTCAGTTTACCTACAAGTCGTCGATATCTCCCTGGATCTCGTAGAAGCTCCCCTGACTTGGTACAAGTTTGACATTCGGATCAGCCAGTGTCTGATTCTGATCCAAACATACCGGTGTATGATATATCAAGGTATTGATGAATGTGTAAGGCAAGCGAGACATTGGAGTGCAGACATGACGATGGAAGATTTGGTACGCTTGAGTGTGACGAAGGTACTCCTCATATTCACGGGGCTAAGAATGACCCCCAGAGGTGTGGATGAGCTCCAGAGACAAAGCCGAACTTCTTGAATGATCGGGCCCAGGCGAATGAAGCGTCACGAGGAGGTCGGCCATGTAATGGTAGCATCGATCGCGGGTGTCGAGAGCCTGCTTGATATGAATTGGGGCGTTGTCCTCTACCTCGGTTGCTACCGCGTCCACCTCTGGAATCACCTCGAGAAAGAGACTGAGAAACCATTACAGAAGTATCCGGTGTAATCTCAGATCGCATGGATTGAGTGGCAGTGGAGGTGTGGCGAAATGTAGTAGAGCTCAATCAAAGTGGAATAGCTGCTCCGGTGAGTATGCAATTCCCCGGATGTTCTCAAAATCTGGCCCAAGGTTAAGCAAAAGAATGATCATAAAGACTCGATCCATCTTGGACAGGGAAGTCTCGGTATTAGTAGACTTTGGTAAAATAGATATAAGTTCATCCTTAGGCGGACGTTAAATCCACCATAAGAAGATATATCCATAAATTTGTTTCAAATTGGTGATGGAGGATATTACCGTAGAGCCAATGAATATCATTAGTGCAGTTTCTTTACGATTTCGAGTGTAGCAAGTTTTATAGGCCCCGATATTATAGAGTCTTGGCATGATGGGTGCCGAAGATATTGCAAAGTAAAGCATCTCGATTTTTTTTTCCATTGATACGTTTATCTTCGAGAATACTTGTGTCCTCAGTAGTAAGATGATCCTCACAACCATTACCAATAAACCAAGGTCAGATTACGCCCATAGTGATAATTTTCACTCCTTGTGGCAGGTTTATCAAGGTCATCATAGGAGTTCGAATCTGAAAAGAATTAAAAGTCGACCTTTTTCAGCCATAGAGAAGTCTTTTTCAGTCATAGAGATGAGAAATTAGTAGGAATCAACTCCCAAGGTCCTGAAAAGGTTGTAGAGCTCCAGAAAACACAAAAACAAAGGAGATTCAGTCGACAAGTGGACCCGATGCGATGGCGGAGAGAGAAAAAGCCGAAAAAGAAGGGCTTTCCGGCGATGGTGAGGCGCGTGAGTGAATGGAAGAGGGCTTGTCGACGAGGCGCTACTGTGGAGGGCGCATGTAAAAGCGGTTCCACCGCGCGCCGTCACGTGCCAGCGCGTGGTCACGCTCGGACGGGGAAGATCGGGGTATGGGCTCCGTGTGGCGCGTGTGATGCTATTTTCCGGCGGGATTTCCGCGGGAAGGAAGGTAGATCGGAGGGGGGCAGCTCCTATTGAGGTGTGGCTCTTACGGCCGAAGGAGATCATAGGAAAATCGTCGGTGAAAGTTGCCGGAGAGGCCCGGAGTTCTCCGACGATGGTTTGGCTTTCCGTGAGGCTTACGTGAAGGCCCATGTCTGGCTTGGATTGACACGGTCTTTGGATGGGTTGCCGGAATTGATCACACGGCAAAACCCTAACCCTAGTATTCTCAAATTCTTTTATGGCTCTGATACCATCTTGAGAGAAAAGGAATAAATTGATTCTCATTAATTTACAAAAGGAGGAAACATACATATTCATACTCTAGTGTTATGGGAAAAAGAAAAGAATAGTTAGAATCTAATTAGGAGACTAAAGAGAGAAGGAAAAGAATCCTAAATGGATTAGGAGACTAAACCTTAACAGTTTCTTCAACCATTGCCTGTTTCCAGCTCGGATAAGAGAGAGCATCATGCACAGATGCAGGAAGTTAAACAGAAGACAAGGTGGAAATAAAAGCCAAATATGGTGAAGATAAGCGATGATAGGTCAGAAAACTATAAATAGGATGAGGGTTACGAGAGGAACGAGTACATTTTCAAATGGCAATGGGAAGATCAGCGAAAGACAGCAAAACTAGCGTCGTGGAGGAAGGCGTCATAGGAGATAAGTCAATCGAAGGCCCGGTGTTAGTATGCGGGTGTCGGGTATAAACCTGCAATGGTTAAGGTGTAGTTGGAGGTACAGATGAGGTCTCCGGAACAGGAAAAATAAGGGGTAGAGATAGGACATCAGAATTGGGAAGGGGGATGGTAGGGAACATAAAAGAGTTCTCAAAAGAGGTGACATTGGCAGAGATATAAAGTATCGATGTGTATCAAGAGAGTAGCAGTGATAACCTTGTTGAAGTTGGAAATAACCGAGGAAGACACATTTCGTGGCTTTGGCAGAGAGCTTGTCTTGCCTCGGAGTAAGGATATGGAAAAAAAACAGATAACCAAAGACAAGAGGGGGAATGCAAAAGAGAGGTTGGCTAGGAAAAATGATGGAATGAGGGATTTGATCATGTAAGACGGATGATGGCATTCGATTGATCGAATAATAAGCAACTAAGGTAGCATCCCCCAAAAACGTTAAGGAACCTGATGATGGAGTAAGAGAGTGCGAGCGGTTTCAACTAAATGACGATTCTTGTGCTCAGCCACTCCATTCTGTTGAGGAGTGTAAGCATAAGAGGGCTGATGAAGAATCTCATATGAGGACCGAAAGGAGGATAATGGTCCAAAAAGATACTCTTTGGCATTATCACTTCGTAGGAGACGAATTGAAGTATTAAACTAAGTCCGAACTTCAGCATAGAACTTCTAGAAAATAGAGAATAACTCATGTTGAGTTTTCATTAAAAAGAGCCAAGTACAACGAGAATAATCATCAATAAAAGTAACAAAACCGGAACCCAGGTAGACTTAGTCGAGGAAGGGCCCTAAACATCAATGGACAAGCTCAAAAGGAGACTTTGTCTATTGATCTAGGTGCTTGAGGAATGGGACACAAGTATGTTTCTCAAGCTAACATGACTCACTCAATTGAGAACAAACTAGAAAAACATGGAACCATTTTCTGAAACTTTGAAATATTTGGATGACTAAGGCGACTATTAATAAGGAGAGAAGTATCCATGGAAGTGAAAGCACTGGAAGATGAAGGTGGACTGAGATGAAAGAGGTCTTCTGAGGCTAAGTATCGAGCTATGACTCTAGCAAAATGTAAACTCATATGGCTAAGCTAACTTCTCTAGGGATTGAGATTTGAAAAGGATGGATAGATGAAGCTCATCTATGACAATTAAGTTGTTTTGCATATTGCACTCATCTAGTATTCTATGAAAGGACCAAGCACATTGAAGTGGACCGTCACTTATTAGAGAGATTATTACATCAGGATGTGTAATACTAGTTTGTCAATTCAAATGATCAAAAAGTAGACATTTTTACTAAATCTCTCCAAGGTTTTAGAATTAAATACAATTGTAACAAGCTTGGTGCATATGACACATATGCTCCATCTTGAGGGGGAGTGATATTGTACCGTTCTTTTTTTTTTTTATTTATCTATATATATATATATATATATATATAAGATAGAAGACACACACACACACACATAGAGGTGTAATGTGTAAAATATATACTTTTCTTTCTAATACAAAAGATTAGCTTTTCTCTCTTGTTCTCAAAAATAAAAAGAAACAGAAGAAATTTCACACAAGAACATTGCCAATAGAAAACTATGCATATATCTAACAAAAACATACTTTAGCAGCAACAGTTTTACACAAAAGTGGATCTTGTGTTTTACCTCTCAACAAGATCCGAGAAAATCCATCTGGCAGCAGCATCTGAGAAGAAAGTAGCATTGGGCTCTAAATTAGCTCCACTTTTAAGAGCATAGCAAGGAATTGACAGCAGAGATTCTAGACAATGCCACTGAATCAGTCAAAAGATATCAGTTAGCATCTACTTTTTTTTGGTATTATAATAAATAAAATACAAATTCCTACAAAAGAACAAACGATGTATTTTAATTAAAATGTTTATCAACTTCAATCCAAATTAAGAAACAAAATTTAAATGATTTATTGTCATATCCAAGTGTTGAAGCAATTTTATCAAACAAGGCACTGAGACTAAACAATAGAAAGGCAAACCAAAAATGAACATGTAGCACTTCATAACATTTCCATGAGCGTGGAGAATGAAATGGATTACAAGTGAACACTTCAATCAAGTTAAACATGAAAGGACAAAACGAAGAATCTACAAAGAAAATCATATTAGGATACTTCAGAACCATGTATGCTAGTTTCCACAAGTTGCAAGTAACGAAATAAATGGAACTAGAAGAAGCAAGAAAAACCAAAAACAGAAGTACAAAAAAAAAAAAAACAATGGCTAATACCTTCCAGTTCATCAAAATTGCCCGTCGAGTTCGTGCCAAAGATCCAAATTCAAGGACACTATTAATGCCCTGAAGAAAAGTAAGCACTAAGGAATCTAAAATGGGGCTGCCTTCTTTTTGTAGCACTGATTTATCATTCTCCCTAATGAGATCCAAAGCTAAAGGAGAGAATACAGATATTACTGGTTTCAAAACAGAAGCTAATGCTTCATATGATGCAAGACGAACTTCTGCTCCAATCTGCAATTAGGCATTCAGATCAATAGGTGGAAATATCTCCTGATAACAGCAAATTCAAAAGGGGATGCAATATGAACATACCTCTGTATCACATGTTGTGCATGAAATAATCTTCCAGATGGATTTCCACAAAAATTTGAATGCAAGATCGAGCGAAACATCACTTTTCAACTGCACACACCATGCTGATATAGAGGCTACAGTTTTCATGGACATTATCTGCTCATCATATGAAAAAATGACAAAGAAAATTCAAGAAAAATGTTGATTCCACATAAAATTACAAAAATGATATTCTTAACACAAACAAGGTGTATCAAACGATGAGTAAATGGACTCAGCAATCAATGGTAAAACAATAGACACAGAAGTCCATGTCTGGGAATATCGTCGTCCCCCTCCTTTTATGGTTTCGCTTCGCTGCAAATCCAAAGACACCCACCAAACATTACACGTTGTAGAAAGAACTGTGTCTTGGCACAGTTAGCACTACAACAAATCAGGTTAGCAAATCAATTGTTTAATACTCTGCTGATAAAAGAACATAAATAAAGACTAAAAAGTGCAAGAAACCATACAGCTTGCAGCACAGATGTAGAGGTAGACAACGACAACCGACGTTGACTTGGACCACCAAGCTTTCCCTTAATGGAACCAGGAAGATTTCCATCCTCAATTGCAATACCAGACGAGAATATAGAACAAGACAAGCTGGCATATGAGATTAACTCATCCTGCAAGGACAACAGATAAATGCCCATGTTACAGTGTCATTGAAAAGTTGTGTAGGGACCATAGCATACAGCTGGAAAACTACAAGAGATGGGTAAGATCGGTATTCCGTACCAATGCAGACACAAAAGCATTCACAAACTTTTCAGTCACAAAAGAGGCTTCTGACTCAGCAAAGCCAAATTCTGACTTGGTTCTAACATTGACACTGCAGTCTGCTGTTCTCTCCTGCATTATGTGAAGCTCCTGAACCAAGCTCAAGGTAAAGATGAGAAATTTCATGGTTACCCACTCAAAATTGTTGATCTCCCTGAAGATTTTAGTGCCATAAATTTGAACAAACTGCACAAACAGATTAGACCAAGTATTAGAACCTCCTCTAGACAAAACTCAACCACCAAAGACCAATAACTATCTCATAGCACAACCACTAATAAGTGCAAACAACTGTTTAAGAAAACAAAACAAGAAAGGATATTTACAATTACCAGAGAGATGATTAGATGCACCAGAATTGAGAATCCATGGACCATATGAATGTGAAAGAAAAGCAAAGGCATTACCGGTCTAGGCAACAAACGAAATGGATGCAGATTTGGCTGCCTAAGTGAGGTGGATGTACTCCTTATACTCGTTGGGAGTAAGAATAACCCCCGGAGGTGTGGATGAGCTCCCTTTGGCAGCCATAGAAGTGAAACTAATCGAACAATAGCATCGACAAAGAGAGGATTCATGTAAGATTCGCAGGAGTTGTTATCGCAGGGCCTCAAAACAAAGAAGAAAATCTGAAACTAAGGGCCATGACATGTTGTTTTTTGAAAACCACTCTTGCAGGAGTCGGATGGGAGAAGCAGGAGCCTAAGCTTGTAGATCGGCGGCAGGCAAGTCGGGTGGTAGAAGGTGAGGCCGGAAAGTGAGCCACACGCCCTCATGCGCCGGCACGTGAGAAACAGAGGTAGAGATTCCAACAACGCGTGGAGGCACAGGGATGCTGCTCCCAAAGCTTTTTCCACCAGGGAGGAGAGCAAGCTCTAGCGATCCTGGTGGGATAGGCACCAGAATTGATTGCGCGGCTAAACCCTAACCCTAATCTTTCATGGCTCTAATACCATGTGAAATGAGAGAAGAAAAGAATCTTTTTTTTATTTATTGAATGAGTGCATAAAATACAGTATAGGTCCTACCTATTTATATACATCAGAAGACACGGAAAGCAAACAAATAAACTACAAAAAAGAAACAAATAATGTACAAGAAAGGAAGGAGATAAACCAAAGGATATCCTAAGAAGATCCTAGAGGATTCTCAACAGTCTACAAGCCTGCCATGTCATCACTCATGAATTTTACATCCATAGGGAGCCTTCCTTTCACTCGTTAAGTATCTCATTTTTCCACGTCCTCTTATGTACATCCGGACCAATTGAGACCATCTAAAACAGTTATCATCATTCAAGCAAATTGTGGTGATTTGGACAGAATGAGATTTGGTTGGTTGTGGTAGTACTGATTTTTGAGGAACCAACAATGGCAGGATTGTTCAAAGAGGGTTGAGAAATGGTGGAAGACTCGGTTGAAATATCTGACATAGTGTCAGGAAAAAAATAGAGATTGAAAGGGAGGAAGAAGGAGAAGAACGGACAATAGCTCTGATACCAACTTGAAAAGAATGGTTTTTTTCTGGAATGATTTTATTGATTCCTTTGAATACGTCTTTATACAACAGCAGCCTAGCAAAAGAAAGGAAACACTATCTCTAATTTTAGGAAACATACAGCTGATGACAATACTTTCCTAAAAAATACGGTTACAACTATACAATTACGAAATTACAGCTATACCAAGATTATTTCCTAAAAACATAGGTTCTGTTTTCCACAACTCCAAACCCCATTTTTTGAAGAACCTTTATGATACAATTCCATTTGATTTTATCATAGCCCTTTTCTATATCCAGCTTGCACAACGCCCCTTTTCCTCTTCCTCCTTTTAAGCATAGTATCTAATACTTCATTCACCAGCAGGGAGTATTCATGATCTGCCTTCCTTCTACAAATGTAATAATTTATTTATCAGTCTGTGCATAACCATTCAGTTCATTTGCAAGGACCCTTACCAATAGCTTATATAAACTTCCCACCAAACTTATTAGCCTAATGTCCTGAAATCCTCAGCACCCCTTTTTCAGCACAAGCACCAGAAATGTGGTGGCTAGGTTCTTCACAAATTTTCCAGTTTCCAAAGAACTCCTGAACATCCTCTCATAATGTCAGCCTTAACTTATTTCCCAGCTAAATTGCAAAAAGCAAGCATGAAAACCATCCGCACCTAATGCCTTATCCCCATTAAAGCTACTCGGGCTGTGAACACTTGGTCAACTGTGTATCGTATGTCAATTTTATGCACCTAGTTTCATATATCATCCATATCATTCAATTTTATGCAATTAGTTGAACATTAATACCTCTACCTCCCTTGCTTGAAAGTGAAATTCTCAAAATAAGAATTAGAAATATTCATACAATAGAAATATAGCATCAAAAACTTGACAAAATATAAATCACATAAAAGAAAGAAAACCATGATTAGTGTAGAAGATAAGAAGGAAACCTTCAATATAGGTACTAAGTCTTGTTCCTTCGTGATGACAAGAAAAAACACTCTTGTCCATCTCTTTGCTTCAAAACCCCATGCATCTAAGTCTCCATCGTCATATGTAACAAAAGCATTGACTAAATGATGGCGACTTATAAACCTTTCAGGAAAGTCATAAAAACTTTCTAAAAGCTTCATCTTTGTACTGGAGCAGCTAGAATCACAATGCTTCTTACCACACCCCAGGAGCCATTGGTGCAATTTTGCTTGTAAAGAACCTGGGATCAAGAGAAATTGAGAGAGAGAGAGAGAGTTGACGAAAGAGAGATTCGAGTATCCCCAATAAAAAGTATAGGTACACATCAACAAAATTTCATAATCAATCCAAAAAGAAAAGGCATGGAGCAATATACAAAATAACCACAAGAGATGAAGGAAAGACACAAAGAAGCAAGTGTTGGGTGTGGAAGAATCTATTATCCAATGACTATTTCAACCAAAGGGACAATGAAGAGTTCGATTAAATTGACCTTCGTACATTTGTGTTTACGGATATCAAAAATGCAAATAAATTAAATCAAACAAATGTAAAAGAATCTTCAACAATTAACCCATTTTTTTCTTTAAATAGGGCAAAAAGCGTGATTATGCTAAAAGCAAGAGCAAAAGAACACATCAAAGTAGACCTGGAGTATATAAATAGCACCTTATAACAAATGAAAAGAAAACGCAACAAATCTCACCTTCAAAACCAAGTCTAACGCCCTAAAGACCTAGAAAAAACATAGTACCCCAACTGACAATCTCACACACATACAAAAACCGGTTTCTGTAATTCAAACAAAGCCTAGATGAACTTCCTCTTCACACTATTAGAAGCCCCTCTAGCATTCCAAATAGATGAAATATAGGTTTAAAAAAATGTGATATAGTTACATAGTTTAGATATAATATCAGAAAAATGAACTATGAGTTGCTCCGTGGTTTCACCTCTTTGGAGGTTTTTCACATTAAAAATTGGTCTCGTTGTCTCTTCTCTCTATCTTGTGTTTTGATTAGTTTTTCATAGACCTATTGTAGTTGTCATTGTTCTATATTGATGGTTTAGCTGGTGTTCGACTAGAAATTCAGTTATTGAAACTGAAAAGTTCACATTTTAGTTCTAATTGGTGGATGTCAAATGACACATGAAATGAATAGATGCACTCATGCAATGACTAATATATCATGTTTGGGGAGTGTTGCTTCATATGCTTGTGACTTGCATTAACTTGTTTCAGAAAGCATTGGTGCATCCATCATTGCTTGTGATCTGTGTGTTTTCTCATAGCATTGAAAAAGCAAATCTTTAGAAAAAAAAAATTTATAGGATATAGAGTATTATATTACTAAAGTTATTTCCTTTTGACTAAATGAAGTATTATGATAGTGAATTACTACTGGTGGCGCCAGCAGGCATGATATTTGTACACATGCCCACTGGCACACACACCCAGCATATTGTGAATTCACTATCATAGTAAAAGCTTTGATTTTGGGTCAAAAAGGAAATATCTTTGGATTGAAATATAATACTCCTATATAACCCTATAGATTATTTTTTTTCTAAAAATGATTTTTTGAGCAGAAAAGAAGATAGAAAGAAAGATAGGTAGAGACAGAGATTGAGAGAGAGACAGGAGAGAGAGAGAGGACAAAGAAGAGCACTAAGAAGACTAGGGATGGAAGGAGGCTCAAAGCAATGAGTAAAATGCATTATACTTAGCTTACCCCCATTATCAGTAAATTCCCTTGGCAGTGCTGAAATAAAGTGCAAAAGTACTTCAAGAGGCACGTTAAATGTACACACCATAGAAGCAGCAGCCTCAAGGACTCGCCCACAAACCAGCCAAATGAAGGTCAAGCCAACTGCGATTGAACTAATAAATGCTAGAGATGTTGATATCCAAATTTAAAAAAGAGAACACCATAATCTAATCAGATTAGTAATAAAAGACCTCGAAGACGATAATTATGATTGAAGTGCTGTTTGCTGCTCTCGACAACAAATCTCAAAACATCCAGTAAGACTGTTTTATCATTGTGAGAAGCACTTTCTGAAGCAGAATCATCTTGGACAATGTTTGGGACAGCATCCTCACACCATTCTGCTTGACAGTCAGTAGCAGCTGAGGCAATGCATTCAGCAAGGCCCATTAATCCAGCCCGGCCAAAAGACTGCTGTTTAGCAACAGAAGCTAAATTTCTCAGGAATGTGATTCGCCCCCTGCAATAAATATGAAACATCTCATATATACCAACTACTTCATAAACCCAGCAGCAATTTTTCAACTCACAGCCTAAAATATGATCTTAAGAGGGGAAGGTGAAGTGTTAAACTCACTTGATAAACCCCACAAACTGTAAACCAGAGTAACTTTTTTCTCAAGTTCATAGAGCTCATTATAGGCAAAAAAAAACTATTACATGCAAATGGATAAAAAGAAAGATACCAATCCTTCAAGAAGCTGCAATTAGAGTTTAATGCTTAGTTCAGGCCAAAAGCTACTTTTACCTAAATGGATTGAAAGAAATGTTCATTACTTATATATTTATGTATTTCAAAATATCAACAATTTTCTAAGAATGATGTGCAGCTAAATTCTACTAAGATAGCTCCTTCAATCAGATGTACATGGCCATTATGTAACACTGAAATATTTGAACTACAATGAGAATGAGCTCAACTGATGCGGTAGATTGTACTTCCATGTGCTTTAAAAGCTGCATGCGCAAACATTTGAAGATAAAGTTTCCATACGGAGATGGCAATAAAACCATGACATATAGTATGACTATCCTTTTAACCCACTTCATGTTATGTCCTTTCTCAGGATCTACTGGAAATGCATCTGAGGTACAGTTATTAGTGATTACTATGGGAACAATGTCAGTTAAACAACAAAGATTGATTTACCCCTTCAGAATGATTAATCAAGGGCCATCATCAAACGAAAATACCATTTCTGGTCAGTGGGCCCAGAAAGAATTGCAAACATCAGATGTTGGGTATGTAATACATGTTGAGCATTAGGACTGACAGGGTTCAAAAAGTTTTTCTGAAGGCTTTCTCCTTAACAGAAAATGTTTTCCAGAAGGTATCATATGCTTACTAGGCCATTTGGCAGGTGAAGAGCATTAAAGCGTATAATTATCCTGCATCTGTTTTCTTGGCAATACAATTGACCCATGATCCTATACTGAAGCTGATTATGTTTCCTTTGATAATTCCTGCTGTCTTTCAACTCTTTTCTCTCTTTTACTCAATTGGAATTTTTTTGTTTGAAATTGGCATTATTTTCATGATAGAAAGCTTGATTTAGACTTTTTTTTTTTTTTTTTTTTTTTGATGGGTAAAAAGCAAAGTATATTTGATTTAGAATTTGTTCCCTCTCTCTATGGTTCTTCTCTATTTTCCTCAAAGTCCATTCTTGGAAACTGCTTTCACTTTTGCTTAATTTCTTTCTCTTCTGCTTCCTTGAAACCATTCTGAAATTTGTGTCTTTGAAAAATGAAAATCTATGTTCACTTCAAGCTATTATGGGAAGCTAAACATTTTTCCTTTTTTTCTCTAAGATGAATAAAGAATCAAATTGAATTAAAAAGAGCGGCCCAAGGTGTAGAAAACGAGATGGGAAGAATTGAGGAAAGAATTGCTTGTATTTTTCATTGATTCAACGTACGTATATATACAAGAGTCTGAGTATATACAATAGGAAAGTCAATCTAACATTCCTAATCAGTTGCAAACCTACAAGTACAGTATTTTACATAACCCTCCCTCTCAAGTCGGAGCATAAATGTTAATCATACCCAATTTGTTACGGAGATAACAAACCACTTAGAGCCTTTGTGAAAATATCACCCAACTGTTCTCTAGTCTTAACATATCCTATAGAAATCAAATCGAGTTGTATTTTCTCAAGACCAAAATGATAATCTATCTCAATATACTTAGTTCATTCATGGAATATAGGATTAGATGAAGGCAGCTTGGTTGTCACACAAAACTTTTGCTAGGACCAAAGTTTAAATATCTACTTCCATCAAGAGTTGATAAAGTCATATGATTTTTTTATTTTTTTTTTTGAGCGGCTATAAAGTCATATGATCTCACACACAAACTGTGTCATTGCTCTATATTCAGACTCTGCACTCGAATGAGAAACAACCCATTGTTTCTTGCTCTTCCATGAGACTAAGTTTCCACAACAAAGACACAGTAACCTGGAGTGGATCTCCTATCTTCCTTAGATTCTTCCCAATCAGCATCTGACGCTTAGCAATTAGGCTATCTAAATTTTCTACCATTTCTATAGGAATTACTTTTCTCTAAATTGATCCTCACAAAAACACATGCAATATACCTAATGATGAGAAGCATTACAAAAAACATGAATGTCATCAACAAATAATAAATGGAAAATCTGAACACCTTCCCCATTCTTACTCAACACCTCACAACTAGATAAGAAACCTCTAGCTGCCACTCTTTTCAAGAGCCAAATGAACACCTCCATTACAATCACAAATCAATAAAGAAAAAGAGGATCCCCTTTATGCAATCCCTAAGAGCTTGGAAAATCCTAAGGGGTTCCATTCACCAAAACAAAGCACCTTGCCATAGACATGCACCACTTAATCCACCCAATCCTTCACCTCAAAGCTCCTTTTTTGCAAAACATAAAGCAAAAAATACTAGTACATGTGATCAAAAGCCTTCTTTATGACTAGTTTGCACAAAATACCACTCTCATTACTTCTTAAAATCAAATCAATAGCCTGATCAATGACAAGTATGGCATCCAAAATCTGTTTACCTCCATAAATGAACTTTGAGCCATAGGAACCACTTTTATCAACCGCTTTCTTTAGTGCATTGGCTTAACACCTTGACCAACCACTTGTATAAACCTCGTCCCCTTTCCCTTCCTCCTCCTCTTTATAATGAATTAAAATCAAAATAGTTACATTTAGTCATTAACACTCTTCTCAAAACTGCCAAGCACATGGAACTCCCTAAAAGGGTCGTTTATCTCATCTTTTACGATATCCCAAGAAAACTACCAAAAGGCCACAGAAAAGCCATCTAGCCATGGCACCTAATCCCCAATGAAACCTAAAAAAAACAAATAAAGATAGCTGTTAGATATTGTACAGTCTTTTCCTTTATTGTCTTACTGTATTGTGAGTCCTATATATATAAGCCCAATATGTAATGTAGAGATGAGATTCATTATTCGTGAGGAAATAATAAATTAGAATTCTCTATTTTTCTTCACGGCATCAGCCAAGAGAGAAAACCTAATTTTTTTTTTGGGTGATCGCGAGCCATTCGATCTCCTTCTCCTCGCCGGCCAGATTTTTCTCACCACCGCATCGCCGGCGCCACATCGCGCCGCCGCAAATATCGCCGGGCCGGCGACCCGTGAAGCTCTTCCTACTGGAACCACGCATTCAAGCCTGTAGGGTCGATCTACACGCCGGTGGCCACCGGCCGGAAATCAGATCACATCGCAGCCACACGCGCGTGTCTTCTCCGGCAGCTTGCCGTCCACGCGCCGGGGCGTGAGTGCGCGTAGGGCGTGGGCTCTTCCTCCGGCGGACTCCGGCCTCCAGTCGTGGCCGCCCGCGCCCGCCTGCGTTCTAGCCGCTCCCGGCGGCCCATTCCGAAAGCACTTCTTCTCCACCTTCGCCTTTTGCCGCCGCCTTCGCCTCTTCCGTGGCTTCGGCCCATCTTCGCCGCTTCTGGGCCATCTTCGCCTGGCCTACCATCTTCGGGCCGTATTCTCACTGGGCCAGTCCCCTTTTCTTCATCTCAAGCTCCACACCGTGATTCGCCTCTTATTAGGCTCTCTTCAATCCAAACGTGGTTCAATCTCCGCTCAAAGGATATGGCACCAAAAATTCTATTTTTACGCCTCTCATATCTCTCGATCTCCTACTATCACATTTAAAAATTGATCGGGTAGTGAGAATTATCTCTCCCGGGCTACTGTGGAACTCGTTCATAGACAGGTTACGAGGATCATCTTATTACACCGGAGGATGATATACCTGGTGTTGACAAGGTGCACTGGAAGAAAATAGATGCACAACTATAGCGTGACATGGCAATGGCTGATCCGTAATTTCGCGCTTCATCTTCAAGCTTACAAGACATGTTCTAAGTTTTGAATCAAGAAAAGCTCTATACACGAATGATATCCAAAGGCCTTTATATGTGGCTTCGCCATTGTTAATATCCGCCTAACAAGACATGTGGATCTATCTAATTATATTGGCGCATTGCCTCCTCTTAAGGAGGAGTTCCCGACATCGATGCCTCTTACCAGTGACGCCGGGGCTCAACAACCAGCTGACAAGTTCTTTATGGTCCTTACTCATCACCCGTCCTGATTCGAGACCTCCCAGATCAAATTCTCGTAGCCACCCCATCCTCGATGATGTGTTTGCTCGCTCCTCCGTATCTCCTCCACACGTATTCTGCTATCCGATACCCCTTTAGATTCTTCCTGTTAGTTTCTCATACTAACCTCTGAGGACGCAGTGTGCCCGAGGTTTGCGACAACGTCTCATTGCCCTATTGCAATAAGCTCGACCACACACCCGTGATCGCGTTATCGCTGGTATGGACGTCCTCCCCGTGACCGCACACGCGGCCCGGCCTTCTCGATTCTTACTTCTCACGCCCCAGACTGAAATTCTCGCAGACATCTCGTGGTGTTCCACCGACAAGGAGTGATGATGCTCATTCGCTATCATGTACCAAGTCGACTGCTGCCTTCGCGCTTCGCACGGCAATGCCTCATTTTACTCATACATCTTCTCTCGACCCCGGATTCTCGACTCTGGTGCTTCCGATCATATTTCTGGTAATAAAGATCTTTTCTCTTCTCTTACTACTACCCTACTTTACTCATCGTTACCTTAGCTAATGGTTCTCAACCGTGGCTAAAGGTATTGGTTCGCTCATCCTCTCCTTCCTACCTTCACCTCTCGCCCTTTATACTCCCGAAAGTGTCCTTTAATCTTACTTCTATCAAGAAATCACTGCATTTAATCGTTCCATTATTTTTCTCGATAAATTCGTGGATCTGGCAGACCTGAAAGTACTAGGAAGATGATCGCACTCACGTGAGTCACAGGCCTCATCAATTCTTCACCTCGCAATCATCCCGCACTTATGCTTCCACCGATGCTCCACCTCATCCACAAATGTCTGGCCACCCTAGTCTTTCTAAGTTCCAAAAGATGGTCCCTCGTTTTTCCACTTTGTCGCCACTGCTGCGGCGCGAGTCCTATCACTGGGAAACATACTCGTGTCTCGCCCCGCTAGCCGCTTGAATAATCTGCGCAACATCTCCTCGACCTTGTCCACACCGATGTTCGGGGTCCTCACTGGACCGCCTACTTTGGGGGTTTTCGTATTTTGTCACTTTCATTGATGACTATTCTCGATGTACTTGGTTATTTTTACGAAAACTCGAAATGGAAGTTATTTTCATTTTCCGCAAATTTTACGAAATTCTACCCACTCAATATTTCTATTCGCGTGTTACGTGAAGGATAATGCCCGAGAATATTTTTCGCACCCTTTATTTCATTTATGTCCCAACACGATCCTTCACCGGGGCCTTCTCAGGCTCATACTCCCAACAAAACGGGGTAGCCGAACGTAAGAATCGCCATCTTATCGAGACAGCTCGCACTCTCCTTCCACTCATCATGTTCCTTTCGTTGGGGGACGCCGCCCCACAAACTTCTTATTTGATTAATCGTATGCTCCTCATCTCAGACATACGCCATTCCTCATTCACTCTTTTCCCGACTAACCTCTTTATTTCCTTCCTCCTCGTGTTTTTTGGGTCAGATTTCGCTTGTTCATATTCTCACTCCAGACAAGATGCTTTCACCCGCGCCACGAAAACGATCTTCCCAGCTACTCCCACTCGTATGGGTTATCATGTTATTCCTCGTGACTCCATCGACACTTTATCTCCGCTGATGTCACCTTCTTCGAGGACTCCCCCTTCTTCTTCTCCTCCTCCGAGTCTCTTCCCGTTACTGATGTCTTACCCCTTCCTATCATCTCCTCGCCTAAATTTGATGGTCTATCTTCTCGGTCCCCGTGCTCCACACACGCCTGCCCCCGTGCCGCTTGCTCCTTTCCCCTTCCGCCGAGGCCCCCGTTGACTCACTTCCTCTCCCTTCCGCTTCTCCTACCCCGCCCCGCCTCACATCGATGACTCGCCATCGCCTTCTGAAGGTAATCGCCTACTAGCAATCCTCATCCTATTTACAATTTTTCAGCTTACCATCGATTATCTTCCACCTACTCGAGATTTGTTTCTACTATTTCCACCGTCTCTCTTCCTAAGAACACCAACGGCACTTTCCCATCCGAAAGTTCTGGCGACAGCAATGGTAGATGAAATGGTCGCTTCCGCGACCCACCGCACTCGATCTTGTTGTTTCGCTACCGTAAGTTTCAGCTTGGTCATTCGCCGGGTCTGGCACGCTTAAGGTCGGGTCCCGATGGTCGCCGACGCCTTGGGCGCCCGCTGTCATGAAAGGATATACTCGTGTTTATGGTTCGATTATGGTGACACCTTCCCCGCTGCCAAGATTGCTTCGTCCGTCTCGCTTCTATGGTCGCGGTGTGTTCCCGGCCGCTTTCAATCGATATTAAAAATGTTTTCACGCGACCTCGCCGGTGAGCTTATATGGTTAACCACCGGGCTTTGTTGCTCGTGTGGGGAGTCCGGGGTTTAGTGTGCAGTTACGCCGCTCTCTATACGCTCAAGCACCCCTCGAGCATGGCTCGCCGTTTAGTTCATTGCTCAAGAATTTGGCATAAGCCGCAGCGATGTGCCAGACTATCTGGGTTTTTTTATCATCATAACTCTTCTGGGCGTTGTATTTATCCTGTTGTTTACGTGGATGACATCGCCACATTCGGGGCAAAGGATAAGGATGGTATTCAGAAACTAAAGCAACATCTTTTCACCCACTTTCAAACTAAAGACTTGGGGAAACTCAAGTACTTTTTGGGAATTGAGATAGCTCAATCCAGTTCTGGCGTAGTCCTCTCCCAACGGAAGTATGCTTTAGACATCTTGGAAGAAACCGGTATGTTAGATCATCAGAACCATTGACACTCCCATGGGATCCTAATGCCAAACTCAGACAGACGTGGGAGTCTTTTCTGAGATCCTGGAGATATCGACGACCGGTAGGTAACCGACTATCTTACCATTACTCCTGCACGTACATTTCCTTTCCTGGTAGTGTTGTTAGTCAATTCCTTGCCAAATACCATGTGATAGCCATCGATGTCGTAATCCGCATTCTTCGATATATTAAAAGTACACCAGTCAAGGTGTTGTACGAATAGAGGTCACACCTGTGTTATCAAGTCACACGATGCATCAATGGGCTCACCCACGTATAGATCGCCCACTTCCGGCATCGCGGTTTCTTACTGCGGTAACCCAATATCCCGGGAAGAGTAAGAACAACATGTAGTGGCTGGGATTCCATACCGCCGTGCATCGAGCCATGGCCTCGCAACATGTGAACTCATACGGTCGGTGACACCTTCTCCGCGAGTCGAGATTCGAAAGGGTGAACAGATGAAGCTCATTCGCGGATAACCGTGCCGCTTTGCATATCGCATCCAACCCGCCTTCCATGAAAGGACCAACACATCAAGTCGGGATCGCCACTTCATTGCAGGTAAGATCGCATCAGATGTGTATAAACTTTACTAGTTTTGTCAATTCAAATGATCAACCAGCGCATTTTTACTAAATCTCGAGGTCCTAGAATTAAATATTTAGACAAGCTTCGTGCATATGACATATATGCTCCAAATTCGAGGGGAGTGTTAGATATCAGACAATTTTTCCTTTATCGTCTTATCAGATTGCGGAGTCCTATATATATGCCCAATATGTAATGTAGAGGACAGATTCATTATTCAGAGGAAATAATAAAATTAGAATTCTATTTTTCTTCACAATAAATTTTTAAGAAAGGTCAGTGCTCCCCATAAATCGCGCTGGGGAGTCTTCTCGATTTTATCCGTCTGGCCATGATTCTTTCTTAGGATGGAAGGGTACTTTTCTTGCCAAGGTAAAGAGAAGAGTTTGGAATGTGGGTCCTTTGTGCATTTTTTGGACAGTTTGGAAGACTAGAAATGGCATCATATTTAGTGGTGAGGTTTTGTCTATACAAAGGTTAAAGTCTTCTTTCAGACATCTGGGTCGAGACTAAGGTGTCAATAAGAGATGGACTTATGAGGCTATGTGACCCTTGCTCATTTCATTGATTGCGGGAGCTTAGTGTTTTTTAGGCACTTTGCTCTTTCGGGGTTTCAGAAGGGGGGTGAGGTTTTCTCGCTTCTTGCAACCTTTCGGGGTGCCTCTTCTTTAATATGTTGAGAGAAAAGGAATACATTGATTCTCATTTAATTTACAAAAAGAGGAAACATACATATTTATACTCTAGTGTTATGGAAAAAGGAAACAGAGTTGTAGCTCCACTAGAGACTAAAGAGATAAGAAAATAATCCTCGAAATGGATTACAGATTAAACCTAACACTCCCCTCGTTCTAGAAAGATAAAAGCGTCAAAAGCACTGCTCATACATATATACTTTATCCTAGGACCTCTAAGAGACTTAGTGAAGATATCTGCTAATTGGTCATTAGAGTTGACAAAACTAGTAGATATGCATCCTGATACAATCTTTTCTATGATAAAGTGGCAATCCACTTCGATGTGTTTGGTCGTCTTATGGAAAACTGGGTTAGATGAAATATGCAAGGCGGCTTGATTATCACATATAAGCTTCCATTCGCTCATCCTTCCTAAATCTTAAATTTCTCGGTACATGTTTCAACCATACGAAAGTTCACATGTTCGTAAGGCCATAGCTCAAGACTCGTCAAGACTGATCACATTACATCTCTGCTTCTTACTCTTCCGTGGATATTAAGTTACCTCTAATGAACACAATACCCCTATGTAGAACGTTATCTACGGTGAGCTTTGCCTACTTCCCGCATCACTCGTATCCAACAACCGGCATGACTTTTCTAATACAACACCCCTTGACATGGTGTTCCTTTGATATAATCTGAGAATACGAACTACAACATCCCAAAGGGCTACCACAAGGTGATCAGAGGAACTCCGGCTAATCCACGCCAATGCGAAACGAGATGTCGTGCCGAGTGATGGGTGAGATAGTTCAGCTTTACCTATTGCCGTCGATATCTCCCTGATCTCGAGAAGCTCCCGACTTAGCAGCCAAGTTTGACATTCTGATCCATGAGTGTTCTATAGCTTACGCCTAACATACCAAGATTCAATATATCCAAGGTATACTTCCTTCTCGAGAAATAACCACTTCCTAATTAGATCTGTTACCTCAATGCCTAGAAAATACTTAAGTTTCCCCAAGTCTTTTGTCTGAAAGTGGTTGATGAGGTGTCGTTTTCAGTCAACACCGGCCCCGGTCGTTGCATAATAACAATATCATCCACTTACAACAATCAAGTAAATACACTTTCAAGAGGGGATGAACGATGATAAAAACTAATTCGCCTGCGCCAATCATGCCAAACTTCGAACCACTCGAGCTAAACCGACTAAACCAAGCTGAGGAGACTCAAGCTTTAATTATGCTTAACGGACGCACTTACATACCAAACCGCACTTCCTAAGCAACAAAACCAGGTGGTTGCTCCATATAAACCTCCTCGGCGAGATCACCATGAAGAAAGGCATTCTTGATATCCAACTGAAAAAGAGGCCATGAACGCATAGCAACCATAGAAAGAAGCAAGCGAACAGAGGCAATCTTAGCCACCGGAGAAAAAGTATCATAATAGTCTGAGCCATATTGCTGAGTGTACCCCTTGGCAACCAAACTGCCTTGCCGACCAATCCGACTTCATCAAGTCCCACCTTCATCAGAGCAAACCCAACGACAACCAACGTGAGACTCGACAGAAGAAGAGCCACAAAGCCACATGTGTCATCGAGGAAGAGCATCCATTTCACCCATTGCCTGCTTCCCAAATTAATGAGAGAGTCTTCACTAGTTGCTTTTGTGGGCAGAGACGAAGACAAGGTAAACAAAAGCAAAGTAGGTAAAGATAAACGATGAAAGCTAAGAAATTATAAATGATGTGGGTTAGAAGTAGAAATGGTACCTTTCGAATGGCAATAGGTATCATCGCACTGGCCATGAACTCCGAAAGAGCAGAGACGATCATGCATAAGAGATGAGTCAACAAGAGGCCTGGTAGAGGACGAGGACGGCGAGTATAGACTCGCTGGGCCGAGTCACTGGCTATCCGAGCGGGAAGTGGAAATCGAGAGTGGTAAAACAAGATGAATAGATAAGACTGAGCAAAGTAGGACGACCGTAGAGACAAGTAGCGAGGAATCTTCAAAGAAGGTGACATCAGCAGAGATAAAGTAGCGATTAGTATTGGGAGAATAACAACGATAACCCCTCTGAAGGCTAGAATAACCCAAGAAGACACACTTCGTGGCTTTGGCAAAGAGTTTGTCTTGGCAAAGAGTTTGTCTTGCCCAAGAGTGAGAATATAAACAAAACAAACACAACCAAAGACACGAGGGTGATAAAAGAGAGGTTGAGTAGGTAGTAAGATAGAATGAGGGATCTAATCATGCAAAACAGAGGAGGGCATATGATTAATCAAATAACAAGCAGCTAAGATAGCATCCCCCATAAACATTAAGGAACCTTATGATGGAGGAGGAGAGTGCAGCTGCCTCAACTAAATGACGATTCTTACGCCACCTACTCCATTTTGCTGGCGAACAGCAAGATGATTTCGCAGAAGAATCCTGTTGAAGACATAAGAAGATAATGGCGTAGAGAAATATTCTACATTATCACTTCTTGAATACTAATAAGTATTGAATTGAGTGCGACTTCAAAAAGATGAAATTTTTGAAAGATGGAAAATAACCCAACTCGAGTTTTCATTAAAAATAACCAAGTACATCGAATAATCATCTATAAAGTAACAGTAATAAAATCCTAAAGTAAAGGTGTAATCGAGAAGGACTCCTGCAATATCAATGTGAACAAGCTCAAAATGAGACTTTGTCCGAGGATCTAAAAAGCTTGGGAATAAGAGGCCGAGCATGTTTCCTGTCGATGTGACTCACACCAAGCCGCATAAACTGTAAAAATGAGAACCACTCTTCAAACTGAGAGGCGATGACCAAGACGATCATGGAAGGAGGAGAGGAGCTTCCGTGGAAGTACAAGCAGTGGAACAAAGAGGTGAGCTGAGGAAAGAGGGGCCTTGTGACCTGCGGTCCGATGCCAATCGGGCCTCCCCGTACGCCTGGCCCCGCATAAGTTACAGAGTCAGGTAAAAGTAATTACATTAAATGAAGATCACAAGTCAACTTACTAATGGAAATAAGATTAAAAGGAAAATTAGGAACATAAAGCAATGCAGGTAAGGGCAAGGAAGGGAGGGATAAACTAACTAATGCGCCTTTAGCTATGGTTTGAGAACCATTTAGCTGGCAATTGTAGGTAAAGGAGACGTGAAAGGTAAGAGGAAAAAAGGTCTTTATTACCGCAGATATGACTGCAGGCTCCAAAGACAAGGATCCAAGGTGTCAAGGAAATGTGTAAGGCAAGAAAGATACTCTGGCCCGGGGGCAAATTAAGCAATGGAGGAAGATTTGGCTGCTTGAGTGAGATGAAGGTACTCCTCATATTCACCGGGCGTAAGAATGACCCCCTGAGGTGTGGATGAGCTCCTTGAGACAGAACTCGAACATGCTGAATGATCAAAAGACTAAGCCAAATGAGCAGTACAAGGAGGTCGACCATGTAACTGATAAAGATCGATCACGGTGTGTCCGCCTATGGCGTGATGTGTATCGAGGACGCTGTCCTCTACTCCCGACGCTACCGCCAGCCCACCGAATCACCCTGAGAAAGAGACTAAGAAACCATCACAGAAGTGTCCGATGTAATCTTAAATCGCATGGATTAAGTGACAGTGGAGGTGTGGCGAAGTAACCGAGAGAGAGCCTCATCAAAGTCTGGAATAACTGCTCCAGTGAGTATCTATTCCCGGATGTTCTCAAAATCTGGCCCGAGGTTAAGTAGAAAAATGATCATAAAGACTCGATCCATCTGGATGGAAGTCTCACATTAGTAGACTTTGGCAAAATAGAGTACAGTTCATCCTTATGGGCATATCTGGCCCAACATAAGAAGATATATTCATACCAAGCTGTTTCAAATTGGCGATGGAGGATATTACCCGGTGGAGACGCTGAATATCGTTAGTGTACAGTTTCTTTACCTAATTCCAAAGAGTGTAGCAAGTTTTATAGGCCCCAATATTATATAATTCTTGTCATCAATAGATTGCCGAAGAATATTGCAAAGTAAAGCATCAGTTTTTTTCCATTAAGTACATTCATCTTGAGGAATACTTGTGTCCTCAGTAGTAAGATGATTCTCACATCCATTACCAATAAACCAAAGGTTCACTAAGTCTGCCCATGACTAATAATTTTCACTCCCTGTGAGTTTATCCAAGGTAATCATAGGAGTTCCAGATACAAAAGAATTAAAAGTCCGACCTTTTTCAAATGATACAGAGAAGTCTTTTCAAATTGATGTGAGATGAGAAATAAGTAGGAATCAACATATACAACTCCCAAGGTCCTCAAAATGTCATAGAGCTCCAGAAAACACAAAAACAATGGAGATTCAAAGTAAAGGAAACGAGGTGCGTTGGCCTGAGAGAGAAACTAAAACAGTAAGGGCTTTTCCTACGATCCGGGCGCCGTGGAGTGGATGGATGGGCTTGTTCACGCAGATTTAATTCCATCGGAGGAGGTGCGTGTAAAACAAAGTGTTACACGCGACCGGATCAAGATCGCATGAGCCGTGAGCGCAGGATGCTATTTTCCGCCGAATGACCTAAGGTAGATCGGAGGAGGCGATCCCGCTGGGTGTGCTCTTCACGGAATGGAGGTCGCCTGAAAATCCGGCCAGAAAAGCTCTACGACAAGGTACTCCGACGATGGTTTGGCTTCCGTGAGGACTATAATACGACCGGATTGTGACACTATTGATGGGCTCAAATCACTTACAAGCCGAAACCCTAACCCTAGTATTCTCAAACTCTTTTATGGCTCTAATACCATGTTGAGAGAAAAGGAATACATTGATTCTCATTTAATTTACAAAATGAGGAAACATACATATTTATACTCTAGTCTTATGGAAAAAGGCAACAAAGTTAGAGTCTAATAAGGAGACTAAAGAGAGAAGGAAAAGAATCCTAAATGGATTAGGAGACTAAACCTTAACATAATACATTTACTTACTTATCAAAAAAAATCCAAAGAGATTGGCTTTGTGGAAAAGATGGTTTATTTTTAAATGAGAAAGGATCACTCTCATTCGAAACACATCATCCAGCATGCCAATTTATATTATGTCTTTATTTCGTGTGTCAAGAGTCGTGGAAGTGCAAGAGAGGGGAAGCCTTATTTAGTGAAGTAGGAGGTGGTTTGCTCAACTAAGAGTTAGGGAGGATTGAGGGTTACAGGATCATCCACCCTTAATAGGGCCCTCTTATGCAAGTGGAGTTGGAGATTTGCAGTTGAAAGAGAGGAGAGTCTTTGTAAGAAAGTAATTAGTAGCAAGTGTGGTGTTGAAGAAGGGGGTGGTTCTCCCAAGGTGTAAGGGGTGGATATGGTGTGAGCTTATGGAAGGAAATTAGCAAGAAAAATTCTCTAATTCGCAATAACATTGGCTCTTGATGGGATGGTAAAAGAGTAAAATTAAAGGCTTGTCAGGCCCTTTGCTTAATATATTCTACTATTTATTCATCAAAAAAATCGAAGAATAATAGCTTAAATTATTTGGATTTATGTGATATGTTCCTCTCTTTATTTGTCGTAGCCAAGTCAAAAGATGATTGGGTGGCGGATGAGTGGGATTCTTCGAGCAAGGTGGGAGGGTGGAATTCTTATTTCTTGAGATCCTTTAACGATTGGAAGGTGGAGTTTGTGGGGCAGTTTATTGCTACAATTCAAGGGAAGAGGGTAACCTAAGAGGTGAATGATATGGTGCTTTAGGGAGAGAACAAGAATGGGAATTTCACAGTTAATTTTAGTTTCGTAGTTGGGACTCTAAGGAGTGAAGCCCTCTTCAAGCATGAAATCATTTGGAATTCCTGTGCCTCCCAAAGGTTTCTTTACTGAAGCTTGTAAGTGGTTGGTCAATTTCTGGATCAACTCAAGAGGAGGGGGTGGCTTTTAGCAAACCGATGCTTTTTTTGTCCACAAGAAGAAGAGTCGATTGATCATTTGTTAACCCATTGTTCAAAGGCTAGATCTTATGAAAGTTAGTTTTATTTGTTTTTGGAGTATCTTAGGTTTTTCCCTCAACGGTAAGTGAGAGTTAAATTGGTTGGAAGGGCTCTTTTGTGGGGAGAAAGCAGTCATGTAAGGTCGCTTCCATTATGCATTTTTTGGTCAATGTGGAAAGAAGAAATAGAATAGTTTTTGGAAATGTAGAACTTTCTATACAAAGATTGAGGAGTTCTTTTGTATGTAATTTGTGGTCTTGGGCCAAGGGGTTTATATATAAAGGGCCTCTAACCTTAATCAGTTTTTTGGATCGGGTAGGATCCGGGTAAGGGAGGATGAGTAGTTCCATTCCTTTTTGTTGTTTTTGAGCCCTTAGGCTTCTTTATATACTCACTATATGTTTTCACAGCCTCAAATTTTTATTAATACAATACTTCATTTATCCATCCAAAAAAAAAAATTATCTAAACCATAAAAAGCATAATCATTACCTGATCCTAACTCCAAAAAGTTTCAAAACTCGACAAAATGGAACCTCGTCAAATAGGTAGTGTTATACCTTGCATTCAGGTAACTTGTATATTGTTGCAAAAATTGAGAAAAACCTTCAATCGCTCTTGAAGAATAAACTCCTTTACACCTAAAATAAAGCATTACAAAACAAATTATAGGGGGGAAAATTATAAATGGACAAATACAACATATGTGAAGCTAAAGGAAAAGATAAAAATGGAATAGCTCATACAAGGAAAAGATATATTCAGAACCATGTACATACAACATGTATATTTAATCACAATAAATAAGGATCAACCTATTGAACTACAATAAACTATTCAGTCTCAGAACAATAATCTGAACTATGATTTAGCTTAAACATGAAGGTTTTAGCTTTTCAAACATCCATCCTATTCAATCAAGTGATTTATCAAAAAGTTGTCAAGAGGAGTAATGTCTAAGCATCAATGAAAAACAGAAACCTAATTAAGACCTAAGATACCTAAACCACTCAATTCCAAACTTCAATAATACGCATTATCTAGCTTAAAGAAAAGTGTCAAAACGATTTGCTTAAAAAAAAAAAAGATTCTCCATTAAAACTTGAATTTAAAGCCTCTCAAATCTCCTCAACTCTTTACCACTTGCGTCAAGCCTCAAAGGCATCATTATTTAAATCACTAATAGAGCATGGAAAAACATTTATGCATTCCACAAACCTCCAAGCATTTATTTGGCCTTCTCTAAATGCATTCATCAAAAAAACTAATACTAAGATTTTTGAGTTAAATTTCATCACAATTTTTGCATCTTTCAAAATTATACAGGTCACTACAGTTAGATCACAAAACCACTCCAGAAAGGAAGATATGCAACTTTGACATTCCTAAATAACAAATAAAAATCAAGAAGAAAATTTGCAAAAAAGAAAAAAAATTGATAGATAAGAAGAAAAAATATATTCAGAAAAACACAAAAGACAGCATAAAAGGCAGTCCAGCTAGCGTATACAGGACGTATACAGAGGGAGCCAAAGGCCTAAACAAAAAGAGGGCTCGAACAACCCAACCAGCAAGCTAAAGAAAACAGAAAAGGCTTCTTACAAAAAAGAAATACCAAAGACTATGATTTTGCCATTATCTTGCCCATCATAAGATCTTGACACATGCCCCTAGGAGTACAACCCAAGAGAAAATTATCTAAACTACAATCTCCCATAATGGAACATAATAAAATCACTTCTTTTTTTTTTTATCGGTAACAAAATCAAATATTTTTTAAGCACTGGAAATAGTGTAGGTAACCAATCAAATTGAGAACAAACCGAAATCTTTATGGTGCACAGGATCATTCAATGCTTGTATGAATGAGCCAAATACAAAACTTTCAGGCACTGACTTAGCAAAACTATGCTCTTCCACTAATTCCCAAAAATGACTGCATGATTAAGCACCTGGACTGCAATATATATGCAAATGGAAATGAGGAAGCAATGAACAGGACACGGTTTGGAATAACTAGTTTGGCTATATGATGATTGATAATACACGTGTACAGCAACTGATTCTAGTACACAAAAAAGTAACTTAAGTGATTAATCAGCTTACTAACAAGGTAGTGGTACCTTGAGGATTGTCATGACAGAGACCCCGTTCCCACAAGATGGATAGCCAATTAAAGACTTCCTCCATAGAACTCATTTGATTTTGAAAAATCTCCCCATTCACAGAGTTGATAGAGTAATTAGGGGAAGAAAATGAAGCAACAAGGTAATCTGCAAGGAACTGTTAATGTTCAGCAAATAACACATTAGCAAATGGCATATTAACTATGACACGTTCAAGAAAACCTAATGCTTTAGGAAAAGGAAAGGTTACAAAATCTGAAGATAATATGCTGAGATACTGAGCAATTATCAAGACACAGAGTAGAGATATGATATAGGATTTTACACACTCATTTTTGCTGTATTTGAGAAGATAAGACTGGATAGGATGCCCACAGAGCACGGACATTTACGAACAGAGCAGCACTATATACTATATATATAACTAACAAGAATTTGTAGAATATCATCTAAATTAACTACCAACTCAGTTGAATCAACCATGTGAAAGGTTGATTTTTATGCATTATAAACCAACTACAGAACACAAGATTTGAACTGTCAAGATCACCTGATGCTTGATTCAATGTAAGATATCTATACAATGCTTCAATCCTCACGTGCAAATAGACGGATTTGGTGAGAAATACCAGGTTTGAAATAATATCACGATAACAGATGTTCAGAATATATATGTTGATAGAAGAGAAGAAGGTAGAGGACAAATAACAACTACACTAAAATATAGAATCAGAGCACTGAGAAGATACTCATAACAGAGCACCCAAGCAGATTCAACAGATGAAGGACGAATGACCACGGCTGTCACTGACCCGCCCACGCCACTTATCCCAACCTGCTCAAAAGATCCAGAGATCACTCATTGATTTTTGATCTCCCAGCAGAAACACATCTACCACAACTAATGGTCAAAAGATGAACTAATGATCGTATTAAGGTGTGTATATCCTAAATGACAGACTGAGGAAGAGGCGAGATCTGTTCCCGCTCAGAGATAGAGATATCTACTTATGGCTGAAAACTTTTATTAATCATCAGTGGTTCACTACCAAATTCATGTGAAATCACTGTGGAAGGGCACAACCTGCTCCATATAATCACAAGAGAACATGTACATCATCACCGTTATGCCTATAGTTTGCTTTGACTATGTACTAGCCTTTCTTGTCCACTAACCAAAAAAATTTATCCTTCTTCCCCTAGAAGACTTTTCTACTACTAATCAGACTGATTAGTCTCTGAGTTTTTTCCATCTCCCAATCATTAAAAGGTCTAATAAATCTCAGGTTCCACCCTCCTTCTCCCCCCCGTGGTTTCCCAAACCTCTCCCACTGTGGCCCCTTTTGAAGCAACTACAGCATACAACCTTGGGAAAGAGACACACAACAGATTCTCCCCACACCACCCATCTTCCCAAAATCTAATACGACCCCCATCACCTAGCATGAAATTGCACTTTTGTTTCAATTGTTGGGCTTCTTTTCAAATACCCTTCCACAAGCCCATCCCAAAACTACCCCTTGGCTCTCTAGCCCATATTTTAATTTAATCAAGTCCTTTTAAGGGGGGGGTTTGTCCTCCATAGCCAACCTCCAATTCCACTTGCCAAGAAGGGACTTGTTAAGATTCAACATACTTCGGATGCGAAGCCCTCCTCCCGCTAGTACATTACGCTTCCAATTCACTAAGTGAATTTTTCGTCTGTGCTACTCCCGATGAGTGCCTAAAACACTCAGAGTATACCCACGTCTGTCCTAGGTTTAGCGTTATTTGGGCGCTTAAATATGTGGCTTGGCAGCTCGATACCGAAAGTATGCAAATTCCGCGGAATGCAAAGGAAGTGAAAAGAGCAAACTTTGGCCAAATCGGAGCGCTGGAAAGCACGCATGAAAGCTGACCTGAGCGCCGCTGACGCTTCCAACGCCGCGACGTCCCAACGCCGTGACGTCCAACGCCGCTGCCACTGGGTCAACCAATGCAAAGTCCACAAGCAGAACGCCGACGCCGGGCCACGTAGATCCGCTCCATCATTAAAAGCACCGGGCGGGTTCGCACCGTACCCGGAGGCGCATTTAACAAGGGCACTAATTCCAAAGCAAAGAGCGACACGACTTCAAGAAGAACCCGTGATTTGTATTGTTTCATTTTGGACAATAATAAGATGTTTTGAGATTAGATATCTACATTTTCTTATTCAAGATAAGTTTTAGATCTATATCTAGGGTGTTGTTGAACCTCACACATGTTCATGGATTAAAGATCAGAATTTATGTTATTCATTTGTTTATAAAATTGTTTAGACCGCTTTATATATCTATAATTCAATTATATGGTGATAAGTTCCAGCCAACATTAGCATAATCATACCGGGAATCCGAGATTCGGGAGAGATGAGGGGGTTATCCAGAGATCCGAGTAGAAGCAATTTCAAATTTCTGATCTTGCAAATAGAGATATTCCGATCCTCGAAGGTGCATTTGAGGGTAGAACACGGTTTCTAACACCGAGTCGGGATAGAGATATACTCAATTCTATTCACGATAGCGATATACTGAGAGAAGATATCTCGTAAGTAAGATCACCTCGCTATCAACAAATTATAAATACATCGAATAATAACATCTTGTAAGAAATAATCCATCGAAGGTGATGTGGGAGTATATAACTTCTAGTCTTCAATACTAAGAATTCATTGTAATCAATAGCTTAATTGAAATTCACACACTAGATCTCTTCTTACAATACACTATTCAGAGCATTATCTAAAAGCAACATCTTTGTATTCAACTCACCGTCCCTGAATCATATCCGTATCTTTCGTACACTATATTACTGGGGCGACGCGGCACTACAGACCTAGCGTGAGATATATTTTTCACATCACGCTTTCGGCCTATCACCCCCACCCCATAAGAAGTCTCACTAGATTTTCTCCAATCTAGACTTTACCCTCTTTGGGATTCTAAACAAAGAAATAGTGTAGATGGGCAAGTTAGAGAGTGTGCTCTTGATTAGAGTCAATCTTCCCCCTTTTGAGATATAATGCCTCTTCCATAAAGATAGTTTCTTTCTAAATCTTTCCTCCACCCCATCCCAAACCTATAGGGAATTTTGTCTCATACCTAGGGGAAGGCCAAGATAATTGGAGGATAGAACTCCTATCCTACACCCCGCCCCGTGCCGTGACATCTAAACCATCACATCACTAACCAAATGTGATTAAGCCTATCTAGATTGGATTTTCAGCCCAAAGAGATTGATCTGCATCATAACAAGATCCAATTGAGATAAGCTAACTAATCCTCGAGTCACTACAATACCATCAGAATATTTGGTAAAAAGCAAGCGGGTAACTGACAAACTCTTCACCATCTCTATTCGTGTGTTTAAAGCCCGGGAAGGAAAACTCCCCGTATGTGCCTTTGTCTACAAGGATGGAGAAAACTTCCATGCCAAGGGTGGTTGTCGTTCATGTGAGGTAAGAGGAGCGTATTGTCACGCCCTCATTCTCTTGGACACACCCTCATATGGGAAGGATCCCTCTAAGGGCACAAATGAGCCCCGGGCTGTCTTACATGTGATGGAGGAAATGTCTCCAGAGATCATGGAGCCTCCAGACTAGAGGAGTGGAGAAGATTCCAGAAGATACTGGAGAAGTCCACACATGAGTGGAAGGTTATGGGGAAGTATGGAAGATGAGAGAATTATCTAGAGTCTTCCAAAGATCACTTGCATATACTTGTACATAGTAGCGTAGTCTAGATTATTCTTGAATTGTAAGGAAACATTAAAGGTTCTAGAGTGTTCCATGGGAGCCTATAAATAGGTGGAGGCCTCATTTGGTCAAGGCACCCAACCAACCAAGAGTTGAGAGCATTCCAAGCATTGTAGAGCTTCTTTCCATCAATAAGAGTTCTTTCTTCCAAGTGTTCACTTGTGATCTCTTAGCATCCAAGTTGTGGGTAAAGCTAAGCTTAGCATAGTAAGCTAGGCAAGAGAAAAGGCTAACTTAGCAACTCGAAAGGTGAAGTTGTCTATGCCTCACGAGACCTGAGCGAAAGACTAAGTCCTAGTCACTATGGAGGCGGGTGTGAAAGCTATAAGAATGGAAAGGAATGTGACTGGTAGCAATGCGGCTCCCGTTTCTAGGGAAATGGAGGCGTGGGCATTTTGATTAGATAGGTGGAGTGGCGATGGTTCACCAAGGGATGCCTTCCCCTCTTTATTCACGATAGCTACTACTAAGGAGGCATAGGTAAAGGAGGTGTGGAGTGGTTCTTCTAAAGGGGTGGCTAGACTCCTTGCTTTGCCAAACATCTTAATGAGAGGAAGTAAGAGGAGATGGAGAGGTTTCTCTCGATGCTGAATAGGAGAAGTGATGAGAATAACTTGGTATGGGTGGGGACCAAAGATGGAAATTTCTCTATCAAAAGGTTATATAATGATTTGGAACCAAAGGCCCGCGAGTTTCCTTTATAAAGCGAAGTCTCGTCCCTTCCGAAGCGTGGTTTTTATCGGGAGGCTACCTAAAGTAGAATATTAACATCGACATATTCAAAACAAAGGCATAGCAAAAGAGAATAGTTGTTACTTGTGCAGAGAGGAGGAAAAGACTTGTGATCACATCATGTTACACTATGAAAAGACCAGCACTGTTTGGCATTTCTTATCATCCATCTTTGATTTTTCCCCTTCCAATAAGAGAGTTGCTCATTAGTTGACATGGCCCTTTTGTAGGAAGGGAAAGGAAAAAAAAGTATGGTAAACAACTCCATTATGTTCTTCTGTTTTTATGAGTCAAGGTCCCTCCTCAGTTATAGATTTTCAAGATTGGTTAGGATTAGGTCGAGGGGCTCATTTTCTTGTTAGTTTTTGTAAACGCCTTTGATACCTATAGTATAATCCTCGTATATCTCGGGACACTGCTTCTGGCATCATTTTTTAATACACTACTAGCTTACTTTCAAAATAAAAAGTTCCTACGTAAGATTCCGCTGCACCAAAAGATTACCCGTCAAAAACATAAATCAATATAGTATAAAATGTTCGTCATTGCCCATTGAACTAACAGAACAAACTATAAGAGAACAAATGCATTAAAGCAATCCCATATATGCCAACCTTCATAAATTTTGCAATCAACTCCTAATGTATCAACATCAAGATCACCCAAAATATAATTCAAAGTCCATGGAGTAATCGGAAAACTTCAAGATTCAGAATCACCTAAACATGAGAATACATGAAAAAACCCACCAAATTCAAGAAGGTTTGAACACAGCACCCAATATCAGAGAAATGTTTCGCTTGAATAGTTCACCAAATATTAAATCTAATTTTGATGGAAAGAACTAAAATCATTTTTATAAACTTATCAGTTACTAAAAAAGGAAAAAAGATACCATTAGCTGGTTTTTTTTTTTTTTTGATGAGCAAGAAGATATATTAACAAAGAGGCGCCGAATAGGCAACCCAAGAGATACAAAAAGGAGATACTCAACCCCTCACAAAAAGAACAACAAGAAGCATGTACAAAACCCCACCCAACTCAATTATCGCTCACCCAATCAATAAAATGCAAAAGGGCCGTGGGACCATCCACAAAAAACAACTTGGTCTCCGACCAAAGAAGATGTAAAAAAAAAATGCTTTAACTTTTGTAAAGAAAAGGCTTTGTTCTTAAAAACAATGTCATTCCTAGTTTTCTCCAAATTGCCTAAAAATGCACACACAACGTTCAAAGTAATCCAAGCTCTTCTCCGATCCTCAACGACAAAAGACCCTCTCCACCCCAAAAGGATGTCCCACACCGAGGAAATGACCCAAGAAACTCCAAAGAGAGAGAAACAACTCCCAAAGCAGTCTTGTCTGTGCACAATGAAGCATGAGGTGGTCAACGATCTCCTCCCACTCTCGTCTTTAGTTGATTTTAACTAGAAGATCCAAATCATCGTCATCATCACAAACAAGAAACCAAAAATAGCCTCTTTCTTAACTAGTTGAAGGCCATAGAGCATCACAATTTTTTTATAAGTAATCCAACAAACAAGTAAATTAAAGAAAGAGGGGCTAAAGCATACAAGAAGTATACAAAGGCTCCAAAAAATCAAGTCAAAAGAAAGGGGAAAGGAAAAACTATACCAGCCCCTATACTGTAACCAAAAAACCCAAAAAATCAATTACATCCAATGCATGTACATTCAGGTCAGTTTTTGCCTAAGACCATAGAGTGAATACAAAGGAATTTTTAATCCTTCGGGGCGAGGGCGCCACATCCTCAAAGACAGCCCTATTCATTTCCCTCCAAATTGTCCAAAAAATGCATAAAGGAGCTGCCATCCAAATCTTCCTTAAAGAATGTCAACTAACATGTTTGGTAATAATTCTTGTGAGAGTATATCTTTTTTGGATTCATTTATGATTTAGGTAGGAGCTAAGAACTATAGCCTGTTGTTTCTCTCTCCTCTTCTTTTATCTTTTTTTCTCACCCTTTTGGCAATTTTAACATGAATCTTATATACATTGGCAATGTCCTTTTTTGTTAGGTGCTCTTTTAGAGCATAGTTTTTTAAAGGTCACTCATTAAGTAAATGTGCATCCAAATAATGCACTCTCCTTTTATTTATAACCAAGGAACCTTCCACGACCAAACTCTTAGGACTCTCCATAGGGACCCAAATCTTAGGGTGCAACCACGTCTACATCAACCACCACCAAGTAAATCAAAGTATCACCAGTTGTAGGATTCAAACTAGGACCATGTGCGTCTTCTTGGGATCACAACCCAACATCCGCCTTAAATCCAAAAGGCTATCCCAATGTGACTATTAATAAAACCCTCATTATGGTCAAATTTTACCTCACAAATATGATTCTTCAACAACATCCTACGGTATAGATGATAGACCATAACAAAATAACAATCCAATAAAAAATGGCATTTTCAATTTTTTTCATAACCCAAGGAATTAGAAAAACAGTTCCAAAGCTGATAAGAATCTTACCAATCTGAAAGGATTCTTTCTTGATGTTTCCTTTGTTTATGTTTATAGGGAAAGTAACTTTGCAGATTGGAATTGATATGTAAATCAAAAAGAGCAAACAATGAAGAGAGGAACGATGCTTTGATCTTTTTTCTTTTTTTCCTTTTTTTTTTGGTAGGATATGTATTAACCCCTTAGGAGTCTTGACTCACTTTTCCTTTTCCTTATACAGTCTCATGTGACATCAATGTATAGGTCTCTTTAGTATTTTGGAGAATGTTTCTCCACCTTTTCTTCTGATTTAGATTTTGAAAGTTTGGGAAGGATATGCCATCCTTCGTTTGCACTTTTAGATCCATATCAATGAATATGTTTGTTAATGATAAAAAAGTAAAAAATAAACAAAACGTTTGGAGCAGATTTTTTGTCAAAAAATATACAGCAATGCTCAAGATAAATTCTTGTTTAGGGATTTCTTTTGTGATAAATGATGTTAGAGCACATGCTTATCCTAGAATGTGAGATTTTGGGTGTGTATTCAGGAGAGATCCATTGATGATATGAAGGGACATAGAAACATCATAATGCACCTGGTGATTCCAAGCTGCTTCAACCAAGTGAGTACCATACTCTTCCAGCATTTCGTAAAGAAGTATGAATGCTACCCACCGCGTCGACAGTCAAAAGAGATCAATCGACTGATAAATTCCCCCCACACCTAATGATTTGGCTTCCTTGTCAGCCCATCGCCCCCTCTTTGTCACATCACGAGGGCTTGAATTTTTCTGACACGATACCTTCTCTGGAACACCAGGATAGCACTGGCTTCCTTCATTCACATGTAGTATTGTCTTCAATATGTGTAGTGACTGCTTTCTTACTAGGCCTTCTTTGTCAACCTAACAAGCCCCACCAAAAAATATAAACAATAACAAAAGAACAGAAAATAAATATTTTTTATATTTTCCACATGTTTAGAAGCAAATCAAAGCAATAAGAAAGGACAAAAAGAACTGCTCAAAATACCAAGCCTCTTTTTATTTCACCCCAAAAGTCACTGTCAGCTCTTATGTCAAATTCTTTTGCTTTATCACTTGTATTGATCATTTCACATTCATCTGTGGATAGAAATAAGAGCAAATACAGAGAGCACATTATAGCACCCTTCCTTCCAAAGTGCCAAGAGGTACAGTACTTGCAGCAACTCCAAATTTCCTTTAGAAAACACACCCTGAAAGAACCAACAACTAGATGTTATTACGAGAAAATTTTGCAGCGCCCATGTGATAATAGGTGCTCATACATAAGGTCTATGAGCGATTAAATTGCTGCTCTCTACCTGGAAAGTATATGTCTTCTCATGAACCGAGATTTCAAAGGTTTTGTAGGACGAAAATGCTTTAAAAATTAATGGCAATAAGAAGTTTATCGCACAGGATCGATGGTCCCAACTCTGTGAAAGCAATTGAACTGAAATATTACATAGATCCCAAAGCAAATGTCCAGCAAATTTTTCTGCATGACAATGTTCATTTGCCAAGATCAATTTTGAGGTTGGAGCCTCTGGGTAATTTTGCAAGGCAGCATCTAGTATTGAGATAAGAATATGACATGATATTGGCAAGGAGAGAGAGAACATGGATTCTTCCATCATATCTGAATAATTTCCCTGTTGAATAGAAACCCCAGATATGGAGCACTCAGTCCATTGGTAGACAGCAGATACTTCATTTTCAAGCATCCCCATAGAGAGACCAACAGATCTTATCAAAATTGGTACCATGTTTTCCTCCAAGAGCCCCCACGAGTTTGTTTTTATCACAACACCGACAAATGATTCTGTAGTCTAAAACCAAAATCATGCAACCACACAACAAAATAGCCACAAAGCAATCATTAAATACTAATGGTAAGATTCAAAATACAAAATAAAAGCGCGTTTACTGTTTTACCTGGTTAAGTATTTCACGGTCAGATGTATGTACAATCTTCATCAGTGGAATAAAGCATTTCCAAGTAAACAATTGGAAGGCATCATAATTAACCCCTACAAAGACAAGATTGTCAACAGAAAGTTTGACCCAATATATCCTACTTCTTTGATCAATTGCATTAAAAGAGAGGCAAGCCCTATGGGAACCAGAAGCAGAATAGGAAACACAAACCCAAAGGTAATAAATAACAAATATATACAGAGCATAAAACTCCAATTTCTTCTTTTTTTATTTCTCAGGAAAGCATGGGAGACTAGAAGCATTGACCTTAATTTGGATCTTAGAAACTATGAGGGATGGACAAAGGAACAACAAGATCTCAGAAGAACTAGAATTAACTTTTCCTCTACATGTTCTACATTTTCTTTCACTTCACCCAATTTTCGATAAGTTTTTTCTGATTTATACTCTTCATAACAAGAAAAAAAAAGGAAAGAAAGAATTGATTTCCTATTAAGGTTTGTTCATCAATGAAATATAAATAAAAATAATTCATTTTGGAAAAAATTTCATTTTTATAAATTTATAATTAAAAAAATCTCACTGTGTTTTGTTTTGAATCTTTAAAATGTTTGGATTTTTGGAAATACGAAAATAATATTTTAATATGTTCAATAAATTATCCATTTTCAACAAATAATTTTTAAACAGCTTTTGAAACCTAACCTTGTTTTCAACCGTGTTTCCAGCGTCACTGTCGTTTTTTCTGTTCTCAAATTTGGAAAACAGTTTTCATTTCTATTACAGAAAAGGCCATTAATTTTTCCAAGCAAAAGGGTGCGAAACTCGATTAGGTAGACATCATAGTCAACCTTTCATCACAAGAAAATATAAAAACCTTCGGACGTAGAACACAACTCACCGGATTTCTCCAAGATGGGCAGACGGCACACAGAAAAGAAGAAATATGATTACACTGGTCCGAATCCAATTTCCTCTCATCCTTGGCAATGTCCTGTCAGACCAACCAAACACAACATGACATCAAATTCAATTACCCCCTTGTTTGATTGCTGGGAAAGTGAGAAAAAGTAAAACAAAGTAACAATTTTAAAGCCCAATTGATTTCTGAAAGGAAGTGAAACCCGCATTCAGTAAGCATGACACTTTGAATTCGTTAGTAGTCTTTTGTTTTGTTTTCTTTCTCCTGATATTTTCCCGCCAACCAAACTATGACTAGAAGATATTTCCAGATCATTCAAACGGGCGTTTTCAGAAAGACTACAACCTTGATGAGATCGCGAAAGCGCCGACGAAAGCAAAGCAAAGAAGCGAAGATGGAGATGAGGCGGTTACAGTCGCAAAATGCAATCCAACATCGCCGGAATACCTGCCGGCGGGACTTGCCGGAAGCTGTTCGACAGCGAGGAAATGAGAGACGCCATGGAATCTCTCTTGCTTACTTCCCAGAGAAGACGCAGATAGAGATGAAAACGTTAGATTTGGTTCATAATCTAAAGTGGTTTTATGATAAACCCTAAAGAGACGACTGCTGTAGTATTAGGAGGTTTTGCGTTAGCGTACTTGCTCTGTTTGTATCATGTTTGGATCTTTTTTTGGCGGATTTTTTTTTTTTTTTTCTTAATACACTTTAGTTTCTATGAGTTTTGTACGGAAGTAATGCTTTTAAAAATAAAAATCCGAATTCAAATGCTGGTTTCAAAAATATAACTAAAGTGAGCTGCTAAACATGGTAAATGGTCAAGAAGCCATAACGCCGCTATTAAACAAATTGTCAATGCCCTATGATTCGTAACGATCGCTATCGATTTTTTTTAAAGGCACTAAGGTTTCACACGCTATTATTAAACAAATTTTCAATGCCCAGCATTCAGAACGACGGTTATTTATTTTTTCTAAAGGCCGGCGTTCACAATGCCGGCTATTGACTATTTTTATGTTTGGTGAAGTCTGGCCTTAATTACTCTTAATAACATAAATAATATCAAGTCAACGCCAGATATAGTTGACTCCAACCAATTTAATTTAACTATAAAAACATGTCAAGATAAATAGTTGCAACTTCAAAACTAATACTTAATTGGAGAAAATAGTCGCCCAAATAATTTACATTAAAAATAATCAACCCGTTAAACTCAATTCAAATTCTCTAAATTAAAGTTCTAATCATACCTCATTTTCTCACTTTGATTGGATGTTTCGACTATATTAATTCAATATTCATTTGTAAATGCTTTTAAAAACTTTCGTCTACGCTTACTCATCAAAAAACGCTTTTAAAACTTTTCTCGCTTATAAATTAACTTTGTATTATGTATTTTATTGAAAAATAATCCATTTTAACAAAAATATAATTTATTATTTTATGTATTTACATGTGTTTTATAAAAATGATTAATATCTTTAGAAAATAATATTGAGTGTATTATTTGGAACTATGATAAAAATCGTAGGAAGTATTAGACATGTATGTACCTAAAGACATGCAAAGACATGTATGTACCAAATCATGCATATACCAAAACATTTAAATATATTAAAAAACATTTCGGCACAAATTTTCATATAAAAAATAATATGTATCAATGTGTCCTACAAGATGGTGCTTTATATTTCTTAGACGGCAATAAAATAAAATGTTCTTATCAATTAACAGTGGTCCCGCGGAGTCCGAGACTGAAATGAGGGATTACGGTTCGAGGTATCCGGCGGAGCCTGGCCAGATCCGATCACTGAGTAAATTCGACGACACGCCGAAAGTACGAGGTCGCTTACCCCGGGAAGTCTACCCCACTCAGTAAAAAGGGTCAACGATGGTAATTATCCGTGGGATGCAATGTATGGCGGTGTTTGCAGAATTTTAATGGATATCTAACGCTACGGAGCCGGCTCATTCGACACCGGATAAGGTACAGACGTGTAAGTCTGTGGGAGTATGGAAGGTGATGTACAAAAGGGCAGGCGTGATGTGTCACGGGAGGGTATGGAAGGTGATGTGTAGGTGTGTGGGGGTATAAATGGCTCCTGGGAGGTAAGTAGAGGGTATCGGCAGGCATAGCTCTGGCCAGTACTCTAGACCGCTTCTCACTGTTGACCATGACCCGACTCCAATTATTCAGAGCACGACCCTGGGCGATCAACTCCCTCTCTTCCCCTCTACCTCGAATCCGGGCCGATACGTGATGGTGTGGACGACACCGGAGGTCTAATAAATGGCCTATGTGGATGTCAAGCCTCCCCAGCGCATCTTGGCGATGCGAATGTCTTCACCGATATGGTGTAACACCGACAAGTAATATGATGTGGCTAATGCATAGCACTGTGGGGTATCAGAACGGAGCGAATGTATTATGTCACCATGGCGCGATCCGGCGTGAACCAAAGAAAGAATTATAATTACATATCTATTAATTAAAATTAGGTAAAATATCGGTAAACACATGACTCTAACTTATTAAAGATCCATACACGTACCAGAGTATGGAACCCCATGTCATCCCCTACGCAAATGTGGTGTCATAAACGCCGTGTAATACGACGATACCACCGCATGGAATCAAGAAAGTCCATCAAACTCCAGCAGATAGGGGTGAAGGATGATCCTAGCCACTCGCGCCTCCCATAATGCTATGTAATGGTGCATGATACGCCCAATCGAAATGGTAATGGGCTCCATCGCATCCACCGTATGCAACCCGTTGCTCGTAAAGCAAGCCCCGAGGTATCTCTGCATCCCAAACTCCGCCGCAGATCTCTCCGACGGCTGCCACTCAACAACTGGGAAAACATATGAGCGGTGACATCACCCGCCAGATCTCTTGATCAGCTAAGCAGATATATGGGAGCTGGTCAAGTAACTCTCCCACGTATGGTCAGCCAGAGACCTACATGTGAACACTTTATGTCAATAAATTTTACAGAATATGAATATAATTAATATAACTACAAAGTTTTACATAAACATTAATCTGACGTGAGTCCTGTGCATCTAGTCAGATCTCTAAGATGAGGAGCACATCCGGCGGGTTATGCACCGCGGTCAAAGGTACTCTCCACCTAAACCCGAGCGGAAGAGCTGGGGCCTACCGCTCAAACGAGGATGTAGCCGGTAATCCATCGCGGGATACCTCGTGTACTACCATCACCAACATTGACATCGGCATCATGCAAGGCATGAGCCGGTGGTGGTGCTAGATCAGCGTGTGGTCGCCCAAAATCGGGCCACCCGACGTGCGCCTCCCATGACCATAACAACACAAAATAATGAGAAAGTGGGTAAAAATAATGAATACAAATAATGCACCTAATAATGATTCACTTGTCTGTATTTAACGACCAATAAACAATTCAATTTCCTCAATGCCAATTGTGTTAACCATGTTCAACATTCTGGGTGCAGCCAGACCGTCATTCCATATTGTAAAAGGTCGAAACCTATTTCCAAGCATTTTAGAGGATACTTACACTGAGGACTACAACTTCCGTCACAATAGGTGTGCTTCGGAAAATAAGGATATCACCCAATTGCTCAAACGCAGTACCAACCTAGATTTAAAGGCACAATGGAAGCTTTGTTTCCATCATATATTTCAGTAATTACGTATCAAATTCTCACTATATGACTATCAGTAGTAACACATTACGGAATAGAGGAAACAGACATAATTGACCTGTTTCAAATGAAGTAAACAAAATTAAATAATAAGGAGATGATTATCCTGTGATTTCTGTATGGTAAATTAAATATCTCAAACGTGTCCCTTTCTCGGACTCATGATTTAATAAAATCTAAGAGTAGCCTCATTCAGACGAAATTTCACCTAAAATACAATTTGTCATAAAACACAACCAACATGGCTTAATGATCATGAAGCAATGACTCAAATGGTCCAAATTTGAGTCAAAGTGGCATGTTTCGTGGCCCTTCTTCTATAATCAACAATAACAACCACAATAACAACATATATAATTGGTCGCCCCAATTGGGAACACCTGTGTTCAATTTGATCCTAACTAGAGATATTCAATCTAAGCTCAAAATGGACTTCATTTTGTTTGAGTTCTTTTGGTTCATATTAATCCATGTTTTTTCCAGGACATTGCAACAAAAATATTATCATTTTCACAACAAAGGCCAAGGGCTCTGTGCATTTTGTCAGCTAGTGGTACTGTCTCATGTTACAACTTTGCATTAGCCTACTTCTTCCAGTATAGCTACATTTTTTTACAAGTTACTGTTTAGCTACTAAATGAGCTGGACTTGTGGTGCTCTTCCTCTCTTTGGTGCTCTTTTGATAGATTTTTAATTTGTTTATCCAAAGAAAGAAACTAACTAAATGAGCTCAATTCAAATTTTTTTAAGGTGGTTTTAGTTTGTCCTGTTCAAATTATGTTAGGCTAAGTCTCAATGCAGAACAAGGTGTAAGTCTTCAACATAAAAGAACAGCATAAAAAAAATAAAAATTCAGAACATTTACTAATGAAATTGCAATAAAACCTATTATTTGACATCTTCAGTAAACTCTTTTAAACTCTATTCTATGATGTTCAGTAGAATAAAAAACTGTTTGGAAATCTGAAAATTTTAAACTCAATTTCTTTGTTTTTAGATATATTTTAAATTAAATTTTATAGAGTATTTTATTTTGTATAGGTTCTTCAAGTTTGATATATATTTTTTAATATGATCTCAATTAATCATTGAAAACAACCAAAAAATATGTTTTTATGAACACAATTTTTAAAACAAAAAACTATTTTCTATTTTCTTATTTTCAAACATCGCTTTACCTTTTCAAGTCTAGAACAAGATTTTTTGTAAAACCAATTACAAACCGAGGTCTTATTAACTCATCTAAATAAGTGGGCAACCCAAAACAAACTTAACCTAAACTAACAACCAATAGGTTAATCATAGCCTCGTCGCCTATACAAATGGTGTTCGCTAATCCCACAAGAATATACCAAATTCTAAAAAACCCTAAACAGAAACCAAAACAAAAAAACCCTAAACAAAACAACCGAGAACCTAACAGAGAAACAAACCTCGGAAGGAGAGCTGAGGAGAGCCGCTGACGGATCGAATTAGAATCGCTGGGTCAGCGAGGAAAAATATTGCCATGAGCAAGAAGAAAAACAAAAAGAAGGAGAAATGCGGGGGAAGGGGGAGAAGGGGAATATAACGATCCAATAGCCGCTGCTCGTAACATCACCTTTGAAAAATTTTAAATTAATAGCCGGGCGCTAGAACGCTTACTTAGAAAATCAATAACCGTCGCCCGAATGCCGCATTGAAAAATTTGTTTACCAGCCGCGCTGTAAAACGCCACCCATGCCACCGCTTTCAAACGCACTACTTTGGTTATATTTTAAACGCGATTTGAATTCTGATTTTTTATTTTTGTGCATTACTTCCGTGATAAAACTCGCTTTCTAGTAATACGTGGATTCGAACAAGACCAATTTTGAGCTTTGTACGGAAATACCTCTATTTGAAAAAATAAGTAATAAAATTAGTTTTGTTCTAAAATATTTCCCAACCGAGTCATGATGCTATCAAGCTGGCCGATGACGGTGAATTAAAGTTCAATTGCCGGGCCAATAAAACATCGGCTTGAATTGACCCTTTCATGCCATTTAAGCACCACGGCACACACGGTATTTGGCTGCTTAAAACCTCCCAATATTGCTTGTTTTTTCCCATTTTCCTCTTCCTCCTCCTCCCGCCCACGCCGTCGCCCGATTCTCGTCAGCCGCCGCCACCAACTAAATACCGCATTTGGCTACTTAAAACCTCCCGTTAGAGCTTGTTTTCCCCCAAATTTGTTGATGAGAATTTCAAACTACAGAGGCGGGGCGGAGACGCGCGGCACAGCAGCAGTGGACCAACAAAGAAGCAAACGAGCAACAGCGGCGAGAGAAAAATAGGAGAAATAACAAGCCCTAGAATAGAAGGACCAATTGTCAGCATTATGGTTTGGCGGTTTTTATTTCTTTCAAACTGCCGCAACCATGGTGGATTACATTTGAAGGGAGTTATAGTCATGACCTATCCAAGTAACTGCATGCTTATTTTTGTTCAATTGTCACAACCATGGTGCCAGATTTGAAGTTTTGAATTGTCGCCGATTTCATCGCGATCAATAGTTTTTTTGGGGGAAATATTTTGGGAGCGAAACTAATTTTATTTTATTTTTTTTCAAATGGAGTATTTTTATTCAAAGCTCACCGATATTTATGCCATTTCAAGCCGATACAGAATTTATTTATTAATTTTATTATTCCTATTCTATTTAGAGAAATAGAATAAATAAAATTCAAATTAATTAAAAATAATGTTACTTGTTTTAAAATAATGAAAATAAATTATCCAAATATATAATATTGAAGTTTAAGATTTTGAATAATTTGATACAAAATTTTGATTTAGTGATAAATAACAGAACTATTATAAAAATGTTTATTATAATATAAATATGATATATCTGATTGAAAAACAAAAAATAGAATAATTTAAAATTGAAATAACAAAAATATTAATAAATTTAACGAATAATCATAATCAATATCATATAGAATAATTTTGTAATTATGAATAAATTTATCTAACGATAAGACTATTAGAAAATATAAGAATATTTTTGAAATTGCTAAGATAAAATAGAAACCCATATTGATAATATCTTCATATAAAGAAATAAAGTAATATAAGTAAAAAGTACAAGAAGTACGGAAGTAGGGAAGTAAAACCTTTGTGTAAAACTCTAGCAAAAAATAAAAGTAGATGACAAAAAGCTATAACAAAACGTGTTTTTTGAAGAAGACTTGTCTAAGAAAAGTTATGGGAAATAATGGAATTCATAATGGTACAAAATGAAAGTATGTGTAATAGTAAAAGTGTACTAATAAATCTAAATCAAAGTCAACAGTTGTGATAGTAAAGTTATCCAAATAATAAAATCTAAGTCAAAATAAAGACTTTAAGACTAAAACATAACAAAAAACACAAAACCAGATATAACATAATGAACTTTTGTATTAAGGTTTTTGAAATTATAAAGCTTATAAAAGAAAAATATGATTACGATCTAAATGCTACTGTAATGACAAAAATTTTAATTTATTATAAATTATAATTTTTAACAAATGATTGGATATTAAGAACATTATATATAGCTAAGCCTCAAGTATCTTTATAAGAATTAATAACAATTATATAACTAAATTTCCCTCGATAAATGAAATAATGAGATATTAGTGAAATATTTTATAGTAATTTAAATAAAATAGAAAATTCAAATGAAGACAATTAAAAATGAATAAAATAACATTGATTCTATTAATGAAAACGATAGACAAATACATAGAAAGTAAACCACAAATAAATCAAGATTTAAATGATAGAAAAATACAAAATATGAATAAAACTATATATCAAATGATAATTTAATGTTGATGAAACCTAGTAATGAATGGCTAAAGCTCAATGTTGGATGCAAATCAATTCGAATCTCGAGATCTATTGGTATTGATGTGTTCTTAAATTCTATAGGAGTTTATTTCAAAGAATGGCACCCCTATCCCTCTTTAATCCGCCCAGCGAAGTCGAAATAATGGAGTTAGAGGGTTTTATCATGGCTCAAACAAGATGCATATGGACTAAAGTGTTTGATATAAATGATTCCTGTGCTGTTTTCAATGCCCTTAATAGAACATCACTAGCTTCATCCCCTTTTGATATGTTAGTTAAAGATTGTCAGAACTTGGCAAATAGTATGCTAAATATCATTTTCACTTTTACTAAAAGATCCTCGCGAACAACGTTGCCTGGCATTGTGGCTAGAGTAACACGCCTATGTCGATCAAACCTGTATGACATTTTCAAGCTCTTTGAGTTCTCGCTCCCTAGCTTGACATAGACTCGATTGATATAAATACGCATATTTCATAAATAAAAAATGATAATTTAATGTTTTGAAATTTGCTTATCTTTATCTAAAAAAATCAATCCAAAAAATATATAGAACTCACAAACATAATAATTCCAAATATAATAGAAAATTATAATGAATATTTACCAATAAAAATATGCATAGATCCAAATAAGATACGGAATACAATAGAAAAAATAAAAATTTGTAAAAATAGAAGAACATGTAGAAATAATTAAAAACCTAATCAAACATAAATATAAAATTTATATCCAAAAGATAAAATAAAAATACAAGAATATGGACTCTACAAATATTGGAGAAATTTTCTGAAAGAAATAGTTAAACCAATAAATAAATCATAGGTTGAATCCCCTAAGAAAAATTCAAGAGTCATGAAAACCAAATAACATGAAATCAAGAAAAATAGAAATATTAATAGAATAAATATTAAAGGCTGTAAAAAGAATAGATAATAAATTAGAAAAAATCGAAGAAAAAATGAACAAATAATGAAATAGGATGATAAATATAGAAATACATGAAAATACTCTTATCAGTATATAAAAGTACCCAAAATATGTTAGAGGAACAACTGGGAAAATAGTAGAACAAATAATATTTAGAAAATATTCTTAAAAACCAATAAAAAGGGAAGACATAGAAAAATGAAGTATAGATGAAAAGTTATTTGAACAAACTTAGAGCTGGGGTAAACCCCGAGAAATTTAATTTTATGAAAATGGCAAAATGATAATTTCGAACATCAAAATCTTAATTTTCTAGATCTCGAGATCGAAACGGATCACCGCCGCAATCGCCTCGCGAAATCTGAACTACTACGTCGAGATTCGCCCACCGGCAGACAAGATTGATTTGCATATTTTCTCGAAAGAACGGCGTGAATTACGACACTTAAATATTACTTGAAAAATTACAGCGCACACGCGGTCAAAAAGTGTAATGAGTCAACTTGAGCTCAAGTATGAGGTCTAGCCGCGACATTTCGACACCCTAATCACTAAACTAAAGTAGCGCTGATTAAACTGATACGAATCATCCCAACCAATTAGAACTTGATAAATGCAGACATGTCAGGGACAAAAGTATGACATCTTCTTCTCTCATTTCGGGCCTCGTATACGGGAGAGGGGATAAATATATTTTGAAACGAGTGGTTTTAGAGGAGAGAAAGTTCAACTTCTCTCTCTAGATTTCGCCTCGACCACACTCCTGATCTGCCAAGAAGTTGATCTACGCTATACAAGCACGCAGGACACCGATTTTGTGAAGTTTCGACAACTCAAGAGGTAGGGGTTTTCTCCTACTTTATTTAATCATTTTTTAAGGGTCTTGTTAATTATTTGGGTTATATGAGGCCGTGAGAGGTTGTCAGACGCCCCCAAAATTGGGACTGTGATGCCAGAAGCCTGAGACGTTGCTTGGATAGTCCACTGATCGGCTTGTGTGTGGCTTGTGTTATAATTGTGTGCTAAATTGTGGTTTTAGTGTTTAGAGGCCGAAAATGGCCATGGTTTTCGGTTCCACAAAGTGGAATCGATGCTTGGTGAGAGGGCTGCCCATGGATAAGCCATTGCTCATTTTGGGGACTGTTAAAAACAGTCCTGGTTTGCTTGTTGGACCGAAAATGGTCCATGTATGTTGTAAGCAAAATATTGCTTAAGATGAATGACTTGGAGTGTGTATGAAAAGAAAATGTTAATGTATGAAATTTAGTGTGTTAACATGAATGTTTGAATTATATAAAATATAATTGTGTGAGAGCCATTGCAATTAAATTGGATTGTTGATTAGGCCCATGTGAGCTAATTTTGATGTTATTGATATGAATAAATAACATGTGATTAGTATGTGGATTTGTTAATATATGCATGATTAAGATATATTAGCATGTGTTATATGGAAATGACATAATGCATTTCATATGCACTAAACTTAATAATGAAACATGAAGACATGACATGAAAGAAAAATGAAAGTAAAATGGTTGTGAAAGGAATTTCAATGGAAGATTTTCCGGATAATTGGGGTTGGGAGATTGTCCAACAATTCACGTCGGAGGAGCCCATTAATTGTTTCGGAGAGTTATCCAACAAATTCGCCTCAGAGGGTTGTTCAATAGATTTTACCGAAACTCGGTATAATGTTTTCGAGAACAAAAATCTTTTGTTTTGAAAACAGTATTTTCTCATATTTACAGTACGCAAGTGGAGTCAAATGAGGGCTCAAAAGTGGAAATGGTGAATCAAGCATTCTCATCTATATCATGGTAGAAATCTGGCAGGACCAGCGATTTGCTTGGAGTGTGTTCGTTGTCATTACATGCACTTAGGCGGAGTAACCCATGTAGGAGATTACTATCAAGCATTAATTTCCACCTCGGCCGAGAGTAACATTATTTCAGTACATGGAGGTTCGAGAAGACCCGCCATTGTGAGGTCGCTGAGAAGAAAGTTTGACGCTGGGCTATATTTAAATTTGTAAACATGTATTATAATTCTAAATTTTAATATATGTTTGTGTTAAGAGTGATGTAATAACTCTCGAACTATTGTAATATAGTTTGTTAGATTTTGGTGAGATTATGGCTCAAGGGTACTTTAATTATGTATGGGTCTCATGACATGAGACAGGTTTTCCGGGGTTGATTTGTTGAAACAACCCGACCTCGCGATTTGAAATATTACATAGAGTTATAAAGAAAGAGAAAAAGAAAAAAAAGAAAACATGTAATAGAATACGAAACTGCATAAGAATTAGTCAACAAGTGGAAACGCGGAAATAATATATAAACATGTAAATACGTATAATGAATTTAAATGAAACAAAATATGTGAATCCTATAGGACATGTAGGAGGACCTAGTAAAATAAAAGAAAAATACCCAAAAACAATTGAAAAACAATACAAAATATCTAAATACCAACCAAAATAGACATAAATTAAACAATTGGGAAATACAGAAATATACCTAGACATATATTGTCAAAAGGATATTAAAATGATGTTAAATAAATGGTCACAAGCAATGACACAAGGAACAAATTGGGATACTAATACTAAGACCTGAATAATGATAAAAACATTAACAAGATGTGATGGGAATGATTATCAGCCTATAGTTTTAATATAATTACAAATAACACTACTGTAACATTTGAAAGTAACATATTTGAAAGAGTATACTTTTATTAAATATATAGTAAATGAATTTATAGGAAAATTATGGATGACAAACAATATAGAGAAAAGAATAAAAGATATAAGAAAAACTAAAAATAAATTAGCACATATACAAATTTGTAAGACGAACGATATATGTGAATATACATGTGAATTTAGAAAATGGTATTATGATGCATTTGAAAATAAATATGAATATGACAATCTTAGTAAATACATACTATGAGAAGTTACTAGGAAAATTGAGTAATTATTTATAATAAGGATATAAAAAAATAAGAACAGAAGATGTTGATACTCTAGGAGCCAAAACATAATTTGTAAATAAAATATTAGCAGAATTATGCACCAAGAGGTATATTATAAAAGGTGAAAAAATGGAGAAAATGTATTTTGTGACAAAATATATAACATCCCAGAAAAATGAGGGTGTAAGGAGTATAAGAAAATAAAATTTAGAAACATTAGGAAAGTCAAGACGAAGATTTACAAAATATAAAAGATTTAGAAAATAATAGAGAAAACCATTTAAAAAGTATTACAAGAAAGTATTTAACTATAAAAGGAGAAATATTAAACAAAATACATCAAAAGACAAAAGCAAATGCAAATGTTGGAAATGTAAAGAATTAGGACATTACAGTAATGAATATCAAAAAGAGAAAAAGACATTTATCATATAGGGAGAAAATAAATAAGATAATTTAGAAAGTATATTAAGTTTTGATAGTAAAATGAGTAGTGTTTATAGTGAAAATGACAATGGTTCCTCATAGAGTGATACGTAATGAGCAAGGAAATAATTGATGAAGATGATATTTCAAAATTTGAAGTTATTAGTGATAAAGAAAATCAAGAAGGATATGGATTGAAAAACACTTTTGAGAATAGAAAATTACAGAAAATTTAGAGTCTAAATTTTGATCTGAAATATCCCTAAGAGAAGGATTAGTAAGATACATAAATAAAAGATATATGCATAAAAAATTACAATCCATGAATACCAAAAGATAGAAAGAAATATAACAATTAACAAAGCTAAATGAAACATAAACTCAATTTATTAACAAAATAGACTATAAATGAAACATTAAGTAAAATAAAAAATGAAAAAGTAAGGGAAAAAATAAAGTATTTATATTTAGCAGGAGTATGGATAATAATACAATTATTATTCTCTGAAAATCTAAATACACTAATAGTTATAAGTTTACATGATAAAAGACTAATACAAACACATGAAAGTCACCTAAGAGGTATCAAAAGAAATTTAGCATATACAAAATTAATGTTCACCTGTTACCCAAAATAAATATTAATATAAGAGATAAAAATTTTGATAATAGTTTAAGTTTATATTTCAAATTCTTAAGAAATTATTTTATGAAAGAAGACAATAATGTAATGGCAATGTATTATAGTGATTTGTACATACTATCAAACTCGAAAAATTTACCATGATAAACCATTTATTGAAATTAGTGAAAAATGTAGAGAAATTGCTGAAATAATAGAACCTCAAAAGTTGAATATAATAGAAATACCAATAAATTACATTTTAAGTCTTGAAGATGATATTCCTGAATAATTTTATATACAAATGATTGATTTACCCATATTTAGGGGAATTCCTTAATAGAAAATAACAACATGAATAATACAAGGAAAAGATGTAAAACCCAAGTAAATTTGAATTTTTCCGAAAAATGATAAAACCCAGAATTACTGCTACAATACATGAAGACTCCAGAAATTCCAATTTCTTAAAAGGGCAAAATTGTAATTTCGTTACAAAATTGTTATTTCCGGGTTAAAAACTTAATTTATTCTCTAGATCCTGATGACGAAACATATTTCATCGCTAACTGCCTCGCGAATCTAAATACTTGAAGACGTCGACCTTTGTAAAATTCCAGATAATGAAATACATCGCGCTTCATAAGATCATACCAGCCGGGAAACGACCGCGACGAAAGTCACATATAACAAGTACTCATGTGCCATAAGTAGATTTGTGCGAGAGAACGATTTAAAACCCGACTCGCCATAAATAATGTCAAACCTAAAGAAGCGACGTAAACGCTATTTCAAAATCATAAGTTGGATAATAGGACAAAATGTGTATAGTGTTTGTCTCCTTCAAAATTCAAAAAGAGAAAACGTGAAACAGGGAAGGGGAAAAGTTACTGAAGGTTGCAAATGGAGGTTTTAAAGAGAGAACCTCAAGCTTCTCTCTGTAATACCTAAGAACCGATCACGGATAGCCACGGATAAGAAGTGGAAGCCATTTATATGGAGAGGGCTTCGCGTGGGTACCAGATTTAAGGAGTTTAGACAAACTCCGTGAGGTAGGGGCTTCTCCCTACTTGGGTTTTATTATTTATTTAAGTACTTTGTTAATGTTTGAGTCAATGGAGTTTCGTGATAAGTCAAGCTGGACCGTCTAAAATCTGAACCGAAATGTTAGAATTTTTTTTTACCCATTTGTGTGGTCCATGGCAGTGCACGGCTATTTGCTAGGAAATTGTCTCGACCGTGAAATAAATCATGCATTGGCTCAGATGAGGCCTAAATGGTCGTGAATTCAAGTTCACCAATAACCGACGACAGGATTTTCCTGAATAAGAATCGAGGCTTCACTATTCCGAATAGTGTTCACAAATAAATTTTGTGAATTAATGTGTTTGGTCGAGTAATTCAAGTAGAATTGCTCGTGGTTTGATCATTAGCCCATGTGAGCTTTTCAATTTTTGATGTGATGAAATGCGAATTACATAACATGATTGTGTGATTGATTTTGTGAATATACGATGTTTATATATTTACATGTGACATACATCAGAATGAAATTGCATCAGGATTCCATATGCACTAGAGCACTTAGGATGATAGGGAGGAGTGTACGAGGTGAGTCTAGAGTGAATGGTTCTTGAGGGTTGTCTAAAACTAAAAATGGATCGGAGGGTAGTCCATAAATAATATCAATCGTCGTAGACGACCCAATCGATATACATCGCAGGGTAGTCCATAACACATCAATCGACTGAGACGCAATCTTAATCGACATATTAATACACACTGAGGGTCCACAAACAAATAAATATAATAATTCTCATATGAGGTTTAGGCGAGTGTGAGGGAGTCGGTGAGGACTAAAATTAGATGATCGCTTAGATATCTGGCAAGGATCATGCATTTGCTTGGATGTGTGTTTATTTCCCTGGAGCATCAGACCGCACTTAGTGGAAAGTAGCCCACTTAGGGTGATCTCCACTCACCGAGCATTAGCTCACCCCTGTCGAGGGATACTATTTTAAGGTGCAATATGGAGCATGCGAGGGACGACTCGCCCCAGAGATCAGGTTTGAAGAGTTCATTGTGGCTTTGGGTTATGATGCATTGTTATGGCTAGAATTATCTAATTTTAATATGTGTCGTATAAGAGTAACCAACTCTTTCGACTATGGTTGGATAGTTGGATATATATATAAATTCTGTTATGAGTATTGGTTTATGAGCCCAAGTGGCCGCTTTTAATCATAGACCGTTATATTGAATTCGTTTGGGACATGTTTTATGCGTGTGTTGTATTTCAAGTGTGTTCCCGCACAAAGGAGACTCGCCGATTTTTGAAGTGGCGCTCAGTAACCCGACATCCAATGTATTCCACTGTCGACGAGAATAACGGACCCAGGTTGGGGTGTCACAATACATGTTGCAAAACTGGAATTTTTCTTGATATTGGATGACAAAACAGACATCACCATTGGATTTGTCTTGTGAAATCTAATTACCTAGACAAATTTCGTTGAATTCGGAGATAGTCGAATTTTCACTATTTTTAGGGTGTCAGGTGTCTAGTGGACCCAAAAAGTAGGATTTTTGAGAAAAATATCGAAAGTGGAAAATAAATTAAATAAGTTTATTTAAAATAAATTGAACTTGAACTGGAATGAAATAAATTGTTTCGAGACAGAAATTGACCTAGAATAGTCGCGAACACGTGGCGTGACGTGAACCACTCACTTAAACATTAAGTGAGGGGCTTTGGGGACAAAATATCCCATTTAATTTCCGGTTCTTAAATGAGAGAGGGAGAGAGGGAGAGAGGGAGAGAGAGAGAGGAGAGAAAGAGAGTTCCCAATACTTCTCTCTTTGATTTACGGAGTTCCATCGAATAAATTCATCAAGCCAAGAGTGAAAGTTCATCTACTCGATAAGGGTTACGCATGGGACCAAAAATGAGGGATTTTACCGAAGATCCAAAGGAGGAGATTTCAGGACATCATAAATTTCAAGATTAGGAGCTGTTTTTGAGACCTCCTTCGGTTCTACTACGCTCAAAGAGGTATAAATCCTTCCTACTTTGGTTTATTTTCCACCCTAAGGGCTGTTTGGTTGTGTTTTCTACCATAAGGGGTTGTTTGGCTCAAATTTTGGGACTATTGAGAATGCTGCCTTGTTTTGACCCTACACACTATCCATAATTGGGGACTGATTTTTGGTTGGGAAACGGAGGGAATTTGGACTCGTGCTTTTTATGGGGTTGTAGCTATACTGCGAACTTTATGGCTTAATCACCTAAATTGACCTCTACAGCCTGGGTTGGTATTCATTTCATTCCCGGACTATCATCGCCACGCCCCGATCCCGGCCCGAATCTGACAAGTGATCCGAACCGAAGTCCGGGGCGCGAGACTATCTATACTATATACTTACTGGGACTCTTATTGACTGTTTTCTCGTAGCCGCATTCAGACTCGTAGGGGTCTACAAACAATTTATGTAATAACAAAATCATTTTACATATACAAAAGAACACACTGAGCGGTGTCCATAAAAATCTATACACATATACAGAGTCCCATTTACTTATACATGTACAATTTCTTTTTCTATTACATGTTCTATGTCTTTGGCATCTCCTTTATTTATACTTTTATGTATCTCTATTTCTCGAAAGTAATTCTTACATATTCCTATACTTGTCCCGTGTTCATCTTTCACGCTTGTCATATGTCTTTTCAATGTTCCTATTCTTCAAAGCTACATATCATGTCTCTAGTCTATATCTTTTTCATCTTTCTGTTTCATGATTTATTGCATTCTATATACTATTACATATAAAGATTTCTTATCCTATACCTATATCATGTCTTCTTTCATGTTGTGGCTACATGCCCCCGCTTATACTTTTTATTTACCTTTCTTTCTACTCGCATTTTTACTTTGTTCATATCCTTTTCTTGTGTACTACAATTTTTGTACTTATATACTATACTTATATATATCTATATTCATGTCCGTCTACTTCCTCGCATCGCTTTCCTATTATACTTTTCATATGGCTTCTTCTTTATGTACTTGCATATGTTGTCATATATATTGATATGATATTCATATGCGTTTATGCTTTCGTATACCATGCCTTTCATATACTATACCATATGGCTTCATTCTTCACTTTCATACTTGTACCATCGTATACTTTCCTCGTTATATGCTCATCTCTGCACTTTCTATATCCCGTTATCCCGTACTATTCATAGCTCTACATACATTTGCACGCCTATTCTATCTATCATGTACTTGTGCTTTTGCATATTTTCTGCATTTCTCTTCTTGTGCTTGTGATACTTTCAGGTTTCGAGGTACCCGTAGGTACTACGTAACGTATTACGTAGGTATATTCAGATATTTACTATTCTTTATTCGTAGTCTTATCAGGCATCCGCTTGACTACCCAGATCACTATGAAATGAGCAGACGACTACAATGGGCACCGAAGGTACAATATAAGATCGAGGTGTCGTAGCACCAACGTGAGTACCTGAGTACTAATCAGGAGGTTCGAGCACTAATCGCAGAGGACTGGCTACTCAATCAGAGTGTCTGAGCACTAATCGCAGCATCAAGATTTCAATCGAGTGCCGAGCACTATCGAGTACCAAGTACTAATCGTGAGTGCCGAGCACTATCAATGAGTACCGGCATTCAATCGAGCTGCCGAGCACTAATCAGGAGTACCGAAGTACTAATCAGGACGTCCACTCATTCATTCTTTGGTCCTAGGTAGTCATATGATCATATGTCTGTCATAACTCATAATGTATATTAATCACATTCTGTGTTCATGACATATTGCTTTCATGTCTATGTTCCTGCTTCAGCCGTTTCTCATATTTCATATCTTTCGCTATCATTTGCCTTGTCTTCATCGTATATGTAAATCCTATCATATATCATGAAGACATCTATGCACTCTTGTATTCATATATATTTCTATATCAGCTTAAGTATTCATAACTTTTATATCATTTATACATGTACCCGCCATTCATGTACATGTACTCATTCCTATGCTTTGTCATCTTTCGCTTCATCTCATCGCTCTTAGAATCTTACGTGATTTCTATCATGTGTCTTTACATGTTCCATTTTATTCATTTCGGTATAACTATCATATATTCCTATAATTTACAGATACCGCTATGTCTTTATCTATTCATATAATTTTCTATATTTCTATCATGTTCCATCTATTTGCTTACGAAGCACAATCATATGTTCACATTGTATACTCATATATCTATATGTGCCTATCATTCGGTAATTCGTAGGCCATCATATCTTATGACATATCCTATCATATCTTATCATATCTTATAACTTATACCTATCATATCTTATGACATATCCTATATAGTCTATCATATTCATGTTTTATGAAACCCATCTATACATATTGCATTTTCTATTTTCCTTTGTTTCATGGCATATATATAAAGACTTCATATACTTATGAAGTATGATGTCTATGATCACACTCTCATTCATATATTCTCATTCCTTTATGAATTCAGCTTACTTAGGAATTGGAATCAATCCAATCGATAATCCAAAATAAAGTTATGGCATTTTTGCCAATCAGTCATTTTACCGATTTTTCTAGGAACGCTTGTATTACTCATTTTTTCGGGGTCTTAAATTCATATTTTGACACTATGTCCTTATACTCATTAAAACTAAGGTGCTAAGGGTTCTATTCCAACTGGAATCACCCACCTGAGCACCGAACTCAAGTTACGGGTCCAACAACCGGACTTCTATGTTCAATAATCAAACCAGAATTTGGTTTGCACATGGTCCCACTTCGAGTGGATTTTTGGGCCACTTAGAGTCATAATTTGACGATGTCTATTTCTATATGGATGGTTTTCCTTGAAGTCTATTTTAATTGGAAACTTGAATCACTCAAATCGGATAAGAATTGAGCAAGTTATGGCCAAAATACAAAAACTGGTCGAAACAGGAAAACAGAACACTAAGTGTACCGGTACACTTCGACTTGCACTCGCACACCCCTCGACTTGCCCGTAATGAGCTTTTCACCTATTTTTCCATATTTTCCATCCCAATACAACTCTATAGTTCAAACACACATCAAAACCATTTCAAATTCACCTTGTAATCTCCTTTATACTCAATTTATCTTTCAATTACATATCTTTCTTCAAAATTCTTTCATGAATTCCTCCAAAATCATTCCAACATGGGTTATGACCCATCCTCAAACCAACTATGATGACGAAGGGTTTATTCCAACCCTAACTCAATTGCTTTCAAATTAACCATGAATCCAACCCAAAAGGGAGGATTCCATACTTATCTTGTTACATATGGGGTTTTGCCAACCCTAAATTCAAGAAATCCAAGGTTAGAATGAATTCTAACAAAACCCTTGATTTGGAGATAAATTCTTAATCATACAAAGCCTTAAAGTTCCATAGATCCATTCAATTCCATGATCTAGGTTAGTTTCCATACAAAAAAAAAACCAAAGTTCCATACCTTGGCTTGCTTGGCTTCTCTCTCTTCTCCTCTTCTTCTTCTCTTCTTCTTCTTCTTCTTCTCCTTCTCTCTCCTCCACTCGCCTTCCTCAAAACGAGACCACTTTTGTCTTATCTCATGTTTGTTGGCATATGTTTCGCCAAGACAAGAAAACCCATTTTTTTAACACTTTTCATTTTTGCCCTTAAGTTTCTAATTGCATCTTGTCCCCCATTTCTCTCTCTTATTTCTATTCCAACTTTCAAATCTGTTAATGTGATACAAACTTTGATTTATACCTTTTTATGTCCTCAAGTGGTAAATTACATATTTACCCTTGGCTTTACATAATTCCGGTCTCTCGTTTTATTTCCGAAAAATTCCATTTAGCTTATAATATACCCTAAACAAGTCCGAAAACTGTTAAGGTATATTTCGGGATGTTACAATCACAGCTTAGGTTATTTAATTGTTTATGTCTAGAATTCGGGACTAGTTTTCGATTGGGAAACAGAGGGAATTTGGACACGTGTTCTTCGTAGAAGTTGTAGTTGCAATTGTGAACTTGATGTTAGGCTTTTGAATAACCAAAATTGGACCTCTATAACTCAAGTTATGGTACATTTCATTCCCAGGACTGCCACAACTTAGGCTGTTTAATTGTTTATGTCCAAAATTTGGAACTGGTTTTCGGTTGGGAAACGGAGGGAGTTTGGACTCGTGTTCTTAATCGTGTTTTTAGACCGTATGTAGATCGGTTTGTCGTGGTGTTTATAGATGATATCCTTGTATATTCAAAGGATCGGGAAGATAATGATACTCACCTTGAGTAGTACTAGAAATCTTCAAAAAGGAACAGTTGTATGCAAAAATGAGTAAGTGTGAATTTTGGTTGAGGAAAGTGTCCTTTCTTGGACACATTGTATCGGAAGAAGGAATTAGGGTGGATCCAAGGAAGATAGAGGTGATTCTTGAATGGAAACCACCGAGAAATGGCACTGAAGTTCGTAGATTCCTAGGATTGACAGGTTATTACAGAAGGTTTGTTAAGGGGTTTTTGATGACTGCAGCCCTATGACGAGATTGCTTAAAAAGAATGTAAAATTTGAGTGGAGTGGAAAGTGTCAAGCTAGTTTTGAAAAGTTGAAAGCGTTCTTAACCGAGACATTGGTTCTTACTCAGCTAACCTACGGTAAAGAATATGTGATCTTTAGTGATGCTTTGTTAAATGGACTTGGATGTGTCCTTATGCAAGAGGGTAAAGTGGTAGCTTGTGCTTTAAGGCAGTTGAAGCCGCATGAAAAGAATTACTCTACGCATGATTTGGAATTAGCCGCCATTGTGTTTGCATTGGAAATATTGAGACACCATCTTTACGGAAAAAAGTGTTTCATCTACACCAATCACAAAAGTCTTAAATATTTGCTATTGCAACGAGAGCTTAACTTGAGACAACATAGATGGATGAAATTGATCAAGGATTAAGATCAGGCGATCACTACCATCCCGAAAGCTACGCTGTAAGGTGACGCCCGAGTAGAAAGTTAGTACAAACACTACGAGCATTAAATGCTCATTTGTCATTATCAGATGACGGTACAATAGTAGCGAAATTGATAGCAAAACCGAATTTGTTAAATTGAGTGCTAGAGGCACAAAAGAGTGATGAGAAAAATTTCAGAATTGTGTAAGTCGAATAGAGGGGAAAGAAACCAGTTTTCGCTAATGAGGATGGATTCTGTATTATAGAAACCGAGTTTGTGTACCCACGATGATGAGTTTGAAGAAATCCATTATCAAGAGTACACAAAGGGATCATTTGCTATGCATCCTAGTAGCACGAAAATGTATCAAGATTTAAAGACTTCATATTGGTGGTCCGGAATGAAAAGAGATGTTTCGGAATTTGTGACCAAATGTGCAAAGTGGGAGTGCTGCAACATCAAGTTCCTTTTGAGAGTCGGCTGGGTGAAATTATTAGAATACCCGAGTGGAAATGGAACCGAATCATAATAGATTTTATGGTCGGGTTACCATCGACATAAAGAAAGCATGTTTTAGTTTGGGTCATGGTAGACCGATTGACAAAGTCAACTCACTTCCTACCAATAAGAATCGACTATTCACTTGATAAGTTGGCAGAGCTTTATATAGAGGAAATAGTTCGGTTACATGGGATTCCAGTGTCTATCATTTTAGATAGAGATCCGAGGTTCACCTCGAGATTATGGGGAAAATTGCAAGAGGCTTTAGACACTCGACTAAATTTCAGCACGGCTTTCCACCCACAGACGGATGGACAATCGGAGAGAGTTATTCAAGTTTTAGAGGATATGCTTAGAATTTGTGTGATCGACTATGAGGGTAGTTGGGATAGACATATTCCTCTAGTTGAATTTGTGTATAACAATAGCTTCCAGTCGAGTATTGTAATGACACGTTACGAGGCTCTTTACGGAAGGAAGTGTAGAACACCAATGTGTTGGACAGAGTAAAGTGAGAAAAAGTAATTGGCCCCAATTTGATCCAAGAGACTAAGGAGAAGGTAAAAATGATAAGAGAGAGATTAAAGGTAGTCCGAATAGACAAAAGTCTTACGCCGATTTGAAGAGAAAAGACATTCAATATGAGATCGGCGAGAAAGTGTTCTTGAAAGTTTCTCCTTGGAAGAAAATTATGAGATTTGGGAGAGCAAGTTGAGCCCTAGGTTCATTGGGCCATATGAAGTGATCAAGAAAGTGGGTCCAGTGGCATATAGGTTAGCCTTACCTCCAGAGTTGGAAAAGATCCATTACGTTTTTAACGTTTAAATGTTAAGGAGGTATAGGTCAGACTCCTCACATGTGGTCTCTTCGAAGATTATTGAGCTTTGCCTTGACTTAACTTATGAAAAGGAACTCATAGAAATCTTGGCTCGAGAAGTCAAAGAATTGAAGAACAAACGAATTCCATTAGTCAAAGTATTGTGGAGGAACCACAAGACAGAGGAAGGCATGTGGGATAGTGAAGAAATTATGCGTTAACAATATCCACAAATGTTCAATGAAGGTACTTTGAGGACCTAAATTCCTGGGCGGGAGTGAGTTGTAACGCCCCAAAAACAGCATTTTCGTTTTATTATTTTACTTATAGCATTTTCTGCTATTATAAATTTTTATTTTATTTTCTCGATATTTTATTGGTTTTAAGTGATAAAAATAGAGGTTTTTAAAGTGAGAATTCGATATGGCAAAGTAGAAATGTGATAAGTTGTTATGCAAATGAAATAGAAATGAAGGACTAAAATGCAAAAATGAGAAAAGAAAGCCAAAAAGAGATAGCCAATCAAGGCCTTGTAATGAATGAGAGGATAAGACCAAAAATTGGTCTTAGAATGAGTATTTAAGGTTTTGGAAAAGGGAGAGAGCTAGGGTTATGGGTTTTGAGAAGAGCCATTGTTGGTGATTATTCTCCATTTGTTCAAAGTTTTGCAAGAAAAGAGAAGAAAAATGAAGCTTGATTGGAAGGTTTTAAGAAGAAAGCAAGGTATGGATTCACCAATTTGCTTGTTAGGAACCCTTCTAACTCCCTCTTTGATTGTGTTTGGATTGATAAAACCACATTTTAGAATATATATGTTTGAGCAGAGTCTGCAAATTTTTTTTGTTTTGACTAGAATTGGTTTCTATGAATTTTTGTATAAAGGAAATGTTGGGATTTAGATGGTATGTTGTCGTACCTCAAATTCCATGTTTTTGTTTTTTGGCCATTATCGATCCAAATTGAGTGATTCAAATTTCTGCAAACTAGACTTCTAGGAGAACAAATTTCCTGAATGTCAGATTCAAAATTGACTTCATTGTAATCTTAAATTCACAAAGTGAAGCTTTGTTTTCAGGCAAATTCTGGTTCTGGTTTGGTATAATTTTGGTGTTTTGGGACAATTTTGGTATTTAGGCCATAAGTTGAGTTTCACTCATCCAAATTAAGTGATTCAAATTTCGTGGATAAACTGGGACTTTTGTATAAAAATTTCCTTGGAATAAGTGTATTCACCTGTGAAACCCATCAACCCATGTAAATTGGCCAAAGTGAAGCCTGCTGTGGAAATTCTGGTTTTGTTTTGAACATAGAGTAGTCCAGGTTGTTTAGAACATATCTTGAGTTTCGGTGCTCCGAATTGGATGATTATAATATCTAAATAAAATAGATTTATAGAGGAACAATAGACTTGAAGGAAATTGGGTAAAATATGGTTCATTTGTTCCCATAAAATTTTACAAGTGAAGGTGTATTGGGTAGAAATCAACCCTAACCAAAAACACTATTAAGCACGACTGATATTTTTCTTTATTTGTGATGGATGAGGGGTTGGTGACGAGGAAACTTGAGTAAGATCGGGATTCCAAGGATATGAGTCAAGGAGCAACAACCTTTTTGGTTTGTTTTTCTCACTTCTTTCCTTATTGCAACTTTGTATTGGATTTGTCAAAAACCGAAATGATTTACATGGGAAAACTGCATGTGTGCTTTGTTTTTAACCATAAACAAATTTGTTTTAAGTGATTAGGAAATTGATTGCAAATGGATTGCCATGAAATTTACATGAGCATCAAAATGTGTTTATTGGGGTATATATGTATATACAATATTGTATTTTACTATGACTGAGTATTAATGCCTTTAAGATAATGTTATCTGTCATATTCAAATTAAAGAAATATTGGTATACCAATAAGGGTCAATGTAACAGTATTGCGAACGAAATGATTTATAGTGGCATACCAATCCGTAGCCCAGCGGGATAATATCTGTGAGCGCATTAATAAAATAATTTAAATAACAACAATTTAAACCTAACTGGATCAGATTGTGTTATTAAATGTTTTTATATCAACCTACAACCCAACAGGACCATGCCGATGATTCCGTTATCTTATGCACCGAAAGTCATGGTTAAATTCGTTTAAGAGCAAATTTATAAGTAAATGTGTAAAATGCATAATTTGAGTTTTGAATGAAAAATTAACATATATATTGTTTATTGCATTGACCATTGAAAATGTGCCAAAATGTTATTTTCGAAAAGATACATATTTTGTGTTTGATTGAAATGAGGATAGAAATGCATAGAACCACTAAGCATGAAAATACTTAGCGCGTTGTTTTATCACGCGCAGGTACCGATTGAATAGGGGCAAGATCAAAGACCATAGATCCCGAAGTCGTCGTCGAATCATGCGGAGTATAAGTAAATGCTCCGTCTCATGCATACATTTCATTTCAAAAAAAAAAGTAATGTAATTGTTTTGTATTGCAAACAAAGATTTATAAATCTTCATGGGAAGATTATATTTTGACTTACGTTTAGACATAAACTACAATGTTTTGTAAATGATTTAAAAAGGGCAAGAAACGTCGTCTTGTATAAATGTGGGAATTGAGCAAATGATGGGCTCTCTACCATGATTGATATATATTTTTATATATATACGCGTATTAGTAATGATCATATTTTCATACATACATAAATATGATTTAAATGGATATTAAATATCCCATCAAAAATAAGTATATGAAATGTGTTTTACAGATAAATGGATTTAATGGTCCGCGTCCCCGAGTCCGGTCCAATCGTCGAGCTGGGTCGGGTCAGGGGGTGCTACAATAAGGACTCGGGGCATGGTACATGATTGAGTCTCATCTCATTTCATGGCATGACATGTAGGATTCCATAATAACCCGTGACGTTTAATTGAATGTGAAATGAACGTTAGGAACATGACCATTGCATGTGCACTTTGGTGGAAAGTAGCCTCTGTAGGAAATATTCTCTACTAGGCATGACTCACCCTATATAGGAAACATTTCAGGTGCAAAACAGACACCGAAGGACGACACTCATTCGAGGTCGCAATTGTGATGAAAGCTAAATTGTGGCTTTGATAGTTATTTGTAAAATATATCGAAACAAATCAGTTTTGATATATATATATATTTTGCATAAGAGGGTTGTATTTAAACTCTTAAAGACTATTGTGATATAGCCTTGTATATTTTTTAGTATGGGTAAATGAGCCCGATAGGGCCACTTTTACTCATAAATGGACTCGACGCTTGGCCATTATATATCAGTCCTCGCATGGCCTATGTGGATTATATATATTGTACATGTTTGGTTTTGATAGACAGCCCATGTACAAAGGAAACTTTGTTCGTGGCTCTTTTTTTTTAATCGAATTATGGATTCCTGCAAATGGGATACAACGGTGTGGTATCGAGTTGCCGATATCCACTGCCTTCCGCGGCCGACGGGGGTGATTAATGGACCCTGCTCTTGTGGCTGTCGCGCCTGGTATCGTACATAGGTATGCGATTACCTAAGGCCTGATGGACATGCATCATAGCACTAATACTAGCACAACTTGGTATTAGAACTTAGGTATACGAGTACCTAGGGCTTGAGGGGTATGGGCCTAGGCTAGGACATTTATAGTGCATCTAATACCAACGTCACAACTTGGTATCAGAGCCTAGGTATACGAACACCTAGGGCTTGGTAGGCATGGGTCTAGGACATGCAGTTATGGTACAGTGCCTAGGTTTATGATTATCAAGTGCCTGATAGATCTAGTACCAACTTCACAACTTGGTATCAGGGCGTAGGTATGCAATTACCTAGAACTTAATGGGCATGAGTTTAGACCATTGCATTCATTGTGCATTTCATGCTCAGATTCACGTGATCAGGTGTTACATATTATGAATTATATACATGGTAGAATGTATATAGGAAAATATGAACACTAGGATTAGAGAACATAACCTTAGGGGTTTGGAAAATAAACAAACGGGATAGTTCAGGATGTTGAGGTCTATTAGTAGTTGGCACATGCACTACTAGTTAGACAAGGAAAGGGATCTCAAAGTTTATGGAGATCACCTCTGATGCCACTAGGATAATGCTAGCTGCATTCTAGCAAGAGGTCGAATCCCAATTATGGTGGGATTAGGTCAAAGCCTCAAGGAACTTGGAGGCAATGACATGGGAAGAGTTTCGTGAGCTCTTCATGCACAAGTATTTCCCGGCGCTTGCTCAACATGCAAAAGCTCAGGAGTTCTTAGAACTAAAACAAAGAACGATGACAATGCTCGAATACGTGGCTAAGTTCATTGAATTAGCCCGTTTTGCAGATGATTATGTGGCCATAGACATGGCTAAAGTGAGAAAGTTTGAGGATGGTTTAAAATTGTCAATCCAGGATAAAATTGTAGGACTCCTCCTACAAGACATGGACTTGATGGTCAAGATAGCTATGGTCATTGAGAGGGAGGTGGACGACGCACAAAACATCCAGGATGCAAGTGTTAAAGATAAGTCAATGATTTGGGCTTAGAGGTTGAAACCTTAAGAGAGATTACATGTGAATTATGGACCTTAGGGTCATGGACATGTCGGAGTCTGATGTCATCCTTGGGATGGACTGGTTGATGGCACACCGAGTCATCATAGATTGTGATCGCAAGAGAGTTACCTCCTACACATTCGACGATACTTGTTTTATGTTTTAGGAGGATAAGCACGATGCTTTACCCTAGGCCGTGTATGACTCTAGGTGGCACGGGCAGTTGATGGGTTGGATGGCAAGCCTTAACCTCGAAGACGAGGTAAGAGAGGACATGAGTCTCCATCGGGTGGTTTGTGAGTACGAGGACATTTTTTCGGATGAACTACAGGGATTACCTCCACATAGGGTTGTAGACTTTACCATTGAGCTATATCCTAGTACATCGCCTATTTCTTTGACTCCGCATAGAATGACACCTGCTGAGTTGCAAGAACTCAAGGTCCAGTTACAAGAATTGTTGGACAAGGGCTTTATTAGACCAAACACTTCACCTTGGGGCGCTCTGGTACTGTTTGCCAAGAAGAAGGACAAGACCCTTCAGCTTTGTATAGACTATTGGCAGTTAAATAAGGTTACCATCAAGAATAGGTACCCTTTGCCGAGGATTGATGATTTGTTTGATCAGTTGAGAGGGGCACGAGTTTACTCGAAGGTAGATCTCCGCACCGGTTACCATCAATTGAGGGTTAGGGAGGCAGATATCCCTAAGACAGCGTTCAGGACGTGGTATGGGCATTTCAAGTTCATAGTGATGCCATCAATAATGAATGTTCCAATGTGAATCTACGATCTTGGATGACAGGGTGTTCTAGCCCTATCTAGATCAATTTGTTGTGGTCTTCATTGATGACATCTTAATCTACTCCAAGTCTGAGGAGTAGCATGAGGGGCACTTGAGAATTGTTCTCCAAATTTTGAGAGACCATCAGTTGTATGATAAATTTAGCAAGTGTGAATTTCAAGAAGAGGTAAAATTCCTTAGTATAATGCGAAGACTCCGCTTCTCGTGTGTATCCATGGACTTGGAGAAGGTTGAGGCAGCTATGAGTTGGGAGAGACCCAAGTTAGTCTTTGAGATACGCAGTTTCTTAGGATTGGCAGGGTATTTTAGGAGGTTCATTTAGACTTCTCGATTGTCGCACCTACGAAGAAATCACCCCGAAAGATGGTCGCTTGAGTGAAATGACTATAGAGAAGGTTATTCCAGAATTGAAAAGGAGGCTTACTTCAGCTCCTATTCTGATAGTCCCGGAAAGGGAAGAGAGGTACATGGTGTATTGCAATGCATCTAAGGACAGACTGGGATGTGTTTTGATGCAGTCCGGGAGGGTTGTGGCTTATGGTTCTCAGCAGTTGAAGAACCATGAGCAGAGTTACCCCACGTATGATATGGAGTTGGTGCCCATTGTCTTTGCCTTGAATATTAGGCAACTACTATCTATGCGAAAGGGACTAGTGTGCTCTCACCACAAGAGTCCTACACATCTACACAAATGACCTTAACATGAGGCAACACAAGTGGATGGAGTATCTGGAGAATTACGATTTCACTTTGCATTACCACCTTGGTAAGGCAAATGTGGTGGCTAATGCACTAAGCTGGAAGTCACGGGGAGTGTTGGCTAGTGTGGCTTCCCGGGAGTGGCATAACTTCGAGGTCAGGGGACGCTCGGCCGCATTTCCATGTGGACAAGCTTAAGGCACTTTAAATTCCCAGTGGCTACGCCCATCCCTACCGAGCAGAAAAAGGATCGAAACACAAATGGACAGACATAGATATCATCCGTTAGGGGACCGAGCATGGTCGGGTACAAGGACGGCTGCCAGGGCCATCTGGCCACTGCATGGTAGTCTTCTGTGATGTGTGGATAGGTCGGGTTTCCCACCCAGATTTCCGAGAGAGGCATTCTAAGGAGTTTCATCGCTTTTGTTTTGTTTGCGGCACTCAGGTGGCAACAGATGCTCATGATCTTCAAGCAGCGGTATTATCGAGTGGGATGAAGAACACGTTAGAGAGTTTGTCTCGCCGATGTCCTCGTGTGTCAATGTGTAATGGTCGAAAGCACCAAAGGCTACCGGATTACTCCAAATTCTCGATGTAATCGAGGAAGGGAGCATGTCACGATGGAATTTGTGACTTTCTTACCACTGGACATCGCGAAGGCATGACGCGGTGTGGGTGATTGTGGACCAGCTTACTAGGTCGGCACATTTCTTGGTTGTGCGGATGACCTTCACACTAGAGGAATTCGGGCGTCAGAGCATAATGGCGAGATCGGGTCCGATTACATGGAGCGCCAGATTCATTATATCGATCTGATCCAGTTTACGACTCATTTTTGGAAGAGTTTCTAGCGAGCCATGGGGACACAATTGATGATGAGCACTGCTTTTCATCCACAGACGGACGATCAAATTTTAGAGGACCATCCAAATTTTAAAGGACATGCTACGGGCATGCGTCCTAGATCTCAAGGGTAGCTGGGAAGAGCAACCCTTAGTGGAATTCGCCTACAACAATAGTTATCAGGAGAGCATATAGATGGCAACTTATGAGGCTTTATATGGGAGTCCTTGTTGATCTTCGGTTTGTTGGATAGAGCTGGTAGGAGAGACCCTATAATGGGTCCGACTTGCTGTAGAAACACTTTGAGAAGGCGGATTCGATACGTAAGTTGCTCTTTCACGGCCAAAGTCTAGAAGAGCCTACGCCGACGCACCTGAAAGGCAATCTCTAAAGTTTGAGGTGGAGGATCATGTCTTCTTGAAGGTGATGCTTGAGAGATGATGGTCAGTCTCGATAGCAGGAAAGCCACCGAGGTATATCACCCTCTGAGGCAATTCGAGAGGATAGGTACTATGAAGCATCGGGTTGGCTTTATCGCCAAGTCTATCAAGTGTTCATGTGGTATTCAATGTCTCCATGCTCCGGAAGTACACTCAAGATCTGACTCATGTAGTGGATTGGGACGAGCTTGTTGTTGATGCAGATGGAACCTTCGAGAAGGGACCAAAGTATGTGACAGGATACCGAATGTGTTTTAGCGAGGCAAGACCGTGGAGGCTAGTGAATGTGTTGTGGGCAAGACCGAAAGCAAGGAGAGGTAAATATGGAACGCCAAGACATTGTGCGTGCCAATTATCATTTTCTACTTGAGGATTTAGTTGCATGTTTTGTCATTCGCATTAAATGACAACAGATATGCATGTGATTTGGAATGTGTATGTGTGTGTGGATTTCGGGGACGAAATTCTTTTAAGGGGGGAGAATGTAAAACCCAAGTAAATTTGAATTTTTCTGAAAAATGGCAAAATGGTAAATTGCCACTACAGTACAGGTTGCAAAACTGGAATTTTTCTAGATCTCGAATGACAAAACAAACCTTACCGTTAGATTTGTCTTGTAAAATCTAGATACCCAGACAAATTTCGTTGAATTCAAAAACAGTCGGATTTTCACCATTTGTGGGGCTTTAGGTGCCTTATGGACCCAAAAAAAAGAATTTTTGAGAAAAATCTTGAAAGTGGAAAATAAATTAAGTAAAGTTCATTTAAAATAAATTGAACTTGAACCGAGATGAAATAAATTATTTTGAGACATAAACGGACTCGGAAAAGTCTCGGACACGTTGATTGATGTGAGCCACTCACTTAAACATTAAGTAAGGGGCTTTAGGGACAAAATACTCCATTTCATTTATTGGTTCTTACGTGACAAAGGAAGAGAGGAGAGAAAGATAGTTCCCAAGACTTCTCTATTCGATCTACATAGTTCTGTTGATCGGAATTCGTTGAGCCAAGAGTGAAAGTTCAACTACTCGACGATGGCTACGCTTGGTAACAAAAAGTAGGGATTTCACCGAAGATCCAAATGAGGAGATTTTAAGAAATCAAAATTTTTGGGATTAGAATGTGTTCTTGAGACCTCCTTCAGTTCTACTACGCTCCAAGAGGTAGGGATTCTTCCTACTTTGATTTATTTTCCACCCTAATGGTTGTTTGGTTGTGTTTTCTGCCCTAAGGGGCTATTTGGCTCAGATTTTGGGACTGTTGGGAATGCTGTCTTGTTTTGACCCTACACACTGTCCAGAATTTGGGATTGGTTTTTGGTTGGGAAATGGAGGGAATTTGGACTCATGTTCTTCATAGAAGTTGTAGCTGTATTTGTTAACTTAATGTTAAGTTTTTGAATCACCCAAATTGGACCTCTACATCTTAAGTTATCGTATATTTCATTCCTTAGGCTGTCAGAGCTTAGGCTGTTTAATTATTTATGTCCAGAATTCGGGATTGGTTTTCGGTTGGGAAACGGAGGGAATTTGGACTCATGTTCTTCATGGAAGTTGTAGATGAAATTGTGAACTTGATGGTAGGATTTTAAATCACTTAAATTAGACATCTACATCTCAAGTTATGGTCCATTTCAATCCCCGGGCTGCCACAACTAAGGCTATTTAATTGTTTTTGTCTAGAAATTGGAACTGGTTTTCAGTTGAGAAATGGAGGAAATTTGGACTCATGTTCTTCATAGAAGTTGTAGATGCAATTATGAACTTGATGTTAGGCTTTTAAATCACTTAAATTGGACTTCTACAGCTTAATTTATGATCCATCTTATTCCCAGGACTGCCATAGCTTAGACTATTTATTTGTTTGTGGCCAGATTTTAAGACTGATTAGGACTGAATTCAGTTCTACTTTGAGACTGAATTTTGGACTATTTTCATGTCCCGTTTAGGGCATGATTGAGGCCTGTGGATGGATGGTTTGGTAGCTTGTTTATGGCTTGTGTCAAGGCCATTTTGTGGATTGTTTTGTGGACATAGTATATGTCACACTTAGCCTCAAGGATCAAGGGTGTTGTTGCTTCGTTTTGAATAACATGCTTAGTGGTAGTTGTGTGATAAGATGTTGATGTATGTGTGTATAAATATATTGACATGGATTGTGTGATTATATAGAAATTGTATACATAGGATATAAATGTCCATGATACACGATGAAGTGTACGGTTTTAGCATTGTCCATATAGCATTCATCATACATGAGGCATGATAAAACATGCAATGGCTCATTGCAGTGCATATGCATGGGGACATCGCATTGAATTGGTGTGAGTGCATGGTTGAAAATCAACACTGCGTTTGGTGTTTGATTTAGCAAGCTCGGTCAAGTGGGGCAAAGTCTAATAAAGTCACACGATTGAATAAAGTGGTAAAGAAAACTTGTGTCGGGTAATAGGAAGCAAGGATAGACACCCCCTCGGGTGAAAGACTCATTAATGTGTGGCTTAGACATAATTTAGCAAGAAAGTCGTGAAAGTGTCTAGGTGTGGCTTCTCCGCTTGGTGACACCCAAAATTTGCTACCCATAAAGACACATGAGTTTTGTATACAACATCATTGGAGGTGACATCCAAAAGTGGTTTGAAAACAAATGAATTTGTTTTGTAAAATGATCATTGGATGTAATCCATAAATGATGGATTTTATCACGCATGGACCTTGGCATTGTGTGATAAGAGTCGGTAAAGGCTCAGGTATGATGAGAGTCGGTAAGGACTCGGGGCATGGTACATGATTGAGTCTCATCTCATTTCATGGAATGACTTGTAGGATTCCATAATAGAACTTGCATGTTTTTACTTGGAATATGAATGTGAACGTGTGGAACATGACCATTGCATGTGCAATTAGGTGAAGAGTAGTCTCTATAGGAAATATTCTCTACTGGGCGTGGTTGTGGCGCACCGCGTCCTTTTATAACAATTTAATTGTAGCTTTGATAAAACAAAATATACATTCCTTAATTTAAATAGGGCTCATAACTATTCTTGAATAACGCATTTATACAAATTGGCATTCCATGCCAAATACAATTACAAAATTTTGATGGAGTTCACACTGGTTGTCCACAATATATAAAATACATTTTCCTACTTTAAAAAAGATATATAAAAAAAAAAGTGATCTTCTTATGAAGACTTTTACATATTTGAGTTCAATGCAAAATAATTACAAAATATCATGAATGAAATGATATGCATGAGATGAAACATTTACTTATACTCGCTCTGCTTGATGTTGACTCGCGCCCGACGATCTTCCTAGCCCCGCCACTTTCATTTCGATACATGCGCGATGATAAAAACAACGCGCTAAACATTTTCATGCTTAGTAGTTCTATATTATACTCTCTTCCATTTCAGTTTAAATCAAGTCATGCTTTTTTTCTAAAACAATGTCTTTTTAACCTTTTTGAATGATCAATGCAATATAATACATATATTCATTTCATATACATTCATTTACAGTTTATTGATCATTCCAAATATGCACTTTCATATGTAATAAATCATTTAAAACACAAATCATGCATTTCACAATTTTATTTTAATTTTGCTTTTAAGCAAATTTAACCTATGCTTTCGGTGCACAGGATAACGAATCACCGACACGGTCCCGCTGGGCTGCTAACTGGTTATTAAAAATAATTTCGTGAACACTACCGATACTGTCCCGTTGGGCTGCTAATTGGTTATTAAAAATAATTTCGTGAACACTACCGATACTGTCCCGTTGAGCTACGGATTGGAGTGACACATCATTATGTTCGACGTAGTATTGATAATTTGACCCTTATTGGTATACTAATATATCCTTAACTCCAAATTCTAATCTGCTAATATTCTATTGTTATGTCAACTGAATTCATTATAGTAAAATACAATATAGTATATACATCTATTGCTAAATAATTCATTTTTCTTAATACTCATGGAAATTTTTCTATATGCAATCATTTCGTAATAATTGACACAAATCAATTAAAACATCTAATATGCGCTTTATTGAAAATCATTTCAATAATAGAACAATGATCGTAAGACTTGAAATAAGAAGAGATTGGTTGGAGAACAAACTCCAAAATGGAAACAAAAGAGAGAGTCGAAGAACAAACCAAAAACTTGTTGTACTTTGATTCCAATCCTCAGAATCTCGATCAATTAGGGTTTTCCTCCTCGTCAGCCCCTATTCCAATACAATTAACAATCATATTATTTGTCGGGTATTCTAGGAATTCTATTCAGGTTTACTTTCTACCCGACTCCCATTTTCCATACATTCTTCCTTTCTTTAGAAAATCCTTAACATTTGTTTTAGGCATTGTTATACCTCATTTAAAATCCTATTTGTGGGTTATGAACCTTCACACCGATTCAATTTACACTTGGGATTCGGGAAAGGAAAACTCAACTTAAACACCAACACAACCAAGTAATTAGTACACTTGGTACTACAATCAAATTTTTAGCAAATATGTGAGAACCAATTGCCATTAAATGGAATATAGTTAGATTCTAGACTCAAAGAACTTTCTGTAGAGTCCAAGAACGCACGAATCAAAGTTCGGACGAAAAAGTTATGACCGATTGAAGTTTTGTACAAAATTCGGATGCAAGGGCTTTGTGAAATTTCACAAAAATTTCGCAAGGGTTGCGAAATTTTGCAACTCCTGTGAAAATTTTCGCAGGTTTGCAAAACTTTTCTGTATTCTCTGTTTTCATTTTATTTTCCTCTTTTTCATGTTTAATCCACTTGAAAACGTTACCAAACACTCAAATTAGTCCATTTGTGGTTCATAATAGAACTCACATGCAGTAGTCCATTTACAATAGTTTTTGATCATTTAAACCAATCCATTTTTGGTTCAAAATAGAGCACAAATAGAAGAAAATCAATCGGCCATTCTAGGGTTTCGATTTAGGGTTCATTTCTACCTAAATACAATTAGATTTCCGAGGGTTTAGGATCATCTATTCTTACCTTTGGTGCAGAAGAAACAAAAAACCCTAGTTTATGCTTCTTGACCTAGCCGAAACTCTTTTCTCCCAATCCAAAAACAAAATACCAACCAACAAAACACTTCGAAATCTAACCCAATACAACCCCAAAACTCATTTATAACCAATAAAAACACTTTTTATCCAAATGTGGGTTTTTTTACCAACCCGAACACAACAAAAAGGGGTTAGGGTTTTGTTTTCACCTCAAAAACCTTTGATTCTTAAGCATTATAGCTTCCTCCTTCTTCTTGATCACTTTTTCCTTGATTCACCTGGAGCAAAAATCACCCATCAACTCCCTTTCTCACTCAATCGGACGTCTACCCTTTCTCTCTTTCTCTCCCTTTTTTACGAATGAGAGTTATGTCTCTCAAAGACCACATTTTGGTCTTAATATCCTATTCTTTCATAAGGCCTTGTTTGGCTAGCCCATAAATTTCTCTCTTCTAATCTTTCTCATTTTAACTCTTCATTTCACTTTCATTTTCACTTCATTTCATTTCATTTTCATTTTAACATTTACACTCCTCATTTATGACCCTTAGGTCATCATTTGACATTTTTACCAATTTATTTGGCTCCTGTAAAGTTTTCGGGTTTTTATCATTTTTTGTTTTTAGTCATTTAAATGCCGAAAAAATATTATTTAATTTATTTTACACCCTGAACATGTTATAAAACTGTTATGGTATTTCAAAAATGCAACTTCCTTCTTAAAAGAATTTGGCCCTCAAAATTACCTTTCATTGAACAATTGAGGGTATTGTTGTCAAAGATAATTTCTTCGCTTCCCATGTGGCTTCCTACCAGGGTTTCTCCACATTACTTGACCAATTTGGATCCGCTTTCCGCAACTCTTTCACTCCCCTCGAGCCAAGATTTCTTATTGGCCCTTCATACGTCAAACTGCCTAGCTTAATTGTCTCCGAAGAGACTACATGCGATGGGTCTAACCTATACCTTAACATTGACACATGGAAAACATTATGAATCTTTTCAACTCCGAGGTAGCTTAACTCAGAGTGCCACAATCAACAGATTCATCACGCTATATGGCCAAATGAACTTAGGGTTCAACTTGCCATTTTTCCCAAATCTCATTACCTTCTTTTAAGGCGACACTTTCAAAAACACTTTTTTGCCGATCTCATGTCGACATCCTTCTCCTCATGCTCCGCAAGTGGGATTTTGTCTATCCGTGGCCACTTTCAATCTTTCTCTAATCATTTTCACTTTTTCCTCGGTTTCTTGAATCAAATCAGGGCCAATTATCTTCTTCTCCCTTAACTCGGTCCAACATAATGGTGTCCTGCATTTTCTTCCGTAGAGAGCCTCATAAGGCGCCATTCCAATACTCGACTACAAACTATTATTATACAAAAATTCAACTAGAGGAATGTGTCTATCCCAACTACCCTCATAGTCGATCACATAACTTCTTAGTATATCTTCCAACACTTGGATCACTTTCTCTAATTGTCCATCCGTCTTTGGGTGGAACGCTGTGCTGAAATTCAGTCGAGTGCCTAAAGCCTCTTGCAATTTTCCTTAAAATCTCGAGGTAAACCTTAGATCTCTGTCTGAAATGATCGATATTGGAATCCCATGTAAACTTTAACTATTTCTTTATGTGCTTCGCGCTTGTCAAGTGAATAGCCTGCTCACTAGTAGGAAGTGAGTTGTTCGCTAACGGTCTATTATGACCTAAACCGAATCATGCTTTCTTCTCACAACTAAGATCCACTTTAAAACGATCAGGATTCTGGGCCCCATTTCCATTCGGTATCCCTGATAGGCCAGAATAATCCTCTAAGTGAACTTGATGTTTTGCCTTCACTTTTTGACACACCATACACCTGGTCACAAATTCCAAAACATCTCTTTTCATTCCGGACCACCAATTTGAAGTCTTTAAATCTGGTATCTTTAAGACACTCACGGGATGCCGCATAAAGATCCATTGTGTGCCTCTTGAATTAAGATTCCTTTGGCTCATCATCATTGTCTTTTATGTCTCTATCTTTCGATTTAACAAATCTAGATTTTATATAATTCTGTTCACGCTGCCGACGTGCGATAGCATTCAATGTCTGACTTTATTTAATACCTGATACCGCACCGCGCCTTCGGGATGACTATCGTCTTCGTCACCAATCTCGATATTCACGCATATCTCTCATATATAAATTAGAGCTCTTTCACGGGGCAAATACTTGAACTTTTGTGATCGGTATAGATGAAACGCCTCTCACGAAGAATCGTGTCTCCATATCAGCGGTGTTCGGCTAGAAGAGTAAGACCACAAATATATTGGAAATGGGCAAGGACCTCTGAGCTTGAGCGCTGTATCTTCAGTTCTCCTAGGGATTAGGGCTGAGAATAGGGATGATATGTTAAGGTTGTGAGTTGGAATCTAAGGACTCTACTCATATACCGGACTGGATCATGGACATATTGGGAGTTCGATGTCATCCTAGCAGGATGGATTGGCTGTGGCTCCCCAGGTGTTTATGATTGTGAGGCGTAGGAAATTGCCTGAGGACGGTACTCGTGTGTTGTTCCCGGTGACATGATGGCTGCCGGGTGGTATCGGAGTCAGTGTCGAGAGACGGAGTTGTGGGTTAGCTGCAAGCCTTACCCTCGAGACCAGTGGGACCGGACTTGAGTCCCCTGTCAGAGTGTGGTTTACACCAGTCTGAGACGTTTTCTGGATGAGATTCTGGGATTGCCTCACGCCAAGGGATACAAACTTTGATATCAATTACACCTGGTACTTCACCCATCTCTATGTTTCTGCGTAGGATGTGCGAGTTGTGCAGAGACCAGAGGAGTCCATTCACAGGAACTGGACGAGGTTCCATTATGATGAAGCACTTCACCCCATGGGTCGCTCGGTTCTATTTGCGAAGGACAGGACTCTTGTGTGCATTTGACCTTCTGGTGATTAAGGCGGGGTTGAATCCGAAATCAGTGCCCATTACCTAGGATTAACGATTTATTCGTCGGTTGAGAGGAGGAGGCTGAGTCTACTCAAGATAGACCTTCGCAACTGATTACCATCGGTGAGGGTTGAAATCCGGGATATCCCTAAGACAAGCGTTGAGAAGGTGCATTATAGGCGCTGAGTTCTGATGCCCTTTGGATTGTGAATGCTCAGCCGACATTCCGCGGACCTCCTGCACATGAATTATTTCTAACCTTGGCATGTCAGATTCGATTATGGTAGTCTGTATCTTAGTGGATGGCGTCTTGATCTGCTCCGGTCAGTGCGAGACATGAGTATCATGAGGATTTATTTCTGAGTTGTTCAGACCATTGGCTCATGCTGCGGATTGATGGCGTCACGGTGGCAACCATAGGTGGATTTTGGGTGGCGTGGTGTCGGCCTCGGGAGTATCAGTCGACTCGGTGAGTAGGTTGGACCGTGATGAGTTAGGAGAGGCCTGAATGTCAATCTCCGAGATCATTAGTTTCTTGGGATTATTTGAGTATTCGGAGTGAGGTGAAATTTTGAGATTCATCCATTAAGAGGCGGGATAAACAGGATTCGCCTACGGCACATACGGACTCCATCAGATTGGGCCACTGACATAGGAGATCGAGGATGCCTGGGAGCACTCAGGATCTGCGGGTGTTAGTATGGGTGGAGGATCGGCCTTCTTCTGGTTGGGGAAGGCGAAGACTTATAACTTCACCACAGGTTGGGACATTGCAGTTGGCATGTGGGAGGCGGAATCAGTCTGCCAGAACAAGGGATCCGGGACTTTAGGACAATGGTCCCAGAAGTAATGGCTGGAGTGGACCATGGTTGTTTTCTATCACCTGTTCTTACCCAAATGGTCGAGGAACGATTTTAGTTTGGGGTGCTATCTGATAACTTCCAGTAACCTGGAAACTAGAGCGGAAGAAATACGAGTCAGAGTCGGTAAAGAGACCGAATCAGTGATTAATAGCGGGCGTAGTGGTTAACAAAGATTTGGTAGACCTATTGATTATTAGTGTCAAACTTGACATGGATGAGTTAATTAATAATGGAGGTTCTGTTGTCGTGAAGGACGTTATGGCGGGTTATCTTGGGCACGACATGGTTGGGCTTGAGGTTCTGGGCACTTTAAGCCATGCTCAGTGTGTTCCTAGGGTGTAGGTGAGGTGTTTTGATAGGTGTGGATTATGGGCGGTCTTGGGATTACACTCATAGGCCAGACCCAGGATTAGTCATCCGCGACACAGCATCCATGTAGTTCTTATGCACACCGGTAACAGTGCGTAATTCGGGTGTGGGTGCCTGATGCAGTGAAACTGCCACTCTTCCGTGGTGTGGGTTGGGATTTTTCTTTAGGACTATGTCCAGCCGAGACCTCATGATTCGATTCGATAAATGAAGAATAAATTCTTAAAGTGTGTTTGGGCCAAGCAATAAAGGCGATTAATCCCCTCGAGTAGAATCTACGGAGTTAGGGTGTAAGAGACTGGGAGATATCCGGTTACATTATGATGTAAGAGGCTGAAGTGTGAGCTGAGTTATGTTAATCGATAGAAACACCAACTACAATAGTTATCCAGTAGACTTAAGGTTGGTGATAGAATTGAGTGACTCGAGGTGGATTCACTTTGCGGTGATTCATTGGGTATTGTGGCGGCAAGGGCTTGGTAACGCCTTCGTTTCATTCGCGGCATGGACTGGTTGGCGGTCCGGTTATCGATAATTATGACGCGGAAGATCGCCGTTTACACACAAAAATGGGGTTGTGCGAGTTACCGCGTGGTGTGGATTATATACAGTGTTAGGTACGTATACCAGGCGGCTGATACGAGGATATGGTGAATGCTGAATTTGCTCTTAATTGGAATTACTTCTGACAATGAACATCATCTGAGTATAAGATGGCGCGTAGGGGGGCGTTGTATGGGAGCCGTACTGAGTTGTAAAGTTATGATTGGATGGGGGTGGAAGGCTCCATCCACGGGTCTGATAAATTAGAACACCTCGGAGGGTGAGCAATCGGCGATCTTCCCTCGCAGCTTAAAGCGGCGGGAAGCGCATCTCCTCTGGATATCTGACGTCTGACCACTTAGAGTTGAGGTTGGTAATCTTTCCTTGAAGGTTGTTCCTGAGAGAGGGTGTGCGGAATTCCCAAGCGTGTGAAGCTACTCGCCGAGGATTCATTAGGCCTTTACGGGGATGCTGGATGTTCCGAAGCGGTAGTGGCATACGGGATTTACGAATTATTCTGCCGCCTAGCGCGCCAGTGCTCACGAGGGTGTTCCGTCTCAGCCTCGAGTATATCCACCTCCATTTCCTCATCACGGTCGGATTCGACCCAGTTAAGGGTTGATAGTGATGGACCGCGCTGAGGAGGACGATGTATATTTTGGATAAGCGCGATAGTTTGACGTATAGGCGTGAGGCTAGTGGTGTCATATAGCTATATAAGCGCCATGGCAGACCTTCATCCCCTTCTTGTTGAGATGAAAGTCGTGTGGTTTGATCACATTTAAGATTAAATCTTGTTTCACACGCACATGGTAGAGTGCAGATTTATGCATGTGAGTGATTATGATTATCCATTTGAGAATGAAATTCCCTATTTTAGGAAGAAGGAGGAAGAATGCTAAGACAGAAATTCCAATTCGGAAGAAAATAGCGTCATAATGTTCGATTCTAAAAATTCATATTTCGGTTAAATCCAATTTTATTCTCTATTGAATCTTGGGAGGACAAAATGGATTACACGTTGGAATCGTATGCGAAATCTATTCCATACGTGTTGATTTTAGTTGAATTAGGCGTTGAATTTATATTTTACCGAGGAGCATGCAGTTTTGGTCATAAAGTAAGCGATTTAGATGCCATGAAGAAGTCCACATATAATATAATCATGTGCCATAAGTGGCATGATGAAATCAGTGTGAAAATGGACAATGAATGTCTGAATATGGCTGGAAAGAACATATGGTTGTAATGGGATTATTAGGATTCAGAAAAGAACCGAAATGGTCAATGGATTGCTCTTGTGTTAAAAATTGCACAAGCGTGGCGAGAAGAAAAAGTCTGTTAAGGCGGAAATGGGTTTTGAAGAGAGATTACGGCACCTGCTGTTTTACAAAAGATGAATCGGGATGTTGTGTGTTCTTTAGGATGTGAGGAAGGGAAGTTGACTCTCTGGCGGGAGGGGAGGAGCTGTGTGAAATGTTCTGCGGGATACCGAAAGTTAGTGATGCGAGCAGCTGTGAAGTAGGGGATGAGGATTTCACTCTCTTTGCTTGTGTGGTTTCCTTGCCTTTGTTATGGTGATGCTTCCCCTATGTTGTTTTACAGATTTTATAGCCACCATGCCACACACCCACCCAGGGAGCTGCTCTGAAATGACAACACCATTTATTGCATGTTCCAAATCTGATCCTGAGAAGCGGGTTCAAATTGATTGACCACTCTTTGGCTGAGCAGCTAAACAGTAATATTATGTTAGCGTGATATGTGTCTGGGAGCTGTTTTAGGTGTCTTGTGCTTATAAATATCTTTATAAATCCTTGTCAGAGATGGAAATGGGCGGAAATAGCTGAAATTAGATTCAGTAGGCTTATGACTGGTAATTTTAGGGGAATAACATGCCAGAGGTTTCCACCTATTCCGAGAATAATGTTCAAAATATATTTTTGTGAATTAATAATGTTTGAAGTGGATAATTCAGGTAGGGTGCCGTGTTTTGATCGTATTGACTACGTGGAGCTGAATTTTTTGATGTGGTGATGAAGTAAGGGAGTTCATAACATTGTTGTGTGATTTAATTTTATGTGAATATATAACTGCATTTATATATTTTGTATGTTATGAAATTTGTAATGGAATTATTGCATCAGCCATTCCATGTCGCTAGGAACACTACTTCAGGTTGATAGGAATTGAGTGCTGAGGTGTGATCTAGAAAGAAATGGTTTAGGATTTGCATCCTGACAATATGATCGAAGGGTAGTCACTTTTGAGAAAATATCGGCGTGACGTCGGGCTTGGCTGATTGATAATGCCGCCGGAGAAGTAGTCTAAATAATATCAATGCCGTAGTCCGAGGCGGACGAGTTGATCTCTTCGCCGTAGGGTTATCCACAAACAAATAAATATAATAATTCTCTTCATGAGGAAGCAGGCGGTCTTGAGGAGTGGTGAGACTGGTGCCAGGATGATCAGTGCGACATTCAAAGTAGGATCCTTGTTTGCTGAATGTGTGTTTGTTTGGGCATTCGCGCCGCCCGGTGAAGGCTGCCCCGGCCAGGTGAAGTTCCACTCACGACATTAGCTCACCATCGAGGGATATTTTATGTCACGGGCGTCTTGAGAAGGCTCGTCCTAGAGGGCGGGTTTTCGAAGAAGGCCGGAATGTGACTTCCGGTGGTTCTGTATTAAATTGTTTTAATTTAATATATGTTGTATAAAGTAAGCTCAGTGAACTGCTGAAACTATTGGATATAGTTGGATATATATATATTAAATAATGATAGCAGATGTTTGACTGGCCTGTGTTTGTGTACTCATAATCTTCAGTGTTGAATGAGATTATATCGGAGTTTTATTTTGGGTTAAAGGCTCTAGGTAAGGCTACATCGATTTTCATTGAAAAATATAGGATTTTTAAAAAAGATATTCTCACAGTGTCTGTAGATTAACGGGTAAATCAGCCGGATTCCGTGCGGTTTTGGGTCACGGTAGTAAGATGGAAAGAGTATAACGGTAACAGAGAAAGCTAAAGAAGAAAAACGCCGACTCTAGTTTATTTAACCAGACTATAAGTGAACATTTTAGTAAAATAAAAGAAAGTGAAAATGAGGAAAATAAAGTATGTATGTTCAGGCAGATGCGGATAATAGCCAAAATCATATTTCCCTTAAAATCTAAATACAAATAATTATAGATTTTATGTCTTTACCTGCAGCCACACAAATGCTCTAGAAAATTTAGCATATATCACGAAAATTAATGAAATTCTGCATATTTTAAAATATAATAATAATCCGGAATAAATTTTTATAATAGTCTCTGCATATTTCAGGAATTCTTAAGGAATGATTTTATGAAGTATTAATAATCATAACTATTCATTGTAGTGCTTAATTACCACACTAGCAAACTCAAACTATAGAAAAATTTACGGAGATAAACCATTTATTAGAGTGGTGAGAAGGAATGTAGAAATTCCTAAAATAATAGAGCCCTCGAGATTGGATACTAATAGAAAATATAGCATAAATTTACATTTTAAGTCTTGAGCCTGATATTCTGAAGAGAAGATTATATACAAAGTATTGGTTTCACCATATTTAGGGAAATTCTTGGTAACTGGAAATAGTAGCTAAACTAATACAAGGAAGGATTTCCAAAAAATAAGAAGAAATACATTCACCTTTCTAATAAAGCAGAATTTATTACAATGGAATGAGAAGTTAAAAAGAAACAAAATTTAATAGATAAAGGTGCTGAATTGCAACCTATATCCGATTAAAATGAAATGTGATAGTGATATATGGATTCATATGTTTTTAAAGTGTGATGATTAAATTATTGCCCATGAAATGTAATTTAAAGGTAGATTGCTACAAAGATAATAAAGATATTACATTTCTTACGAAATGGTTTACGAATGGATTGAGATAAATATAAGATTACAAAGAATGAATACCAAATATGATTGGTTTTTGCATCTTCCTAGAAGAGACAAAAGAAATAAGAAAAATTACCACTACCATAAGAAAAAGGTTGTCAACCGAGCATATATTATGATGACTCAAGGTAATATATTAGCACGTTGTAATTAAATAAACAATTATGACATATCTACGACGTTTATACTAATGACGTATAACATTTATTACATTGTTCCATGACATAATTTATAAGTCAACATATGTTCTAATGTATAAGTGATAACGTGACTGATTTTTTATATGTAAGGTATACTTTAGTTATTAAAATGCTGAAGTAAGTGAATAGTTTCATTTTTGGACCCCCAAAGTGAATGTTGATTTATTTTAATTTATTAATTATGTTTTATAATTTATTTTTATTAAAATTAGTTAAACCTTTATAGTTTATAAATAAGAATGAAATAAACTCTTATAACTCTGTTTATATTCTAGTAATAGCAATAAATAATGTCAATATTCATAATAAGATTTTTTTATTTAATAACTGGATCAATGAATAATCCATAATAAATATATCTTTTGATTTATTGATACTCATAAAATTAATTTTTTAAATTGTATTTAATACAAGTTATTTTCATAACCATTTTCATTATTTTTAAATTATAAATCATTATTTTTATATTTAAAATTAATGATGAATTACTATATTGACTTTTTGTAATTTACAAAAGCTTAGAAATTAAGACAGATAATAGAAAAAGTCTAGAATGTGTGTGTATAGTATTACTACATTACAGATCTTACAACATACTTTAAGTTAACATACTACAATTTACTATTATGATAAATTTTATATTATAAATTAATTATAGTAAATTGAAATTATAAAAAAGTTGCAAATATATTTTATAAATGGGATGTAAGAATGAATTTAATTTTTGAAGTGACTTTAGACTAATTTTGGAAAATCTAGACCATTCATTTTGCAGCCTAACCCGTGCTCATTTCAAAACTTCCCCTAAGAGAACAGAAAATTTTCTCCCACTTCAACACCGCCACCTACTGCGCTCTCTTATCTTGTCTCTTTTCCTCTGTTTCTCTACCTGCCTTTGATCTGCAATAAGTTTTTCTAATGGGTGTGTAACAGTATTTATAGTAAAAAGGGTTTCCTTTTTTTGTTCTTTGAATTCTTGGGTTTTTCATCATTTATATGGAGCTTTCTTGAAGCGTTAAAGGAAGGAGGTGAAATAATAACAATAGGGGAAGCAAATCAAAGAAGGTGAAGAGGATATTCCAGTGGGTCATTATGACGCTGATGGGATTCTTAAAGAAGAATTTAGTGGTGGCGGTGAATCCTAAAGTTGAGTGAGTTAAAGCGCGCCGTCGGTCTGCGGATGTTCTGTCACGCGCGATTCGGTCCGACCGATTAGTGAATCGAACCGAGTTACGGTCACGGATAATATCTTTGGACTCTTTGCGATTTTTGGCCAGAACTTGTACACCGCGTTTGGCCCACATCTTGCCAGCAAATCAAAATATTATACTACCGATCAAAACTACACGGAGTGGTGTCATCAAAATCTATACACATATAACGGTCCGTTTGTATACATATACCAAAACAACACCATTCCAATTACATATTGGGCGCGGGACCTCTGCATTAAGCCCTTCTTGGTGTATTGGCCGTTTGTATCACGAGATGTTTGGATGTTCTCATTTCACGAGTTAAAGCCGTGTTAAGCTTTGCAATGCGAAACATATCTTATCTGGAAACACAAATCGCGGATAACGATGAGGTGCCGAAATCTTGGGGAGTACCTCGCATGGCCACCGACATAAATGTTCTTATAACTGCGAAGCAAGCATCAAAGATCTGTCGGATCTTGGGCTTATCACCATAACAATCTTGTACTTACTCAGAATTACTCTTATAGCGGGCGTATCTACTTATTTGGATCTTATACTCGCGCCAAACATTCTGTTGGATCTTATACTTATAGCATTCCAGATCTTATACTTCTGGTATTGGATCATACACCGCGCATAGCGTGGATGCCGTTGCCAGCATTGAATCTTATCTTCCCTGCGGGCTTCGTGTGCTCGCATGCTGAGCTTATACATGCGCTACTTATGCACCTCTCAGAAACATACATCTAGGTCTTATCTTGATAGCTGACTATTCTGCTTGCTGTCTCGGCCAAAGACACATACCTATGTTTGTATCGACGTATTATACTTATTTAGTCTCACCAAGCCAAACCTCTTCTCTCTCCTCTCTGCCGGAAACTTATCACGATACTTGTCTCGGACTTATAATTATTGATCTCCGAGGAAGACATATCGCCTTAGACCTGTCGAGTAAATACTTTCCCATGAGATCATATTTATACTTATCTCCGTAGGGCCACATATTATACTTATTAAGTTCATATAAGCGGTGCGGGCTTGCCACCTTATCTTAGACGGAGGTGCTTATCCGTGCTCATAGCCTATATCAGATTTCCGTGAGTGTGACTATGCTTATACCGGAATTTTGTATTTTCCCCAGCTCTCACCACCCACACGAACACCACCTCTCCGTTCCTTTGTAAATTTGGCAGGTACTCTGGAATCTGCGGGCGCATCTTGTGTTGCGGACTTCACTATCTTGAGTCTTCGTCAGTACTACTTATTCAAATGTCCCAAAGATCCGTGCTTATACTTATGTCAAATACATGATTAAATAAAGTGCAATAAACCTCTGACCCTCATATCACGGGGTTTCAGGGTACTCTGGGGTCATCATATCCAGGCTTGCTCCCGGGGTGCCGTAAATTTTCTAAAATTAATGGAATCTGAGGTACCCGTAGGTACCAGAACTATATTAATTATTTGTATATCATATGTATTCTTGTGTTGAGATCTCATACTTGTATTTCGGGGATCTTGCAAGTATTACGAAATTATACTTGTCTTATGGAACTTACTTTATACAAAAGTGCCCGTAGAATTACTACATACTTCCATTATCTGGTGCAGTGGGTCTCTCTGGACTTATGTTTATATTGGAGACTGCTTCTTGTATTACGTGGGGAGGCAGTGAGTCCTCTGAGTTACATGTGCAAAAGTACACAGTACTCTGAATGAATCTGAGTGCAGTTGGTACTCTGAACGCTATCTGAGGAGGAGATTTACGTGAGTTTTCATAACCTATCTGGTGCAGTAGTGCTATAACTATCAAATTTACGTGGGTGCGTTACAGGATCTTTTCTATTTCATTTCTTTATTCTTATTGATTATTGAGTCTTATCATATAAATTGTTGGATTACACAGACCGATGTCTTGGACTGTTGAGTAGGTTTAACACAAGTACCGAAAAGTGTCAGTCTTTGGTCTGTATATTGGTCGCCGAGGCAGCGTGGAGGTGCGCGCGACTGTCAGTGCACCGAGTACTTCTGTTGATCTGAAGTACTAATGTCAGGAAACCGCGATCAAGGTGCGTCGCGTTTCAATCAGTGATGCTAATGCGAAACCGCGGTGATGCCGTCGCACTAATGAGGAAGAATCTGAAGTACTATCGTTACCTTTTCGCCCACGTGCGGGGAGGTGTATCGTTAATATCTGGCCCAGTCTCTTAAGCGGGTTTGGTATCGGGTTAATAACTTACTATCTTACTCATAGGGGCATTCTTATACATTGTATGTTCATGAATATTGCACTCATATTCGTATTCATCATTTCATATTCATATTATCATTCATGACAGCGTTTATCTATGTATTAATTTTCTATATTATTTTCCTTGTTTGTTATATTATATATGGCACTTCCTTCTTATAAGTATGATATGCATGAAATCACACATCATTTATATATTCTTATTCATACATAGATTTATAACTCTTGGAATTGGAATCAATCCAATCGGTCATCAAAATAAAGTTATGGCATTTGCTGCAAACTAGTCCATTTACCGTTACTCTAAAGGATAGTTTTGCCATTACTCAGTTTCCGGTGTCTTGACTCCGTATTTGACACTTGTTCTTTATTTTCTCTCCTTCCCAAATCTAGTGCACTAAAGGTTCCATCTCAATTGGAATCCACCCAGCGGAAGGACACCTCAAGATCGTTAAAACAACAGCGGACTATATGATCAAAGCGAAGCTGAATTGGCGTGAACCTTTGTGCTAGGTTGAATTTTTGGGCCACCTAAGGTGAAATTTGAAAGGTACCTATTTGGGATGTTTGGTTCTCCTTGAAGTCTATTTTAACTAGCAGCTTGAATCACTCAAATCGGATAAGAAATAAGCAAGTTATGACTAAAATAAAGCGGGTCGAAATAGAGCGGGGGTGTACCGGTACATGTTCGGTTCGGAAGGGGTGTCTGGGGTACATATTCAAGGTGTACCGATTTGTGTCCCTAAAAATGCCAAGTGTGTATTTTCTCCCTTTTTCCATATGTTGATACCCAAATCAACCCTATGCACTCCATATACAACTCAAAACCACAAATTCATCTTATAATCTCTTTTATTCTCAAATCCTCTTTCAATACTTATCTTATTTCAAAAATCCATCATAAATTACTCTCAAACCCACTCTAATATGGGTTGTGACCCATACACAACCCAATCATATAGGCTAGTGGGGTTTGTTCTAAACCTAACTCATTTGCCTGATTAAACCATGAATCCTTTCTCGAAAGGAAGGATTCCCTACTTCTTGTGCCATTTTAGAGTTTTACTAACCTAATTTCAATACATCTTTGGTTAGGATGAGAAATCCTAACAAACCCTAAGTTGGGGGTACAGCTAATAACCCATGCATTGGCATGGAAATTCATACAAGAATTCATACCCAAGGTTAGTTCCATACCTTTCTTGCTCCTCCCTCTTCTTCCTCTTCTTCTTCTTCCTCTTCCTCTTCTTCTCCCCTTCTCTTCTCTCCCTCTACGGTTTGTTCTCCTTCCAAAAATGAGACCAATTTTGGTCTTTAAATCCATGTTTTGATAAGGCCATGTTTGGCCCTCAAAAACTCTTTTTTTTTTTTTTGGTAAATTTTCTTTATTTGCTTTTTGGTCCTCCAACTCTTGCCCGTTGTATTTAGTTTCCTTTATTTCATTTTGGCTGAATCTTGTTAACTTATGACTTTTAAGTCCCTCTTTGGACAATTACAATTTTATCCTTAAATCTTGTAAATTTCCGGGTCCCTCGTTTCCATGTTTCGCATTTAACTCACGAAACATTTAAGTCACAGCTCACCCAAAATACTAAGCATGTCAAGCGCTATGGTATATTTTGGGGTGTTACACGTTCAGTGAGTTCATAGACGATAAGAAGGTACTCACTTGCGATGACCTGTTGAGGGCTTAGGATGATGGATCTGAGGACATTGACCGCGATTTCGATGTGCTTGGGTTGGAACTAAATTCGGATGACAACAAGGATAAGTCGACGTGTTCTTCATGGATTGCGGTCGATTGTGCGATAGAGGGTGTTAAAGTCGCATAAGAAGCAGAGGATGACAGCGTGGGCGGCATCAGAACCACGACAATATGTTCGAAGAGACATGGAAAGTGGTGGATGACTTGAAGGTGTTGATCTTTCAAATCCTTTCTTGAATGCTAAATTCCAGTTAAAAATTGTGTCAGGCAGTGGAGAGGATTAGCAAATCTGATTTAAAGGATAAATTTTTAGATGATCTTCAAGTCTTATCTTGAACAAAGAAAAAGGTTAGTAACGTTTATAGATTGCTCTGCACTAAAATATAGATTAAATATATATTTTTATAATGTTACAAAATTAAGTCTATTCTTCCTAGGGCAACTATTTAAAGTTCAGAGTTACTACTAAATGAAATAGTAACTCAGAAGTTAGGGTATGATGGTAAAAAATATCTTCATTTTCATCCCTCTACGTTACCACTATTCATTGTTTTCATTCATCGAAAAATGTTGATAGAAATTATTGAATTTATTATCAAGGAAATGCATAGGAATGAAATGAATAGATAATCCTATGTTTGTTACTTGAACTCAAAGGAACCAAAAGAAACATATCTTGACAAGATAAAAATAGCAAAACCAAGATGTTTTTAAACCATTTCGTTTTATTGTGCTTAGCTTGGGATGGGTTATCAAATTTAATTTTTTAATTTTTATAATTTTTAATAGTGATACATGGTTAAAAGAATGCATAAATAATTTATTTTCAAAATTTTATATGCTCAATTCTCATTTCTGTATCAAATTAATTATGCAATCTTACCATATGTTTTATTGTTGCAAAAATAATTGCAATTGCCTTATCAAAAAAAATAAATTGCAATTCATGTAATTATGCAACTCTTTTATTTTATTTCTAGTTACTTTATTTGTTTCAATTTTTGCTTAGATTAATAATTCTTTAGTAATCGATAATTAGGAGCTTTATCGACTTTATTCTTTTTCAAGTTGTGAACTTGATGAACTCATGGGTTAGTTTCCTATAAAAGGAATATCTGGACAACATTTTAACATTGTCTTTTAACAATGTATGATAAAAATAGGTACTTTAGTTTGATATGTATCATTCTTAATTTACCCAATTGTAAATTGCTATCTATACATTAGTTTTTTGAATCTTATCATTGTATTCTCTTACTACTTTGTGTCAAATATGTTTTCAATTTCACTTTAGTTAGAAAATAATAGTAGCATATTACGTAAAAAAATTTCATTTATGTAATGTGCTTGATTTTCTTTTTAATTTTGGAGATTTTCTATTTCTTTGTTTTTGATTTATTTAATTAATTTATTCTTTCAAAATTTTAATATATTTAAGCTTTCTACTAGATAGCTTGTGCATTTATTAATACTAGAATAAAGACAAAGTTTACACACATAATATCCTTATTCTCTTAGCATTGAAGGAAAACACCTTGATTTTTATTTTTTTAAGTTTAAACACATATGATGCATGGAATTAATACTAGTGAGGTTAGCTTCTATGAAATTGGATTTAGATATTATATTATTTGTGATTATTTAACTTTTTTATCAGATTTAATTATAATTATTTCTTGGAGAATGTGACTTTATTATTTATAAGTTACATTAAAATGAAAACTCTCATATTTGAAATTTTTATCACTTCATTTTTATATTCTTTTTTAAAACTAAAAAGTAGTCCACTTTTATGGTTATAGGTATACAATTTAAAACAATTTAAAAAAGCATAATGATTGAACTTATAATTCATATTTTAGAATTTTTAATGTAGTTAATTATCTAATTTCTCATTTTTAGCTTTTCATTTTGTTAACATGATTTATGTTTCTATTATAGGTTTCATGTATATGTCTTGGAAAATTTGAAATATATCTAAGGGTGGTGTACATGAAGATTAATGCTAGAAATGTGGTCTCCAAATTGGATACATGTTTGTTTACTCTTGGAATTAAAGTACTTCCATGATTTCAAAAATTGTTATTTTGGTACTTGTTGATTACATTTTTTACTAACGATTTGTCTATCCTACTAGGTATTCAAGGAGATGATGACGGATTAGAGACCATCTCTTGGGGAATATGTATTTTTCAATTTAAGGAGGAGATGTCTTTAATTATGTTTGTTCTTTTTCGTTTTTCTTTTTTATTTGTATACATAAAGTGAAGTGTAACAAGAAAAATATTACTCTTGTTTTTAATATTTAAATGTATGTGTAATAATTCCTTTACCTTGAATAGTAGTTAAATATATATTTTCTTTTATTTGTCATTATCATAATTAAATAGATACTTAATTTAATTTGAAAACGAGTTTTTTATGGTAATAGCTTCATTTTTCATTAAAATAGAATAGTACCAACAAAATAATATTAAATTTATCATTGCCAACCTTGACGGATGGCCAATCCATAATTTTGACATTTATAATAGCAACCTTCACAGAAGAGCTACTTAAACATTGACATAAGAACAAGCAATCTTGACATAAGATCATAGAAATTGAAATAACCTTGTCATATATAATTGTTAAGGTACCTTTAAACATTTCTTGAAGACCATTTTAAAACACATTCATTAACATTTTATATATGTCAAGGTTGCTGATACACCTACCTTGACACTGCAATAGATGACATATAAGACTAGGAAGTTATGATGACATATAACATATACGATGATTGTGAGACCCCCACCCTTCGTGACCACCTCATGGGTACCCTTCAGGTGGAAGCTCACTCATAGGATATCCTCATTCCCACTGAGTTCCTTTCGCCTCCCCGGAGGGTCGAACCCGGGACTGGGGTCTTTGGGTCGATGGGAAAATCTGCAGTGCCAGCTGAGCTACTAGCTCGGTTGGTGGCCATCTCCCCATTGGACCTTAAGCCCCGGTCTGGGTTCGGTCTCTGCGAAGCGAGCTGCTAGGGGAGGGAGCATGATATTCTGTGAGTGGGACCCACACGAAGACGCCGTGATTCTGAAAAGGTGAAGACAGTGGGCCACACGAAGGGGCACCGGGTGGTCACGAAGGGTGTGGACCCCACAGTAAAGGCGCCTTTTGATGTGGGGCCTAACCGCCGTGACCACCCTGCATCATTACCCTTCGGGTGGAAGAAAAATTCCTCATAGGACATCCTCATTCCCATGAGTTCCTTTCGCCTCCCACAGGAAGATTCGAACCTAGGGTCTTTAGTCCAATGGAAGCATCTACCGGTACCAGCGAGCTAGTAGCTCGGTTAGTGCGAAAACTCTTCCGGGTCAAGTCTGGGACCAGCCTGTGGTGGCTGGTACCTGAGGAGTGATCCTGGTGGGGGTGCCTAATGATAGTCGATGTCGTTAAGATAGGTCTTTTTTCTTATAGTGTACATTCCCTACTATGGTATTTATAATGGTAGATATTCTAGAAACTAAGTTATATACATGTGGATTAATAGATACAGGATCAGAAATAACACTATTTAAGATTTTTTTTATTAAAAGAATGGAAAGATATTAAAATCTTTATAAAAGGTGTGACTGGAAATAAAGAAAGAATTATAAAACATAAAGAAAGTGTAGAAATAATGATTCACAATAAGATTGTAAAAATAGGAAAAGTTTATCAATATAACAATATAGAATATGATATTTTATTAGGAAATGACTTTTTACAACAATTCTCAATATATCAACAAACAATCTATACTATAATATTGAAAACATTTTGTAACCACTGGATAAGGGTACTTAGAATATTAAAACCTTTTAGGATAAATTATGACCAAAATGCTAGAAAATTGAGGATAGGGAAAATAGATACATCTATTACTTATAAAGTAACAATCCATGACACATGTGAAAAAAATTAGAAGAAAATTTTAGTGATAACCCATTAAAATATTGGGAAAATACAAAAATCTATTGTAGATTAGAAATGATAGATCCTGATAAAATTATTAGAGTAAGAACAATGATATACTCACAGGATGATATAAAAGTTTTTAAAATTCAAATTAATGAATTAATACAAGTGAAATTAATAAGAGAAAGTAAAAATCATAGTAGCTTGCACTACTGCACATGATAAGAAAAACATAGTGAAATAAAGAGGAAAACAAGAATGGTGATAAATTATCAGGAAGTGAATAAGAATATTAAATTTGACGGATATTATATCCCAAATAATGAAATATTAATAAATTTGGCAAGAAAAACTATTATAGTGTTGGTGTAGAAATTGATTTTGGCAAATAAAAATGGATAATAATAGCAGGTATACCTACGGCTTTTAGGTACACGAGAGGTCATTATAAATGGATGGTAATGCCTTTTGGATTAAAAAATGCTCCTCAAATTTTCCAAAGAAAAATGGATAAAATATTCTCTGATAATTTAGTTTTTATAATAGTATACATTGATGATATTCTAATTTGCTCTGATAATGAGAAATATCATGAAAATCATTTAAATACTTTCATAACACTCTGTAAAGAACATGGTATAGTTATCTCATAAAAGAAAATTATTATCAAGAAAAAAGAAATGGAGTTTATATGAATGATAATAAATTATGAAGGCATAAAACTACAATCACATTTAGTTAGAACAGTAAAAGTTAGATGGATTTTAGCTTTGATACCATTAGTTGTATGACTCTATAATTTCAATAGAAGGTAAACAACGGATTAAAACAAATAAACAAAGAAAGAGATGGATTTTATCATACTAGAAAAAACTTATACGTAGATAAGAGTTTAAACAGTAAAAGTTAACACAGTCTCCTAAGTTACCTATTATATGTTGCAATCCAGTGACCTTCACACCTCGTAATGACAAATCCTTATTCCACAAGCGCCCTCTGAAGCGTAGTACTAGGATAAGTCGGTATCGGAGCACTCCTTTGTGGGTCACTTCTAAAGGTATTTGGAGAAACTTCAAACTTTTATTTCATAAAAACTCTCTCATCTTACATACAAGCTTCTCTAAGGAAAGCTTAGAACTCCATTACAAAATATGGATATTGATGAGTGTCTAAAACGCTCATGTCATACCCTCATCCTTACTACATTTTAGTTCAATTTTATATCTTAATAAGTGCATTATTGCCCGATATCTGATTTTTGGATCTTGTGTGCCTTACAGGTGAATAAGGTAGTTTTCATAAGCTTTTTGGAACTGCAAAGAAGAAAAAGTGGAAAACTAGTGGCACGTCAGCGGCGTTCGGCTTAGCGGCGTTCGGCGTGGCGGCGTTCCGAAGCGTCGCGGCGTTCAGCCGTGGCGTTTGGTCAACAAAGATCAAAAGCGACCCAGCGTCGCGGCGTCTGCTAGCGACATCCCGATTTTGCTCCATATAAAAAGCACGGGAGACTGGTACAGTTTTATCTTAGAAGAGCGTCTGCGGTGATAGTGCGGAGAAAACGAAGCAGCGACAACTTAGAAGTCCAGAAAGACTACTGTTTTTGTATTCCTCTTCTTAAAAACTATTCATGATTTATAGAACTATGCTTGTATTAAATTCCGATATGTTCTAGAATTATTTCTAGGGTTTGTTGAACCCTGTTTCAGTTGTATGGATTAAGGCTTAAATCTTATATTATTCAGTTTATTTAAGATTTATATCGATTGTTCTACATCTATGGTTTATTTTCATGGTGATGTTTGGCCAACATTGACATGATCTTGTTGGGTATCCGAGATTGAGAGATAAGGACTCCCAGGGATATGAATAGAGCAACCCTTGGTCAATCGACGAATAGAGATATCCTGATTCGAGTGTGGTGATTAGGGTTTGAGCATTTAAGCATTTCGGATTATAAGGTCGGGGCAGAGATGTATCCAACCCTACTGGCGAGATAAGCGGATAAACCTTGAGAGAGAGGGTATCTCATAGGCATGATCACCCCGTCATCGATAAATCATTAATAGACTAAATAGTAATTCCTCTAGGTAAACATCCATCAAATGAAACAGGGGGAGGCAAAACCCTAGTTTTCACAAAACAAGTGATCTCACAAGTTAATCAAATTTAGTTTTAATTTGATACATTAATTTGACATTCATTAAGAGTTTGAGTCCAGATAATATCATAGGGCCAATTCTAGTAATCAACGCACTTCTCCCTGTGGATCGATATTCGTACTTAGGTACACTATACTACTTGATATGATGCGTGCACTTGCACACATAGGCGCATTACCTAGTTATACAAATCACACATCAAGCTTTCGGCCTATCAGATACAAAGATGGATATGGATTTTTCGATATCTTCCTAAATGAGAAACATTCTCAATTTATAGAGGAGTCTTCTACTATTTTAGATTCCTTCTTATCCTTTCGCTGACTTGCTGAGTTATCATCTTATCTTCTGTTGTCATATGTCTTCTCATTTTCAAAAGTAAGCATTATCTTCTAGGTGACGTGTTCTTTCCACCTCTTCTTGTCTTTGATTGATTTATCACTCCAAGCGTCACGAGGACATGGCTAAATATTATAATTATAATTGGTTGACATTTATTGTTAGGTTACTTAGCTATCATTACATTTATAATTGGCGAACATGTACCACTTTAAGGATAGACATTACATCTTTTTCCCAATGGTAATCCACCCTTCATTGTTATTTTTTGTCTTTTTTATAAATCTTTCTGCTTCTATTCTTGTCATTTGACTAGCCGGCAATAATAGTTGGTCCAATCATTGATTTTTTTTGTCATCATTCTTTTTCCTCTAGCTTTTCCATCACCTATGATTATCATCAAGTTGTTTTATGCATAGTGGACCGAGCAATTCTTTTTTCCTAGATTTGTCATTCTTCCAAGCACTGCCTTTATCCCCAATGCTCTCCTAGTCTTTGTCCATTGTTTGTTATAATATCCCTATTTTTTGGGTTTAAGATCATTTATTTGAAACCTTGATTCTTCACTGTTGTTTATTATGATGAGATGACATGCTTTGATGCATATTCCACTATCTTCATTATATTCTGGGCTAATGGTAAAGAATTTTATATAGAAGCTCTAATTCCCTGTCATGTTACATAATTGAATTATGAGGGTGTCATTAAGAATTTCATCACAATCAGGACTTAAATAGATCCGGTCAACAAAACCGAAATCCATGACATCTTGAGCAATAAAGGATGGAGTCTTTTTGTGATTATAATTATTGGTAGATAGACTCGGTAATACCCGTACCATTAGGATTGTTATAGATAAATTTAGAGAAAGTCAAATATTTTATTTCCATATCAGACAATGTTATTGAAGAGATTATGGATAAATTTTCTGTTTTTTCTTCTAGAAAGAAGAGGGTATCATCTGAATTTTCTCCTTTTGAGAAGTCTGTTATTTAGGGGACTGTTATCTCCACTTGAGAGGTATTTGTCTTTTGAAAGAAGTATCTTTCGAGGCTTTTATCCTTACGAATGATGAGCATTTCTAGATACCTTTTTGAGATATTTTTGTCTTTTAATGATGATATATCTCTATCTAATATTTATGACAGTACCATTGTTTCTGATGACATATTCAAACTATGTGATGTTTTAGTCTCTAGCGAGAAATTCTAACCTCACTATCATTCTCGTAATGTTCCAGCGTTTTCAGTTTTTGGACTCTGTGAGTTGAACAATGACAATAATCTCTTGGAATTGCTTTTTTAACTCGTTGAATATCGTTACCGTTTTGCGCGATATATTCATTCAATATCAATATGGAAGTAACGTTCCGCGGGTTCTGGATGTTATCAGTTAACAAAAGTCTTTTGAGAAATTATTCAGTTACATCTTTGTATCATGACGTCTTAACAATATCAAAGGTTATTAATACGACATTCTTTGTGAACATCTTCATTTCTTTGTGTTGTTTGACCATAAATCTTTTAACTGATTATGGGTTTCTAATACGGGTTGATGAACACAAACCTTTCAAAATTATTCGACCTTTCGTGTGCGAAATCTTTTTGTTAATAATGTAATTGATAACCACCGTTAAAGTTAACGCCTTTCTGTTCTCTGTCCGTTTCAAAATGTATTCAATCGCATCGAAACATGGTTTGTGTTAATTGTCATTTATTTGGCGTCTGAACTGTTAATCTCTCAGCATATGTTATTATGTTGACTGGGACGTTGTTTCGCCATTCTGTTGGTTTTCTTTGTTAATAATTTGCGGTATTCTTGTAACTCTTGCCAGTTATAATATAGAGGTGTTAAACATCTAATTTATACTCATTTGTGGACCTCAGTTAACGATCTTGCCTTGAGATTACTGGCGTTGCGTTAACAAATCTGTTCGTTCTGTAAACTATTTCTTTCGCGATGTTTTCTTTGGAAGGCTTGTAGCGTTCTTTTGGTGTATCGACGATGTTTAACATTCTTACATTTGTCGCGCCATTTGAGTTTGGTTTAGTGAAGGTGAAACCAGTATGATATCTTGGTGACAAAATCCACTTGGTCATAGTGTCATTGTGAATAGATTTTTATAGAGATTGCTGCCAAATCTGAGTATGAGTTTCCCGGAGACTTGATCGAGTTATCATTCAGAGAGTTTGATGTGATATTGGGGATGGATTGGTTTGTCCCGACACCAAGTGGTAGTTGATTGTAGAATGAAGAGAGAGTGACCTTAAGGACAAAGTGGCGAAGTGACTTTTATCGGGCGAGGTCAGAACCACTGCCTCTTCTAATGTGATATACGTCACTTCTCTTGTTAGAACGATGGTTCGAAAGGGGTGTGAAGCCTACTTAGCGTATGCGATAGATATAAAAAAGGCGGAGCTAAGTTTATCAGACATCCCTACAGTTTGTGATTATCCGGAGGTGTTTCCGGAGGAGTTTATAGGATTGCCTCCACAAGAGGGTGGTGTGCAGTGCGTTGTTCCAGGTACCACTGGAGCATCCATTACCACGGGTATGGGAATGACTCCGAGTGGAGTTAAATTGAAGCTTCAGTTGCCAAAGTTGTTAGAGAAGGAGTTTATTTGCCTGGGTTTTATCACCATAGAGGAGCTCTAGTCTTTGTGTTAAAAAGAAAGATGTAGTGCGGCCGGTTGTGTGTTGATTACCGGCAACTAAACAAAATGATGAAGAACAAATGCCGTTACCACAGGCTGATGACTTGTTGAGACCAGTGAAAACGGGTGTCGTTTTGGTGACGCGATGGGTATCATCAATTAAGGGTTGGGATGCGGATATTGTGCGCGAGAAGAGCGACCGAGAATGCGGTTTCGGTTGACAAATGCACCGACGACTTTCATGGACTTAATGAATCGTGTTTTCCGACCGTATGTAGATCAATTTGTAGTGGTGTTTATAGATGACATCCTTGTGTATTCAAAGGATAGGGAAAATCACGATACACACCTTCGGGTAGTGCTATAAACCTTGAAAGGAACAGTTATATGCAACACTGAGCAAATGCAAATTTTGGTTGAGAGAAGTGTCCTTTCTTGGACACATTGTATCGGAAGAAGGAATTCTAGTGGATCCAAGGAAGATAGAGGTGATTGTTGAATGAAAACCATCGAGAAATGTCATGGAAGTGCATAGTTTCCTAGGATTGATAGGTTACTACAGAAGGTTCGTTAAGGGGTTTTCCGATAAGCGTGGGCTAGATGGCGAATTGCTCCCAGAAATGTGAGATTTTAGTGAAGTGAAAAGTGTGACTGGCTTTTGAAAAGTTGAGAGTCTTAGCAGGGGCAGGTTCAGCACTCGACCGACTCACGGTAAAGAATCACGTGATTTTTAGTGATGCTTCATTAAATAGACTTGGATGTGTCCTTATGCAAGAGGGTAAAGTGGTAGCTTAAGCTTCAAGGCAATTGAAGCCGCATGAAAAGAACTACCCTACAAATGATTTGGAATTGGCCGCTATTGTGTTCGCATTGAAATAGTGTCAGAGGTAATCTCCATAGCCTCTAACACCTTCTCGATCTGTATGAACCAATGGTCATGCCGTGGATCTCCTCTCAGCGGAATGTCGGAGGATGATGCGCCACAAGCCTGGGAGTTATTAGGATCTCACAATACACTCTTTATACCAGCTTTGTGCGATAGCAGTGGCGTAACACCTTGGCCTCGATAAAAGCTGTGATCAAGTACGAGATTGGTGATCGGTACCAGGTGGGCTTCGTTCTCGTCTCGATAATATCATACAATTAACATGGCGATTAAATCTCATCTGATATCTACAAGGCATAAGCAGCCGAGACATCATATAAATCGGTCTTACCATTGTCCTTGCATTTCTGAGCCAATGTTACATTTAAAATATTGCTTTCAACAAAAATTTTATTTTCGAAAATTTCATTTTTGAAAATTTTATTTTTTCGAAAAATTTGTCTAATTTTATTTGATTTTTAATTTAGCAAATTCGAAAAATTTTGTGATGAGCAGGTGTTCGTAGGCGGGTTATGAAACGATGTGTCAAAAAGAATGCTTCGGGAGCGATCTTGGTGGCAGGGTCAAAAACGAGTACAGTACAGAGTGCGGCCCGACCTGACCAGCCCGGCACGCCCGGGCGCGCGTAGCGCGTGCTTGGCCAGCGCCCAGCGCCGCGTCTTTGTTCTGCGCTGCGCCTCCGGCTAACCCGACTTCGCGTCCGTGGCGCCCAACTGTGACCCCGCACGGTCCTGGCCCTGCTTGTGCCATGCGCCTGTCTTTGCTCCCGCGCCTGCCTCATGCACCAATGGGCGTAGCCATTGAATACGCATCTTTATTTTTATTTTTCATTTTCACACTTTTTTTTCATTCATTTTTTTAATGCTATTGGAAAATCACCAAACTCTCTATATATATATATATATATATATATCTTTCTATATATATATATATATATATATATATATATATATATACTCTCTATATATATATATATATATATATATATATATTTATTTATTTATTATTATTATTTTTTTCATTTTTCCAATACCTGAATAAATTTATTAAAATTTATTTCTATTCATTTTTTTCTCTCATTTTCCCGGTAGTCTCCTTGCTACCTACACTTCCCATACCACTCGAAAGAATTTAAGCGTGAAATTTTAGTTATTTTCTTGTGCAAAAACTGGAATAATTTTCGGTTTCCCACACAAAACCCTACGTTTCTTGTCCAAAAGCTGGAGGCTGCGTCAGTTTTTTTAACTTGATGTCGGACTTTCTAGACCGTCTTGCCAAGAATTTTCTCAACCAACTGGTTCTCCACACTAACCTAGTGTTCAACATTTTTTAGTTTTATTTGTCCTAAGTGCTATCCACCTAAGCACACAATCCAAACACAACACATGATCACACATCATTCATGTTATGCATATTTTTCACACAACAATTCATCAAATCACACAATCACATCAAACACATGCATGCAGTGTCCTAGTTTTGTCCGTCGGTGATGTTCTTACTTTCGACTATGTAAAACTTTTAGCCTTGGCCATCGATCTCACAGGTTTTCATATACTTATACTCTACATCAAACCACGAAGTGGTGATGGATACCAATAGAGCTCCACGGGGTATTCGTATCTGTTTCCACGATCACCGGCTGTGGCGGCCACGAAGCACGGGGGGTCAGTTGACTACCGAATCAGCAGCGGAATACTCGTGAATGTTGGGTAACCGGCATTTTTCACGAATCGGGCGAGTCTTAACTGTACGGGGCTCTGTGAATGTTGTATATAACTTTGTCCCGAACACATCAATATCATGAGTCTGGCTTATTGGCGGGCTGATACAACACTACTCATCAATATATATATATCAAACTATATCCAGTAGTTTCCGAGTTCAATTGTTTTTACTCTTATACAACATATATTAAAATTAAAAACAATTCTAATAAGCTCTTAGAACCATCGAAAGCCACATTACGGCTCTTCTAAAACTTCGATTCTAGGGCGAGCCGGTCTCCTCGCACGCTCCACATTGCACCGTAAAATAGTATCCTCGACAGGGGGCAGCTAATACTCGGTAGTGGAATCACCTAAGTAGGCTACTCTCCCACCCACAGTGCATATCACCCGATGCTCCAAAATAAACACACATTTAAAAGCAAATGCATGATCCTACTTGAATGTCTCTTGATTATCTCGTGCCCAGAGTCCTCACCGACTCCCTCACACTCGCTAAGCCTCGTATGAAATTATTATATTTATTTGTTTGTGAGACAACCCTCGATGTGTATATATCAGGTGGGCCAGTCTCGACGGTGAAACTATTTGTGGACTACCCTCAGACCAGCCACTCTTATTGAGGCCGTCTCGACGGTGTATTTTCTTTAGTATGGACTACCCTCAGGTCATATTTGGTTTTAGACAACCCTCCCGAGAAACCGTTTTCTCTAGACTCACACCGTACGCCTCTATCATCCCAGGTGCTCCCAGTGCATATGAAATGCGCGATGCCAATTCCATTACAGTCACATAACACATGCAAATATATAAACATGCATATATTCACATAAAAATTAAATCACCCAATCATGTTATGTAATTTCTCATTTAATATCAAAATTAGCTCCACGTGGGCTAATGATCAAACCGAGCATTCTAATTGAATTACTCGACCAAACATTAATTCACAAAAAAAATTATATTTTTTAGACACTGTTCTAGAATAGTGAAACCCTCGGTTACTATTCGAAAAAATCACCAATCGTCATTCCTTTGTGAACCGAATTTCACGACCATTTCGGCCCCATTTCAATCAATACATGATTTATAGCATAATTTATGCCATTATCTTAAACAGCCCCATCAGCTCCCTTGGCGGCACATTTTGGTTTTAATAAATTCAATCGGTCGGTCCGTAAGTTTTGGGACCGATCAAGCGACTGTTCAAGGTCTCAAGCAAGCGAAACATTAACACTTAAATAAGTGTAAAACCCAAGTAAGGGAGAAACCCTACCTCACGAATTTGTCAAAACTCCTCAAATCGGTGTCCATAGCGTAGCTCTCTCCCACGTAGAAGCGACTTTCCTTCTAGATCCCAGAAGGCGCAGCGGTCGGATTTGCGATACTATACTCGCCACTTATGGCACATGAGTACGTGTTATGTGACTTTTGTTGCATGAAAATAGTTCGGCACCCAGAACGATGCCTCGGCGTGTAAGTGTGTCTCGGAAGTCGACCAATTGGCGTGCTATCCCAGATTTACTTAATAGATTCCAGCGATTGCAATCCGTTTGAGTCATCCCGAGATCTAGAGAATAAATTTCAGATTTTTAACCGAAATTACAATTTTGTAACTGAAATTACGATTTTGCCCTTTTTCTAGAAATTGGAATTTCTCGGGTCTTACATTCATAGATTGTATATTTTTTTATGCATATATGCTTTATTTAGGTATCTTAGTAATCCTTCTCCTTGGGGCTTTGGTCAAGAGGTAGACTACGGATTTTAAGTAATTTTTATTATCAAATGTGTTTTTCAATCTATATCCTTCTTGATATTTTTTAGCACTAATAACTTCAAATTCCAAAATATCATCTTCCTAAATTATTTCTTTACTCATTCTGTATCACTCTCTAAGGAACCATTGTCATTTTCACTATAAACACTACTCATTTCACTATCAAAACTTAATATACTTTCTAAATTATCTTCCCTATTTTATCCCCATATGATAAATGTCTTTTTCTCTTTTTGACATTCATTACTATAATGTCCTAATTCTCCACATTTCCAACATTTTTATTTGTTTTTGTCTTTTGATGTATTTTGTGTAATATTTCTTCTTTTATAATTAAATATTTTCTTGTAATACTTTTTAAATGGTTTTCTCCATTCTTTTCTAAATATTTTATATTTTGTAAATCTTCGTCTTGACTTTCCTAATTGCTTTCCAAATTTTATTTTCTTGTACTCCTTACACCCTCATTTTCCTTAGGATGTTATCTATTTTGTCACAAAATACATTTTCTCAATTTCTTACACATTTTACAATATGCCTCTTGGTGCATAATTATGCTAATATTTTCTTTAAAAATTCTATTTTGGCTCTTAGAATATCAACATCTTATGTTCTTATTTTTTCATATTCTTCTTAGAAATAATTACTCAATTTTCTTGGTAACTTCTCATAGTATGTGTGACATCTTTAAAATCAGGGTCAGTTGACCAACCGTCAACACAGTGGAAACTTTATTGGATATTGGGTGACGGAATCTGTATCTTGTTATATCCCATTCAATCGGGATGCATAATTTGCTCATCGGACAGGTCTCTTTGTGCGAGAGTTATATCCAATTCCCAGCTTATACATTATACAACAACATGACCCATCCGGGGCCCAATATAACATAATGATCGGCGCCGAGATTGATTTATGAAGTAAAGTGAGCCATCTTGGGGCTCATTTATCCATGCTAAAAAAAAATAGCCTGAGCTATATCATAGTCCTTAAGAGTTTAATTACAACACTCTTATACAATATATATATTATATATATATATATATAACTGATTTGTTCCAATATATTTTACAAAATAACTATCAAGCCTGTCAACTTTCTTCACAAATTTAAGCTCAGAGATGAGGCGCGGAATCCATCGGCCTGCACTTTGTACCTTAGGCACCCATAAGGGTGAGCCACGCCCAATAGAGTAAACTCCTACAGAGGCTAATCCCCACTTTAGTGCACATGCAATGGTCATTTTCACAATTCACATTCACATACCAAGTAAAAACATGCAATTTTTACTATTGAATCCTACATGCCATGAAATGAGATGAGACTCAATCATGTATACACTTTTGAAGTCCTTACCAACTCACATCTTACTCGAGTCCTTACCGACTCCTACCACACAATGCGATGCCAAAGTGTGATAAAACTCATCATTTGTGGATTACATCAAATAATCATTTTACAACAAAATTCATTTGTTTTCAAACCAAAAACTTTTTGGATGTTTCATATCAATGATCATTTATATTCAAAACCATGTGTATTTTTGTGGGTATTGAATTTTATGGGTCTCACCGTAGGTTTCGCATGCCTTCCTATACTTTCGTGGGCTTTCACCATTGGACACATATGTATAACAAAAAATATTGGGGCTTTCACCCGAGGGAGTATCTATCCCTGCTTGTTATTACCTGACATATATTTTCATTTCCATTACATGTAAATACACTATAACACACATACTGACATCCAAACAAGTCACTACTTAGTCAAGCAATGACACTCTTGATCCTCGAGGCCAAGTGTGACATCTACTATGCCCACAAAACAGCCCCGAGACAAGCCATAAACAGGCTACCAAACCAGCCATTCATAGGCCTAAATCATGCCCTAAATAGGACGTGAAAATAGTCCCAAATTCAGTCCCATAGTATTACTGAATTCAGTTCTAATCAGTCCTAAAATCTAGACACAAACAATTAAATAGCCTAACTTGTGGCAATCTCGATAATGAAACGAACCATAACTTGAGCTATAGAGGTCCAATTTTGGTGATTCAAAAGCCTAACATCAAGTTCACTGATGTAGCTACAACTTCCATGAAGCACACTAGTCCAATTTCCCTCTTCTTCCTGATAAAAAATTAGTCCCAATATCTAGACAGTATGTAGGGTAAAAATGGGGCAGCCTGTGGTAGTCCCGGAAAATGGACCATAACTTGAGTTATAGAGGTCTAATTTGGGTGATTCAAAGGCCTAACATCAAGTTCTTAGATGCAGATACAATTTCCATGAAGGGCATTAGTCCAATTTCCCTCTTTCGACCTAAAATCAGTCCCAAAATCTGGACAATTTGTAGGGTTAAAACAGGGCAACCTGTGGCAGTCCCGGAAAATGGACCATAACTTGAGTTATAGAGGTCCAATTTGGGTGATTCAAAGGCCCAACATCAAGTTCTCAGATGCAGCTACAATTTCCATGAAGAACACTAGTCAAATTCCCTATTTTTCCTACCGAAAATCAGTCCAAAAATCTAGACGTTTCATAAGGTCAAAACACGGCAGCATTCCCAAAGCCCAAATTTTTTTCCAAATAGTCCCTTAGGTCAAAAACACAAACAAACAGACCCTTAGGGTAGAAAACCCAACCAAACAACTCCTTAGTGGCGAAAAAACACAACCAAACAACCCTTAGAGCGAAAAATAAACCAACGTAGGAATAATCCTTACCTCTTAGAGTAGAAGAAACTCTAGAAAGTCTTGTGGACACTTCCTAAACCCGAAACCTTTCATTTCTCGAACTCCTTGCTTGAAATCCTCGGTGAAATCCCTTGTTTTCGGTACCCATGCATAACCTTGCTCCCAGTAGATGAGCTTTTGATTATTGGCTTGATGGTGATTGTGAACTACGCTAGATTGAAGAGAAATTTGGATTTATTTCTTTTTTCTCCCTTTCTCCTCTCTCACGCATAGCCTAGAAAATGGGCTCCCTCTCTCCCAAATTCTCTTTTGTTCTAACTTAATGCTTAAGTTAGACATGTGGTCCATGTCGCGCCACGTGTCCACGACCTGTTCGGGTTCCTTTTTTGCTCCGAAACGATTTATTTCGTTACTATTTAAGTTCAAATCATTTTAAATGAACTCTACTTAATTTATTTTTCACTTTCGAGATTTTTCTCAAAAATCCCGTTTTTGGGGTTCACTCGCACTCGCGTCGAAATCATGAAATTAGTTGTTTGGAATTTGTGAGAATTTTACGGAATTGCTTGTTAGATCCGGATGATGTATCTGAATTTATGACACTATTACCAAAGGAATATTATCTAATCTCCGGCAACGGCGCCAAAAACTTGTTAATACTAGATGATGTACACAAATTTATGACACTATTACCAAAGGAATATTATCTAATCCCCGGCAACGGCGCCAAAAACCTGTTAAAACCAAATATAACTTGTAAGCTCATAAGAAGAATAATTTTGTCACTAAACTCAATTAAAGATTTAATTTGGTCTTAAAAACTGCAAGTGCACAGATCAGTATAAATAAAGGGGACCTATAAGTCAGGATATCGTTTCCGAATTGAAAAATTTAAACTAACTACCTCCAGCTACTCAAGTTCTACCTATTTTGAGCGTCAGTTTAGAAAATTTAGTAACCTAATAGAATTCCCTAACATGGGATCACATTTAAAATAAAGGGAAAATTTTAAATTTAAATATAAGCATGCGAGAACGAGATTATTCTTGAAAGTAGACCTTTGGGATTCCAGCTGTACAGTAAATTATCAATTCTGCATCATAATCTAATTCTATTTTCTTTTGAGTTGGAATACGAGATTTGTCGAAGTAGTGAAGTATAGTTTGGATTTCTCCTTTAACCATACTTTTCAACGAGTAGGGTTCATGTTCATTTCGAATCATGATTCTAATCAATTACTTTTAATTAGGAATTTTCTCTGTAGATTTAGGTATTTTTCTTTTCCAATAACTATACTTATTTCTTAGCTATAGATTTCTTGCTTCCTTAGACAGGGCAATTTCTAGATTTCTACAAAATGAATGATGTCTCATCCTTAAGATCTGAAAGAGTTTTCTCTTTCCTTGATTAGATCTTAGCTAACACGGGATCAAGCTCATTCCTCCAGACCAAGGAGAGATCTCTAATTGATTAAATTGATATATCACTCAACCTCAAACCATGATCAAATTGAGGATTTATCTAAGTAACCTTTCAAAGCTCATTAATTCTTCAATGTTAGTCTAGCATACCCCCAAGTAACTGGTCTATGCTCTCGAAGTCTCATCTTTGTGTGTCACTCGAGAGGGGCTTCTTGAGTAGAGCAGGACAATAGTCCTTCATGGGTATAAGCACTAAAATTGAGAACAATTAATTTCAAGAACAACACCCGTTCGAATAAATTCAAACCCCATGACTCGGAAATTTCTTCTCATTGTGCGAAAAAGACCATAACTAACTTTCATATCTTTCAGCGGAAGTTGTGTTCTAGCGGATTACAATATACAGCGAAGAAATGCGGTCGGGGAAGAATTCCAACATTCTTGCAATCAGCGAAGAAATGAGTTCTAGCTTTTGTCTGGAGTTCATTGAATTCAAACAGTAATCATAAATGAATTTAAGCATTTAATTTCAACTTCAAAACTTCTGAACAATTTTACTATTTCAGATACAGTAAACAAATTAAGCAGTCCTACTCTAAATCTAATTTACGAAGAAAAGAAAATAAAAATAAAAAGAAAAGAAAAGAAAAGAAAAATATAATACAAAAGAGTCCTTAGCTCCCCAGGTACTTTGGTTCGTCCGATGCTGATTGACTACCTCGCTTTCCGCAGTCGTTTCTATTTATAGAGCCCTAAAAGTTTGGGCCCTAAAATTAGGAGCTTCTGTATGTGTGAACCCCTAAAAATTATGGCCCAGTTTGTCTTCCTGCATGCGCAACCTAGAAGTGTGTCGCTGACGAGTTTTGTCTTTGTTCCCGGTATGCGATCGATGCATGTGACTTGAAGATCTTGTGCTCATTCTTGCTTCGATTCTTGACAACGTATTTTGTTCTCGACAGTCTTCTTTCTTTCAATATGATAGTGCGTCGCGATAGAGTTTTCCTTTGTCGCGACAATGGCTTGTACATTCCTCAAACGGTTATGTCGCTAACGCCGATAATCATGTCGCTGACACGGTTTGGTCGGCTTACGTAAGTAGGTCGCGCGACCCAAAGTTTTCATGTCGCTGACGGGGACTACGTTGATTATGTTGCAACAACGTCTTGTATTACGCATTTGCAGCCATTGACCGAAAGTCTATCGCGCTGGCAGAGGTTTGTTGCCGCGAAGCGACTTATTGTTGCGACTTTGTTGATGTTGCGGCGTAACTTTTTGATGTTGTCGATATTTCTTTGTCGTGACCCCATTTTCATGTCGTGACAAGACTCTTCTGTGTTCAGCTTACTCGTTCTGTCTTGACCTAGTTTGTTTTATCGCGACAGGACTTCTTTACATTGTGTTGAAATCTTTGTCACGACATATAAAATTCTATAGCGACCTATTTTCTCTCTATTCAGCTTATTTATGTGTTGCGACATTAAGATTCATGTCGCGACATAGACTTATCTCCTCAGCTTGAAGAATGTTGCAACGTTGGGTTCCTTTGTTGCCACTAGGCTAGTTCAACAAGTAAACTTCATTTGTCGTGACTTAAATTTTAATTAATCACAGTGAACTTCTATTTCAATGCTCTCTTACGTCTCGACCCGGCTTCTCCATGTTGCAGAAGTTAGTGTCCTGGCGAGGCAGAGAATGCAATCGCTGACACCGTTACGCCTTCTTTTTTAGATCTGTGTTTGACACATAAATATTGTTACAGCAGAGTTCTTTAGCCATTTAGGCGTTTACATGCATGACACACCAAACTTTGTCACGACAAAGACTGTTGCAATTGCTGTTTTTCTCTTCTTTCTTGTTGGAAATCTCTCCTTTTTGAATTAACTCCTTGAAACACAAAGTTTGTAAATATTCCATAATTTGGCATTAAAACAGCGTAAATACTAAAAACAAGCCAGAAAAATGGATTGAAAATAGATGAGTTTAAGACTCATCAGTAGCTAGATTTCGCGAGACAAATCCAATGGTGAGGTTCGCTTCATCATCCGAGATCTAGAAAAATTACAGTTTTGCAACCAGTATTGCAGCAACAATTTACTGTTTTGCCTTTTTTCGAAAAAATTCAAATTTACTCGAGGTTTTACAGTATGTATTTGCTAAGATTGTCATATTCATATTACTATCAAATGCATCATAATACCATTTTCTAAAGGATTCACAACTTTTTTTCATTTAAATTCATTCTCTGTATTTCTATCATTATATCTTCTAATTCACTTTCATTTATTTGACTCATTCTTCTACAGTTTCTTCTTCTATTACCTGTTTTCCTTCTTTTATTTTTCTTTTAATGGCTCAAAAAAAGATATTTGTCAATGGATGACCCAGTTTCCAAATCCTTTATTTCTCGGAAAGTTAATCAATGATAAGAAAAAACATATATTTTATCCTTAAAATCAAGCGGAGATTTGGGGAACGAAGCCCTATTAATTGGGAAGATCCCCCACGAGGTAAAAAAAAGACAATTCCAACTGGTAATGGAACTCTCATTTCTTTTTTTCTCCGTCTTTGTGCTCACTTAATCATCGGAGGGGTGAGCGGTTTCAGCACCGGATGCCTTTTGCAAAGTTCCGTGGCGTTGTTGATGTTTAGAGGTTTCGACGATTAAGGTTCTTACAATTGGCGCTATTTGTGGGAATTGAATTTAAGTCTCGTCTACAGGCTACAATGGCTTGGCTTTAGCGACTGTCTAGTAGCCCTTCATCTGCTGGAACTTTGTCGATTTCCCCCTTCCACGTCTGATTCGCCCGAGGCAGTCGCAATGTCAAGTAATCCGATGAACCAATCGCTAGAAGATCAATTCCTCCATTTGCATCAGGAGATGGAGAAGAAATAAGAGGAGCAAGCAAGACAAATGAAGGAGTTGTTAGGTCATGCCGAACGCTTACAGCATGAGAATGACTAGTTGCGGGCCCAGATAGAAAAAAAGTTGCGATCTTGGAAAAGATGTACGAGATAGAGGTCGAGTTGTGCATCGATGCACACCGCCAATAGAGGAAGTAGCCCATTATCACGACAATAATCGATACCTAGGCGGATGATGAGTTGTCCTTAGCGGTTCCCCATCTTTGAGTCTCTCAGCAGCGAAAGAATGCTTTCGAGGCCTGAAGTCAATCTGCGAAGACCTTTGCATCACCTTGCCTTCGGTGAAGTGGTAGCATCGTAGAGAGCGGGAGAGAGAGAACAAGAGCGAGGAGCCGGCCAGATCAGGCCACAGGAGCAGCATCAATATTGCTTGTAGTACGATTCCACCCGGTATTTCACACGGTGCGATGCTACCCGGTGGGCATGTGGTGCCACCAATCTTTGCTTGTACATCATGCCTTTAATATAGGGTCGACATTCTATATGCCACCTGCAGCCTTGATTCGGAGGCCGATGACGCTCTTCTCTTCGCCTGAAACGACACATTCTTGGCCCATGAGAGCCACCTCGCGGGTTTGTCATACTAGCTTTCGCCACGTTTGATGGCTCTGCTGACCCTTACGATCATATGCTCCATTATAATTAGGCGATAATACTAAATACCAGCAACGACTAGCTATTGTGCAAAGTATTCCTGGCTAGTTTGCGGGGGCCTGCATTAGCCTGGTTTCACAAGCTCCTGTGTAATTCAATAATTCGTTCAATTAACCATGGGTTGCATTCATATCGCAGTATCTTTGTTCAGTGCGACAAAAGAGGAACATTAACTCTTTGAAAACTATTCTAAAGCAGGAAAGGGAGTTTATTCGAGATTTCACTAGGAGGTTTGGGCAAGCCGTTCAGCAAGTAGAATCATATAACATAGACGCGGTCTTCCAAAACTTTACCTTTGGACCATCTACTCCATTCTTCAGTCACTATCTTTAGACCCGCTAACGAAAATCGAAGAGTTATACAGACGGGCTGATAGGTACTTAATATTGGAGGACAATATTCGTGCAACAGCCTAGACTGTCATGATTACAAACCAGTCGACTGAGGGAAATAAGCGAATCTACAGGAAAAAATCAGTCAGAGTCTAAGAAAGGTTAAGGGGCGACGGTCTTCATGATAAGGGTCATGAAGAGGAGAATCCCATAATTCACCTGGAACATCTCATATGAGAAGTTATTTCCCATAATTCGCAACTTGCTCGAGTTTAAATGGCGTGCATCGATCCAGACGGATCCTTCCTAAAGAAACCGATCCTTGCAGTGCGATTATCGTAGAGATCATGGGTGATGAGCTTAAAAGTCATCTATTTTTAGTCCATTTTTCTGTTCTATTTTCATCTAGAAATGAATAATTAATATCTGATATGAAGAAACTCACCAAATTGTTATTAGCAGGAAGAGAGAAAGAAAGTAGAAAAAATACGGCAATAAATTGGAAGAAAAGTGCGGTCGAATGGCGGAAGCGAAATGAAAGAAGCGGCTGATTCATTGATGCGATTTTGGGGTTTACAGTCAAATTAAAGTCGTGACACCAAAGAATTGAAGGAATTTGATGCAGGTCAGCGGCGGTAAGTACCGGTCGGCTGACTGAAGGGTAATCGAGGCTAAGAAGAGCGGCGTCGCGGCGGCGATACGAGGTCGGCGACAACGGTTGATGTCGTGGCGGATAAGAAGGTGGAAACGCGAAACACCTTTTAAGCTATGAGAGGTTTGGGCGATGAAGCCCGCGGAACTTAAGTTGATGCCGACATTGATGATAATGCGACAAGAACGAAGTCCGCGACATCGAACCATCAAAGAAAATGTAGCCACAAGCTGATGTCGCGACATGGTCGAAGTCCGCGACTACCCGGACACGCTCCGGTTGAGGTGGTTTCGTAGTGATGTCCACGACAACGGCTTTCGAAGTGGCGACATCGAGGCGACGATTCCCGATGATGCGAGAGCCTTAAAGAGATAATCGCGACACGATATTGATGTCGCGACAACATGAACTTTAACTAGTTGAAGCCTATGGTTCTTTTAGATGATGTCGCTGACGAGGTCGATGTCGCGACATCGGCGGCTGATAGTTGAAAATGCGAGATGATTTGGCGAGGTGGCGACAAGATATCGGCGATCAGCGACATGGTGAAAAGGCTAGTGAAACACGCGAAGGCGTGAAGATGTCGCGACAAGATAGTGATGTCGCGACGCAGCGCATCGACCAAATCAAGGCGCCGATGGCGAAGTCGCGCTGGCGATGGGATCGATGTCGCCCAACCTCGATGATGTCCGCGACAAGTAAGCGGGTCGCGACGAGCAGTGACGGGCTGGATGCTCAAAAATCCTAGCGGGCTACATTGGGATGGGGCCCTAGCGGAAAACCCTATCATCTGCGACTATCCGACTCATTCCAAGCGGCGGCGGCCCACCGGGCGAGAGGTACACGGATGTTTGAAAACTCATTTCTTTCTTTTATTTTTCTTCTTTTATTTTTCTTAATTTTCATTTCAGTCGTTTAAGCCGAATCGTACTCTCGTATTTTTATTTTAGATTGTATTTCTGAATACGGATGTTATCGTTTATTTGGCGAATCGCAGTCGTTTAATTTTCAAGTACTACGAAATGTTTGAAGTTCGAGACAAATTTGCGAAATTCGATTGTTTCGGTTTCAATTGCAGTCATTCAACACCAGTCGGAGGAATCTTGTATCGTGTGGTCGATGGTGAGGAATCGACTTCCATTAAGTGAACGTTATGGTCGGGAATTTATCTTTTACGGCCAGTTTTTTCATGACTTGTTAATTCGGTTAATAAATTCACTTCGGTTTTGGGTTTATTTCTTGGGATCTGAATATCCAGTTTCTTATACCACGTTAAGATTTGTCATTGCTACGATTTCAAGGGTTCTCTGAGAAGTGACACACCGGGGAAGACATTCCCGAGTATGTACATTTCATTGAAGGTATATTAACACGCTGTGCAGGGATCCTTTAAGCTGTAAGTTCCACTTAGATAAATCCCTCTTCTCACTTAATCAGAAACGAGTTGAATGAGTTATCTATATTTAAGCAACCAGGATTCACCTCGGTCGGATAGTGAGGCGATCAGTGTTAAGTGAGATCTAATCAGGAAGGTTGATCTATTCTGGTATTTCGGAGGCAATGCGGAAGTTGTATATCCTTGCTTGACCCGATAACTTGGAAGCTAAGGTTTACAGTCCATAAAATGGGTATGGTATTGCGAAGAAAAATACGGAGTCCCTCTTTAAAGTAGTTATCCTAATTCCTGTATTCGAGGAATGAGGTCATAAATTAGATAATGAAATGTGAAGTATGGAGAGATCAGTACTAGCCTTGGACGATTTTGGCGGAGTTAATCCAAGAAATTTATTAGGAGTAACTACGGGAATTGATAATTCACTATAGCGTTTCTATTAATGTGTCTTCGAGGATAGCGTTCGATATTCGGTTCTCTTATTAAGAAATTCATTATTCTTTATTCTTATTCTTTCAGTATGATGGATAGTTCAATTATTTTCCTTTTGTTCGTTTAATTTTTCCAGCACCTTAATGCTGGATCCTATTATTATTTTGTGGTCCAAATAGTATGGAAATTGAGTAGTCAGGGTAGTTGATTTAAAATTCTTGAGATCTCTTATTGAAGATGATATCACGAACTTAAATCATTTTATTACTTGTCGGCGTGCGCTGCGATATCGGACTAAAACCAACTTTAAAAAAAGAAAAAATGATTTTACTCTAGAGATTGGTGGTTTATACATGTTTTGGTCGAAAAGCGGTTTTTGGCGCGGTTCTTGTGATTAAACAATAAGTCGCTTGAGATGGTGTGTATTTGTATATGTCTTTTGGTCATAACAAGTTTTATGGCGCCGTTGCCGGGGATTAGATAATAGTCCTTGGTAATAGTGTCATAAATTTGTACATGTGTTTTGGTCCGGTCAACAATGGGCATGAGATCGACAAGTGTCAAAGCCTAAATTTTTTTGTGGAAAAGCTTATCAAGGATGGACACCTCAGGAGGTATGTCAAAGGTGACCACGAGAGAGGGAATTAGAGCGGCGACATATGGGAGTACGACAAAAGCGACAATCGACGAGAATCTAAACCAACCATAAATTATATTTTAGGCGGCCTGTTTGACGACCAATATCAGTCGAAGCGCCAAGAGAAGAAGCTCTTAAGAGATGCCACAATTAAGGTCAGGATAAATGCAATCCACATAGAATGCAGCTATAAAGAAACCAAGCCAATAAATGGCCCCATATCATTTCCTACTGTCAACCCAAATAGGATCGGTGTCTTTATTATGATGCTTGGTGTTCACCCTCTATATTAGCACACGATGTGCAAGATCTTGGTAGACTGCGGCGGTGCGGTAGATTTGTACCTTGCCAGCAACTACTTGACGAGCTTTCCTTAGGTATGCTAAACTTAGCGGATTGAATCATCTACGGTTTTAATGGGCGACACCGAAAACTGGGAGATGTCGGCTCTCCCTTGTCAAGCGAGCCGGTCTCCAGCGAATTTTGTTCTCGATTGTTGGAGATTTGGGACTTGATGCCCGTAATGGGGCGAGATTTGGTTACTTCGATGAAAGGCTTTTCCTTTCGACTTATCACCAAATGGTCAGCTATTTGACTAACGTTGGGCAGATTGACCTTTTAACCCGGTCCCGTGGCGCCACGAGATATCAGCATCATGAAGAAAAGAGGAGGAGAGAACTATGAAAATCACTCCCCTCGGAGGGAACAAACCTCACATAGCGAATCAAGCGGAAAGAAGGATGTGGCGTGGATCCCTAGAAAAATGATGATTGGACGGACCAAAAAACCACTTTACGTTAGTTCTCTTCTATCCAATGAAGAAGAGAGAACGATTACAACTTGTACTGATAAATATGGTAGCTTTACTTTTGGGAGCCACTCATATATGGTTGGAATTAACCTGATAGTGACCTCTCACAAACTTAATGTTATTCCCATGGCTAAACCATTAAGGCCCGGTGGCGATTCCGTCGTAGTAACATCCAGTTATTCGGGCGAAGTAGACAACTAACGAGAAGGTTTCATCGAGTAAGGAAGTACCCTTAATGGATGGCGACGTGGTGGTGGTTCAGGCGATGAGTGGCAGAGTATGTGTGGGTGCAACGACCTCAACGAAGCATGCCTAAAGGATAGCTTCCCCATGCCATGTATAGATCGAATTGTTGACGCCATAGCTAGGCACGGGATATTGTCGTTTCTGAACGCTTTCTCTAGATATCAGCAGATTCCCATACACCCACCTGACACAGAGAAAATGACCTTCATTACACCACACGAGTTATACTGCTTACAATGTGATGTCTTTTGGCTTGAAGAATGTTGGGGCAACTTATCAAAGGTTGGTAACTAAGATATTTCAACCGCTATTAGGAGAAACATGGAGGTCAATGATAGGCCGAAAGCGTAATGTGTAAAATATATACGCCTATGTGCGCAAGTGCACGCGTCGTATCAAGTAATATAATGTACCTAAGTATGGATATCGATCCACTGGGAGAAGCGCGTTGACTACTGAAATTAGCCTTTGAATATTATCTGGACATAAGCTTTGAATGACAAATTAGCTTGAATGTGTGATTAAGCCAACTAATTGTCTTATTAAATCAGCGTGTTGTGGAGACTGGGGTACATCACCCTGCCACTTTTGATGGATTACTACCTAGAAAATTACTAGAGCGTCTATTTGCGACTTATTGATAGGCGGGGTGATCATACATATGAGATACCCTCTCTCGGAATGTGTCGCTTATCTCGCTAAGCGGGGTTGAGTGTATCACTGACCAGTGATGCTCTGGCAGCAATGTTCTAACCTTAATCGCCACCCTCGAATCGGGGATATCTCTATTTCTGCGGAGCCAATGGGGGTCGCTCACAGCTCGGATCCCTGGGCGTCCTCATCTCTTGATCTCGGATACCCAGCAAAATCATGCCAATGTTGGCCAGACATCACATGTATATAAATCACAGATATAGAGCAGATACTAACAAGTCACAAATAACTGAATAATATAAAATCAAAATCTTAATCCATGCAATCGTGACAGGGTTCAACAAAACCCTAGATGTGAATCTAAAACATACTTGACAAGATTATACACGTAATCAATCTATAAACCATCAGCAATTTTTCAGAAGAAGAAAATCCAAAAACGAAATGTCACTCTCCGATGCGAGTCACCTCTTTGCTATCCTTTACATTGCCTCATTGTTGTGTTTTCCGCATCCCTCAATTTACGGTACCTTTAGCTTGGCGTTGAAGAGAGGTAGAAATCACGCTGACGTCGCGACGTTGAGGCGTCGCGACTTTGGTCACTTGTTGACTTCCTCTTCTTGTTGACCTGACGTCGCGACGTTGGTACGTCGTGATGTTCCTACCAGCTTTCTTCTCTTCTTCTCTCTGCTCCAAAATGATCCTAAAAACTGCCCGTTCCACCTGCTATTCACACAAAATGCAAGAATAAGATATCGGGCTATAAAATGCGTATTTAACTGTAAAATAGAGCTAAAACCATAAGACAGACGCGGGTATGGCATGAGTGTTTTAAACTCATCACCATAAACTTAACTCCCCTTTGTCCCCGAAGCAAGGAGTGACTCATGGGTTTAACCTACATATTATACAACCTAACACCAGGATTGTGATGCACATGCTAACAGACTAAGGATCAAAATGGGCCGTCTCACCAATCTTACCTTTTTGTTCGAATTTCAGGGGATTCGTAAGGGTGTTCGACTTTCGAAATAATTTGTTTGAATGCAGTGCAGTTGACTGGCGCCTCAACCTCCTAGGTATTCAATAGCCTTTCCAAAAAAAAAAACTACGTGCATTGAATACGTGACCTCTAGCATATACCTCGGTTCCGACACCTCCAAACTTGAGTTCAACTCACCTAGTTGGGAGAATCTAACTACGGAAGGATAGGAATGCACCGTTTGTAGTCATTAAACATACCTACGCGTGAAAGAAAAACTAGTGCCCATAAGTTTATGTTAAGTGTTCCTGTAGCGGGGATTAGTTGGTGGCTCCCACCGGTTGGTTAGAGCATAGGGCATTCGGTTCGAAACGATCACCCCGAACACTCAACTAAGCCTAAGGGCCCCTAAGGCACGTAGAGCTTCCATCTTACGTGTTCTACTCTTGAGACGGTGGTCGATAGCTCCGGCAGGTTGGCGCCGAGGGCATTAGGCTTTGAAAGAACTCGGACCGGTGCGGGTTCCAATTAGAAGATCCCACTTATTCTGTTCATATGTTTCTTCTCTTTTTATTTTTATTTATTTATTTATTTATTTATTTATTTTATTTTTTGTTTTTTAACTTGGGGCTCGAAGGCAATCCTCTTTTATTTAGGGTGTCCCATCACTTTGGTGTTTAAGACTCCAGGGGGTTTTGTTCGAAGACCTTATTAAGCGGGCTGGATATAAGCATACCCTAGGGTCATCTGTATTGAGTGTGATAGGCTGGTTGAAATGGTTTCTTAGTATCTGGAGGTGATTCCTTTTTTCCTACTGTTCAACTTGAAATTCTGGGGCATCTAACACCTAATCCTTTACGGATTTATACCATGTTCGTCCATGATTATTGTGGACTCGGTCAAAAGAGATCCTTAACTCTTAAGCATGGCATCATGCACACACTACCTAAACACTCTCAACGTCAACATATCCTAATATCAGGACTCGGTATTAAACAACAAAACAGAGAAAAATGACCTACCGCCAAAAAAACATAAACTAAACAGGACTCGTATACTAAAGTAAACAACCTGAGAGCTAACCTAAACTGAAGTTGGAACCACGAGAAAGTAAAATGACCCATCACAAAACTATGCAGCCCTAGCAAAACCCGGAGTCACCACCCACACCCCAGCTTGAGAAGTGAGCGTGTCCCCACTGACTATGAAAGAACAAGAGAGGGTGGAGGAAACTTCCCTAGTGATCGGTCGTGTCATTGCGATTGGCGGCGGCGTGCGGCTAGCGGAGCGAAGTTAGGTGGCCCCGGTCCCTGGAGGGCTGGCGATTTCGGAAATGGTCGCTGGTTAGCGGGACCGATATGCATGTCAGCTCGGAGGGACTCCACATCCTGGCTAATAAGGACTCAGTGCTCCCCCAGGTCTCGTCGAAAAGCATCAGCCGGTCGATGAGGGCGAGTATTAGATCCTCTAGGTCGGGGTGGGGCCCGGATGGGAGCCTCCTCCGAGGAATTCGGATGTGAAGTGGTGGGTGGTGGAGGGCGCTTAGCGTCACCTGGGGATCGGCCAGGGAGGCCAAAGCGAGGGCTGGCTCTGAAGCTCGTCTCGTGGGAGGGGTTCATTGCCCGAGTCGTACATTGCCTCAGGTTGTGGTACACCCGGTTTGTCACGCTTGACCATTATATCTTTAATAGGGTGTATCCACGCCTCATTGTCCTCTAAGGGCACCTCGGCTCGCTTGCATAAGCCGTATATGAGAAAGGGGTGCCCCAGGTTCATTTCTGCGTCCGAATTTAGTTAGGTCGAAATTCGGTGTCGGTTCCTCACTGGCCCGACCCCGTTTAGTGGTCAACTTTTGCCGCTTACCTGACATAGGTGTAGAGGGGTGGGTGGCTTTAGACCTCCTAGTCACCAAGGGGCGCACTAGGGCCGAATGACGCAAAGGAGGCTATGCCCAGGTGACCTAGACAATTAATTGAGCACCTAGGGTGCACAATGGGACCGAAGGCTGGAATGGTGACGGGGGGCTTGCCACGACCTCTAGGCGCACCTAATGTTCCTTCTGGCTCTAACCAGACCCAACGGTAGGGACAAGACAATGTCGACCTGAAAGAGTTCCGAACTCTCTGGGAACCGATAGGAACAGGGGTAGGGCACCAAACGAGGGTCATAGAAAGGGTGATGGGACGCTCTGAAGCGGTGCGAGGAGGGACGGGGTGGGGTGCTTTCAGAGCCGATGGTGGCGGCGACGGGGTGGTCGGGGTTCGACAACTGATGGAGGTGTTAGAGGATTCGGCGGTGTGTGTGGGGAGGACAAAAAATGAGGCCTGCGGTCGAAGCGGGGAACAGCGTCGCGGCGATTGGGCTCGCGTCGCGGCGTTCAGTGGAGAGCGCGGATCGGCGTCGCGACGTGACCCAGGCTTGGTTTTTCATGGTTCGGGCAACGTCGCGACGTTGAGATCCAACGTCGCAACGTGAGAGAAGGTAAAAATGAAAATTTTTCAACAATGTTCTAAGTTTTGAGAAAACCCCCCTGAATGCAATTTTGACCCCTTCGCACTTCTAAAATGATCTTCTCGAGCGGATCCTCCACGCTAATTCGCCTCGGTGCGAAAGCGAAAAATCAGAAATAAACGCAGGTGCGGAAAGGAATGACAAAGATGCTAAAAACTAAAACTAACAAAGTTAGACTACGAAAAGGAAGAGTTCAAAAAGCATGGGTTACCTCCCAAGTAGCGCTTTTTTTAATGTCGTTAGCTCGACCGCCCTGCATCTCAATGTTCGATTTTTTTTTTAGAATAAACTAGGAATGCTGACGCATCTCCCTATAGTGCTCACAAACACTGCTCAAGTTGGGTGAAATATTTTTCCTTCCATGCCCTTGACCCTCTCGGTGTCTTTCTGTGCAGCAATAGGCTTATCCCGGAAGTTTTTCGCGTCGCCTTGCAAGATCTCTATGTAGTGAAGTTCCAAGATATCTTCATTTGGATCATCATCACGGATGCTGTAGGTTTGAACTCTGTGGAAAGTGATCTCGTCTCCTTGGACTCTCGATTTAAGCTCACCTTCTTGCACATTGATTTGCGCCTTTCAGTGGCTGAGGATGTGGCGCCCATTTCAGAAGTGACTACGAATCAACCGCGAGAATACAAGTGGATGTCGGGTTACCCATGCTAAAATCGGGCGAGTCTCCTTTATATGGAGAGCTCTACCCGAATCTGATACACCTGTCCCAAACAGTGCAATATATATCCAATACGGCCACTTGGGCCCATAAACAATTCTCAATATGCATACCAACTATGAATCCAACTATATATCCCATAGTTACAAGAGTTACAATATTTTCACTCTTAAACCATACATATATTAAACTTAAAGAGTTTTAATACATGTAAAACCACCAACAAAGCCACATTCCGACTTTCTTAGAACTTCGACCTCTAGGGCGAACGTCTCCTGCGCCGCTCCTTGTGCAGTAAAAAAGAGGGTCCACGACCCAGGTGGGCTAATGCTCGGTGGAGAATGAGGCTACTCCTCACCCTAAGTGCGGTCTGATGTTCCAGGAATTCCAACACACATTTAAGCAATGCATGATCCTACTTGAATGTCTACATTACCAACTTCAGATCCCAGGGATACTCACGACTCTCTCTGCATCGCCTAAGCCTGTTGTAGAAATTATTATATTTATTTGTTTGTTTGTGAACAACCCTCGGAATGTGTATATATCAGTGCTTGAGCGCTCAGACGATTGTTATATTATTTATTTAATGGTACCCTCAGATGAATATCAATTGGTAGCTGGAAGCGATTGATATTTTAATTTCAGACGACCCTCAGATAATTAATATTTTTAGACAACCCTCAGAACCCATTTTCTCTGGGCTAGTCTCATGCCTTAGCTCCTATATTCTAGAATGTTCGATTATGTATACCATTTCAATCTGATCACATTCACATACAAATATGTAAACATGCACATATTCACATAATATCAATCACCGCAATCATGTCATGTAATTATCATTTCAACATCAAAATTAGCTCACTTTGGTAATGATCGAGCACGAAACAATTTAATTTAAATCCTCGGCCAAGCACATATTTTCACAAAATTATATTTTGAAGAACATTGTTCGAAGTGGTGAAAGCGCCGTTTCTTATTCAGGAAAAATCCTAAGCCTGGTTCCACTTGGTAATTGGGATTTCCTATCAGGCCTTTTCATCTCAAGCATAGAATTTTTAATGCACAATTCAAACATTTTACTAAGCAACCCACAAGAAATTTTAAGACTACCCACTGGATGATATAAAATCCCAAAAAATTCTAACCAGTTAGGTCCCGAGTTTTGGGACCTATCGGTGCTTGACCCCTCACGGCCTCATTCAACTGAAACATTCGTAGAGTACTTAAAATGGGGAATAAAACTCAAGTGAGGAGAAACCCTACCTCTAGGGTTGAAAACTCCTAAATCTGGTGTGCCCGCGAAGCCCTCTCGGTGTGAACGATTCTCCTTCTTGTCGAGAAGGCTGCGGGCGGTCGGTTGTGTAAATCTAGAGAGAGAAGTCGGAAGACCTTCTCTCTAAAAACCACCATTTTTATTTTCTGCAAGCTACTGGTTCCCCCCCTCCACATTTGCTCTTTGGTTTCATAAAGAAGGCCAACACTATTCCCTTTTGTCATTTAGTGACTTAAAATTTATTAATGACCATTACGTCCTCTTTTCCCAGTTTGACATTCGGCTTGTCTCGGCCTTCCATTTCATCATTTCTCTACTCATACCACTTATACCCAGCACATGAGTCGTGTTATATGTGACTTTCGTGCATCGAGAAAATCTTTTGACACGAGCGAGATACTTACTCCCCATCGACTCGATTTGTCTCGAATTTGGCCAAATTTTACGTGCTAGCTAAATTTCGCGAGACGATTCCAACGGTGAAATCAGTTTCATCATCCGAGGTCTGAAAATTAGTGGGTTTGCCGAAGTACAATTTGTATCGAAGTACGTTGCCCTTATTCAGAGAATTAGATTTCTCGGATATTCTCCCTCCTTAAAAGAAATTTCGTCCCGAAATTGGACTATCGTAATCACGCACATGCCAGCCAACACTCTACCATGCATGTAGCAGTGTTTGTTATTAAGCGACTAAACACGTACCTTCATCCCTAAGCGAAGAAGGGGATAGTGGCCACGCGCTCGTGTCTCGGCGCTCCCACGTTGTTTCCCTCCACTCCGCGGTCTTGCCATGCACTCTCTTTAGCCTCACGGTCTTTGCATCACAAAAGCACGATCACGGCTATCCAAAATACTGCTTGGTCCCTCCTCAGGTCCCATCGGTGCCAACCTCAATCCTCCCCAATCCATGAGGCTGGATGGGTATACTTCCGGAGCATGGGCGTGAAACACCTCGTGAACACGACATGCTGGGCGTGCCTTCGCCGTGCTTAAGCTGTGCCTACCCTCTCAAGTATCTCGAAGGGTCCGATGAACCTTGGCGATAGCTTCCCGCGCTTCTTAGAGACGACCCTCCCCTCTTAGGCATCACCTTCAAAGAAGCATGATCACTAACACCGACTCTAAGAGTCGGCGTCGCACATTAGCAAGCTCTTCTGTAGGCTACATTTGAGAGGCATGTAGTATCAACTCACTAATGCTCCTAATCGAGATGGTCGGAACCGATGATGGAGCCGCTTTCCACCTCGGTCCAACATAACGCGGTGATCTACATGGCCTCCAGTCGGTGCCTCATACGGTGCCATCGCGCCACCCTACTTGCGATAAAGCTGTGTTTGTGGCGGGAACCATTAGAGCGGTGCTCCTCTTGCCCTTATGACCCGGGACACGTAATGCTCGAGCGTGTCACTCTAACACATGTATATAATCCACTGGCATTATAACCTACACAACTTTGCCCAGTGTGTATGCATGGCCCGGAAACCTTCCCAAGGTCACATTCATGACAATCAATGAATTTATCAAACTTGATCCATATCGTGGAGTGACATCCATTCACCAGAGCCCTTGCGGCTGACAACTCCGTGCAATTTCCAAGGGTATCGAACCTCGAGAGTCACCGAGCTCACATCACTCGACTCTAAGTCTGGCATTGATAACCATGTGTGCTGTTTTTGCATCTCGAGCTGACATAACTCTTGACACGCCGGGCCTCTTTTCGTTCTGAAATTTCGAATAACTTCCGCGAGTCTCTTACACCACGGGACCTTTCGGATACTAAGCGGGTCTCGCACCCATAACTTTCAGGGCTTCTCACCTTAGAGGATGCGGCCCTTCTTGCTTTACTTGACACACTCTAATTACTTTTCATTTCCTGAATCGAACTACGAGGTCTTCATGGACGTAGTCTAAAAACAACTCAACCAGCACTCGCTAAGAGTAGTGAATGGCCAGTACCGTGCACCCACACATTTCGGCCAGCGATGTTACCGTGCACCGCGAGCATAATAATGCCATCTTGTGACACCCGATCAGGGGTCCACCACAGACGAGAATCTTAGAGATCACTTTCACTCATAATCTCGACTATCCAGGTCGACTCTCGACACATCTTAGGGAAGAACATACTGGCTTCTCTAAAGGCTGGCAACCTCCTAAGCCCAAATCAATGTCGGTGTGAGATCATGACAACCTACCTAGGTCTCAGTGCGACAACCCGATGGTTGTCAGCTCATCCATGTCCAGCGACGCATCATGACGATAGGTCACCACCACAGGTCCACTGCGCTTTTGCGCAACTCACGATACGTCCACGACTTGACCCACATTACGGCCCCTACGGCCTATATGTGTTCTTTGGAAAGTGCTTGTATAGCACAGCGAAAGCGGTTCCTCTAACCCTTAGGGTGTGGAGGAATGAATTGCTGCTCTCTCGTCCCTACATTGCTTGGGTTTTGTTGTCCCGAAGTCTTGGGATCCCGTGTCTGCAGGCGATCCGAGTCACTCGTAGCGTCATTTGGATTACGAGAGCTAGTGTTGAGCGAAGTCTTCACGCGCACTTCTTTCCCGAACTAGGAGAAGGCGATCCTCCCTCTTGCTACCAACTTACCCAGGTATCCAGGAGTGTTCTAAGTATCCTCGATTTCTCTCTGCATGGTCGGGGAGGTGGGTCGACCATGGAGTCCGTATCCGTGGCGAGATCCTGATCTTTCGAATGGACAACTTCAGCCCATTCTCGAATCTCTGTACCCGGTAATCCCAGAAGCTACGTATCTCGAAGATTGACATTCGGTCTCTCGGCATCAACGCACCGATCTTCTCTAGGTCGGCGACACTCGGTGCGACACCACGTGTCCCAACAATCTCACCTCGGTAAGCCAAAACTCTCACTTGCGAACTTGGCGTGCATTGTGGTGCTCTCGAATAAGCGTAACACAATTTTCAAGTGATACTGTGTGCTCCCACTCGGCTGGGATAGATCAAGAAATGTCATCCACGAAGACGCGACAGCCCGGTCTAGATAGGGTTGGAGTGCCACATGCATGAGATCCATGAATCTTTACTGGTGCATTAGATCCATCCAAAGGGCATCCGCAGTAACTCAAAGTGCCCATAGCAGCGTCCATATTTGTCTTAGGGATATCGTCTTTCTAACCCTCGGTGTGGTAACGGTGCGGTCTATCTTGGAGTGGGCTTGCGCTCCTCTCGACTAAGTCGGAAGATAAATCGATCCTCATTAATGGTACCGGTCGAATCATAACCACGTTCTTGCACGTAGTTAATACACGGTCAAAGATTATTGTCTTCCTTTTCGCAAGCGAGCAGGGCGCCCCCTTGGTGGTGCTGGTCCCAATGAACCCCTTGTCCGGTAGCTCACATTATTTGGTTTCTACGAGTTCTAGCGACCGGCCCAGGTGCCGTCATGTGGAGTCCATAGAGATGGTGAAATACCGGTGTGACCGATACCGGGATCTACATCCTGTATTGGAGTCGGGTAGCTCATGCGGAAAAACATCCACATATTCGCACACTACTCGGGGGTAGATCAAGTCGACCTCTCCTTGTCCTCCCAGGGTAAAGGCTCGTGAGCGACCATTGCTTGTCTCCCGACACTTGGACTCGTGTTATGTTTGGGCCAATGTCGTAGCGTCCCCTGAAATACCACATCTGTGCAGAGTCTGGCATTATAGGCGGTATCACTCCTACGCTCACAATCGATAACGATCTGTAAGTATCAGCTAATCCATCTCGGGATGACATCGAACTCGGCAATGTCCATGATCCTCGAGTCCACGGAGTGAGTAGAGTCCCGAGATCTCACAACTTCATGACCTCGACATATAGTCCCTATTCTCGCCTAATCCCTGGGGAGAACACTCACATATAACGGCTCCTCTAAGGTCTTTAAGGTCTTGCCCACATTCCACCATATTCGAAGACCTCATTCTCTAGCTAGAGCAACTAGTCTGTCTGGGTGCGTCGGAGGTAATCTCCGTAGCCTCACAACACTTTCGATTTCGCATTGAACCCGATGGTGCGACCACCATGGGATCTCCTCCCCTGGCTGAATGTCGGAGGATGATGCGCCTAAACCTCACGGAGGTTACTAAGGATGTCTTTCTGTCTGCCTGCTATACCGGCACGTGCGATGCCGGCTGGCAGCCATTCTCGGCCTCGATCTGAGTCTGGCGTCGAAACCTTTGGTGGTGCACGGCCAGAGTGCCACTGTGAGTCCTCGTCGTCATAAATACAGCACGTATCCACAGTTCAATGGCACGTTCAATTTCAATTCAGGATCTCCAAGGCATAAACACCGCCTCGAGACACTCTTCATACACATAAATCAGTGTATATGCATTGTCCTTGCATTTACAGGTAATACGAGAGGCAATGATGCATTTAAAATAACATCAAGCAAATTTCATTTTCTTTGAAAATTTTTTTTTCCGAAAATTTTGTCTCATTTTATTTGATTTTTATTTAATTTAAAATTTTTTTTTTCGAAAAATATTGTGATGAACAGTGTTCATTTAGTGACTTCGAGGCGATGCGGAGTCGGCGAGTTGGGTGCACGGTGCACCACTGAAAACCTAGAGAACCGCGCACGAACTGCGTTCTTTACTTAAGGCTTTGCTATGTGCTGCTTCGAGTTTGTATGTGCCTTTCGACCTTCTATATGCCACAATCGACCCGAACCTACTATATATGCAGGCCTTCTATATGCCACAATACGGCCGGAGCCTCTTGCATGTGCTGCTTTCGGCCTTCTATATGCCTGTCTGGTAGGAGCCTGCGTGGTACTGCTCGGCCTTACATGCCCTGTCTGGCTGGCTGCGTGTGCTGCTCATTCATATGCCCTGATACGGCTAAGCCTCTTGTGCTTACTCGGCCTCATTGTCTTGGTTATAGGCCCAGTGCATTGCTGGATATCATCTTGTGATCGTTTGATCCCATTGTGCCTACCGGCCTTCTATATGCCCTGTCTGGCCCGAAGCTAACATGCCCATGCGCCCATAATTCTTGTATGCACACTCATTCTTTGTATGCTACTTTCGGTGTGTATGCTGCTCGGGCTACTATATGCCTGCTCGGCACTATCTGCCCTGCTTCGGCTTCTTGCCCCCCCCGTCTTGCCCAGCGCTGTATCAGTCTGCTTCGCCGTGCCCGCGGCGTAGGCGCTGGCGCCGTGTCTGGGTTGTTTGTGTTGGCAATGCAACTAGCCAATGCCCACCCTTGCACGTCACAATTGTATTGTGCAATACAATGCCTTAAACCGGCTACTTGATACAATCCCTCTGGTCACAATACAATTCTCAGTACGCAGCTACAATCCGACCACACGCCCGTTATAGCGGTGTATTATAATACAAATCGACCCTTGAAGCCTTCCTGCGCAATACAAAAATGGTATTGCAATACAAATTTTTTTTCCGCACAATTTTTCCAGCCCCTCTCTCTTTACTTGATACAATTTACCCAAGGCTTCTTGATACAAAATTCCACGCAATCTGATTGGGCGGTAGCCCCAGCGGTTTGCACAACAAAATTTTTTTTTCATTATAAATATTTTTTTCCATTATTTCCAGTTATTTCCAGCAGCTGGAAAAATCACTAAAAATCATTTTTTTTTCTTTAACACTCAAATAAATTTACAAAAATTTATTTTCTTCATTTCTTACAGGTTTTCATATAAAACCTTAGAAAATTATTTTATTTCCTCATGGCCAAATAAATTTATAAAAATTTATTTTCTTTAATCCTCTTTTTAGTTTGCCTACGTAAAACTCCCGAGGAAATATTATTATTTTTTTTTCATTTAATTCTGGAAAATGGTCGGAATCTCTAAAAAACACTCTTTTATACAACACTAACCCCCAGTGATTTCAACCTCAAATTATTAAATTTAAATTCGGTATCCAATAACCAAACTCAGAGCCTAAAAATTTTGTTTCTTTTATTTTATCCTTCGGTTTACACACCGCAAACTCAAAATATTTTCTAAATATTTTTCATAACACATCCATGTGCTGTCCACCAAGCGCACACATCTGATCTCTGACACATAAAACATGTCATGCACACCATACACACAATAATTCATCAAATCACACAAAACACACAAACACGTGCATGTAGTGTCCTAGTTTTGTCCCGTGATTTTCCTAGGTAATCTCATACCTACTCTCGACATCGAACCACACCTAGTGGTGATGTTCTTATCTCTTAAAGACTATGGCCTTTGCCCAAGCCCCTCACTTATGGATGCCCAAACCCGAGCTCCCTAGGTAGTCGTATACCTAAGCTCACGATACCAAGTTTGTGGCGCGCCATTTCACGGGGTCCGTTGACCTACCGTCAACCCGCGGAATACAAGTGGATGTCGGGTTACTGACGCCGCCAGGAAAATGGGCGAGTCTCCTTTGTCTGAGCTCTACCAATCTGGTACTGCGTATCTGTCCCAAACGATTTTGCTATATATCCCAATATCTGGCCACTTGGGCCCATAAATAATTGCCTTGCATACCAACTGTGAATCCCAGCTATATATCCACATAGTTACAAAGTTACAATATTTTCACTCTTAAACCATACATATTAAAACCCCAAGAGTTTAATGCATGTGGCTCCACCAACCACATTAAGGCTTTCTTCTGAGCACTCGGCCTCTAAGACGGCGAGTCTCCTCGCACGCTCACGTGCTTGTAAAAAAAAAAAGGGTCTGACGGGGTGAGCTAATGTGCTCGATGGGAGAATCGCCACAGTGGGCTACTCACCACCTAAGTGCGGTCTTGTGTTCCCGATTTAAGCACACATTCAAAGCAAATGCATGATCTTACTTGGATAATGCACATGACCAGCTTCGAGATCAGAGTCCCCCAGGCTCTCTCTCACACTCGCCTAAGCCTCGTGAGGGTATTATATTTATTTGTTTGTTTGTGGACAACCCTCCGATGTGTATGTATCAATTGGGCAACCGATGATATATTTGTTGTGGTACCCTCAGATGAATATCAATTAGTAAACTCCAGACGATTGATATTTTTAATTTGGACTACCCTCAGATAATTAATATTTTTAGACCCTCGAACCATTTTCTCTAGGCGTGTATGCACTAACTCCTATAGTCCTAGGATGTTCGATTAGCATATGGAATGTATGTCTTGATTTCAATACGATCCCATTCTACGTAAAAATATGTAAACATGCACATATTCACATAATATCCAATCACACAATCATGTCGTGTAATTATCGTTTATTGTCAAAATTAATTTCCGACTTTGGTGGCGGTCAGAGCACGAGCAATTTTAATTTAAATCACTCGACCAAACACATATTTTCACAAAAATATATTTTTTGAGAACACTATTTCGGGAATAGTGAAACCCTCGTTTACTATTCCCGGAAAAATCACAAAACATCGGTTCACTTAGTGAACCCGGGTTTCACGGCCATTCCCGGCCTTTTTCATCTCAAGCATAGAATTTTAATGCACAATTCAAACATTTCACACAAGCAGCCGCAGTACACGGGCGCCACGGATGATATAAAATCCCAAAAAAAATTCTAACAATTCGGTCCCAAGTTTTGGGACCGATCAGACAGCCCCTCACGGCCTCATTCAACTCAAACATTCGTAAAGTACTTAAAATGGGAATAAAACTCAAGTAGGGAGAAACCCCTACCTCTCGGAGTTTGAGGAAACTCCCTAAATCCGGTACCCACGCGAAGCCCTCTCCGCGTAGAGCAGTTCTCCCTTCTTATTTGAAGGCTGCAGACGGTCGAGTGTCGTAAATCTAGAGAGAAGTCAAAGACCTTCTCTCTAAAAACCACCATTTTCTTTCTGCAAGCTACTGGTTCCCCAATGTAAGACCCGAGAAATTCCAATTTCTGGAATAAGGGCAAAATCGTAATTTCGATTACAAAATTGTTATTTCGATTAAAAATCTGTAATTTATTCTCTAGATCTCAGATGATGAAATGGATTGTACCGTTGGAATCGTCTCGAAAAATCTAGTTAGCACGTGGTTTCGTAATATTCGAGAACGGTCGAATTGAGCCTGCATTTTTCGAGCATCGCGTTTCGAATGCTGTAAAGGCGATTTCGATCTGCTTGAAAGAGTCCACACGCCTCAACATGCTCATGTGCCATAAGTGGTATGGTAGAAATGATAAAAATGGACGACCGGGCACCGAATATCAAATACGGGAGAAAAGAGAGGGACAAAATTGGCATTATAGGAGTTGTTTTAAGTCACTAAAGGACAAAAAATGGAATAGTGCTTGTCCCTTACAAAATTGAAATAAAGCAAAACGTGAAATCAAAAGAGGGGAGAGGCAGTAGCTGTTGCAGAACGAAAATGGTGGTTTTTAGAGAGAAGGTCTCTGACTTCTCTCTAGATTTGACATATCCGACCGTCGGCGGTCTTCGGGCCGAGAAGGAAAAACGTTCTTCGCGGGCTTGAGCTACTCGTGGACTGGGGTTTTATGGTTGCTCAAAGAGGTGGGGTTTCTCCCTACTTGGTTTTATTCCTTATTTTAAATACTTTGCAAATGTTTGAGGCGGTGAGGCGCGACGTTTGATCGTTAAAGCTTGGGACCCGAATTGATTGTTATTGAACCCAATGAGCAGCCCGTAACCGTGAGGGAGGGCTGGTGGGTCTTTAATAGCTTAAGTATGCTTTAAATCATGGATTGATTTGGATGGCCAGGAAGTAGCCGTGAAATGCGAGGTTCACAAAAGAAGTGAGCGGGTGGATGGAAGGTGTGTTGAGCAGTAAGAGCAGAACACAAGGAATAGTGACACGAGAATATATTTTTTGTGAAAATATGTATTTGGTCAGTATTAGAATCAAGCCACTCGTGTTCGATCGATGCAGTGGCTAATTTGTAATAATGCAAATTACATAACATGATTATGTGAGATGATATCTTGGTATATTCATGTTTATATATTTGCATGTGTTAAACTGTATTGGCGGCTTGGCCATTCCTGCTACGCTGGAGCACCCAGGAGCCCAGGTGGTCTATGAGACAGTGAAAGGGATTATTCTAAGCGCCAGACCGGCGAGGTAGTCAGAAACCCCAATATCAATGATGGGCCGGAGAAGTAGTATCAAGCAAATAATATCAATATTGGAGCGTTTTGTGATGCTGCGTTTGTTTATGCACTTAATTTGCGTACGAGGGCTTGGCCGGTGTGTGAGACCTATCATGCATTGCTGTGCGTTTACTGGCCCGGCCCACCTTTGATGATCACTGCGACCTGCGGCTCCCCCTTTTGATGCCGGGGGGCGTCGAAACGTTATGCAAGCGGTCTTAGCACGAATGTGGCTTTGTTCAATGTTTATGTATTGGGAGCTCTTTAAGTTTAACCTATATTGTTTACTTCAACTCTTGAAACTGTAGTACTGAACGGATCAACCAGTATGCATATTAATATTGTGAGATGGCACGTATTGGTGGATATATTGAGTATATATTGCATATATTAGTTGTTTGGGACGGGATACCTATACAAGTATTGTATTTGGGTAGAGCTCCCTGGAGTACAAAGGGACTCACACATTTAGTGGTGGGCGAATTAAGCAGACATCCGCCTTCCGCAGGTTAACAGTAGCCCGAGGACTGGCGTCACGGCTGTGCTCGGCACCAAGTATGCAATACCTGAGGCCGAGATGAATATCCATCACCACTAGTGGTTTGATGTGAGTATAGGTATATGCCGGCCTTCACATATGCCACGATACGATAAGCCCCTGCGTGCACCTTGAGAAGCTGCATATGCCACAATACGGCCCTAGCTGCATGCTGCTCGTATACATATGCCTTGATACGGTAGAGCCCCTACGTATGCTGCTCGACCTTCTATATGCCACAATACAGCCAAGCCTACTATGTGCACGCTCGGCCTTCCTAGCATGTGCCCGGTAATCTGAATTTGAGACTCTTGTATGCCTCCTCGAGGCACATTTGGCCATGCTGCTCGAGGGATGCTTTACTCTGCCTGCTCAGCTGCTGCCCCGTCTTGGCTCGCGGGTGCACGCCCGGCGCCAGCTGCGCCGTGTCTTTGGGTTTTGGGCGTGTTGTATTGCAACACAGCCCAGCCTTTTCTTGCACGTCGCGATTGTATTTGTCTGATGCCCGGCCAAGAAAACCAGCCCCGGTCCGCAATCTGATAAGTGTATTGCGCGACCCACGGTTCACCACACCGCCCGGCCCGGCCTCACATTACTTGATACAATTTGTATCTTGCAATACAATTTCCTAGTTGCCCAAGCCACTTCCAGCACCAACCACAATCCCCTCACGGTACGTACAATTCCTCCCGGTACGCAATACAATCCGACCACGCCCATTGCAATAGCGGTGTATTTGCTGTCTATCAACGCTGAAGAGCCTTCCTCTATGATACAAAAATGGCGGTATTCTGTCTGATTTTCCACTACAATTTTCCAGCCCTCTCTCTTAATACAATTGCAAGGCTTGCAATACAAATTCTGTCTGATTGGGTAGTAGCTAACGGTTCACACAACATTTTTCATTATAAATATTTTTTTTTCCATTATAGGGTCTACCAAGTATGATGGGAACTGAGTCATCTTCCTCCATGTCCAGAATGACTAAGTCTGTTGGAAGGGATTACCCACTTTTACTAAGACATTTTCAATTATACCCCGAGGATGTTGGTAAGACCTATCCGCCAGTTGCAAACTGATTTTGGTCGTTGGTTCTGACTTTGAACCTTTTAAACATCGAAGCGCGGCATCAAGTTGATGCTTGCTCCCACAAATTTTCTGAGGGCTTTCGAATGCACGGTTCACATAGAAGAATGGTATAGCAAAGCTACCGATCTTGAAGTTTTGGGGAAGCTGGCACAGGATAGCTTTGCATTCCTCGGTTAAGGTGATGGTCCCATATTCCTCCCGACTTCTTCCTAACTTTGCAGATATTTTTCATGAATTTCACATAACGGCATGTTCTCCAGTGCCTCCCGGTATATTAATATGTAGTTTCTTGAGAAAGTATCAGAAACTCTTGGCTTCTTCTCTAACACCCCTTTCTTCAAGCCGTGAGGATCTGAGAATTGGTATCAGCGGGTCATCTATTCTTGTCTGTTTCTCGGTCTCTTTCCTTACTTTATTATCATTGACTGCTCTCGTATCTCGGGGCTGCTCACCTTACATCTGATCTTTTGGGATGATTTGATCTTACTCTTTAATTTCCAGTTCTCTTACCGCTGGTTGTGGCCCCGGGATTTCCAACTCTCTTCCACTCCTTAGAGTGATAGCCTTGCAGTACTCTTTCCTTTCTCCTCTTAGGTTTGCCTCTGAATTGCTTGGTAATGAACCATGTTGCCTTTCCGCCAATAGGCTGGCCATTTGGCCCATTTTTACCTTTAAGTTTCTCAACTGTGCTGCTTGATTGTTCAATTGGGTGGCTTGGTTCTGCATATTTGCTCTTTTCTCATTCATAAAAGCAGTATGAGAGGTAAGCATTTGCGCAAGGGCTTGTTCCAGGTCCACCTTTTTCTTGGGAGGTGGTTTGCTCACTCGGGGTGGTGGCATGTTGTTCTGATTGCTCCTCCATCCATAGCTCTGATTGTTCTGACTACTGTGCCACCCTTAGCTCTGATTCTGGTTCTAGTAGTTATTGCTCCCATACTGACCCTGTTGTTGTGGCTGATTGAACTCGACACTCTTTGAGCATATCTCTTTGTTTCTTGTCCCGGCCCGACGTGCATTAACTCTTGTCTTTGTCCTCCCGCAGAATTCACTGACTCTATGGGGTACAGTGCGTATGGAATTCAGCGGTACCTTCTTTGTCAGTCATTGTTTAGTAGGATGTGCGACATGAGTACAGTGCCCGAACCTCGTTATGCGTGCGCTCATAGCCTTCACTGGTGTAATCCTATCTCTAAGCCACTGATTGGTATTAGTTGCAGCATCCTCCAAGATTTCATATGCTTGGTCCGTAGTCTCCTTCATTAGTGCCCCTCCTGCCGAAGCATCAATCACTGTTCTAGTTGCATCCCTAAGACCATTATAGAAAGTGTGGACTTGCATCCATCTGGTCAGTCTGTGATGTGGGCATTTCCTTAACAGTTCATGAAACCTATCCCATGCCTCTGCCAGGTTCTCTCCCTCTAACTATCTGAATGTATTGATCTCTTGCACCAGTTGTGCAATTTTTGCAGGTGGGAAGAACTTGTTCAGGAACTTTTGCACTAAGTCGTTCCATGAAGTAATGGAATCCGGTGGATGACTTGTCAACCAATGTTTGGCTCTATCACCTAATGACAGTGGAAACAATCTCAACCTGAGTGCCTCTTCAATGACCCCATTGTACTTGATGGCATTGTGGGCTTGAGGAAGTTGGTTGAAATGCATATTCGGTTCTCGTTGGGCGTCCGTTGGAACAAGATGTTCTAAAACATATGTAGGTCAGCGACTTCCTTCATTGTTTGCCTGAATAGGTGGTCTTCGGATAGCCGTCTGAATAACTATAGGTGGTAAGGCAAACTCTTCTAGTAACATGAATGGATCATCTGGCTGTATAAACGGTCTGGGTGCATGATTCCTACCATTATTCCCATTGCGGTTCCTTTACGGCTCGTTTTGCTCATGGCCAAGATCGTGCTCTTCATTATTCTGCATGATTTCTAGATTTCTATACTGTGCTTTTCTCAGTTCTCGGCGTAAACGGTGTAAGGTTCTTTCCGGCTCAGGATCAAACGGATGTAGTTCAACCTGACCCCGTCTTCGCATGTACTCCTTTGTAACCTTAGCTGCGATCACACAGCTTGAAAGACCCGAATTACCGGCCCCTTGTAAAAGTAAAATAAAAAAAAGAAAATTCCAGAGTAATATCAAATTGCCTTGTTGACAATATCAACACTAAACTTCTCCCCGGCAACGGCGCCAAAAACTTGATAGGCCGAAAGTGTGATGTGTAAAATATATACGCCTATGTGCGAGTGCCGCGCGTCGGTATCCAAAAATAATATAATGTACCTAAGTACGGATATCGATCCATGGGAGAAAGCGTGGTGGCTTCTTGAAATTAACCTTTGTGAATATTATTTTGGACGTAAGCGAATGAAAAATTAACTAATGTGTGAATTAAGCCGCTAATTTATCTTAGTAAATCCTTTGTGTTGTGGAGACTGAGGGCTCTGTCTCCCCGCCACTTTGATGGGTTACTGCCTAGAAATCACTAGTCGGTCTATTCAGCGACTTATTGATGGCGAAGTGATCTGCACTGAATACCCTCTCTCGAGTGTATTAATCGCCTATCTCGCTAGCAAGGTTGAGTGTATCTCTACCCCAAACCAATGCTTTCAGAGCGCTTAAATGTTCTAACCTTAATCATGGTTCCCTCGGAATCGGGATATCTCTGTTCTTAGGAATTAACCGGGTCGCTGTCGGATCACTGGCGTCTCATCTCTTGATCTCGGATACTGACAAAAATCATGCCAATATTGGCCAGACATCACATGTATATAAATCACGAGATATAGAACGAATACTAACAAATCATAAATAACTGAATATATAAAATCAAAATCTTAATCCATCTGTCGTGATAGGGTTAAAACCCTATATGTGAATCTAAACATCTTGGACTTGATTATACACGTAATCAATCTATAAATACATCGGCGGTTTGAAGAAAATAAGAGAATCAAAAGCAAATGTCCTCTCCAACGATGCAGTCGATCTTGCTATCGCTGGGTGCCCTCGTCTAGTGGTTTTCCATCCTGATTTTATGATCCCGCTGCTTTTAGCCTGATGTTGAGGTAGAATCGCGACCGCGATGTTCGCGATGTCGCGGCGTTGGCGTCAGCGGCGTTGGTCCTTGTTGACTTCCTCTTCGTTGACCCCGACCGCCAGCGGCGTTGGTATGTCGCGACGTTCTGCCCGACTTTTGCTCTTCTTCTCGGCTCGAAATGATCTGCTTGCCGTTCCTGCTATTCACACAAAATGCAGAATCAGATGTCGGGCTATAATCATTATTAAGCGTAAAATAGAGCTAAAACCATAAGACAGACGCAAGTATGCATGAGTGTTTTAGGCACTCATGATCTACATAGGCGATCATGCTATAAAAAGTCCAAAAAGTAGCGATCACGACATCTGCGAAAATCTTTGAGCAATTGTAAAAGCACAACATGAAACTCAACCTATTGAAATGTGTGTTTAGAGTTTGTTTGGGCAAATTTTTAGGCTGTATGGTAACCCAGAGAGGGATAAAGGCCATTCCTATTCAACTCAAAGCTATAATGGATTCTCATATTCCTACCTCCATAAAAGGAGTACAACAACTGGCTTGCCGGCTGGCACCTCTTGGACGGTTCATATCTCATGTCACATATTAGTTAAAACCCTTTTTTATCACTCTTTGATGAGCGAAAAGAGCCTGTTGGAATGAGGAATGCGACCAAGCTTTTGTGGCAATCAAACAGCTATCTTCTTGAACAACCAATTACAGCTGCTTTTAAGTAGCGATCGGCTCTATCTTACCTCGCGGTTTCAAGTCTTGGCTGGTACATCTTTGTTTAAGGAAGATAAAAAGCAACGAACCCGATATTGTAGTAGCAAATCTGCATGCGGCGGCTTCGGTGTACGGAGTCTTGAACAAGTGGCACTAGCACTCCGTGTGGCATCTAAGAAGCTTTGCCCCTACTTTCAAACACACCCTATCGTCGTGCTAACCAATCTCCCTTTGCGAAGCACTATACACAAGTCTGACTTATCGGGGAGGATGTTCCAATGGGCGATTGAGCTAAGTGAATTCGGTATTCAATATAAACTTCAATAGTTGGTAGACTTTTTAGCATAAATTCCTCAATGGAATGTGGACCCAGATAACACTAGCTGATGGATCCTTAACGTAGACAGCGCTTCCCGACAAACGGAAGCTAGAGTCTGTTTGCAACTTAAAGCCCCAATTGGGCAAATGATATAACAGACCATACAATTGGACTTCCCCGCGTATAATAATGAGATTGAATATGAAAATTTCCTAGTCGGAATTGACCTCGCAACGTCCGTATCTTCAAAAAAAATCATCATACGAAGTGACTCTCAACTGGTAGTAGGGCAGGTAAACGGAGAATACAAAATGCAAGACTAACACATGATCAAGTATGTATATCTGGTTAAGCTACGACTAGAGAGTTTTGCGGCTTGGAAGCTTGACCCGAGTGGTTCAAATGAAATGGCAGATGCTTTGGTAGTAGTGGCCGCATCCCTCCCAATAAAAGAAACGGTATTCCTCCATGTCTATTGCCAATTAACATCATCAATTACTACTAACCAGGTAAACGAGATAGATGAAACATGTTCTTCTTGGATGACTCCAATAATGCATTATTTGAGCTTGGAAGAATTGCCAGATAATAGGATTGAAGCCCACAAGATTCAAGTCTAAGCAGTTAGATTTTCTTTTGTGAATAGGCAATTATATAAACGCTCTCTAGACGGGCCGTATCTTAAGTGTCTCACCCCTCGGCGAGACTGATATATATTAGCGAGAACTCCGTGAAGGAATGAGGAAGCCATCAGAGCGTAGCTTTGGCTCATAGGGCCCATACACAAGGTTATTATTGGCCAACCATAGAGTAGATGTCGCCGCTTACGTTAGGAAGTGCGACCACTACCAACGACAAGCCCCCATCTAAAGGGTTCCGGCTAAGGATCTGACCACCATCACAAGCCCTTGGCCTTTTGCTCAATGGGGAATCAATATAGTTGGACCGCTGCCTACCACCCCAGCTCAAAAGAGGTTATTGTCGGTTGCCACCTACTATTTCAACAAATTGATAAAAGTTGAATCCTTCACCTCTATCAAAGATAAAGATGTTGTCCAATTTGTGTGGAATAATATAGTCTATCGATTCAGAATACCTCAGTCAATTGTAACTGACATGGCCACAGTTTGATAGCGGGGTAGACATAAATTTTTGCCATGAGTTGAAAATAAAAAACTTGTATTCAACCCCATGGTACCCACAGAGCAAAGGCCAGGGGGAAGCATCTAATAAAACTCTCTTTACGGCTTTGAAAAAGTGTCTACATTCGGCTAAGGGAAAATGGGTAGACGAGCTACTAAGAGTTCTTTGGGCATATAGAACAACCAGCCGGAAGCCAACTAGAGTATCACCGTTCGCCCTCACCTATGGAATGGAGGCCATAATTCCTATAGAAATTAGGGTGCCTACACTTCGAACAAAAATCCCAGAGGAGGCTAATACTGAAGCTATTGCTAAAAACTTAGATATGACAGACAAACTTCGTGAAGTTGTGGCTGTACGTATAGCATCGTACTAACAAAGAATAACATACCAATATAATAGGCGGGTAAAATAACGTGTATTTCACCTAGTCTTGAGAAGGGTCTTTGAAAATACAACTAACCTAGCAGCTGAAAAATTCCAATCAAATTAGAAGGGGCCATACATGATAGTAAGAGTGGGGGCAACTAGATCGTATGCATTAAATAAACTAGGTGGGACGCTAGTGCCTAGGATGTTGAATGCTATGCATCTTAAGAGGATCAATAAAGTTTTCTTATTATCAATAAAGTTTTCTTTTAAATATTTACAATTCTTGGAGGAGCCCCCATACTAAAGACCAGAAGTGGCTCCTAGCCTGCTGACACATACAAAAGACCCTGAAGTGGCTCCTAGCACCCTTTAGCACATACTAGACCCAAGTAGCTCTAACTGTGCACACATACTAAGGTCCAAAAGTGGCTCATGCTTGTTGGCTGATAAAGTCCAGAAGTGGCTTGAACCTATTGGCTAAAGCTAAAGCCTAGAAATGGTGCTTTATCTACTGGCCCTTGTGCAGTCCATACTAGTTTCTAGTTCTCAAAAACTTGTACAATAATATCCTGGTGCAACTATCCTAGTCAAGACTCATAGCAAAAAATTGTGAAATAAAGAATATCATTTGCATAAGTAAATCAAATATCAAATATCGAAAAATTTCCAAAATAAGCCAATGGCGTTAGTGGTTCCATAAAAACATATGAGTCTGAGTTCATACGGGACCCCTTACGGAATTTTTTTTTTTTAAAAGGAAAAAGAAAATGAACTTAAGATGTTCCAACAAAATCCTCAGCGAGAGCACTCCTCTCGATTTCCTCTGCCGCTTCACTCTAATCCACCTTGGCTATTGTGGCCTCAGTGGATGCTAGGGATTAGGGGCACCTAGGGTTTGCAAAAAACTCTGGAGGAAAAAGGTCGGAGGAGTCGGACATGCCGTCTGGAACTTCTGGTTGATCACCACAAATGTTGTGTTTGAGCATACAACATCCATAACCATATGCAAAAATCAGCTCCAAGGCCTTTTGATAGTCCTCCTCCATAGCTGCTTTATCTTTGACTGCTTGAGATTGAAGAGAAGACACTTTATCTTTGGTTGCCCCAACCTCCAACAGAAGTGAAGTCCATTCAACCTCTAAGGTGGCAACTTCAACCTCAGCCTTGCGCTTAGCCTCCTCCTCAACTTCCAGGGCGTCTTGGACCCTAGCAATCTCATCCTTCGCACACACCTTTGCATCACCAACTGTGACAGCCGGGCGATCCAAGCTTCTTCTTTGGCTTCATCCCTCTCTTTCTCCGCACCGATAATCCTCTCTATGCGCTCTTTGGCCTTCTGTTCCCAATGCTTAAACCTAGTCTTGGTCTTGTCAAGGGCGTCTTCTAAGGCGTGGTGCTTTGAGGCAGTAGACTGAGCATAACGCCACATCTTCTTGGAGTTGTCCAGCCGAAGATGAAGTTCCCTGTGTTGGCGCATCATATTCCGGATAACGGTGACAACCTATAAAAAAAAGGTGTTAGAAGAAAATCACAACATAAGGCTCACGTTCAAACATGAGAAGTCTAGCCTTGCCAGCTCAGCCGTCTCGTTAAAATCATGGTTGCAAATATACATTCCATCTTTAGCCACACGATGGTAAGATTTTTTATCTATATAGCCGGGAAAGGGAATGGAATACTCTTCAGAAAGAGACACCACTAGTATTCGAAAGTTGGTGGGGTAGAGTTCGTACATATTGGTGACAGAAGTGTCCCTCTAGTTGAAGGGGTTCCTACAGTCAATAATTGACTAGGAAACGTCTGGACCAGGAACAGATGTGTCCGTCGAAAGGTGATCCCACTTCATCGGTTGAACAGGTGAGTTCAACACCAGCCTATTAAGACCCCTTGGCCATTGAGGGTTGACAATTGTGAGGTTGGACCGTCTAGCCGAGAGCGGCGGACTAACGACTGTCTCTGTAGAGGGAGCATCGCCCATAACCCTATCAACGTTGAGAGGTCCTCCGGCTGTAGTCCCATCCTCTAAGGATGCGCAAGACTCCCAAGAGGCATTCTGGGTGGCGCCCTCTAGAGTCAGAAGGGCATCAAAGGATTGTTCTAGAGAGTCCGAAATAATTAATATCGGGCTCTTCTGAACCTCTTCATTTAAACCAGATCGCTTTGGACGCTTGTTTCCTGGTACTCCAGAACTGGGGATAGTTTCCCCTTGAGCACTCGTAGCTTACTTGCTCATCCGCATGGTAGATCCGGTAGTAAGACTGAACATGTCATGCACTCTCCTCAGCCGACTCACTAGCAATCTGGGGGGCAGGACGATCACCCTCAGTCTCTCTTATAGAAAGAGTTGGATTTACCCAATTCACAAAGCCTTCCAACCCCATGCTAGTAGGCTTTACCTATCTGATCTTCTCTCTCTTCTTTCTCTTCTTCTTCTTCTCCGCTTGGGGGCAGGCTTTGGATCTTGCATGGCCAAAGGTGATCGATCGTGTTGGACAAAGGTAGTAAAGGCTCCTTGAGCGAACTTAGCTTGAGACTCTTGATTGGACCCTGCTTGTGAAGAACTACCTGGGATCGACTTTAGAAGGTCAGCAAGAATTACATGTTCACCCTTAATAAGCTCTTCCGCAAACGAACGGGATGACAGCACTAAGTGTAAGCAAAGGGGGCTGTCTACTGCAAGCTCTTCATGCACAAAGAAGCTTCAGATCGCACTCATCTTAAAGTGATCCTAAACGCCCCGATGTCATCCACGCCGGTCGGTCTCCACCTGCCTGACCGCCGCCCGTCGGCTCACCTACAAAAAGTTAAGAGAAAAAGGGCATATCAGAATACAGATGGCCTAAGGAAGAGCAAGCTCCATCAAGTTGAAACAAACATGGGAACGTGAGGGACCGATTCAAATCAAATGGAAGCCTAGGAGAACCTGGCGTCTCATACCACGAACCTTCAATCAAAATAACCCCCTTCGCTTCAGTCTTAGGGGAGTCCAGAGCCTAGTTACAAATTGTAGCTGGGGGCTATGGGCCGACATGGATAAATGGTCCCCAACCCCAAGCTTCAAAGTATAAATAAAACAAATCTCTACCAGCGAAATATCCAACTAGTAGAGAAATTTTAGCACACTGCAACCCATCATAACTGAAGATATCGATGTACAATGCCAAGAGTTCAGCAGTGCAACCGCTCAACAAGACCAGATGTGTCCAACAAAGAAACTACTCAAGGGTGAAATAAACCGCACATCCGGGCCTCCTATGGTTGGGCAGCCGCACCATCGGCCACCTCCAGCCTGATGTTGGTGGAACCTTGACCACTTAATCTCAATTCCCATGCATAGTAGCAATTAGGCCGCTATGATGTATGCTTCCCCGGGGGTCCCCTCTTACGCTCGACCTGACTGGTAGAAGTTTCTTCATGACCTCTCGCCATTCTACAAGCAAAAAAAAAAAGGATCAGCTTAAGGCCCATTAAGCAATGAAGGCAACAAAACCCTCGAAAGAGAAAAGAAATCCCCCTTTTGAGGTTTGACAACCTACTAGTGACAAAACGTAGGAACCTCGAACTAGGAACCTTCACAGAACCTAATGGGATGCCCCAAACTTGGGAATATCCCATAAACTGCCTGCAACATCATCACCAAATCCCCACTGGCAAATGATGATCGCACCCTCAGAAAGAAACAAAAACTTTCTAACCAAAAAATACTGAACAAATAGAACCACAAAAGACAACACAAAAAAGGCGATGCAAATGAGATTTGAGTTGCAAAAACTCACGAGAAAGTCGACAGTTATCAAGGGATCACCGATGATTTATTTGAAAGAAAATTTTGCAGAAGCACATGAGAAAGAAAATTGCAATGGCCAGAGAGCTTTGTGAAATCGTAAAAAAAACAATACTCGGAGCCCAACCCCTACATATAGGGGCAAAACATCAACGGGCGCATTAAATGTGCCGTCAGAGCAGCATGCGTCGCAAACATGTTGGGAAACGTGCACATCCCACGTGCTTTGTATCTAAAAGCACTTCACCTTTCGGCACGTTCAATGATACGCGTATCAATTCTCCTAATCCTTTCAACTTACCGCACCCAAGGCTTAAAAGTATAGTCTTTTCCCTTGACTGAAAAGGCATAAAGTTTAAGCTGGGGAAAATGGGGGCATTGTGAGTACCATGATCTTTAGGCCCATTACTTAATTGGCTTAAGGTCCGCTTAGTCTGAGTTATGGAACAGCCTAAGCCCGCTTATCGAATTAAAACCAGGCGGATGTTATCCAAATAGGAAAGTCTTAAAGATCGCCTGAGAAAACTAGGATGTCTTTTCAAATATGAGCTACAGGGCAGTCTGTCTAGGATTTCAAGTCCCCCAGCCGGCCATCCTACCGCATATGGGAAGTTCGTTATGGATAAGCATATGAAGATGGAAAATACGCAAAAGAGATATTTATCAGCGGATGACCTAGTTTCCAAATCCCTTATTTCTCGGAAGGTTCATCCTTGATAAGGAAAAACATATGTTTTATCCCTAAAATCAAGCAGAGATTTGGGGAACCAAGCCCTATAAATTGGGAAGATCTCCCACGAGGTAAAAAAAAGACAATTCCAACTGTGTGAATTCTCTGCTTCTTTTTCTCCATCTTTGACTTAATCATGGGAGAGCGTGTCCGACACACCGCCGTTGGATCACCTCTTTTGCATATTCACGTTGCATTGCTGATGCTAAGAGGTCCTGACAATCAATTTTGAGGCAAACCTCGCGAAAATGATATTGTATTAAACTATATATATATTATATATAGTGGTATTGTCTTTTTATTAGTTTATAGCACTTTGTACTTATAAGGATTTATTATAGTTCTCCCTATACTTATCCCAACCTTTTATCATTGAGTCGTGAAAATGATATTGTATTAAACTATTTATTTTTCATTTTTCTCATTCTCAAACTATTATTTAATTTTAGATTTTTTTTTTATGTTCACATGTGTTTTGGAAATCACACTATTCCGGAAGGAAGGGATTAAATTTTAATATTTGAAAGTTCTACCAATTGAGTTAGGCATACGGACATGAAGGGCTTAAAAATCGAAAATTCAAAAACATAAAAAACACCTTTGAACAAATAATTATAATGAGTCCACATACCGACCAAATTTTATCTGGTAGTCATTAGTTTCAAAAAATGCAACATTAAATAAGTTAATGGGTCCTAGGTTCGAGTCATAGTAAGAATAATTTACTACATTATAACAAAGTGTTTAATTATAAAAAAAAGACAAAAAACAAATTATTATAGTGTCAAGAAAACTAGGACGATTTTGTCCGAAAAAAATATACGAATAATTTATTCTACCATTGGACGATTTTGAATACAAATTTAATCTACTAGTAAATGTTTTTTCTTTTTTCATAACGCTTAGATATCCTAAATGAGCCTTCTGCACATCACGACCGTATTCAATTGTGTTTAGGTCAACTTGTATGCATCTCGAGTAATCCTATAATGCTTTGAAGTTAATAATTAAGGTAAAACTTCAAGTTATCTTAAATAGATTTAAACAAATGATCATTTGGGAGCTAATCCAATATCATATCAATTGAGTTAGCCCTCAAAGTTCATTATTCACCATGCAAATTTAAAGCATCAGTGAATAAGACAAACTACAAAATTGGGGTTTGACTTATTTGTATGATAAAATTTTAGAATATCTCATTTTCCTAAAATTAATATTATCTCCATCTATTTAAATTTAAATGATTTTTGAAAATAAAATTAGTCATAAACTGTAAAATTAAGGATGAAAGCTAGAGTTTTTTGACTAAAATTTTTCTCTTTCCCACTGTGTATTGTTTGTTATGAATGGTTTTTTGTTTATTCATTTGTTTTAAGTGAATATCACGTTGTCTACATGTCTAGCATAGTTGGTAGAATGTTCAAAGTTATAAAAAAAATAGGACATTATTTGGGTTCCCAGGTTTGAGTCCCATTTAGGACAATTTATTACATTATAACAAAATGTTTAGTTATTGAAAAAAACAAAAAAGTGAAGATCATTGTGACGCCCCGATCTCGGGGTGTCTCGTTGACCACCAATCAACCTGCGGAATACCTGTGTCTCATATTATGAGACTTATACATGAGTAAAAATTACCACTTGGGCCCATACATCAATACTCATCAAGAATACATCAATTATATAACAATAGTTCAAGAGTTATTACATTACTCTTAACCCAAACATATATCAAAAGTTAGAGTTCTAATACATGTTTTACAAAGAAAATGTCAAAGCCACAATCCAAATTTTCGGTAACCGGCTCAGTGAGCTGACGCCTTCCCGTACACTTCATGTACCAACAGATCCTCGACAGCGCGAGCAATGCCTAGTAGTGATAATTTCTACATGTTTACTCCTCACCTATGCACATGTAATACAACCAATCACACTCCAAGCAAATACATGATCCTACTCTTGAATGTCTACATGCCCAATCCGTCTCGAGTCCTCACCAACTCCCCACACATGCCTAAACCGAATGTGAGAAAATACGCCAAAACAAAAGGTTTTGTTCTCGAAAAACACACGAGTTTCTAAGAAATATATTAGACTATTCTCCGAGGCGAATTGCTGATCATTTTTCCGAACAGCCATGAGTCCGCTCCGAGATGAACCGGGCTGACCACTCCTCCAAGGCAATTCTTCGAAAAATCTTTCCCTGAAATTCCTCACAAATCGTTTTCATTTTTCTTTTATTTTCTTTCATGTCATGCACTCACATCTACCATCTAAGGTGCCCCGGTGCATATGGAATGCATTATGCCAATTCCAAACAATTAATGCTAATATACTTTACATGTATATATTAACAAAATTTAATTCACATAATTCATGTTATTCAATTCACAATCAATAACACTACAAATTAGCCTACATTACACAACAATCCAAGCAATTCATTTGAATCACCCAACAACACAAAAATCACACAAACATATCACGCACGCAGAACCCTAGGGCCTAAGACTGCTCACTAGCCTACACAAGCAGGATTTCTTTCTTCACTCTACTCAAAGATTTCAGATCGAAAAACACAAATGATTCAGCCTCAACAAATCCTCATCCATTAAAATGGCTCTAGCCAAAGAATAAACCAAGTAGGAAAAGATCCCTACTTGAGTTTCTTAACTCCACAAAAATTCCGTGTCCAAGCGCAGTTCCTCACGCGTAGAATCAACTTTGCTTCTTATTCACTTATTCTTTTTACTTAATTCCCATTGTGTCCTTTAGTTTGATTTTTGACACATGGCTTAATTTAAGTCATTCATCTCCATCATCTCACTAATCATGCAATATGTGTCACTTGGGTATGTAGTAGGGGTGACTTTTTCACATCACATGTGTAACACCCAAATATGGCCCCAGTCAAGCTACATGTTTAGGTATTTTGTACTACACGAACTGCTTTGAGTTAAATGCAAATATAGAAACGAGAGGCCCGAAAAGTTACAAAACTTAAGGACAAATTAAATTATTCAAAAGGGGCCTAAAAGACATGAATTGATGAGTTTGAAATAAAATGAAATAAAGGAAACTTGGAATACAAATAGCCAAGAGTTGAAGGTTTAAAGAAATTAATGAAACTTAACCCAAAAATGGCTTCTTGAGGGCCAACAAGGCCTTAGTAAACATGGTTTTAAAAGACCAAAGTTGGTCTCATTTGGGGGAGGAGAAAACGTGAAGGAGGAGGAGAAGAGAAGAGGAAGAGGAACAAGATGGAGGAGCCAAGATCAAGCCAACAAGGTATGGAACTTTGGATTTTTGTATGCAAAATTGAACCTAAGCATGGATCTATGGGATTTTAAAGGTTTTGTATGGTTAATAGCTTGTCTCCAAAAGCTAGGGTTTTGATAGAATTGCATCCTAACCTTGGAATTCATGAAAATAGGGTTGGTAAAACCCCATATGGCACAAGATGGTTATGGAATCCTTCCTTTGAGGATGGATTCATGTTAAATCAAATAATCGAGTTGTATTTAGGAAACAAACCTAACAAATTTTGTATTTGGTTTGTGTATGGGTTATAACCCATATTAGAATGGTTTTTGAAGTGATTCATGAATGAATTTGGAAGAAAGATATCCATTGAAAGATGATTTGAGGATAATTGAGGTTAAAAGATGAATTTGAAATGATTTTGAAGTGTATATGAAGTATAGATTTGTTTGGGATGGAAAAGTACTTTAAAAATGGGAGAAAATACACATTCTCGGGCACTTTTCGAGACTTGTAATCGCACTTGAACTTGTACCAGTACATCTTGTGTTCTGGTCATTTTTGGCCAACATGTACCGGTACATGTTAGACATGTACCGGTACATCCTGTTCTGTTTTCCCAGTTTTGACTAGTTTTCATATTTTGGCCATAACTTGCTCATTTCTTATCCGATTTGAGTGATTCAAGTGGCTTCGTAAAATAGACTTCAAGGAGAACAAAACTTAAAGAATAGTCATCGCCAAATTCTGATCCAAAGTGGCCTAAAAATTCACTCAAAGTGGGACCATGTGCAAGCCAAATTCTGATTTCAGTTTTGAACATAGAGTAGTCCTGTTGTTTCGACGTAACTTGAGAGTTTCGGTGTCTGACCAAGTGATTCCAGTTGGAATAGAACCCTTAGTACCTTATATTTAAAATAGCATACAATGACCTAGAGTCAAACATGAAGTTAAGATCCCGGAAAATTAGTAATACGAACTGTTCTAGGTAATCCCAAGAACTCACTAGTTTGGCAAGAAAAGCATACTTTAGTTTGATGACCGATTGGATTGATTCCACTTCCTAAGTAAAGTAGATATTATTAGAGGGAATAAGGAATATATGAATGAGGTGTGATTCCACATACATCATACTTCAAGAATATGAAGTGCCATATGTAAATAGGCATGAAACAAGGAAAATGTAGAAAATGAAAATGTAAAACATGTGTTCATGAAACATGAAAATGATTATAGAAAATGAAAATGAAAACGAATTGAAAAATGATTGTGAACATGAGAGGCAATATGTCATGAACACATAATGTGGTTAAGTGATATATGATTATTATCACATATAACCAGAAAATGATAACAAATGATAGGAGTATACGTAAATGAATTTATGAATGAGTGTATGAATGAGTATACGTGAATAAGTATACGTAAATGAATTTATGAATGAGTATACATGAATGAGTATACGTAAATGAATTTATGAATGAGCATATGAAATAAGTATATAGATTGAGTATATCTTTGAAAAGATAATACGAAAGTGAAATTGGAATCGAAATGTGATTGCGATCGGTTATGAATGCTATTTGTGAAATATATATAAGTATATATATATAATGATTAGAATCATTGTTATTCGAAATGATTGTCATAAATATGCATGTGTGCATGTATTTGAACGATAAGCGAAATTACTGCTTAAAAGTAAATTGATTTGAAATGTATCATTGAATGACCGACATGACGGGATTCACCAATCGAATTACATGAAGGTAACCGCATTTGTCTAATCCGAAATCACATTGCTAATTTAATGACAACAGGCGGTGATTCCCCCAAGTGAATTGCCTTGAATGTCGATCATAGCCATATGTGAGACGCATAATAATTGAATGCGAAATCACACCATATCAATGACAAAATGTATGTGATTCCTGAAGTGAATCTGCCTTGAATGTCGACTTCTATAGTCATATGAGACGATAATACACCGAACGCGAAATCACATTGCTACTGAATGACAAACAGGGCAGGATTCCCCAAGTGAATATGTCTTGAATGTCGACTTCTATAGCCATATGTGAGACGATAATAATTGAATGCGAAATCACATTGCTACTGAATGACAAACAGGGCAGGATTCCCCAAGTGAATCGCCGTGAATGCTCACTTTATAGGCTATATGTGAAATCACAAACCGATAAGCAAAAAATGACATTAAAAATTGTATTGTTTAAGTATCTTTTTCATTACACGGACATAGTAAAAAGGCATCATTTTGTAAATGCATTTTATTAAATGTGATTGTTATGGGTCCTTTGAATTTGTAAGTTGTTATGGGTCCTTTGAATTTGTAAGTGGTTATGGGATTGCCCGAAAGAGAGATGCTTTAAACTATTAAAAGGTCTAAAGAGATAACACTAAACAACATGTTTTGGAAAGATAATTGAAAATGTCGGAGTAAACCGAGCTCGGCTTGGATCATGGCCGGTCAAGTCGAGGGATTGATTCGCGACACTTTTGAAAATAAGAAATTTAATAAAAAACGAAACAAAATGTTTTGATTGAAAATGTCGGAGTAAGCAGGGCTCCGACTTGAATTAGATGTGGTCAGTCGAGTTCGAATCGCGACACTTTTGAAAATGAAAATTTAATATAACGAAACAAATGTTTTAAGCGGGCATCTGAATCATGAAACGTAATTGCTAAAGGAGTTGATTAATGATGGCTTGGCCGTGATAGTGATAAGAGTCTAATATGTATTGGTATTATTAGTCTAATTTGATACAGTATGTAATTGATATGAGCTTGATCTGTTAGATTTGCCATTGTAGATGTCTTATAGGATTGTTTTGAATATGATCGACATGCCATACATGTAGAATATGAATTGAAACTTATGAAGACATGACACATGAAAGTGAAATACAAGTGAAAATGATATGGAATCTAAAAGAATAAAATCTATATGTATAATATGATATGAGTTAGAAGTCACATAACAATAGGCTTCGTAAATTGCATAAGGAAAAGTAAATGAAAAAGATAGTGACGGCGATTATTGTTATTGGTCGTTACTGTCTATATGTTCCCACTAAGTAAAACAGCCTTGCAGGTGTTTAATCCCTAGTGTAGGTGCGAAGAGGAGATAAAGAGGAAGGACATTCCACACCGGCTGATGCAGACCGTCGGAGATAGGTGCTGCGGCCTTTATTTCATAATCTCGATGTTTGTATTAGATGTACATGTAAGTAATTGTACTTAAATAATTGGGACTTAGCATATGTGTAGATATTTTAATGGATACCACCCGGTGGTAGTTCCTTTATTATATGTAAATGACTTTTAGTTATTACAAAAATTATTTGTATACCCCTGCAGGTATAAGTTAAGCTCGAAAAAAAAAAAAAAAAAAAAGTAAAGTCCGGTTATATGTTTCGCACCCCAAGCCCAGGTTCGGATTAGCGGTGCCGTCGGACGGGGTGGGAAGCGTGACAACATGTCTCTGAAAGCAGTCATCGATTTTTCGACACTAGTGCCGCCAGCAGTAGAAGTCGACTATCACCGAGGTCGACGATGACCGATGTGGTTGCTAGATTTCGCGAGATGATTCGAACGGTGAAGTCCATTTCGCCATCCGAGATCTAGAAAATTTTCGGATTTTAATCAAAATTACCATTTTACCATTTTTCAAAAAATTATAATTTTCCTGGGTTTTACATTCTCCCCTCCTTAAAAAGAATTTCGTCCGAAATTACATACAATCCTCTGAAATCACGGCATATGCAATGTGCACTATACCATGCATGTAAACTAGTCATTTTAAAGTTTTAAACGACTAAACCGCGTACCTTCATCCCTAAACGAAGGGATAGGTGGCGCATCGTGTCCTCGCTCCACGTTGACTTTCCTCCACTCCACGGTGTTGTCATAGCACCACCGCTATACCTCACGGTCTTGCATTCATGAATCTGATCTAGGCTATCCATAATGCACTTTGGTCCCTCCTCGAAGGTCCCATCAGTGTCAACCTCAATCTCTCCCCAATCCACTTACATGAAATTTGGATCTGAGTGTACCTCGAAGCATGGAGGCACGTGAAATACCTCATGGACACACGACATCTTTAGCGGTAAAAGCTAGCCGTTTTCTTCTGATGCCTACCCTCTACGAGTATCTCGAAGGTCGATGAACATCGGCGATAGCTTCTTAAACTACTTAGGAGCACGACCCTCCTCTCTTAGACATCCACCTTGAAAGGCGTGATCTAACCTCGAACTCCTGGGGTCGTCGTACATCGAAGCATGGCTCTTAGAGGCTCACGGGAGTGGTAGAGAAGGCATTTACAATAAATCATAAAAGCCGCCTTCTCGGAGGTGTCTCTAATCAGATCAGGACCAGTGACTGGGCTCTCTCCTACCTCGGTCTAACATATCGGTGATCTTCATGGCCCTCCCCATACAATACTAAGTATGGTGCCATCTATATACTCACTGTCTTTGTTGTTTGTAAGCGGAATTCATGAGGCAAGTGCTCTTCCTAACTTCTCCCTTATAGTCTAGGACGCATGCTTTCATGACATCATCCTCTAACACAATAATGGTCCTCTCTGTTGACCATCTATCTGTCAGATTGGAAAGTTGTACTCATGGTCAATCGTGCCCATAGTCTTTGGAAACTTTTCCAAAAATTGGGTCGTAAACCTCGGGTCTCTATCAACACTATGAATCTTGGTACTCCATGTGGCCGGGCTGATCTATCGGATACTCCTGATGGTAGAATCTCTCAAATGTGAAGGGTCATCCGCCTGGCTGAAAGCGTCAGCGACCGTGAGCGATCCAATATCATCCATCACGCATCATGTCCTTGCGGTATCAGTGGCAGTGGGTCGTAAATCCATCGTGTTGTGCTCCCGGTTCCACTCGACCCTCGATAGGCGAAGAGTAGCCTGGCGGCCGGTGCTCATTGCTTAACTTGCTGGCACGTGAGACACCGTCGAACAAAGTCCCCATGTCTCTTCATCTTGCTCGGTAGTACTGGTGGCGAATCTTTGAGTGCGTCGTGGTACCACTGAATGCACGACAAATCGAAAGCAGTGAAACTCCTTGAGAATCTTCTCTTTCCAAATGTCGATTGCTTGGGGAACCACTACATCCTCTATCTGAGACTACCATCGTGATGGACGGTCCAGCCCTCGTCACCTATACTGACGCTGCACAGGTCCGATGGACACTATCTGCCAGATCTTGCCCTAGGACTCGATCACTACGCTTTCGATAAAGGCGGTCTGTTCACCCAAACTCCCAGTATACGGGCACTGCTCATTGTCGCATGTGGCCCAATCCCATAGTCTCGAGCATCCACCATTCCCGAAGCCCTATACTGGCAATGCTCCACAGTGACTTGGGCGAGTGCATCGGCCAGCACGTTTGCCTTACAGGGATGGTAATACGAGGTGATCATAACCTACAGGAACTCCATCCATGCTGCGTTGCCTCATATTGAGGTCTGCCGTGAAAATATACTTGAACTTTTATAGTGCAGGTACACCTGACACTGCGCCGTATAAGTAGTAGCGCCAAATCTTCAAGGCGAAGACTACAGTCACCAACTCCATGTAGTGTGTGGGGTAATTCCGCTCATGATTCTTTAACTGCAGAGCCTTAAGCTGCTACCCTCTGGATTGCATCAAACACATCCCGATCGGCCGAGGCATCCTGATACTGCTTTGTACCTGTCCCCTATCCGGGACTATCAAGATAGGAGCAGTAGTAAGCCTCCTCTTCAACTCCTAGAATGCCTCCTTGCATCGGTCACCCTAATCAAACTCGACCTCCTTAGGAGTCGATCTAAATCATGTAGGTGCCTGTCAGGAGAAATCCTCTGATGAATCTCTGTGTCTGGAGCCAATCCCAGAAGCTACGTTAATAACGACCGTATAAATAATACAAGTTTTTAACACGTTTGACCAAGTTTGACTAAGTTTGACCAAGTTTGACCAAGTTTGACCAACAATTAATATGTGGGCCCAAGTTAACTTTTTCAAGGATGAATAATTTTGGGTTGACTAAGACACCATTTCGTAGGCCTTGTCGATACGAGTTCATAGACGGGTTGAACGTCAAAATCCGACTTACGGATAAAAAGTTATGGCCTTGGGAAGTTCAAACAGCAGTATTTTATTAGTGTCCAAGTCAGTTCGGGGTTTTTACCTGAAAACCACCCTAGGCTCTATATAAACCTAGTTTTGCATGCCAAAGAGGGTACTCAGCCCCCAAAACGAAAAATTCCCCCGAGACGTTGACTCCGGCCCGGGTCGTTTCGGCGATTTTCAGGCCAATCGGGTTTTAGCTGTGGGAGACGATTCCGGCCACCATCCTTGCACACGCGCCAGCCAGGGAGGAAAAGCAAGGTGAGGCGAGCTTATCGGCCAAAAATCACGGCGAATCGCCGTCGGACCAGCGCCGGATCGGTAGGTGAATCTGTGGCGAAGAGCCGCGCTGGGTTCTCGGTTCGCGGATTTTGACCATTCTAGGCGTTACCGTACCTCCTCCTAAATTTTGGACCCTCGGAACTCATTCCGTGGTCCTTTTTGAATTTCTCAGTTTGAAGAATCTGACGAGGAGTTGTAGACGGTTGGATCGCGTTTACCGTACCAAGAGAGCTTTTGAACCAAGGTAAGAATGCTACGTTCCTTGTCTCTTGGGCTTTCGTTTGATATAAAGTTTGTAAATTTTGGAGCGTCGTTTGGTTAGTTTTCCATTTTGGGTCATTTAGGGTAGTGCGAAAGGGTTTGTCTTGAAATTGGGCTGATTGGTCATATTAACAAAATTGAAGATGGATTAGTGAAATTGGATATTTTTATGATTTGTTAAGGTTCCAATTTGAAAAAATTAACTCTCGGGTAAAAAGCCTCAATTTTAGGTAAGTGCAGCCCAGGGCACATTGTATAGTGGATGCAGCCAGTCGATTTAGATAGTTTCATAGTTTTAAAAATTATTTTAAGACATTTGGGGGCATCCCAATGTCTTTGGTTTAGCTATTGGAGCCTAAATGGTATTCTTATTATATTACAGGCACTCACGTTGAGCACGGAGCGATCTGTGAGGAAGCGGGATTTGAGTATACGCAGCGCATGAGTGGTTTATATGTGATAAATGTAGGGTAATATTATGATGATATATAAGTGTAGTTAATATATATATACATATATATATATATATATGTATATATATATATATTGTTGATCCAGTGGTTGGTTATGCGTAAATATAGATATATATTTTTATATAAACAAGTTGTCATTTCATGTGAATTTTGTCAAGCATTTTAAATGTTGGAAATTTCTTGAGGTTCATGGATAAATTTGTGGTATTTAAATATTTGGTACATGGATTGAGGTCTTAACCACTTTGAAAATTTATTGATTTAAGAAATGGATTTTGAGATTTTTATTTTAAGCATGTTAAATATTTTAAAGTTCTATATCTTAAGAGTGGATTTATGGTGAATATTTTCATTGTGGTATTTCTAGATTTGGCATGAATTGATGAATTGAAATTCATCAATATATTTGATTGAGTTGTTGAAAATTAAATTTATAAATTCTTAATTTATGTCTGTATCGTTGGAAAAGTACATGTGAGTAAAGAATCATGTGTTGGTGGTTATAAATTGATCAAGCCGCCATATAAGTACGAGTTCGATTCAGTGTTATATTCTGATTACTTTGGGTTTGCCACGGTGTCTTGAGGTTGGTTTCATCCAACGGTTATATATTATTTCCACGGTCGTGAGGTCGGGTTTGACAGGTTTATTACAGGTTTGCCCGCGATTGTGCATTGAAGTTGGTTTACCATCCAGCGGTTATATATTATTCCACGGTCGTGAGGTCGGGTTTACCCGACGGTTTATCATTATTATTATTACCACGACACCTTTCGATGTTGAGGGTCGTGAGGTGGGGTGTCCCACGGTTTATGATAGGTATATGGTATGGTACATTGTTGGTTTCTGAGTAAGCTATAACCACATTTCAATGTTATAGTTGTGTATTTTCATGATTATTTTGCATTTATGATGTTTTTATATATTTTATGCTTTCAGTTTTTATGTTGTGAATAAATTCGGGTTATAATTTTCTTAATAATAATAATTTCGGTTAAATTTTGAGCATGAATTTCATATTGTTGACTTGGGTATAAAGTTTAGGTTTTTATGAAATGATTTTAAATGGGGAACCTTGCAAAGAGGGCGTGAGGTCTTGAGAGGAAGGAATTTTCGAAAATAAAAACATTATTTTCTTATAAATTGCTCTTACTCATGAGATTTATTATCTCCGTTTTCATCAGTTTTCTAGGTCGGGCGGGTTCGTAGAGACCTACCTCGCGCCAGATTCTACATTACTCTTTCTGCGACAGCTGCAGTATTCTATCTTATCTATCTGTCTTTATTATATTGGACTTATTTATCTTGTTTGTACCTCACAGTTATGAACACTCTTAAATGCTACGATCTTAGTATTGAACTCATATGAGTCTTTATTATGTGTGTGTGTTTGTGGTTATGATTCTGATGAATGGAGTCGATTATGGATTTGAGCTGTTGTGGATCTTTTTTTATATATTTGAGGTATTATATTAATGCATGTGTTTATTTTTTTTTAAAGTGGGGTTCTATTGGATATTCCCTAGGAATTGTATATTGGGACTTCATTAGGCGGGACCACCCGGGGAATCCTGGGAGGGTATCCGGGTCGGGTCTTGTCACTACGTATCTCGAATACTGACTTCGCCCTCTCCTAACTCATCACAGCCTCATTCTTCTGGGTCATGACCGCGTCTTTGACACCACGTGTCAAAATCTCCACCTCAAATAAGCAAAAGCTTCGCATTCTGCCCAGACTTGGCGTACGGTTGAGTGGTCTCTCGGCCAAGCTGTAATGCAATCCTCAAATGATATTCATGCTCATCGACTAGGAGTAGATCAAAATGTCATCCTGAGTATGAAAAATTAGTCTGAATGGGGTTGGAATACCCAATGCGTGAAGTCGTGAATCTTTATTGCGCGTTCGGTCGATCTAAGGAGCATCATAGTAAACTCAAGTGCCATGCTTGGCGTCTGAACAACGTCTTGGGATATACGTATACCCCAACCCTCAGGCGATGGTAACCGGTGCGAGAGGTGCATCTTAAATGAACTCGCTCCTCTCAGCGATCAAGCAAAGTCATCCAATCCCTCGGCGATGGTGATTCTTGATCGTAACCTGTTCAATGTCGGTGGTCGATACACGGTCGAAGGTCTGTCTTTCTTCTTCGCAAATAGAAGCCCGGGCTCCCGTGGTGAAGTGCTCGGTCACAATGAACCCCTTATCCAGTAGCTCTTGTGGCTGGACTCTAAGTTCCTCTGACTCAAGCTGGTGCCATCCTATGTGGAGTGAGATGGAGCAAAGTACGGGTGTAACTCGATCTTGAAGTCCTGACCCTCTTGGAGGCAATCTTGGTAGCTCATCCGGAAAAACATCCTCATACTCGCGATTTACTCGAGGGTAGATGCAGGAGTCGGTCTCACCTCGTCTCTAGGAGTGGGCTTGCTAGCCCCGACCAGCTAGCGTCCATGACACCTGGACTCGTACACTGTCTAGGGCAAAATATCATGCTTGTCCCCCTGAAATACAACACGAGTACCATCCTGCGTATAGGCGATAACCCTCTTGCGCTCATAATCGATGACGACCTGTAAGTCATAGGCCAATCCATCCCCGTGGATGACATCAAACTCTAATACGTCCACACCCTCAAGTCCACCGTGAGTAGAACCCCCGAGATCTTTAACCTCGCAACCGCGACATATCATCCTATCCTCGCCTAATCCCTGGGGAGAACTCATATAAAGGCTCCCTCCAAAAGTGCCTCAACTCTAAGCCCACTCTATCACAACCTGATGCAGAATGAACGAACGCGACGCACTTAATCAAATAACACTTCGCCATGTGATAGCAAAACGTATTTCGGGGAGGATCGGGCCGACCACGGATTTCCACGGTGATGTGATGGCGCAGGCGACGCCACCCCCTTACGCCTCGCCTGCGGGCTCTTGCCTCGTCGTCGGCATAGTCTCGCCTCTCTCGTCACTGTAATAAGGTGCCTGCGGCAAAGCACTCGGGACTAAAATCGCCTCGGCTCCATACGAAAGGCGCTGGAGGAATATAATGTATCCTCTCTGCCCCACTGGTCGACGGATCGCGCCATCTCAAACCCTCGATCCCCGTCTGCATGGGGCAATCCTCTCATTTGTCTCAGCCGGCAATGGTAAAGACACACCATCCGCCCACCCTGGCCTGCATCCGAATATGTCCTGCCCAAATGGCCGTGACTTTGGAACCCACGTGAACTGTAAGCCCTCCTTTCCTCGAACTGTAAGAATACTCCACTCCTTCCTTCACATCGGAACCCGCATCCCGAGTGGCTTCAGGCATCCTCCGATCTCTCTACTTCACGTGGTCAAGCCCTACTCATGGAGTCCACAAGCCTCAGAGCTAAGTCCTACAATCCCGTCGAATGGACAACTCTAGCCTCATTCCTCGAATCTCCTAACTCGCCCATGTCCACGGTCTCTAATCATCAGCAAACGGCATTCCATGAATTCAGCCATACCCAATACGGCCATAGTCCCCGTCAGCCTAGGAACTCCGAGCCTTTGCAATGTCTAGCAAGAACCGGAAAATATTTACCTATGAAATACTCGGATCTCTCGCCCATGTCATCGCTTCAGGTCTCAAAGGTCTTCGCCCAATTCCACCATACTTAGGGTCTTCGCCTCTGTACCGAATGCAAACTAGTTCGATCCCGGTCGACGGTGTAATTCCATAGCCTCTAATACCTTTCTTAACTGCGATGCAACCAATGGTCTCCGCCACTACCTGATTTCCTCCCCCTGAACATTCTGAGAAGATGTGCCCGAACCTCCTGAGGTTACTCGAACCTCCCGGCTGCCCGCTACACTAAGCCTCATGGCAATGCCGGCAAGAGCCGTAATCCCTATAGCCCCAATAAAACCGTTGGTCAACACCCGTGGTGTCGACTAGCACTCGTGGACGACCCCATGTCCCCGTGACTAGCCATCTACACAAGTCAAATGAAAGTTATGTTTTAATAAAGTGTCTCTAAGTTGTAAACACAGCCTCGAGATACTATTCACATACCGAAAAATTTTATACACCATGTCCATGCATTCATAGGTAATGCAAGGCAATAATTCCATATATTAAATCATATACAACAAAAAAAAAATTTATTTCATTTTATTATTTTATTTTTTGGGTTCCGCGGAATAATGTCCATGAACAAGATATCCAAAGAGCGGGATCAGAACAAGGCACCAGTCAAATCGGGTCGAGTACGGTGCACACCATGGACCCCGCTACGCAGCACATCGCGCCTGTGCCATGCGCGACAGCACAGGTCGTGGCTCACAGGCGCTGTGTCGTACTGCACCCGCCATGTCCTAGGTCGGTCCAGCCGCGCACAACCGTGTCGCCACTCCCTCCAAGCATAATACAAAATTCAGATTATGGTACCTAAAACTCTTCACAGACGCTTATGTTGCGCTGCCGCCGCTACTGTCGCCACCGCCAGGCGCGGTCGCCGCGCCGCCAGGCGCGTCGCAGCCGCCTTTACGCCGCTGCGTCGCGTTGAGCGCCGCCGTCGTAGGCATCGCTACGGTCGCAGCCCTCAGCACGCAGGTCGCGACGCCAGTCATCCCGCTACGACAACCATTGTATCGCGGATACTCCGGCCGCCAGCCGCACGCGCCGCCGCTTCTACGCCGCAGTTCGCTTCCGGCCGCGGCCTTCAGGACGCGGTTGTAGCCGATTACGCCGCATCGTGGCCATATCGTGTCGTGTCCCACCGCCATGCACGCCGGTCGCTACTGCCCCTGTGTTCCCGTCGGTCATAACAATACAAACATTTGACGTGACTCAACACCAAAATGGGCAAGAGCCTCATTCTAGCTCCTCGCACCTTTTTTTTTTTTTTTCACCTACTTTTTTCCTTTTTTTTTTTTTCTGAAAATTGTGAAGTGACTAAAATATATATATATATATATATAGCAGAGAAAGAGAGAGTATATATATATATATATATATATATATATATATAAGATATATATATATATATATATATATATATATTTTTTTTTTTTTTTTTTTTTTTCTCATGTCTTCAGTAGAACCAAATAAATTCAATATAATTTTTTTTCCCTGTTTTACACACTGTAAAACTTCAGAAGAGAAAAAAAATTTTCTCAACACATTTTTTTTCCTATGTGCTATTCACCAAGCACACAACCACACATCATACATTATTCATTAAGATGCACACCATTCACCAAAATGCACAATGAATGCGTGATCTAACCCGTGCCCATCAAGTCCTAGGTAATCGGGAGCCTAATCATTGATACTAAGCCATACTTAAGATCCGACATTGCTTCCATTTATGTAAAATCAAGCCCATACTAAGTCGTGACGCCCATCCAGAAAGTCTCGCTGACCACCAACAACTCATGACACCGTGGTCTCAGCACTACAGATCGGCGACATGAGTAAACACCCACTTCTTGGCCCATACATCAATACTCATCAAGAATACATTAACTATATAACAATAGTTCAAAAGTTATTACATTACTCTTAACCCAAACATATATCAAATATTTTGCTCTTTGCATTTTTCTAAGATAAAGGAAAGAAGAAACAAGCACCAAATCGAAACCCTAGCCTTCCCTACTATCCAATGACTAATTCTATGAAATAGCTTCTGGGGGAGGCTAGTTGAGAGTAATGACCAGAGGTAATTTTTATCAACTGTGTTGAATCCACAAATACACAATATATGAAAACTTCATATAAAATGTGGTAAGAGTTCAAAACCCCTTATTGAAACTTTTTTTTCAAAAACTTGAGGAGGGCATGTGCCCCCTAAGCACATAGTGGGTCCGCCACTTTCTCACACTTTATCTAGGTGGCCATAGAGCCACCTGCCGACATTGTCAGCCCTACTGCTTCCAAAGATATTAATAGGCCTGTCACTTCAAGCCCCGACCCGAGCTTTTTATTTGTGTTCGAATTCGGCTCGAGAAAAAAAAAAAAAGTTCAAAGCTCGACTCGAGTAGGCTCGTTTTATGTATCATAAATTGACTGATATCATAAAAATAAAGCCCAAGTTCTACAGATGCTATATATTAATATTAGAATATTACATTTTATTTGATTATAGTTCAATAATAGTTCTGGCAATAAGCTCCTAGAGCTTTACCGTGTTAAAGTCGAGTTCAATTTGTTTAACAATTCGAGCTCGATATCAGTTGAATCTACTGCTGAATTTTTTCTAACTGAGCGACTTATTTCTCCGAATCGAACTGAGTAGCTCACATGAAACTCATCGGCCCACTGATCAACTCCACCCCATCTCATCCTGTTATTGAGCAGCATTCGACTGCCTAACCTCCTAGGCATCGTAAGAGCTTGATTCAAAACCTTACAAAAATGGGGTCCGCGGCGGTACTCCGCTGGCTCTCCAATGATTAAGTTAGCCAAAGGTGGGAGGCTGTTAAGGAGTTAACACGCTTGGAATCGCATACCTTCCTCAGGAGTATTTTGTTTTATAATTAATTTCTCCTTTCACTGGCGGTAAGATAATCGGTGATGTCAAGGATAAAACATCTCTTCCTTATCAAGGACTAATTCTCCCTTATTAAGGATTTATGTTTTTAGATGTATGAGATTCGATAATGTGAGATCCATGATAAATATCTTATGCTGCACTCTCTCTCCTTATGCTTATCCTGCTAAATAAACTTTCCATATACAAAGATAAGATCCCAAATGGGTTTTGCAGACTCTACCGTCAAAGTTAGTTCCAGATGGTTTTAATATTGATCGAGCTATTTTGGCCGCTTTATGACGCGAGTCAAAGTATACCTACGCGAGCATTTTGACCCATCGAGTAGCTAGTCTAAGTTCAAATGTCAGCGCACTCACACGTCTTTTTTTCTCGACTAAAAGATTATGCCCTTCTAGTCGGGAAAAATACTGTGTTTTAGGACCCTAAGTATTGAGAATTGGAGACTATTAATGCGCAAATGTCCCTATGCGTCCGTGGCGCGCGACGCCCAATGATGCAACGGACGCGCCTTGGTTCCACTCTATTTATATGTGTGATCCCCCAAAATCCATAGTTTCCTAATGTGATTCCTAGTCTACCATATAAAAAGATTTTTTTCATTGTGAGTTTCTTCCTTACTCATGTCCCGTGTTTCTGGAAGGTGAGAAGTATTGAAAGGAGGCTTTCATAAGTCTCTGCAGTTGTTTGTCGCCTGTGGACATTGTGTGTTTGAACACGACATCTATGTGGTCCTACCAGATGTCCCGGATGGGAAGCCCGACAGCTAACCTCTTCTCAGCTCCTTCGCTAGCTTCCTGTGCATCAAACTGCAGGTCCCTCGGATGGGAAGCTCGATTGCGTCATTGCTCCTTCTTTGTGAGTTCTTCGCCAGGCTAGGTGCCCTCGGTCCCGCTTTGAGGTCGCAGCGGTCAAGGTGTATGGTTGAGATGAGAGGAGTCATCAAACAAAATATTTCAAACTCTTCTTTTTCTTCCTTTTTTTTTTTTTAAACTACTCAGATGGTCATTGACGGTATTTTAGCGCAGTCTACTATGGTCGCTTTAAAAATTTTTTTGTTTCAGGTAACCACCGATGCCTATCAACATTTTAATAAGGTTTGGTTTTTGGGCTACTTCTGAAAACAAACTTCTTATTCACTCTTTCATATGCATCTAGGGGGAGCAATGCCTAAAAGTCAAGTATTTGAGAAGGCTTTATTGGTTGTGAATGTGCTTTGATTTCCGACCGTGATCGCTTTTAAAACCACTAATGCTCCCAACTGCTTTCAAAAGGCAAATCGAGGGCCTAGCAAACTAGTAGATTTAGGCCCATAGAACTATGGCTCGGTTGATAGATCCAAAGAGTTGGGTAGTTTATAATCAGATTTAGCCCATACGTGTTTTAGGATGCCTCAGAAGATAAAACGCCTTGGTGAATACTAAACGTGCATGTCTCTCGATATTAGAGGCCCGGAATTTGTCGAGAGGCGCATTTAATCTGGTATCCAGACCTTGTTGCATAGGGATAGGGATCAGTGTGAATTTCATTCACCGTTACTTAGAAACCTTTACTTTGAAATTAACTTTGGCATCTATGACACTCATGAAGATTTTAGCTAAGGAGTCGTTGAAGATTTTCGAACATTTTTGATCTCCTTGTGGGTTTTTCCTTTGCCTCGCTTCCAATTTTGTTTGTGGTGGTTTTATTCTAATCTTGCCTCGAATGTGTGCTTTTTGATCGGCAGATGGGTTTTAGGATGTACTCGAGGGCACAGGGTAGCGGGTTGAAAAATGAGTATGTAAAGTTGGTGAAATGCAAACCCGTACACTTGTAGTATACGGCGTCAGTTCCGCATTAGTGTAGTTGCTAGTCAAGTGTCGTTCCCACGAAGAGAAGCATGTTGAATACTAGCTTAGTGATCTAGACAATATTTGGACCTAGTCCTATAGCGAATTATGACTAAATTAACTTATTTAAAGAAAGTTTAATATTAAAAATTCGATTTAAGGTAATGATGAGAAAACTAGGGTTTTGCCTTCGCCTACCACACCTAATGGATTTTAACCTAGATAACGTATTTATTTAATATTCCATATGATTTATGTCAACGGGTTGATCGTGCCTACAAGATATTCTCTCTCGAGATATAGTTGTCTATCTCGCTAGTGGGGTGTATTGCATCTCTGCCTCGACCCCTTGACTCCGAGATGCATAAATGTGCTAACCCTAGTGCTGCACTTGGAATGCGGGATATCTCTATTCTCCGATTTACCAAGTGTTGCTTTACCCATGTCCCTACGAGTCATCTTCTCTCGATATCAGTCTCCTAGCATTAGCATGCAACAATTGGCCAAATAATGACATGTAGTTAAATTCAGGAGCAAAGCAAACATAGAAATTCATATCAATATTAAATAAACCACAATTAATGTACTAATCTATAATGGTGCGATTAGGGTTGACAAAACCTTAGAGAGAAAAGTTAGTTCATAGTGATTTTCATTACAGACTGAAAGATTTTCGGCATCAAACGACCAAAGAAAAGAAATACGGTAAGAAGCTCTGCCTTCGCACTTCCTGGGCCGCCTTTCGCCAATCCCGGCTTTATCCCGGCTCTCCTCGCCTCGCCCCGCCCTCCCGAATCCTCTTGCCTCAAAAATTGCTTCCCTTATATCTTGATTCGGGGTCCAATAATGGCCTTAAAATTCAGTTTTTAATGCCCTGCTTCTCGAAAAGGAGACTCGCTACGCCAGGCGGGCTTGGCGCCACGCGACGTACCCGAGGCCACCGAGTCCGCTAATCCCGTTCGCAGCGTAGCCCTCATATTGTGAGCCGCAGTGCTACGCCCAAGAACGTGGAGTGCCGCTGCACTGAGCCCCATCACGCACTTCTTCTTGCGGTCTTCTCCGCTAAGTTCTTTCAATTATTCATCTTCCTTTTTTATTCCAATATCGCCATGTCCTATAAAACATTATAAAGATGGGGGATTAGCGTTAATATAGTGAATATGAATGTGAATCATGCAATTGAGCTATAAAACATATAGAAATTGTAACAAACGTACGCTGATTCACTCCGATCGGGGGGCGTCCTAATAGGTTTCGAAAAGCTCCTAAGTCTAGGGTTTTGGTCCCGTTTATCAAGCGGCTAGAGATCCTTAAGTCGATCCTCGTCTGTCTTGGCTCCGTGAGAATGACGAGAGGTCGTTAAGAGACTTCCCACTGGCCAAGCAGCGTAGGAGGGGTCCAAATGAGTCGCCCACGCAAGTAGCCTTGTGGCTCTATGTCCGCGGAGGAGCGAGGTCCTTCCGCCAGTCCTGCATTTACATTAGCGCTTAGAATTTTCGCATTAAACCGACTTTCTAATCAGAGAAGCGTATAACGCCGTCTTACATTTCCCGACCGGGCCAGAACTAGACTTTGTTTCATTCTTCGTAGTTGGTGAAGCAATTCCTACATGTCACCCCGACACCTCCTACGCTTATTCATCCGAATGTTTTTCGGATTTTAATGGGTTGTAGTGTGCTTAACTTTCTCTACCAGCTGGATATTTCACTGGTAAAGATTTGTTTCATCTATACGTTTAAGTTTGGGACTGGGGGTTGGCTATTTATGTCGACCCATAGTCCCCTTGCCACAATCAGAACATATATGACTTTAAAGACGCCGCAGGATAACAACCATATCCGGGCTTTTTGTATGTCGCACAGGATAACAACCCCTGCCTTAGACTTTTAAAGATGCCAATATGGTAACAAACTATGAGCATAGCTTTTTATATGCCAAAGAAAAACAAACTATATTTGGAAGGCTTTTTTTAGATGCTAAAAGGACAACAACCATGTCTGAACTTTTAAAGGTGCTAGCAGGGCAACAACCATATCTAGACTTTTAAAGATGCCAGTAGGACAACAATCACATCTGGGCTTTTAAAGAGAAGCAATTATAGGCTTTCAGAAGAAATGTCTAAAAGATAATCTTTATTGATGATAGTATCCTCAAAGAAAACATTACTGATAATACTTCTTAAGGTGCATAGCGTTCCACGTCTTGGGCACAACAATCTCGTTTGGCCTACTTAACACATAAGACTCCGGGACCGTCTCTACCTCGACCGGTCTCCCATCGACTCCACCGTGTACGCCCTCCTAATCAATGGAACTCTGGCCCGTCGGGTCGGGCCGTGTTTTCAAAGACCCTTCTTAAGACTAATTTCTCGAGTATGCATGTACGCTCGATCATGTTTGTCAGTGTTATCGGTCTCTACTATATGACGCCATTGATGAGCTTTTGGGTGTCATCTATTTTAAATTCATTTTTCTCGCTGATTTTCATTTAAAAAGGACAATTAATTTGCGTAAATATGAAGAAACCTACCAATTTGTTATTTGCAGGAGTATAAAGAAAGAAGAAATGCAAAGGAAAAATGCAAAGAATGGTGGAATAAAAAATGCAAGAGGTGGTCAAGAAATGGAAACAAATGATCATCTATCGATGCGCTGTCTCAGACAAATTCCGTATTACGAGGTCGCTGGCGCATCGTGGATAAGTGAAGGGAAATTTGATGTCGTGGCCAGAATCACCGATAAGCAACGGCAAGGATTAACCGTGGTTAAGGGACGATGTCGCGACAGCACGGATGTCGCGACAGCGGGCTGATGTCGCGACTCGATGGAGGTCTCGACAAGAGAATCGCCGCTTATGACAGTTCGGGAAGGGTGAGTTGAGTTAATCGGTCGTATTGTCGCGACAGAGGACTCAAGTCGCTGACACCGGTGCAACTGTAGTGAAGCCCCAAAGACATAGTCGGCTGTCGCACAAGAGATCAGGTCGCGACATCATGAACGATCGCCTTGAATGTGAGAAGACTCGTTTGAAGGTCGACAAGATATCGATGTCGCCGGCAGCCAGAGAGACCAATTGAAACCTCGCAAGGGCATAAAGTGATGTCGCTGACAAGGGATCGGCGTCGCGACATCGTGGCACACGCCTGAAGGCCGTTGAGAGCGTTGATGTCGCGACGTGAGATCGATGTCGGCTACGGACGGCGTCACCACAAGGAGCCGAGGTCGATCACGCACTGGGGCTGCTCCACTTTGGAATCCACAAAGATCAGATTGGAAAATTCATGCATTCAACTCCAGAAACCTTATAAATAAGCAAATTACTCCCATCAAAAGGCAAATTATGGCATATTGCATCGAGAGGTCCTGGTAGTCAAGGCTCATTTTATTTTCCTTTAGTTTTCTTTTCTTTTCTTTTCTTTTCTTCAATGTCAGAAAGTTGCAGATTAGATTAGATTTATCGCTCTAGTTTCGCTTTTATTTTCTGGATCTGGGTGTTATCATTTTTGAGCATAAGCTGAATGCAGAATTCTATTCTTTTCAAATTACTACCTGAATGTGTTCAAGTCCGTATTAAATTTCTCGGAATTCGACTCTCTTCGCCGAATTGTGCTTATTCTTATGATAAGAGGAATGTCAGAGCGTGTAATTCAAGAATCGAGGAATCCAAATTCTTCCATTAAGTGAATGCTATAGTCAGAAATTATTTCCGTAGTCGTTTCCAAAGAGCTTGTGAATTTCGGGGCTTTATGAATTTATTTCCTGGATTTGGGTTTAATGTTTTCCGGATCTCGAATACGCTCTTATACCCGCTTAAGATTTGTTTCTATTGCTCTATTTCAAGGAGGTCCTCCTCAGCGGACACAGAAATATTCCCGTAGAGTTGTGAACATTTCTTGAAGGTATATTACAACCGCGGCAGAGATCTAATGAGCTTTGTAAGTTTACTTAGATAAATCCTTTCTCACTTGAAATCAAGAACGAAATGAACGAGTTATCAATTTAACAAGCAAAGAGTTCACCTCAATTCGATAGTGAGGCCATAATCCTGGGTGTTAGTCAGATCTAATCAAGGAGAGGGTGATCTATTCTAATTTCAAGGAAGAGTAACCTGGAAGTTGTATATCCTTGCTTGACCGATGACTCGGGAGCTTAGTGCTTATACCCATAAAACGGGGATGGGCGATCGCGAGTTAAAAAATAATTCGCATTGGCGAAATCCCTTTAAAAGTAGTTACTCATCCCCTGCCTTCAAAAGAATCGTGGAAAATTAGGATAATGAAATGTGGAGTGTGAGATCCAAATTTTACCCGCTAAACGCCTTGGACATTTTTAAAAACCCTAAATATTCAAGAAGTTTTATCGCATTAACTACAGAATTGGTACTTCACTATAGCAAAGATAATTTGATGTGTCCTCCGAAAGACAATTATTCAGTGTCCATTTATTTTAATTATTTTTTATTCTTTATTCTTTATATTCCAGTTCATTTGATTGTTCTCATTTATTTTACTCGTGCTAGTATAATTTCCAAATTTTCTGTTGACTCTAATATTTACTCTTACGGTCCAAATAAAGTATGGAGCTTCGAAAGTAGTCAGGTAGTTGATTTAAAATTCTTGAGATCTCTGTGGGGACTATATCTGACTTATATCCATTTTATTACTTGCCTAATTGCGCACTTGCATATCAAATAAAACCAAAATTGAAAAATGATTAACTTAGAGATTTTTGTCCCAGCCAGTTTTATGGTGCAATGGATTGACAATAGTCCTTTCGTAATTGTGCAACCAAATTTGTATATGCTGCTATCACCAACAAGTTTATGGATATCCTGAGTATACGTACTTGGATTTACATGTCGGTCGTGCAAGCTTGTCGGTCCTTACTAAGATGATCGCCATAATGCCACGCATGCCGCTTCCCGAGCCCATCGCCTATGTCTAGTTCTTAAATTACGACTTCTCAGATTTTCTTCTCAAGAATTTATGCCTCTTACGCGACATCCCTATTTCTATGGATGATGGCTTCCATCCCATAATGCAAAAAGTTGAGGGCTTAACGGTGATATCAGAATACCCCAAAATATTCCTAGTCGCTTTCGACATGTTTAGGCATTTTGTGTTTCCACTCGACCGCTTTCATGAGTTAAATGTGAAACCTGGAAACGAGAGACCCGTAAAGTTACAAAACTTAAGGACAATTTTGAAATTGGTCTAAAGAGGGGTATAAAAGTCATAGTTGACAAAAAATTAGAGGCTAAAGTATAATATGACATAATTGCTTTGCAAATGAATGAGTTACAGGGCTTAAAAGAAAAATAAGCAAACTTGACCTAAAAAAATGGGTTATTTTGGAGGGCCAAACAAGGCCTTAGGAAAATATGGATTTAAAGACCAAAAGATTGGTCTTATGGAAGGAGCAAACCGTGAAGGAGAGAAGGAGATGAGAAGAAGAAGAGGAGAAGAAAAAAAAAAGGAGGGATCAAGTCCAAAAAGGTATGGAAACTAACTCCTCAAGTTATGGATTCTATGAGATTATGTAATATGAATTGCCATGCTTGGTTGGTTAGTAGCTTGTTCCCTAAACTTTGGGGGGTTTTGTGTTAGGGTTTCATCTTAACCCATAATTGATGGCAAGTAAGGTGGGTAAACCCCCATATGGCACAAGAAGCTCATGAAATCCTCTTTTTGAGGATGAATCCATGGTTAATTGAGAGTAATTGAGTTAGGGTTAGAATAAACCCTAACTAATCCTCATGTTTGGATTGTGTATGGGTTATAACCCATATTAGAATGGTTTTTGAAGTAATTCATGGAAAGGTTTTGAAGGAAGATAAGAATTGAAAGATGATTTGAGTATAAAAGAGGTTACAAGATGAATTTGAAATGATTTGGAAGGAGTATGAAGTATAGATTTGGAGTTCGGGATGGAAAGTGCTTACTTAAAATGTGAGAAAATACTACATTCTCGCACTTGAGACTTGTACCGGTACAATTGAACCTAAAATGGTACAGCTTGTGTTCGTCGTTTTAAGACCTGTACCGTACTGGGTTAGACATGTACCGGTAATAACCCTGCTCGCTTCCCAATTTCGACTAGTTTCGGGATTTTGGCCATAACTTGCCTGCTTCTTATCCGACGAGAAGGGATTCATGGAAAATTAAAATAGACTTTCAAGAACTAAACATATTTTATAGGTATCTCCAAATTCGACTCTAGATATCTCAAAATTCACTCAAAGTGGGGCCATGTGCAGGCCATTTCCTGCACTGCCTGATTCATAGAGTATTCCCGATTGATTTTAGAACGTAGTTGAGTTCGTGTTCGATTTAGGTGATTCCAATTGGAAATGAACCCTTAGCACCTTAAATTTAAAGGAGCACAAAGAACCAGTGTCAAATAGGGAGACAAAGCACTGGAAAAATTAATATTTCAAACTATCCCTCGGTAAAATCGGTAAACCGACTAGTTGGCATGAAAATGCCATAACTTGAGTTTTGATGATCCGATTGGAGTGATTCCAATTTCTACGTAAAATAGATTCATTGAGGGAAAAGAATATATGAATAAGGTGTGATTACATACGCATCATACCTTACCAGTATATGAAATACGATCTATCATGAATACATAAGTGGCTAAGAATGCCCCTATTATAAGATAGTAAGTTATTTAAACCCGCTATAATCAGAAAACTACCTAAGACTGAAGCTATTAAATGACACAGCATTCTCGGGTCCCGATTAGTACTCGGTATCGCCCCGTTAGTGCCCCGCACTCGATTAGTACTTCGGGTACTCCCGATTAGTGCTCCAAAGACTTCGATTAGTACTTCCAAGATTTCCGATTAGTGCTACGACTCTCGCTCGATTAGTGCTACTGCGACTCCCATTCCGTTATGCTAAGGCAATTTCGTCTCCGACTAGTGCTACGCCACTCAGATCAGATAGTGGTCTTCGAGTACTTATTGTGTTGTGTCCTACTCATTCCAGACTAACGGTCTAGGAAGTCAAACAATTATATGATACACCCAAATAGAGAATAAGAGAAAAGATCCGAATGTACCTCCAGATTGCTCGTAGCACTCACTTACTCCCCTGCTTTCTCGAATAAGATCTCAGTACCTACGTACTTCTATCTCTCGATTAGGGCTCAGAGTACCTACGTACTCGTATCCGATGGCTTTGTAGTACCTACTGCAATTCCTCGTATTTGGGATTAAGTCTCGTCATGTCTCTCGATTTAGTTCCGTATACTCGGCACTCTTCGCATCCGAATAACTTCCGTAGTACCCACGGTACTCGCGTATCCGATAAGTTCCGTCTCCGATCAAGTCCCGTAGTACCTACGGTACTCATGCATCTGATAAGTTCCGTCCCGAATAAGTCCTCGTGAGTACCTACGCACTCATGTATCCGATAAGGTCAGACCGAATAGTTCTCTAGAGTACTCACGCGTACTTCCTTCGTGATTCGAATAAGTTCCGTCTCTGATAAGTTCTGTCTCTGTATAAGTTCCGTAGTACCTACGGGTACTCCTGTATCTAAATAAGTCCTGTTTCTAAATAAGTCCTGTCTCTGATTGAGTTCTCGTGAGTACCACTCGCACTCCAGATTTGATAAGTCCCGTGATCCGATAAGTTCTCCGTCTCCAGATAAGGTCCCGTGAGTACCTACGAGTACTCCCCGCATCCGATAAGTCTCAGATCCGAATAAGCTCCCGTAGTACTCTACGGGTACTCCCAGATCTGATAAGTCCCGTGATCCGAATAAGTCCCGCGCAGTACCTACGGTACTCCCCGCATCCGATAAGTCCCAGATTCGAATAAGTCCCTGTAGCATCTACCCGTACTCCCCGCCCCGATAAGTCCCGCATCCGAATGCTTCCCGTCTCCCGATCTAGTTCCTCAGAGTGGCTCCACGCAATTCCCATATCCGAGCAAGTCTTGTCCCGTATTTGATTAAGTCTCCTGTGAGTACCCACGGTACCCCCGCATTGGATTAAGTTCCGTCTGGTCTCTCGATTGTTCCTCAAGTACCCACCGTACTCCAGATTTGATTAAGTTCATTCAGATTCTGTTAAGCCTAAGAGTATCTACGTGCATACTATGTATCTAATTAAGTTCGTAGTACCCACGTACTCGTGATCGGAAAATAAGTATAAGTTTTGTAAAATAAGTATAAATCCAGTCGTACCCACGGGTACTTCCGTATAATGAATTTGTGATCTGTACCTACGAAAGACTACAATGTCCGTGATCCTGTGATAAGTCCGATCCCGACTCAGACGCGCTTATGATCCCGGCTGGAGTGAGAAATCCTACTCTATCGCACTCCACGGGTACCTTCTCGTGAAAAGAATAAGATCCAAATACAAGAGAACTGATCTTAAGATAAGAATAAGTCCTGCATACAACTATAAGTTCGTAAGATAAATAATATAAGTTCAGAAGGGTGTTACATGTAAGATTCAATACATGTATAAGTTCACACGATAAGATCCAAAATAATAATATAAGTTCAGAAGACCGTGATAAGTTCTCAGAAGATACTATATACTTGGTAATACATGTATAAAATCCAAATACATGTATAAGTTCGGCATATGTATAGAATCCGAAATACACGTGATATGTTCGTGAATACCAGATAAGATCCGGCCACTGCACAAACTCGTAGTACAAGTAGAAGATCCGTGAAGACAAGGATAAACTGTAGTACTCTACGGGTACTCCCTTATAAGTCTAGGTATTACGTTAACATAGACTTTGTGGGGATATGGGAGGTTATCAACACAAGTTGGTATCGACGATATTCGATCAAGTAGTACTTCCTACGAGTACTCCCCAGATAAGAGGTTCCAAAGAAACCAAGATACGCTTCAGACTCGTGATACCTACGGGTACCTCTCGAACAAGTGTAAACTCCGTGAGGATGCTATTAAGTTCAGAACTCCTACGGAGATCCTACAGATAGATATGAATATCAATGTTCATTTGCACTTATGCTATTAGTTTGTAACTCCTACTGAGATCGAAACAAGTATAAAGCTTGAGATAAGTATACGCACATGTATAAGCTCAAGACAGATAATGAAACCTAACAAGAACAAAGATCTCGACTCTATAAGTATATGACCCTACAAGAATAAGTCTCCATATGGAAATTCCCCGAGTAAGTATGGGCATTGTTATAAGTATAAGTTCAGTACTGTTTATATGAATCAGATATAGAGCAAATATGTATCCTATGGAGATGCATTCATGAAAGTCACAGTTTGTACAAGTAGACAGAATTATGTTGATGACATGAATAATAGGAACCCGACCAAACCCAGAAAATCATGAGTTATGTAAAAGATGAATTGATGCCTTGCCATTGTATATGTCTAAGTTTATTCTAATATGATCTGACCTCGTTATATATCGTTTATATGATTCATGATGATTTTGATATTTGTTTATGTTATAAGTTTACCATGATTCGCCTAAATGCATGTGCATCGGTGATAAGTTATAAGATATAAGCCTCCCCACTGGGCCGTGAAAGCTTAAGACGGGTTTTTAATCCATGTAGTACAGGAGGAAGACATCAAAGAACATCCGCATACAAACCGGGCCAACACACTTGTAAGGGTTCACTACATGCAGGTTCTGTGTTCGATTTGTAATTGTGGAAAAGTACAATGTATTTGTAAATGGGACTCAAGATATGTATAGATTTTGATGGACACCAATTCTGGTAGTTCTTTGATTATATATAAGATGCGCTACACCCCACAGTGTGCCATTCGCTTTTAAAAAAAAAAAAAAATCAGCCAAGAGTCCCAAAGATTGTCTCGTCCCAAAAATTCCAAGGTGTGATGCAGTGAGAGCCCATTTAGCTTCCAACTAGTTGTTCAGAGGGGCCCATTAAACTCAGAATTATCTACCCGCTTTCCTTTGCTTGAATGCAAGCGTTTTTTCAGAGCTAATAAGAGAGTCTTATTGGGGATGCTTCTACCAATGTTGCTCTGGTACCGTGGTCGTAGTACGTGCTTTTTATTTTCAATTTATCAGAAAATTCCTATATACCGCTATCAAATTGTGGCCCACAATGGTCAATCGATTGGGGTAGCCTCGAACCCGCACACAAATGTGCTCTTCATGCCAAAACTAAATAACTCCTTTATCTCGATAATGTGAAGGCTTCGGGCTTCTATCCATTTACTCCAAATAGTCTAAGAACTCGCACAGCTTCTTCTAAGCTAGCAAAGTGCTGGCCCTGCCAATGTCCATTCCCCTGAGACAATGTCCATTCCTCTTTGAGTGAAAGGTCAGGGGCTCGTTATGGTCGTTAAGTCCTAGGTCGGCACCTTTCAAACAGGAGCCTATCGCTGGTAGCGGTCACACTTCCTGACATAGGTGATTGTATCTGTGAGCATGGTTGTCCAATAATAGCCTTGGGTATAGGCTCTATGGGCCAACGTCCTACCGCCTGAATGATTTCCGCATACCCCATCATGGAGTTCTGCTAATACATTTTGTCCCTACTGGAGGTGAGGCACTTAAGGTGAAATAAATCTAAGGACCGCTTATAGCTATCGCTCATGAGGGAGAACCCGAGCCGCTAGGACCCGATCTGTGGCTTCGGCCTGCTATCCTACAATCTCCTGCAGCTTGTGCCGGACTATCGAGTCATCCAAGAAGACACGCCTATTTCGCATCTTATTGGTAGTAATCGACAACTCTAGCTGGTAGTAGACGGTAAGAGCACCGTTTCTTTTATTGGTAAGGACGCGACCACGGCTACCAAAGCGTTTGCCTTTTCGTTTAAATCTCTTGAGACGTGCTCCAATCACCAAGCCACAAAGTTTCCTAGTCGTAGGTTAACCAAACTTACATACTGGTCATGCTGGTCGCTTATTTCATATTCTCCATTTACCTGCCCTACCACCAATTAAGAGTTGCTTCTTATGATGATTTTTTTCGAGGATACGAAGATTGCAAGGTCGATCCCAGCTATGATTGCTTCGTATTCGGCCTCGTTATTGGAAGCGAGGAAATCATATGGCCTGCTATATTATTTCCCCGATCGGGGGTTTAAGTTGCAGTCCCAGTCCGGCTCCTGTCTGTCGCAAAGGGCCATCTACATTCAGGATCCACCAGCTGGAGCTATCTGATTTCGTTTCCTGTTAAGGAATTTTTTAAGAAGCTCCATGGCATTCGTCTTTAACGCTCAGTTAGGTTTATATCAATACCAAACTCACTCGGGCCACCACAGAGCCATCCCCGATGATCGGGCTTATGTGTAGTGCTTCTTCAAGGGAGGTTGGTGAGTACAATAATAGGGTGGGCCTGGAAGTAGGGACGGTTTTAATCCGCTACCCTGAGACAATGACGCCGCTTCTAAATGGGCACAAAGCTAACACTGACATGGACTTGCTTATGAAGAATATAAGTCTCGGCTCCGCCATTTTTAACAATGTCACTCGATCGAGATTTCTCATCGCCAAGTAAAGATAGGTGTGTCTCCACTGTGGCTAGCAAGAATCGCGGTTCAGCTTAGATATTGTTTAATTGGTCAGAAGAGCCTTGTCGCATTCTTTGATTCCGCCACCCGTCGGGCCCCCTTTGCTGCGGCAAAAAGAACCGGCTTCAATCAATTTGTGAAGTAAGATATGAACCGCCCAAGGGCCGCTAGCCGACCAGTCAATTGTTGTACCCATTTTTGCAAAACGGAGTCTCGAGAGTTCATTACGGCCTCGAGCCAGATAGATAGCCTTACTCTCCGTTACCATAAAGCCCAAGAATTTGCCTAAGCTGACACCGAACGCGCACTTCAAAATGTTAGGTTTCATGCTGTGTCTTCGCAACAGCTCGAAGGTTTCTTGTAGATGCTTAGTGTGATCGAGGCGTTCTTTGGATTTGACGAGCATATCATCGATATAAACCTCCGCGGATTTACTTATCAATGGTCGAAATATCTTAGTCACCATCTTTTAATAAGTTGCCCCTACGTTTTTCAGGCCAAACGACATTACGTTGTAACAGTAGAATCTGTGTAGTGTGATGAAGGTTGTTTTCTCCACGTTGGGCGGATGCATAGGAATCTAATGTTACCCAGAGAAGCCGTCCAGAAATGACAGAATGCCATGCTCAGTTGTTGCATCCACAATTTGATCTATATGTGGGTAAGGGAAGCTATCCTTGGGGCATGCTTCATTGAGGTCAGTGTAGTCTACACATACGCGCCACTTACCACCCTTCTTTGGTACCACTACCACATTGGCCAGCCATTCGGGGTACTTTACCTTCCTTATAAAACCTGCTGCTAGGAGATTGTCTAATGTGTAAGAACCTAATCGTCGCCTCAACCCGACTCGATTGGAAGATCCGAACGAGGAAACGCGGTCCTCGCTTTCATTTCCAATCCAAATACAAAAAAAAAAAAATCAATACAAATGTGAATACGTTTTCAATACCAAACGCATTTCAAATACTCACTGCATACGTAAAAAAAAAAAAAAAAAAAAAATATATATTAAACATTTTACTTAAACTAAACATTTTGGCGGAAGGCCCATCATTTTGGGATAACTCCTACATTTGTACCATCATTTACAAAATTCTATCGAGTTTTCAATATAAAAACATTTATAAAATATAATCGAGTTTAACTTTCACAAGATACTCTATACAAAATGAGTCAATTCACTTCATGTACGCTGCGCACGCAGTTTTACTTCCTAATGGCTTCTGACGTTGGCCTGCGGTTTCAGAAGGCCTTCACTCTTTGTACCTATTCACTCAAGACTACAAGTATCAGCAAGAACTCGCTAAGCATTTTCATGCTTAGTGGTTCTATACAGTTTTATTCTCTCTTCATTTCATTTTAAATCGAAACATGCAATATTTATAAAATAATGTTTTTGTATAATTTTCAATGACCAATGCAATACAATATGTATCTATATATTTATTCAATAAATCAATTACAATTCATTGGTCATCTCAAGCTATGCATTTTCATAGGCGTAAAGAAAAAATCATTCAAAGCACAACAAATCTTTTCAATCTCATTATCATTTTGTCCTTATCACTTAACCTATGCGGCACGTGATAACGAACACGCACGATCCTCGCTGGTCGTTAAGCAAGAAATATATATATATATATATATATATATATATATATATATATATATATATATATATATCGTGGAACAAAATCATTTTTTCGCCGATATACCGCCTAAAAATCGGTTTTCACCAAAGACCGAGAAGAAAAGCAGAGGAAAATCTGCAAAATCGCCGATTTTTCACCGAAAATCTGAGTACACCCGATTTTCCACCGAAAATCACGAGTGTGGAGCACGCGCTTTGTGCTAAAATTTCAAAATATCGGTAAAATATCGGCGAAATATCTATAACACGGTAAATATCGGGTAATGACTATTTTTGACAAAAATTCTATAAATACCCATAAACATACAATCTCTTTACAAACTCAATCCATACACATCCAAGCTCCATTTAACTCTCAAATTATTTTTTCTTCGTGATTTATCCTTTAATATTTTGAATATCTTACATGAATATTATCTTCATCAAGCATTTTATCCTTCATCAAATAACGAATGAGCCATATCGCCTTCATTTCGCTTTAAATTACTATTGTAATGTAATTTCGATAAATTATAATTGGTATTATTATTTTCAATAAGTGTATATTTGCTTATTTATGTCTTTTTTATAGTTCAACAAAGTATTTCCATGAATTTTAAAGTATTTTTTATTAATTTTCGCTTATCGATATTTATATATATATATATATATATATATATATATATATATATATATATATATATATATATATATATATATATATATATATATATATATATATATAATATGTACTTGGTTGGTGTACACTACCGATAATCGTCTCCGTTGGGCTACAAATCCAAGATGTCACAATAGTACATTTGTTCGACTCTTATTGGTATACCACTATCCTAACTCGAATTCTAACGGTTAAATATCTTTTAAGGGCAATAAAATCATTCAATACACTTATAATAATATATACATTTGTATGCAAATAGAACATTTTCACATTCATGCAATTTTCTTATGCAAATTCGTTTCACAAGCAATTGTCTCAAATCACTTAAAACAAATCATTTCAAACACAAATCAATATGCACTTTCTTTTCAATAATTTTCAAAATTGAAATCATTTTGTAATTATTCAAATATTTTAGAAATGGCAAGAGAGTTTGAGAACAAACCAAAAATCGTCGCTTTGATTCCAATCTTTGGAATCTCAACTTCAATGCGGGTTTTCCTACTCGTCAACCCCTATTCAAATACAATGATAATCACATATTAGCTCATGACGAGTTCTATTTTCAAGAGGGGAATTGAATCATCTCATTTGGATAACCCAAACTCAAGTTACGACATTTTAATGTCAAACTAGTCGATATGCCCAGCTCACTGGATCACCTACTTTTTTTTTTTATTTCTGGGGTCTTAACTCCATAAATTGGTAATGGTTCCTTCACTCATTTGAATCTATGGTTCTAATTTTACTTCTCCAATTGGAATCATCCAATTTGGATCACCCAAACTCAAGTTACGGCATTTTAATGTCAAACTAGTCGATATGCCCAGCTCACTGGATCACCCACTAATTTTTTTGATTTTTGGGGTCTTAACTCTAAAAATTGGTTCCTTCACTAATTTGAAGCTATGGTTATAAGGTTTCTTCTCCAATTTGAATCATCCAATTTGGATCACCCAAACTCAAGTTAAGACATTTTAATGTCAAACTAGTCAATATGCCCAACTTACTGGATCACCCACTGTTTTTTTATTTCCGGGGTCTTAACTCCATAAATTGGTAATGGTTCCCTTCACTCATTTGAAGCTATGGTTCTAAGGTTTCTTCTCTAATTGGAATCATCCAATTTGGATCACCAAAACTCAAGTTATTGCATTTTACATCTAGACTACTCTAATTTGCAAAACAAAATCTGCACATAGCTCCACTTTGAAAGATTTCTGTGCACTTTGGGTTACAATTTAATTTCAATTTCTTAAGTAAATTATTCCCCTAGAAGTCTAGTTTACCCATAATTTTGAATCACTCAATTTGGATGAGTGAAACTCAACTTATGGCCAAAACACCATAACTACACCCAAAATAGGGCATACCCGTGAGCTACCCAAAACTCACCTTTAAGCTCATATTTGGGAGCCTTAGTGCTACAATTTGCTCCTGGTCCATTTTATAAATTTGTAGCTCTATCTCTTATGGTTCTTTACCAATTGGAATCACTTCATTTGGATGATTATAACTTAATCTATAGCCAAAACAAGAAATGGTTTTGACAAATTCTTGACAAAGATTTTCAAGACCCAACATTTTCCTTTACAAACATTCCTCAAAACCAATCCAAATCAACACCAACCAACAATACTCTTCAAAACTCAACCCAAAACAACCCCTAACTCAACTACAACCAATACAAACACCTTTAACCCAAAGGTTGTGTAAGACCCGAGAAATTCCAATTTCTGGAATAAGGGTAAAATCGTAATTTTGATTACAAAATTGTAATTACGGTTAAAAATCCATCAACTCGATCTCATATGACAAAAACGGATCGCACCGCCGAATCGCCTCGAAATCTAAGAAGACGCAAATTTCGTAATTTTCTCTGAGACAATGAGTCGGCACATTTTTCGAGACATCGCGCTTTCGTGCCGTGTGAAATCCGCTGACGTGGACGAAGCCACATATAACATGTACTCATGTACCATAAGTGGTATGAGTAGAGAAAATGACGGAAATATGCCGTAGATAAGGTCGAATATCAATTCGTAAAGGAGGGATGTAATGGGTATTATGGAATTTGATTTTAAATACTGGGGATGACAAAAATCGAAATACTTTCCCCAATTTTTAAAGACCCAAAAACGTGAAGAACTGCACTCTTTTATGGCTATTTTTGAGAGAAATGCTTTAGAGAGAAACTTCTCTCTAAAAATACTTACTAATCCGACCAAGCCAAGCATCGGGACGAGTGTTAGTGAAAACGCTCTACGCGTGAGCAGCTACGCGTGGACCCCTGCTCATGAAGCCTTGATAACCCAAAGAGGCAGGATTTTCTCCTACTTCATGCTTATTCCCATTTTTAAGGGTTTTCCACATGTTTCGCTGGTTTAAGGTCGCGAGGGGTCGCTTGATCGGTCCCAAACATGGGACCGAATTGTTAGAAATTCTCGGGATTTTTCTCACCATCCGTGACTGCCCGCAAATTTAGGGGTTCGGGGTCTTTGACCTGCACTTTGCTTTAAATCATGTATTTATAGGAAAAAGGTCGGGAATGGGTCATATGATCGGTCCCAAAACATGGGACCGAATTGTGACTTTAGACTTTCGGGACACCGCGGATGTAGCGGTGTGGACTGCTTTGGGAGCTTTGTATCATAATTTATTCAATAAATTATGTTTTCGCTGTTTATAAGATAGAAATGGGTAGTTAAATCTTGCTCCAAAAAAGGTGGAACTGAGAATGACATGTGGCTGCCCGTGGACAACCCATCGTTGGTTTCAGACCGTTAAAACAGTCCCGGCTCAGGTGAAATGGGCATAAAGGTCCATGTATGGCATCAAATTCAAAGGAATTGAATGGTCAAGTATGTGCAGAAATTAATTTGGAGAGTTGGTCGATCAAAGAATTATTAGGTTAATGCTTGAGGTGTTAACACAATGACGCAATTATATAGAATTAAATTGTGTTGTAAGCCATTGGTGATGATTATGATTTGCTCAAGTGAGCTAGATTGGTGATGATTAAAGTGTGGAATTTACATGTGTAATTGTGGTCGATTGAAAATATGCATATCGACATATTGTGTAAATGATTTTGAAATGGCATATCGTACTTTCATATGCACTGGTAACTGTAATTAGGTGTGAGTGCATGACAAGGTATTTTTATAAAACGGGCATGTTTTATGTAAAGGAATTTCACAGATGATATTCGAGAATTTGGTTAGAGACGGGCCAACAGATCATTTTGGATGAGGACCATGACTGTTTCGGAAAGCTCACCAACCAATTCACCTCGGAGGGTAGTCCCATATTTGTACCGAATATTTCGGTAGTATATTTTCAAGAACAAAAGTTTTGTTTTGAAAATGATTATTTTCTCTTGGCTACATACTTAGTAAAGTGTGAGTGAGCTCTGAGGGACTGACACGGGTGATCATGTAGACATTCAAGTAGGATCATGTATTTACTTGAGTGTGTGTTTACTTTGGAGCATTGCACTGCACTTAGGTGGTGAGTAGCCCACTTAGGGCGATTCTCCTACTGAGCATTAGCTCACCCCGTCGTGGGAATTATATTTTTCAGGTACAGGGAGCGCTCGAGAAGACAATTCATTTTGAAGAAGCCAATACATGATTTTGATGGTTTTTGGACATAACATGTATTAGAATTGCATTCATTATATGTTTGTTGGGTACAGCAAAATCAACTATTGAATTATTGGGAGATAATTGAAGAATAGTTATGATAATTGATTTTAAGAGTATTAGTTTATGAGCCCAAGAGGCATTTTTACTACGTTGATATATATTGCATATATTGGATTGTTCGGGGATGTGTTATGCAGGTTTTGTAATCAGAGCTCCCGTACAAAAAGGAGACTTCCTCGCCTCGATTTTTCGGCGTGGCGCTGCAACCCGACATCCACTTGTATTTCACGAGTTGACGGGTAGTCAACGACCTCTGTCAGGCGCTACAGTCAGGGGTTTTTCCCTAATTCCAAACACAAGAAAATAGGGAAGTAGGGTTTAGTTTCTTCTTACCTTAAGCTCTTTCTTCTTTTCTTTCTTCTTCATCCTTCTTGATCACTTCATCTCTTATTTACATGGAGAAGAAATCACCAACAAGCCTCCTTCTTCTCTCTCAATTGTCTCTTTCTCTCCAAACCCAAAATGCACAAATGAGAGCAGGCTCTTTACGAGACCAAATTCGGGTCTTAAGTCAAATCCTTCGTAAGGCCTTGTTTGGCCTACACATTAATTCCCATTTCTCATTATTCTCATTTTAAAGCTTCATTTCACATTCATTTTCATTTCATTCACATTTTTAACACTACACTCCTCATTTAGGACCCTTGGGTCCCTATTTTACATTTTTACTAAATTTATTTGGCTCCTATAAAATTTTTGGGTTGTATATTTTTTTTGTTCTTAGGATTTAAATTCCAAAAAAATTTCATTTACTTTATTTTATATCCTAAACATGTTCTGAAACTATTAGGGTATTTTTAGGGTGTTACAACTTTCGTTTGAATGATTTGATATCGATTCGGGTGGAATCGCCTCACTTTTTGCCTTACTAGCTTAGTAGTGGGGAGGACGTTCAGTTTGTGAGAAGCCATCATCAGATTTATCCCAATCATATTAGAGTGTCTCTAGGGGAATACATCAATGTTGCACAGCAATGTGAGTCATAACTGCTCCATTTCTTCATTGGACAGGAGGGAGCTAACGTAGGTGAACCTCTCTGGTCCGTCCAACTCTATTTCTTCCAATGGATCCATAGTTGGCGGATCCTTTTCTTTTGCCCTAATCTGGGCGGCATACTATGATTGCTATGCACGGGTCTGATCGTCCAGGGGAGTGATTAGTGCCTAAAAAGTATTATTTTGAACCCTATTTATTATAGGTTTTGAGTGATTTTTGTGTACTAATCATTTTAATTAACCCGATTTGCACATTAAGGTCCCTACTATTCTAATGATCACATTTTGTGGCAAATTTTACAGTTTTTGCTAGCTAAATTATGCCGAAATTGTTGAGTCGATCCAAGCATGAAGAATGTGAGTCAAACTCAACATTGTAGATCAAAGACCAAGAAGAAAGAATAGCAGAAAATAGAAGAAATTGGAGCATTACAGGAATGCTTTTCCTGCGAGCACTGTGCATCCCAGAGCACCGGTTCCTCGCACTGCTCTCCAGTGATTTCACGTGATTGTTGTTTTTGCTACAATTTTTGGTTTCTTCTGATTTTAACCCTTGTAATAGCTTTAGTTTTAGTTTTTTTGTAATTTCATATACACTGAAAGCATTCTATATAAGCCGCTTGTACATAACTCACTTTACCCTCACTTCTGCACACAACAGCGGGAGGCGCTCACTGCTTCATTTTCTCCCATTTTCTCCCATTTTCTCTCATTTTCTCTCCCTTTCTTGGTTGCCAAACACCCTCCAAGGATGACAACTTGGAGGATGAGCGGCTAAAACCTCTTCCTCCTTGAAGAGGACTACATCGGGCAACGGTCTAAGGTAAACTCTCGTTCCCTCTGGTTCACGTTGAAGAGGTTTCGCATTTTGGTTCTTAAATTTGCAACCTAGGTTTAAAGCTCTGGATGTACTTTCTTTGGGCCAACACTCAAGTGTTTAGGTTCAAGTGCATTCTTAGCTTTAGATACACCGATATCCATTAGTTGCCTCTTTACGAGCCAATGAGGTAGGTTAAGGGCTGATTTCAACTTTTAGGTTAAAATCTCTTAAACATGCCTTCCTAATGTGTATTTGCTATGCTTTTCGGGGTTCAATGGATACTTTCACTAGATTCACCGATGCCTAGTTAGTTGTCTCTATTAGTTATCAAGGGGGTAGGTTTTGGAGACATGTTTTCACCGTAGGGAACTATAAATGCTAAATAAATGCTTATCAAAAGGAAAATTATTAGGGCTTAGTTTTTAAAGTTAAATGAAGATCCGGTTTGGGAGATGACTATATGTCATCCTCCCCAACGCAAGGAAATGAACCCGGGGACCTCTCAGTTGCCTTAGGACCTAAAACCAGTAGCCCAATGTTTCAAGGAGTTCTATTTTACATTTTTTTCTTATTTTAATTTTAATCCACACCATCAACTCTCACTGTTTTATCACCACCCCATAATCCAAATTGAAATTCACCATTTTCAACCTCACCAAGTAGTCATTTGTGCAAAGAAACCCATCCCTGTTCGACCTTTAGAGCCACTATGTCAGCAAAGAGCTTTGCTACGGCAGTAGGAGGAAATTAGTTTGTAAATATTGTTGGACCTAACACCACCGTGGCAATTAATCAAATGGTGTCATTGTCGATGGTGCCTAAGTGCATTTTGGACGAAAGCCAGGAATACTTGTGATCCTCATCACAAGTTTTGGTGAATTTCCTTTTATCATTTTACTATCAGTTTTTTTTAGTTCATTTCACTGTTAAAAAAAAAAAAAAAGGTTGCTGTAGGAATCCATTTTCAATGGATTAAAAATTCTGAAGGCAAGCAGTTCAGTACAGGTTCTGTGGGAAAATTGACTGTGATCAAATGGAACACCTAGAGGGAGAACAATACAATGAGTATTCAGTGGAGAGAAACCCTAGAGCATACATGTCAATGAGGGACTATAGAAGCCTTCCATGGCAGAATCAGCAACCATTGGGGAGAAATCCAAACCTAAATAGGTCTATGAGGGACTATAGAGACAAATGGATGAGTGCACCCGTCTATAGTGTTCCCTCAACTTATGCACCTCCTGCTTCTCCACATTTTGCCTCAACTCCTCAGCCACAGCAACCACCACCCTCATCCCCTGTTGAACAAGCCATCCTGAATTTGAGAAAACTAGTGGATAATTTCATAGAGGAGCAAAGGGTAGTGAATGTCCAGGCCAATCAGGAAATTGACATATTGGAGAGATCCCTGAACATGGAATTGGATGAGTTCCAGAGTGAAACTGATGAAGATTTTGACATCCTGCAGCAGGTTCAGGAGGAATTAATGTAGGAACCAGTAGAAGCTCCTGAGGAACTGCCAGTAGAGGAAGCAGGGGGAGGTAGAGGAAAGGAAACAGGGGAAGAGCCCCAAGAGCTTGTTTTGAATCCATTTCCCACCAACAACCCACTACCAGTAGCCCCCTCCACTGACCAAGTGTACATTTTGCCTACACCTGAAGCATACCCAACACTTGAAACACCATCTCCAAATGCCACCCCATCTCCACTGCCTATACTACAAAATTTTAGGAAGTTAGTGGCCACTACTCAGATTTTTGCCACTACCTCAAAGAAGATGGCAGTTGCACACATCGCATGGCATAGTGGATGGTTCGGGTGCTGGTTCGGATTTGGAGCACCCGAACCTCGGCATTTTTGAGCTCCACCAGTTCCCACAGCCTCAAAAGGGTTGAAAAACTGGTTTGGGGGAGGCTTAGTCTCCCCCACCTTTTGTTTTCATTTCTCTTACCTTATTTTATTTTATTTTATGTTGATTTCTTTAATTTTTCTTCTTAGATTTTCGTTAATTTTTAGTTAATCTTTGTTTTTATATTAATTTTCATTTTTCTGCAAATTTTCTTAATTTTTCGTGTTTATTTTTGCAGTTTTTATCAAAATTTTGATGCAGTGGGAGGCACAGGAAAGGGCACAAAATTCAAGAACTCGCGAAAAATTTTCAGCAAACCCAAATTTCATGTGCAGACCTGCTCAAAATTTTGTCCTTTTTGTGATATTTTTTATTATTTTTGTTATTATTATTATTATTATTATATACTATTATTATTATTATTATTATTATTATTATTATTATTATTATATATATATATATATATATATATATATATATATATATATATATATATATATATATATATATATATATATATATATATATATATAAATTTGGTCTTCAAAATTGTAAAAATAAAATAAAAATTGAGATTTCATAAATTCTCATGTGTTACGTAAACCACAAACCCTCCATTTTGTTTTCCTAGCAACTTTTCATCCTAACTCCATTTTATTTGGCAATCATGAAATATTAGAGAGTGAATCCAAATATAACCAGAAAAAGAACACTTTTGAAATTATTATGAATGTGTACTTTCAAAAATGCTCCAACTAGTCACTTTTTCTCCTCTCTTTCTTCTCCTAACTTGTTTATTTGAAGCCCAAACCTAGTGAATAAGGTGTCATGGAAAGTCAGAAGTCCCCTATCCAAAAACGATACATATCATTGAGAGGTATGATTTCTCTAACTTTCCAACTTCAAGACCCATTGCGCATAATGTGACATTTGGTCGAGGAAAGAAGCATGAAGTGGCATTTATTTTTGCTTTTACTTTTGATAAGCCTACCAGGCTGCTCGGCTTGTCAGGGTTGTCCTTTTGTGAAGTCATATACTATACAAATTTAATTTTTCAAAATTGCACCCATTTTTGTGGTTTTGCCTAACCAGTTAGAAAATTGAAACTTTGTCTAATCCTATTGATGTTAGAGTGATGCCATGCCTAGTTGAGTGGATGATTAGTTGAATTCTTGTTGTATTTAACCTTTTTCTTCCACCTTTAGCTAACCACACATAGTGCACATCAGTTTTCAACAATAGGCTGAAAAACCGCCTACCTCCTAAACATTGTAAAACCTACCCTAAGCCTCATTTACTCACCTTTAATAAAGTTAAGGACCCCATGTATAGAAGGTCAATGTGTCTTCCAAAAGAAAAGAAAAGAAAAATGAAAAAGAAAAGAAAAAGAAAAAGAAGAAAAATTTGCAACGCTTTGCCTTGAAACTCGAGCACGGGTCCGGAGGCAGACATAAAGCCTTTAAGGCCTGGTGTTCTGCCAACTAGTTGGGAGCCACCACTTAGTGCTCGCTACATGGGTGGATAGGTGCAGAGTTTAAAGTGCTTGTAGTGCTGGAGTTTCAAATCATTCGATCCCGAGGTGAAACCTAAGAGTTAGGGGTGGTCGAAAGATTCTCATGACTTGGTGCCCTAAGCCTTAATTGGTTGGGAGTCATTGGTAGATCCCCGTTACATGGACTTTGAAGTAGGTCGAGTCCTCGCATTGCACCCTCACAACACAAAAAGAGTCAGTGGGAATAAGAGTGGGTCCCGATCTATTTAGGATCGGGTTAGCATACTAGGGTCATACTCCAAGAGTTTGCTGGGAGGAGAGTGCAAGCTGCTTTAATTGTTGAGAGTCGATCAAACAAACACTTCATTTTGGTGGAAGTTCCCGTTGAGTCATCGAAGGAAGCTCTTCTCGATACTCCATTTTGTATAGCATCTATTCTCTCGAGGTAGTTATTAGGCTAAGTTTCTAATTTTTCATTGAGGGTTAGGCATTACTTCTTCACAACCTTTTTGAACTACAACCTTTTTGTAACATAATTTTGTTATTGTTTTGTATGCTCTCTCTTTTCTTCTTTCTTTCATTGCTAAGGGACTAGCAATGTGTAGGTCAGTGATTAGTGCCCAAAGTATTTTCAACCTATTTATTATAGGTTTTGAGTGTTTTTTGTGTACTAATCATTTTAATTAACCCGATTTGCACATTAAGGTCCCTACTATTCTAATGATCGCATTTTGTGGCAAATTTTGCAGTTTTTGCTAGCTAAATTATGCCGAAATTGTTGAGTCGATCCAAGCATGAAGAATGTGAGTCAAACTCAACATTGTAGATCAAAGACCAAGAAGAAAGAATAGCATAAAACGTAAGAAATTGGAGCATTACAGGAATGCTTTTCCTGCGAGCACTGTGCATCCTGTGAGCACTCTGCTCCCATGCCTGCTCTCCCGGGTATTTCGCGATTGCTGTTTTTGTCACAATTTTTGGTTTCTTCCAATTTTAACCCTTGTGATAGCTTTAGTTTTATTTTTTTGTAATTTCATACACTTGAGCACCTATATAAGCCTCGCCATACGTAACTCACTACCCTCACTTCTAAGAATACAAAGGAGCGGAGGCAATTTCCCTACTGCTTTCCTTTTCTCCCATTTTCCCCATTTTCTTATTTTCTCCCTTTCTTGAGCTCAAACACCTCCAAGGATGACAACTTGGAGGATGAGTTACAAACCTCTTCCTCCTTGAAGAGGACGGTTAACAAGCAATGGTCTTGGGCAAACTCGTTCTATTTTTCACGCAAAGGTGTTTTGGCATTTTGGTTCCCAAATTTGCAACTCTAGCTTTAAAGCTCTTTGATGTACTTTCTTTAGCCAATACTTGGCAAGCTTTTAGGGGTTCAGAGTATTCTTAGCTTTAGATACACTGATATCCATTAGTTGCCCTTACGAGCCACTCAGTAGGTTATATCGGATTTCAACTTTTAAAGTTAAAATCTTCAAACATGCTCTCCCTAATGTGTATTTGGCAAGATTTCGTTCAATGGATACTTTCACTAGATTCACGATGCCTGGGCTTAGTTGTCTCTTATTAGTTAATGAATGGTAGGTTTGAGACATGTTTTCACCAGAACCATAAATGCTAAATAAACGCTTTCTATCAAAAGGAAAATTATTGGGTTTGGGGCTTTTTAAAGTTAAATGAAGATCCGGTTTGGGATGACTATGTCATCCTCCCAACGCGAGAAATGAACCCTGGGACCCTCAGCTGCCTTAGGACCTAAAAACCAAAGAGTCTAATGCTCTGCTGAGTTTTATTTACATTTTTCTTTATTTTTAATTTTAATCCACACCATCAACTCTCACTATTTTTATCACCACCCCATAATCCAAATTGAAATTCACCATTTTTAAACCTCACTGTTAGTCATTTGTGCAAAGAAAACTCATCCCTGAGTTCGACTCTAGAGCCACTATACAGCAGTAGCTTTGCTACGGCAGTAGGAGGAAATTTAGGTTTATAAATATTGTTGATTCCGACACCTACAGTGGCACGAATCAGGGAGGTTGTTCGAAATCGCACTTCCATCTTTGCTCCTGCATGGACAATTGATATCACTGCTTTGTAACCAGTTGGCTGCTTAAAAGGGCAACCTGCCTAACGTTTGTTAGATAGCTTACCATTTGGTGGTACGTTGAAGGTACACCCTTCCGGAGTGCAACCAGGTTCGACCCACTATGGCATTGTAAGGCCCCAAGTCATCAAAGACTAAGAACAAACCTTTAAGTGATCCACCCGCTTCACATGGGAGTTGGTGACATCTCCTAGCTGCCATCAGAAGGTTCGCTGAAACCGCAGGATTTGCCGATCAATTTATCATGCCAGAAGAAAGCTTCATCCGTATGAAGGCTGGAAGTTGTAGTAAGTCTGCCGCACTACCCGAATCCACCAACACCCTATGCACATCAAAACCATTAATACAGAGGGTGAGTACCAAGGCATCATAGTGGGGCACAATGACCCTGTTAAGATTAACCGAAGGAAAGGATATGGGGCCATATATCGCTCGCCTTCCCGGTCGCTTAGTGGATCAGATTCACCCCGGCCTAAATCAGAGCCGCTTTGACGAAGCTTATTCTAATGGCGCTTTGATTGATAATGGTCATTAGTCGAGCCGCTTAGTATATAGTTTATGGTTGGTCCGAACATGTGGCCATCTGACCGGCTATAATTCTATTCGTGGCCGCCCGATTCCACCCCCTGATCTACTTCCTTGAGCTACCTCATGAGGTGTCCTACCTTGATAAGTTTTTCCACTAGGAACTTTAGACTTCGGCACCGGTCGGTTTCGTGTCCATGGTCCCTATGATAATCGCATCACAAGGATTTGTTTCTCTGAGCAGGATCCGTCTGGATGGGTGCAGCCTATTTGAAATCTGGTAGGTCACGAATGAGTGGCAACAGCCTTTCATACTAGATATTCAGGGTGGTGAATTGCAGGGACTCTTTTTTTTTATGAGATTGGTATCGGGGTCGCTTTCAGTCTCGGCTCTGGCCTTCCTTGCAAGCGGACGGCTTCTTTCCCGCAAGCTTATCTTTCTCAACCGACTGGTTTGTAATCATAACTGTCTAAGTTGCTGCTCGAATATTGTCCTCAAGCATTGAGTATCTATTTGCTCACTTGTATAACTCTTTCATTGTTGCTGGCGAATCTAGGGACAGTGAGTGGAAGAAGGGAGTCGACGGTTCGAAGCTTCTTCTGAAGTTCTAAAGGATTGCATCCATGTTGTAAAATTCTATTTGTTGACTACTCTGCTCAAACCTCCTCAGAAGTCCCAGATGACTCTTCTCAGGTTTCAAATTAGTTTTTAGGGAACTTATATTCATTTTTTGACACACTAAGCATAGGTGCTATGACATGAACGCTCCCCAAAGTTCATAAAACGTATTTATTGAGTTTCGCGGGAGCTTATGAAACCATGCTAGTGCAAGGCCTCGCAAACTAGCCGGGAAAACTTTGCATAGTAGAAGGTCATTGCCGACATTTAAAGTCATCGCCTAATTGTAACGGAGCATATGATCGTAAGGGTTAGTAGAGCCATCAAACATAGTGAAAGTTGGTATGACAAACCCGCGTGGCAGCTCGTAGTAGAGAATGTGTCGCCCTACGGGCGAGGAGAGCATGTCATCGAGACTCCAAATCGTTACTGTAGGCAATATGAAGAGCGTAGGTCTTGTATTGAAGGCAGGGTATACTGGCGGTATGGGCGGCACTATGCCCGTGGGTAATCTAGAATCACGCCGGCACTTTTCGCTGATTCACCCGCCGCTTTCTCTTCGCTCGTGGAATGTGCCATTATCGACGTTGTTGAATGCATGGCGATGCGAGTGTCTCTGGCACAACCTGGCCCTACTACTTGTTGCTGTAGTATAAGAAAAGTAAAATTTGTATTTTTCAAAATTTAATTGCTAAGTAATAAAAATGATAAAAACCCGAGATTTATCCAAGAGTTAAGGATAAATTAGTAATTTGCCAATTTAAGGACCCAAGTGGCATAAGATGAAAGATTATATGCTAAATTGGAAATAAAAGATGAGCAACATTTGCAAATAGAAGAGAATAAAAGGACATAAATGCAAAAAGGACAAATTAAACCCAAAAATAAGATAAGGCCAAACATGGCCTTAGAAAAATCCCATTTTGGCTTGAGAGTTAGGGCAATTCGATGGGAGAAGGAGAAGGAGAAAAAGAAGAAGAAAAGAAGAAGAAGGAAGAAGGAAGAAGCGAAAGAAGAATCCAGATTTGGAACACTTGTTTGGATATTAGTAAGGAAACTATAGTAAGGATGTTAGTTTGGAATTGTTTGGAAATCCTTGATCTTGGGCCACTTCATGGCAACGAGCTAGGCGTGGGTGTGACTTCGTACCAAATAATACAAGTTTTTAACGCGTTTGACCAAGTTTGACGAGTTTGACAACGAGGTAGTATGTGGGCCCAAGTTGACTTTCGGATGAATGATTTTGGGTTGGCTAAGACACCATTTCATAGGCCTCGTCGATACGAGTTCATAGACGGGTTGAGCGTCAATCAGGCTTAGGATAAAGTTATGGCCACAGGAAGTTGAAGCATTAGTATTTTATCGGTATCGAAATCAATCAGGTTTTTACACGAAAAATGACCTAGGTTCTATATAAACCTAGTTTTGTGTGCCAAGGGGGTACTCGACCCCAAAACTGAAAATTCCCCAGACGTGGACCCAATTGGTCGTTTCGACCCGTTTTCAGGCCAATCGGGTTTTAGCCGTGGGAGAAGATTTCGGCCACCATCCTTGCACACGCGCCGACCAGGGAGGAAGAGCAAGGTGAGGCGAGCTTTCTAGCCAAAATCACGAACCGGCGAGTCGGACGTGCCGGATCGGGTAGGCGAGATGCGGCCCGGCGGCCAGTCGTCTTGGGTAGTCGGATTTATTGGATTTTCCGATAATCGGGCCGGCCCATTACCTCCCTCCCCATTTTGGATCCCTCTTGAACTCATTCCTCGTGGTCCTTTTCGCAGTTATCATGGGTTTGAAAGATATGAAAAGGAAGTTTAGTAAACCGGTTGGATCGCGTTTTTAGCCACCACGAGACACGAACCAAGGTAAAGATCTTCTTTGTGTTCCTTGTCTCTTAGGCTTTCGTTGATATAAAGTTTGTAAATTTTGGGCCTCGTTTGGTTAGTTTTTTTCCATTTTTGGGTCATTTAGGGGTAATTACCCAGAAAGAGGTTTGGAGTGAAGTGGGCACCAGGTTGGTCAAAATTAGCAAAATTGAAGATGGATTAGTGAAGTGGATATTTTATGATTTATTGGAGGGTTCAATTTCGAAAAAATTAGCCTCAGGGTAAAAAGATTTTGGGTCATAAGTCTATAGGGCTGTTTGTATAATTGGACACAATCGAGTCGATTTAGATAGTTTCATAGTTCTAAAAATTATTTTAAGACATTTGGGGCATCGATGTCTTTTTGGTTCGTGATAGACTAAATGGTATTTTATTATATTCTGATGTTGCGTGAGCTGGGAACTATCTACGGGAATGAGGGTATTTGAGCATCTGTAGTGCATGATTAGTTTATATATCCATTAAATGCTTTGGGGTATTATGAAGTATATAATCGTGATTGATTATTTTATATATATATATATATATATATATATATATATATATATATATATATATATATATATATATATATATATTTAATCAGTGGTGCATAATTATACATTTTTTTATATAAACAAGTTATCATTTCATGTGAATTTGTCAACATTTAAATATTTGGAAGTACTGCGAGTTCATGGATAAATTTGTGGTATTAAATATTTTGGTACATGGATTGAGGTCTTAAACCACTTTGAAAATTTATTGATTTAAGAAATGGATTTTGAGATTTTTTTTATTTTAAGCATGTTAAATATTTTTAAAGTTCTATGTGCTTAAAATTGGTTATGGTGAATATTTTCATTGTGGTATTTCTCGTTCGGCATGAATTGTAAATTCATCAATATATTTGATGAGTTGGCTGAGTGTTAAATTTATAATTCTTAATTTATATCTGATATCGTTGGAAAAGTACATGTGAGTAAAGAATCTTGTGTTGGTGGTCCCTCATGATGTACCATATAGTACGGAGGTTCGGTCCCAGTGTTGCTATTACCGATTACCTTTGGGTTTGCCCGCGGTGTGAGGTTGTCATCAACGGTTATATATTATTTCCGCGATTAGTGAGGTTGGTTTACGGCGGTTTGACCACAGCAGGTTTGCGCGGTGTAGTGAGGATAGTTTCATGCGTTACTATATTATTTCCACGGCCCAGTGAGATTGGGTTTACCCGTGGTTTATTATTATTATTATTACCGACACACCTTTTCGTGTTGAAATTGAATTGGGGTATCCACGGTTTATGATGGGTATATGGTATGATCTGTTCATTATCCAGGCCAGATTTGCGTGGGACGTACTGAACCCATTGAGCGGTCCCAAGATGCAAAGGTCGCGATACCAGCGACTTATAAGTACAGTACTTTTCCTACATGAAATTAGATTAATTTTGATAATTTTTTGTATGAAACTACTCATCTGCATCTCTTTATTTCATTTTATTACTCAATAAAGTAGGCTTTATCTTGTTTTTCGTGTTGTTGTCTTCTTATTATAGTGTTTGGTTTGTCATTCTCTTATCGGCGTTTGGTTTGTCGTCGTCTTATTGCAGCTTGTGTTATGATGTGGTGTTGTTTATTGTGACGTTTTATTTGCATGCGGGCAATTGATACATGTAAGATGAATTCGATTAATCGAATATATTAAATTATGGTTGTTAGTATGTTGAAAAATTAGTTGTAGATATTTATAGTCACTTTATTATCAAATTTATAGACTTTATGTCGATTTATTATATTATAAACCTGCAAATTTTTTAGCTATTTGTATCTTGGATATGTTCATCTATACTGCAAGTTTGAATCAATAATATTATTTATCCTTAAAAAATATTAAAATTTAAAATATGGGGTAGGAAACAGGAGTTTTGGATTAAAATATTATTTTTTTCAAAAAAATTTGCAAAAATAGTTTGTATTTGAAACTATTGCCCAATCTAGTGCATTTGGGCAATAGTGGCTTCATCAGTTTTAAAGCGTTGTCGTTGTCACGAACATGATTTAAAAATTTTTAAATCCAGTGTTATGGTGGCAATGGCCATCATTCCCAAAAAATTGCAATTGTCAAATCTATATGAAATTATAAATATTTATTTTAAAATGTGTTTGATATCTAAAATATTTAAAATAAAATTTTATTTAAAATTTATTATTATTATTTTTTACATCAACTTATTTAAAAATTATTGAAACAATAATATTTAAAAATCAAATACAAATTATTAAAATTAATGATATCTCGCTTGATTCACCAATTTGTACTATTTACTCACCCTTTAAATAACTTTATTTTGAAATATTTATTGTAATAGTAAGAATAATAAAATTAAAGTTGCAGTAATTCTTTTAAAAAAAATTAATAAGATAGATATGAAAAACAATTTAAAAAGAATAATATAAAACAAGTTATGGGATTTGATAAATTGAGTTCGAACAAAGAGTTTGATAAATTAATATGATTTACTAAAAATAATTATTAATATAATTTATGAAATTTTAACTTCAATATGTTATCATTGTATGTACCTTAATAAAAAATGTTAAAATAATTTTTGTAAAGAAATATAATTTTAGAGAAATATGAATATTTTGATTGTTATCTCGCATAATTTTTTATACTTTAAGATTAAGAAACAACTATTATCAATTTTATATTCATATTCATGTAAAATTCATAACATTTCCTATAAACATGGTTTTATAGGACTTTTGATGGAAAACAAGTGATTTGACAAGAAATGAATTAACGTGTTTTAAAAAGGATGGTCGGCCGGTGTCTGCGCGTCGTGGGAAGATTTGTGCGTATAATACAGAGATCAAATGGTTCCAATTTACTCATGGTTCATTCTATATTGAGAACTTTCCAGCCCTCACTTGCTTTAAATCCAAGTTAAAACGAATAAGTTATGATCCTGAAAAGTTGAAGAAAAAAATAGTTTGTCGTGACAAACTCTAGAGTTGAGTTTGTCGCGACAAACTCCTTGGACACGTTGTGACAAACGCTTAAGGGGCATTTTTTTTTTTTTACTTTTTTCTAAAAGCAATTTGCTTTCTTTAACTATTAACTTAATTTTTAATATTTAAAATTTTATTGGGAATATAAAGGATAAAATAATGTTTATATTTTATAATCACAAGCTTTAAAATCTTTTAAAAATCTAAAGAAAATATTTTTTTCATATTTGATATTAATTATTAAAAATTGTTTATTTTAAGTGTCATTTTATTTTTATATTATTATTCTTTTAAATTGTTTTCATGTTTATCTTATTAATCTTTTTTAAAATAAATTATCTTGTTGATATTAAAATAATCGAGTTCATACAAAAATTCATTGTTTTCAATAAATAATTTTAAACTATAATTATTTTAAATTATATTTTATTTTATTTATATTATTCTTTTAAATCATTTTCATGTTATCTTATTTTTTTTAAAAATAATTCTTGTCATTTAATTTTATTATTATTATTATTATTATTATAATAAATCTTCACAAACACAAAAACAAGTTATTTAAAGCGTGAGTAAATAGTATCAATAGGTGAACAAGTGAGATATCATTTTAATAATTTGTATTTGATTTTTTATTGATTCAACAAATGCGTGAAAGTGGATTTTCTTAAAAAATTAAGAACATCGACATATTTTGAGGAAATCATTTTTAAAAAAGTAATTAATTAATTTGCTTTCTAAATATCCAAACAACCTAATTTTTCTATCTCAGTATATGTTATTCTTAACTATTATGAGAAATTGTGTAATTGAATTTCAATTTTTTTAAATAATTGAATCAAATAGTTGTTGTCATAACCTTTGTTTTACTCAATTTTTTTAATAAAAATATTTTCTTCCAGTGCTAACACATGCAAAAAGAATAAATTATTTTTATACTACAACAAATATTTATATTTTTAAAAGCATTTTTAAAAATGCATGATGAAAAACTTTGAAAAATATAATGGCATATTAGAGCGAGACAAAGTTCCACTTTTGAGATTAGTTTTGATTTCTAACATTATTTAACTTAGATATCATCTAATTTTATTTCTCGGTTTTTTTTTTGTGAAAATAGAAAATGATAATTTATTTATATACAAAAATTAGGGAGTGATAACAGTATTTAAGCATTTTTGAGGTTTACCCATCAATAATATCATTAGAGGTTACCAAATTTTAACTTCGTGGCTTTGTGAAGTTAAGTCCATATCTTGCCTACATAGAGGATTGGATGATGAGCTAGTTTTCAGGTTGTTATCAGGAACTAGAATGTAAGCGTTTCCAATTTTAAAAATAATTTTTAATAATTATTTTAAATCCATATCATATATTTTGATTAATGATAAGTTGTTTGTCTGGATAAGCGACTTTATCTTAAAAAGAACGTAAGCGGACATCAGGGACCCGTGACAATGGCTTGTCCACGACAATGACAAATTCATTTTGTTGCAACAAATTATAGAGTTTGTCGAGACAAATACAAACTCTGGAATTTAATAAGCTATCTGACTCTGAAATACATTGTTATTCATCCATATCATATATTTGATTAATGACTAAAATTTGTTGTCACGGATAAGCGACTTTATCTTAAAAAATTCTATGTAAGCGTTGTTCGGACAATAGCAATGGCTTTGTCGCGACAGCGACAAATTCCAGAGTTTGCCTTTGTCGCGACAAATTATAGAGTTTGTCGTGACAAATACAAACTCTGTAATACTTTACAAAATTTTGGAAAAATTATCATTTGGAAATGTTTGTTATGTAAAATATATGGATTTAAGTTAATTGTTAAAAATTATTTTTAAAATTGGAAACGTTCTACATTTTCCATAAATTTCGCATAATAACTTAAACCTCATCTAATCTAATGGGGCTTATCGGATAATCTCACGTAGCATCTTAAATTTGATAAACCTCCCAATAATATTATTGATTGATCTTTTTTAGGAAGGCAAAGATTTGGAGCGTCTAGAGTCGTTGGTGGACGGATTCTTTGGCGAGTGGGATGAAAACTTTGGATCGTTTGAGTTGGAAATGCTGTTCTTTGCCTTGTCTTGATCTGCACTCTGATCCTTGACACTGCAAAAGCAAGAGAAGGGGGTGGCGGGCTTCCGCGTGGCACTCAGATGCCGTCGGTTTCTTCTACCGAGGAGAAAGAGAGCTGCTTAGAGGCGAGTGTCTAGGATGTGTGTATCAGTATGTGAGTATCGACCAATGTTGGTTTTGTGCGTTTCATAGATGGGGTGATCTTGTATTTATAGTAAGATGTTCTCTCAGGATGGTAATTATGATTCATTCCCGTTGGATGGGATATTTATTTATTATAGTCAGTGTCGGATTTGGTATGGATATAGAAAGAGTAGTTTATTTGTAATCTTCCTCCTTATTGGAGGATGGGTTTGATGCGATCTATTGTCTTTCTTTCCTTATTGGTGAGATTCCCAAGTGGACTTCTGGAATAATATACCAGGAATTTGTTCTATTTTACGTACTGTGGAGCGGATTAGACCTCTATGCCCACGAAAATTTATTTTAAAAAGCGGAATCTTGGCATAAAAGGCTAGCTCATTGAGCCTCTCCTTTGGAATTATTAGTGGGCACTTACCACCGTGTTTAATTTTGGCCTCTTTTTTCTTAAGGCTTGGTGTGTGAACTTTGCAGCTATTTTTAATGCTATGGGTGATTATAAACCTCCCAAAGGCTTAAATCAATTAAGCTACACACTAATTACGTATAAAAAATTATCATTTCTATTTTCACAAAAAAAGCCGAGAAATAAACTTAAATGATAATGTAAGTTAAATAATGGTTAAGAAATCAAAACCTATAAGTGGAACTTGTCTATAGTTCCTATATGCCCTTATATTTTTAAAGTTTTTCATAGTGTATTTTAAAATGCTTTTAAAAATATAAATATTTGTTATAGTATAAAAAAATAATTGATTCTTTTACAAGTTAGCACTCTTGAACAAAATATTTTTATTAAAAAATTTGAGTAAAAATGTTATTAAACACATTTTTAGTATATGTCAATAACTATTTAATTCAATTATTAAAAAAAATTGAAATTCAATTACATAATTTATCATAATGGTTAAGAATAACATATATTGAGATAGAAAAAGTAGGTTATTTGGATATTTAGAAAGAAAATTAATTAAATATATCTTATTATTAATTTCAAAATATTATTACGTATATTTTTAAAATATTTTTATTTAATTTTAATAATAAAAATATGATAAATGATTTTATTAGATATTAATATCCATATTGTAATATTGAGAATATTGTATCTATACATTTTTACCCATATCAATCCTCATTTTAACCAAAATATGTCTAGTTGATTAGCATGAATATTATAAAGTGTGGTTTCTATCAACGATTCTAATGCCTTGACCATAAAACGTTCTCCATGATGATATTATAGTAGATAATGTACAATATTAAGTATTAAATTTTTTATTTTTAATATTATATTTATAAGTGATAAGTTGTTCATTTAGTTTAAATCAACATCTAAATATATTAAGATAATTTAGCATTAGGTCATAGGTATTTGAACATTAATGTTGATAATATAAATTGTGTATGAGATAATGATATCATTATGTGTATATAATATATGCATATTTACAAAAATATAAATCAGAAATATAATTTGATATATGTTTATATTTATCTCTATTGATATTTATATACATTTTTTATATATTTATATCATTTGGTTTATATATGAAATCATAGTTTATTGTTTACGGAATTTATTATAATTTGGATGCATGTGAGTTATGATTTATATATATTCTTGTTATTGGTGCAAACTTGCAAATCATAATCGAGCTTCATGCAAAAACCCACTAAACATTCCAAACAACTGTATTTTAAAATGATATCTCTAGCTTAAACAATGAAATAAAAATAAAACTTACAAATATTTTAAAATAAAGCTTCTAAGTTTATTTGGGATTACTTGCTAATTTGGATATTCTTATGAAGAAATTTAAAAATATTTACAAAATATTTGAATTAATGAATCTTGTGTAAATATTTATGTTAATAAAAATTAAAATAATATTTTTGCCAGTTATGAATTTTTTAAATGTTAATTTTTTTAAAAAATTATATATATATATATATATACCATACTCTCCTAATAAAATTAATTTGTTTTCTTATATAATTATTATATAAAATAATTATATCAATTATGATATAATATTTATAAAGTAATAATTAAATTATTTTTACTATTTGTTGTCATTAAAATAATAATGTTATCGAATGATACTTTGTTAATATAAAATCATTATCTCACATCATTTTTTATATTTAAGGATTAAGAAACACCTATTATCAATTTTATATCCATATTCATTTAAAACTCATAATATTTCCTTTAAACTTGGTTTTGTAAGACTCTTGATGAAAAACAAGTGATTTGGCAAAAAAATTATATTTAAAAGAAAGTATGGGTGTCTCATAATGACCGTTGAACTATGACTTTTTTGTCGTCGAAAGTTCGAATGGTTCATTTCATTAATGGTTGCGTTACCATTAAAAAGAGCATGACACCTCATGCCAAATCAAAGTTAAAGCGAATAAGTTATGCAAAGTTGAGAAAAAATGGGTTGTTGCGATAAACTTTGGGTTGTCTCAACAAAGCGTTTTTTACTCGATTTTGAGTCATGCCTGCTTCGGATTTGGTGTGTGTCGTGCTTCTTTAAATATGTGCGCCATAGTAGTAGACTCCCGAATGGTATGCGTCATCTTCCCAATGGCAGTTATGAAATCTGGGTTATTATCTTTGTATGTTGTTAACTGTCGAATCCTAACTCCATCGAAGTCTGCCATGAAGTTCGAAACTCATGAGTTTCGATAATTAATATTTCTGTCTTTAAGTATAAAATGATATACGATCAAAAATATTCATAATTTTCTCAAATTATATTTATTTAAATAATTATTTTAAAATTTTATTACAGCTAATGCTTATATTGAAGTTAAAATTTTCATAGAATTATATTAATAATTTATTTTAATATTAAATCATATTAATTTATTAAATATTTTTGAACCCATTAATTTATCAAATCTTTTAACTTCATTCTCATTTCAATTATTTTAAATAAGTTGATGTCAAAAATAATAATAATAGCTGCAAATAATTTTGTATTTATATATTTTTAAGATGATTATAAATTTAATAAAATTAAAGTGACACTAATTATTGTCAAAAAAGAAAAGAAAAGATAAATATGAAAAATAATTTAAAAAGAATAATATAAAATAAAATGGTAATTTAAATTAAATAATTTTTTAATAATAAATATCAAATATCAAAAATTAATTTAATCCGAGATAAACTATTTTTTAGGATGAGTTTTTTAATAATAATTTTGAAAAATTATATTTTCCTTTTATTTTATATTATTCTTTTAAATTGTTTTTCATATTTAACTTATTAATTTTTTTTTTAAAAAATTACAATCACTTTAATTTTATTATTATTACTATTAAAATAAATCTCCAAAAACACAAAAACAAGTTATTTAAAATGTGAGTAAATATAACAAATAGGTTAATCAAATGAGATATCATTAATTTTAATAATTTATATTTGATTTTTAAATATTTTCGTTTCAATAATTTTAAAATAAGTTGATGTAATAAATAATAATAATAATTTTTAAATAAATTTTTATTTTAAATATTTTAGATATCAAACATTATTTTTAAAATAAATATTTATAATTTCATATAGATTTGATAATTGAATTTTTTTTAAATGATGGACATTCAGCAATTGAATTTTAAAAAATTTACGAAGTCGTTGTTGATGACAAGACAATAGTTTTAAAAAAATTGATGATGCCGATATCCTCTCACATGATCCAAACACATTAAATTGGACCATAGTTTCAAATATAAACTATTTTTATAATTTAAAAAAAAAAAAATCCAAAACTCAGGAAACAGCCGATATCATCCACCTGTTCACAAAGAATTAGCAGACGCCCAGTTTGAAGGATATGGGCAGTGTCCACTATCAGTTCAGTTCCACGTCATGATAACTGGTCAGTGGTCACTACAGTCTGCCTCAATTTATTTATTTATTTATTTCCTTAATCTGATTCCACTCTGAGATTATCGCTTTCTTTGGTCCGTTTCATTCTCAATCTCGTTTTTTCTAATTTCATGCTTACCTTGAGGAGTGAAGAGTAGGAATAGCACACAGATTATTATTCCACACCCATCGGCCATCGATCATCCAAAATGCAGTCTTCTTCAGCACTTTCAGCAAGTGTTTTTCTCATCCTATCAATTATTATTCCAAGTACAACATTTCTCCATCTACACTCTTTGTTCTTTTTTTGCGTTTGCTTGCCAAGAAAAAACAGGAAAAGAGAGGAAAAAGAAATATGGCATTTCGAATCATATTTGTGATTATTCACTAACTCTGCTCAACTGGGTTCAATCATTTTTTTTTTTTTGGCTTAGTTGAGTTTAACTGAGATTTTTTTGGCGATCGAGCAAAGGTTTGGGGGGAGACGGAGTTTCTGATTTATGAACTCTTTGCCAGGTTTCATAAATATATCAGTTGCTGATGAGGGGTTTTGTTCAGCGCCTTCGAATTCCGACGGCTATTCGGACTCGGGACCTATGTACTGGAAAGTCACTAATCCAACGCTTGCTCCTTCTCATCTTCGAGGTCAGTGGGTGTGGTTGTGATTTGTGGAAATTTAAAAATGGGGGTTTGTAGTCTTGTTTTGTTCAGAAAAATAAAAACAGGGTTTTTTTTTATATAGAAAAAAAGATTAATTGGTTTTGTGGATTGCTTTGGAGTTCTATTTAATCCTCTGTTTGATTGCTCAAGCCAGAAGAAAGAAAAGAAAATGAAGTTGAAATCTTGTTGTGTGCTTTAGAGAACTGCTGAAGATTGTTTGACATAGACAAACCTGCCTGTGACACATCTTTGAATCTGCTGAAGATATGTTTTTTATTTGCAAAATCATAAGTTTAATCTTGTACAGTAAACTTGCTGAGTGGAATCATCTGGAACTAATGGAGTAGAATGTTAAAATTTGCCTCCCTTCATCTTCTTGTTGCCCCACAACCAGACAGATGGTAAATAAAATGATTTTGTAGATTTTAATTTTGTCCTTTCTTGGCAGATTTGCCGGGCTTCACTCGCAGTGTGTATAAAAGAGACCATGCTTTAATCACGCCTGAAAGTCATGTATTAAGCCCTCTACCTGAGTGGTAAGTTCAGTTTTGTATTTAAATGAACTACTAGAAACTGTGTGCGCTGCTTGGTGAGTTGAATTTCATTGACAGGACCAATACACTGGGAGCATATTTAATCACACCCGCGGCTATGGGCTCACACTTTACAACAATGTTAATATACAAAGGTTTGTTATATTTTTTGGAAAATATTTGCCCCATTGGGACCTGAACATGAACATGGAATCTCCAACAAACCGTTTGTGACACCCCAAATCCCGGGGTGTGCTTGTTGGCTCCATCCAACTGTGGAATACACATTGTCTCATATTATGAGACTATCGTAAAATGGCCACTTGGGCTCATACATCAACACTCATATCACATCAACTATATAACAATAGTTTGAAGTTATTACATTCTTTGCTTCTAAAGCGTATATCAAAATTTAAAGTTTTAATACATGTTATACAAAATGAATACCAAGAAGCCACAATCCGACTTTCTTCTAGCAGGCCTCTGAGTGAGCGTCTCGTCCTCTATTACTCCACATTACGAAATAATGATCCTCGACGGGGTGAAGCGATCTTTGTAGTGATAATTTCACCACGTGGGTTCTGCTACGCTCGTCTGTGTCGTAGTATTACGTCGTGTTCCGGCCGATACGATCCTGCTTGCGGATATGCATGCACGTCCACGTGTCACCAGTCTTCAGGCTCACTACACATGCTAAGCGAATACGAACAAAAATATAGTTTTTCAAAACAAAAGTTTTTCTTGTTTTATCACCTCTGAAATCGGTAAATACATTAGACCGATACTCCAGGAATTAGTGCTGGGTAATTCTCTAGAAACTTGATCATGGGTCAGTCTTCGAGATGAAACTGTTGAATGACTTTAGAGCAGTGTAGTCTTCCTTAAAATTCCTTTCTGACCATTTTCATTTTTCTTTCATTTTCGTGTCATGCACTAACACCTATTGTTCTAGGTGCTCTGGTGCATATAGATAAATATACAGATTATGATTGATCTTAATATATTTTAAATGCGTATATTAATTATTATGTCGCATAATTATTATTCAATTCCACAATCCAAATACTTCTAAATTAGCTCATGGGCTAATACTTAATCCGGCAATTCATTTTTGAATCGCAACTGACACAAAATGTCGCACAATCATGAGCAGTGGGGAAACCACCGAATTAGAAGGCATTGTGCGGCCTGATAGGGATTTTTCACTCGGGTTTAAAAGTTTTGAGACCGATGCTGCGGTAACTTCAGGACTCCGACAAATCCCCGTCCATAAAATGACTCTTAGCGAAAGAATAATCAAAGTAGGAGTCGATCTACACCTCTTGGGTTGTCGGAACTCAAGAAAGCAGTGTCTACCCAGCGTGGCAACAGTATAAGAACAGCTGCTTCTTCTTTCACGAAAAGAGAGTAAAATGGTCAGACATCAGGAAATTTAGAGAGAAGTATTTCTTTCTGCAAATAAAATCGCTGTTCTCTTCCAGGTGTCTTATTCACTTAAATTATTTCACTTAATTCCATTTATTATTCCTTAAGTTTTGATTTTTAGTACATGTAGCCAATCACAAGTCATTCATTTGTCGTCACCATTAATCGTCTGCGACGTATTGTCGCATGGTACTTGTAGTAGGTATTTTGTCCTCATCACGCATGTCTTTCCTGGCTGAGTCATCACTTTTGTGTACTTGCCTTGAAAAGCGTGAGTGGGTGTCTCGAATTCGACGAAATTGGCGTGGTAGCTATGATTCGTGAGGCGATTTCCAGCAGTGAAGTCCGTTTCATCATCCGAGATCTAGAAAAAATTTCGGATTTTGACAGTATTATTTTACCATTTTTCAGAAAATTTGAATTTTCCCGGGTTTTACACCGTTCCCATCCTTTTACCACTTCAGTCAGGCCCTCAGGGCTTAAACTATCTATAACTTTTTGTGGCATTTCACACATCTAGTGGAATATATGTTCTTTAGTCTGAATATATATGATAAGTTTCTGTTAAGAGAAAAGGAATACTCTGATTCTCATTGATTTAAAAGAGGTAACATACATATTTATACTTTAGTGTTAAGACAAAAAAGGAAACAGAGTTAGAGTCTAATTAAGAGACTAAAGATTGAACGAAAAAGAATCCTAAATGGATTAGGAGACTAAAGAGAGAAGGAAAAGAATGTAAATGGATGGGTAAACATACTTGCTCCTCTGAAATTTAGACACGTGGGTTAAAAAGCAGTAGAACATCACGTGTCTACTTTCCTAGGCCTTTAAGTGACTTAGTGAAGATACAGTGATGGTCTAAATGAGGTTGACAAAACTGATCATTGCATTCGATGCAATCTTACCGATGCGATAATGATCTGCTTTGATGTCTTGGTCTCTGGAAGCGGGTTGGAATGAGAAATATGTAATGCGACTTGATTATCACATATAAGCTTCATCTGTTCATCCTTCCCAAATCTTAGCTGGAAATAGCTGACCATATGAGTTCACATGTGTTGCTAAGGCCATAGCTCGATACTCGGCTTTAGCACTAGATCATTCTTACATCATTTAACTGCTAACCGAGATGTTAAGTTACCTCAGATGAACACCTGATACCGGTGAATGTCTATCTTTTGGGGTGAAACATGAAGCCTGCATCACTATAGCCAACAATCTGGGTATGATCTCTGTTCTTATACAACACCCTTTGACTTGGTGTTCCTTTGACATAACGGAGAATCTGGTATAACATCTCAATGGGCTGTGTGATCTAAGGTGATTGGCAGGAATTGACTAACACTCACGGGAAAGGAAATGTCGGCCAGTGATAGGTGAGATAGTTCGGTTACTATAAGTCGTCGATATCTCTACAGATCTCGTAGAGGCTCCCTTACCTAGTATAAAGTTTGACATTATTCAGTCCATAGGAATTGTCTCTGAACACAATCCAACATCTTTGTATCTCTGTAGTATATTTAGGTATCTTCCTTTGAGAAATAACCACTCTAGAATTAAGCTGAAGGCTAACTCGATGCTTAGAAATACTTGAGTTTTCCCAGCCTCATGCACATGCAGTGGGTGAAGAGGTGTTGTTTGAGTTTAAGATACATTTTGATGTTATGCCTTAATGATGTCATGCTATAAACAATCAATTAAACACAGCATCGATAGGTATGATGATAAAAATGAAAATAGTGCAATACATAAACTTTGAATCATGCCAAACTCTTAAACCACTTAGCTAGCCGAAGCTAAACCAGACTCGAGGAAATTTTAGACCGTGTAAGGAAACGTCGCTAACACTCATAAACCAAACTTGCCGAGCAACAAAACTAGGCGGTTGCTCCGTATAAACCTCTGGTCGCGCGAAGAAGCGTTAACGATATCTCATTTGAAAAGGGCGTTACAATTGGATAGTAGCCATAGGCGGAAGCCGAACAAAGGCAATGCCCACCGGATAAGTATCGCCAGTGCGACCGCTATTCTTTGGTGTACCCCTTGGCAGCAACGAGGGCCTTAAGTCGTCCCGGCAAGTAAATCGAGGTCAGCCTTCCTTGTATAGACCTAGCACGACAACCAACATGAGGCACTGCGAGAGGAAGTATTCCATGTGCGACTGGAGTAAAGGCATCCATTTCCTTAGCCATTTTAAATGCAGCTGCAACCGGACTGAGAACTGAATGCATTGGGGTAGAAACAGAAGACTAGGTGGAAACAAAGGCAGAGTAGGGTAAAGATAAACGATGAAAGCTAAGAAAATTATAAAGATGATGTGGGTTAGAAGTAGAGCGAGTACCTTTCCGAATGACAATAGGTAGATGTCGGATGATAGTTTGTGAACCGGGCGGGGAGACACGAGGCATAGAGATGGTCAACAAGAGCCACAATAGGAGGGGACGAGAGCGTAGTCTCGGCCGGCGTGGTCGAGTCACGACATCGTAGGTGGAGGAAATTTGGAGATGTGGCCAAGACAAGAGGAGTGATGGAACATCAGGCCGGGAGGGTAGTCGAGAAGAGAAGTACTCAAGGTCACATCATCAGAAATGAAGTAGCAATTAATGTCGGGAGAATATGTGATAACCTCGAAGGCGAGAATAACGGTACACTTTGTGGCCTTGGCAAAGTTGTCTTGCCTTGGTAGAATATGAACATAATGGAGCACAGAACCACGAGGAGGGAGGCAAGAGAGAGGTTGATTAGGTAGCAAGATTGGAATGTAGGGGATGTCGATCATAAATAAAAAAGGATGACATACGGTTAATCAAGTAGCGAGTAGATAGATAACCAGCGTTGAGGAACATGATGGAGGAGAGTGCGGGTTGTCTCCAACTAAATCAAATTCTTGCGATCCTCCATTCTATTGAGTGTAGCCTGAATTGATTGGTGAAGAATCCCATGGAAAGACAGAAACGAAGAGAATGACATAGAGAAATATTCTTTTGCATTATCACTTCTTAAAATACGAATAGAAGTATTGGATTGAGTGCGAATTTCAGCATGAAAATTTTGAAATGTAGAAAATAACTCAACTCGAGTTTTCATTAAAAATAACCAAGTACATTGAGAATAATCGTTTATAAAAGTAACAAAGTAGCAAAATCTTAAAGTAGATATAGACCTAGAAGGACCCTGGCTTGTCCCGGTGAAACAAGCGAGACTTTTGTCAGGATCTAGAAATGCTTTAGAACGAGACATGAGTATGTTTCCAGTGACATGACCTTTAGTGAATATTAGAAAAATGAGGCGACTTTGAAACTTGGAGAGCTTGGATTGGCCAAGGCGGCTTGTGGAGGAGGAAGGCTTGTGAAAGTGCAAGCCCCGACCTGGAGTGAAAGTGAGATGAGGTGATGAAAGAAATGTGTAGCGATTTCATGTCCTATGCCAATCGTTTTCAGTACTCTCCGGTCACACTGGAGTTCTGAGTTGAGAAAAAGTAAGTACATAATGAAGATCACGCGAGTCAACTTACTAATGGAAATAAGATTGAAGAGAAAAGGAAAATAGGAATATAAAAGTGTCTGAGAGGTAAAAAAAAAAAAGAGACCTTGGAAGGGAGAACTGACCAAGTCATGCCTTTGGCTATGGTTTGAGAACTTACGGCTAGCCTAAGGTAATAGATGGATAAAAGGAAAGAAGGTAGGGAAGAAAAAGGTCTTTATTACCGAGAGGAGGGCTGATGGAAGTTCCGGTATCAAGGATCGAGTGCAAATGGAGAATGTATGGCAGGCAAGCGAGATGTGCAGTCTGGGCGATAGGCGAAGGTACTCCTCTCTGTCCTTGGGCATGGGAATGATACCTAAGGTGAGATGAGCTCCCCAGGCAGAACTTGAACTCTTGAATGATCGAGAAGATTGAGCAAAAAAATGAGTTGTGCGGGAGGTTGGCGCGCAGCATTATCAATCACAGTAATGTGACCTTTGACTACGGTGATAATATGCGATCGGTTAATCTCGATACTGGTTTACTACAGATCCACCTCTAGAATCACTTTGAAAGTGAGTTGAAAACCGCTACGGAAGTGTTTAGTGCTTCGTCTTGGGCGCATGGGCCGATTGGTAGTGGGGTATGAGTGAAGTAACCAAGCAAAGCCTCATCAAAGTTTGAATATGCCTCCAGGTGAGTATGTTCTGGATGTTCTCAAAATCTGGCCCAAGGTTAAGTAGAAGAATGATCATAAAAACTCAATCCATCTTTGACCATGAAGTATCAACATTAGTAGATTTTGGCAAGATAGATGCAAGTTCATCCTTAAGGGCAGACATCTGTCCACCATAAGCAGATATATCTATACCGAGCTGTTTCAAATTAGCAATGGAGGATATTACCCGGTAGAGACACTGAATATCATTAGTGTACAATTTCTTCACCTAATTCCAGAGAGTGTAGCAAGTTTTATAGGGCCCAATATTATATAGAGTCTTGGTATCAATAGATTGCTTGAGAATATTGCATAGTAGAGGATCAGTTTTTCGCCACTGAGCACATTGATTTTCGGGGATACTTATGTCCGCAGTAGTAAGATGATCCTCACAACCATTACCAATAAACCAAAGGTCCACTAAATCTGCCCATTACTGATAATTTTCGCATCTCGTGAGTTTATCCAAGGTAATCATAGGAGTTCTAGATACAAAAGAATTAAAAGTCTGACATTTTCCAACCATAGAGACATCTATTTCAGCCATAGAGACATCTATTTCAGCCATAGAGATGTCTTTTTTTAGCCATAAGAGATAATCAGCAGAAGGTCAGAGGAATCAATGAAACACAAGTGCCCAGAAGGTGTCGTAGGAAAAAACCGAACCACAAAAGGAGATTTAGGTGAGAATAGCTCGAAATAGTCACGAAAAAGTGGAAAAGGGCTTTTTTCGGCGACGGCGGGGTGCGTGTAGGTGGTTGGAGGGATTCGTCGTAGTGACACTCTTAGAGGGGCGTGGCTAAAAAATATCGATGTGCCTTCACCACCTTAGGCAAACGTGTGCGTAGGATTGAAGATGCGGTGCATAGAGATGTTTTCGACAAGGCTTCCAGAAGTGTAGATTGGAGAGAGACACCTTTGTTGGTATTCGTTAGTAGGAATGGGACTCTTGGGATGCAGTGAGTAGGGTGTTGGCGGTGTGTGGCTTGTGTGAGGCTTCGTGACGACTTTAATCTCGACGAGTGTGACAGTCGTTGGATGGGTTGCAGGTGACCTGCAGTGAAACCCTAACCTAGTATCAAACTCTTTTTGGCTTTGATCACAGTGTTAAGAAAATGAATACTCGATTCTCATTGATTTACAGAAGGTAACATACATGTTATATGCTAGTGTGTGAGGGCAAAGAAGGAAACAAAGTTAGAGTCTAATTAGGAGACTAAAGAGAGAAGGAAAAGAATCCTAAATGGATTAGGAGACTAAACCTTAACAGTTTCTAACTTCCATCAAATCATTATGTACAAGTTGACTCATCCATCTGGTGAAATTTGCATTATGTATTCATCATGACAGTTTGTAGCACCATGTACATTATTCTGGTGCCAAAAAAAAGTCTAAATCACCAAACCTTAGATTCTAGACTTACTAGTTTGGTTACTAGTTTGTATAAGATCATAGTTAAGGTACTTTTAAGGTGGTCACATTAAGTCCTCTACGATACCATTTTCATGTCTTAGGGTTCTTTTGTTGAAGGAAGGTAAATTTTAGATATTGATTTGATTGCTAATGAGTTAATGGATGAGAAAAAAAGATCAAAAGATGAAGAGGTAGTTCTTAAAATCAAATTTGTAGGTCTATGATCATGTTGATTGAGGTCATTTATACGATACTTGAAAGAAAAGGTTTTAGTTCAAGATGAAGATCCTGGATGAGGGAATGTTCATCTTCAAAAACTTTTGTAGTTTTGGTGAATGGAAATGCCTAGGGTTGGATTAAGGCGCATAGAGATCTAAGACAAGTATATCCTCTTTCCCCTTTTCTTTTCAACATTATGGCTGATGTTTTAAGTAGGTTGATGGTGAAAGAGGAGTAGAGAGGTTTCTAGTTAGTAGAAATAATATTAGATCTTGTCATTTACAATTCGTTGATGACACTATCATTTTTTTCTTAGAGTCTCTTCTCCAAAAAGCTGCATTCTCTGAGCTAATTTTATTGATTTTTGGGTGACTTTCATGGGTGAGGATTAATCTAAGTGCTCTTTTTTCTTGAATAAACGTTAGTCAAGAACATACCACCAAGATGGCTTCAATGCTTGATTTTGTAATCTCTTATTTCCCTTTAACATATTTGGATTTTCCTTTGAGGGGAATCTAGAATTAATCTCATTTTGAAATCTAGTGATCTAGGAGATTGGATAGGTGGAGGAAAAGGTTTTCTATCCCTAGAAGGTAGAATTGCCTGAACTCAATCTTGTTTGGCACACATCCTGAGTTGTTTTTTTATTTGTTTTCAAGTTTTCACCATCAATGATTTGAAGGATTGAAAAGAGACAAAGAGATATTTTATGGTCAGGTTGTAGGGAGCATAAAAGGGGTCATTTGGTCAATTGGGATCTAGTATGCAGGCCTAAGGAGTTTGATAGGTTTGGAATTTGGAAAATTGCTCTTAGGAATCAAACCTTATTAGGGAAATGACTATGAATATATTCTAAGGGAAGTATTTTCCTCAGCATCAGGTTATCTTGAGTTTCTGTGGGATACATTTTGATGTAATCTTGTGCTATCCATGTCTTTGTTAATGATCATTTGTTTTTTGTTGACTATTCACTAATTTTCTTGTTTAGGATAACCAAAATGATTTCTACTGCACAGGAAATTCGAGATCAGGGCTTCCTCCACGTGATGTTGAGAGGTATGTTTTCTTAATTTGTTCCCAGAAGAAGAGGCTATTTTTGTTGACTTAGGCTTCTTTGACGAATTGGTATGGAACATAGACAGCTCAAACATGTTTGGTGTTGCTAAGTTTGCATTTTCTTGCCCATGCTGGACCATGTCTTAGCACTGGGGAAACCAAACACCAAACAAAGGAAAAAAAGATCCTCAAGCTTGAAAGGATACAAGTGTATTGCTTGGAATGAAGCATTGCAAGCATATCATTTGGCTAGGCCTTATAGCTCTCAAATCTAGGCTGCCTTGGCCTAATGGGTTCTCCTTGGAAAAATTATAGAACCCTTGAAGTTTCTGAGACTCTCAAGAATCTTCTTACTGTTGCTACTATATAATCTTTACATGGTTCTGCAGCACTCCGGATACACCTGGTCCTTAGTCCTTGTGATGCTCAAGAATATTCCATAATGTTTGAGAAACTTCCACGGTTCCACCTAACTTTCTGTAGAATATTCTTGCTCATCATAAGTACTACAGTGAGATGCTTTGTTAGTATTGATTCTCCAGTAGTTGTCCCTTTAAAAGATAATCGTGCTGGGTTTTGTTTTTGCTTATGACATGCTGTATGTTGTAATTTAAACTTTCTCGTGCTAGGTTTGTATTTGTGGTTCAGGGGATTGTAACACTCACTAATGTATCTGGTGTCAACCACGAACTGATGGTAAGTGAGTTTCATTTATGTTCTTATTTGTAGCATATCATTCAACTTCTTATGCTTGAACCTATGGGCTTTGAGTTCTAGATACTAAACAAAGGGGATTATTTGGTTGTTTTTTAATTCTTTGTAAGAGACCTATGAAGTTGTTTCTTCTTTTGTCATCAGAGACTTGAATAATTCTGATTCTATAAATCACTGTAAATTAGGTGGATTCATATGCTTATCTACCACCTAATTCTGAACATTCCATTTTATGTGATGCATCTGCCACTCTTGTTGTATTTGAACGGAGGTTTGTTTGCCCTCTCAGAGAGCTCCACACTTTACTTTCATAACTCAAGTTAGATATCATATGTCAGGTTTAATATTCAGATGCCTATTGTGGTACTCTAATTACTTTAAGAGTTAAATGAATCTTTTTCCTTTTAGGTATGCCTCTCTGGGAAATCATACTACTGAGCAGATTGTTGGTTTAACCATCAAGCAGCCGCTTCTTGAAACTCCTGGCGAGGTAAGTTGTCTGTTGTGTGTTGTGTGTTGTGTCTTAGTATTTTATTTTTATTTACTTTTTAATCCTTTTTACGTTTTTTTATAAAATTTCTACAAGACATTATTTTATTCCATTTTTTTTTTCTAGTTCTTATTTTGTTCTTGTACATTCATTATTGGATTTAAAAAGAAGAAATCATTCAGACATTCATAGAAAAACCTGTATCTTTTCAAATATTTCTTATTTTAAGAAGCATTTGAATTGTATTATCAATTTTTTTTTCTGAAAACTCCAGAAATAGTAATCAAGCTGATATTCATGGCACTTTCCAAAAAGCATCCTTTGTTATTCTTTTTCTAAGTATTTATTAGGATTGAACTCTGATGATTAATTCAGAATTTTTCATTACCTGTTGTGTTTAACCTTTTTCTCCCCTGTTATCAGGTTTTTGAACTCAGAAAGCTTCTTCCCACATCCCCGCCTTATGATTTTAACATCCATGTGAGGGACACTACTGCCTTTTGAGTTCAATACTTGTTTCAATATCATTACTGATCGGTGTCTACAAGTGGCATTTTACGATACACATGGATTCTGTTATTTGTCTATTACTTTCGAATGTTTTAGATCAAATCATTGTCTTGGATGTGGCTTGAAGAAAAAATCATATTAAGATTCTTATGTTGATATTATCTAGATACTGTTGACAATTTAGGAAGGTGAAAAAGATTAAATCTATTATAATAGAGGGATATATTGGCTATAACAAAAAAAGTATAAGTGACAGAGATGTTGGACTTGTATGGGTTGCAACATTGTTCATGGGAAATAACTAATAAAATTTTTATGCTTTATTTTCTACCTGGGTATATGGGACATCATCTTACAACTTATGTTAGTAGGTAATGGCTTGAAAGTTGAAATAGTGAAATGTGGGATTGTGAATGTCTTATTTTTCAGTTTCAAAATGAAATAAGAATAGAAAAGCTTTTTGATGCTTGTTGTGCAAGTGTATGATTGATGTAGTGAAACCGAATCAAACTTTGATCTGGATGAGGTGGGTTGTTATTCTTATTTATAAAATAAGAATACCAAGTGTTCTCTCTCTCCAATTTACCTCAACTGTAGTTATATTGGCATTGGAAAAATAATGGATCATGAACCTTTTTATCATACAGTGGTTTCTTGAATGCGACATTTTTTTTTCTTATAGTTCATTCTTTTCAATACCTGCAGATCATGGATTTTCAGCCTGGAGAATTTCTTAATGTGAAGGTATTCTTTCCTTTCCTGCAAATTTCCAGTGATATCTTTAGTTTCAAGGTCTTAATTCCAAATTTTGATTACAAGCAGACTCTTATTTACTTGAAATCGGTTAGTTTCTGAGCTTGGTTACCTTGAAAATTGTAGATTGAAAGAACAATTCTAGTAACATAAAATTTTACTCTGATTTCAGTCTCTAAGCTCATAGATAATTTCTGAAGTGTGGGAGTGGTTTGTATTTACCTTCTTGGTACCAATCACCTAAGGAAAACCATGAAGAAACCTTTTTCATATTAAATTCTATTAGTTATATTTTGAAGTTTATGTTCTTCATGTTGTTCTATATTATCTGAATCGCTTGGCCTTTGGGGTGAAAATCATACCATTCATTTGGCTTGTTTGCTTTTGCAGGAGGTCCACTACAATCAGCATGGGTTGTTGCTCTTAGAGGGCCAGGGAATTTATCGCTTGGGTGATAGCTGGTATGAATTCATCAACCTTAGGGTTGCATAAAAAAAATTTGTAATATAGTTTATAATTGTTAAAGGCATGATATTCATATTAAACCCAAATCCTACAAGCTTGGGCTTTTAGGAGTGTTGGTCGTTTAACATGGTATCAGAGCCTGGTTTAGCAAGACCAAACCAGAGGTCTTGGGTTCAAGCCATCTCTTTGCAATTTATTCCCATTTGTTGGTCCATGGAGGACTCTATTTGGTTTATATGACTCCACATGTGGGTATGGGGCTGCACGTGAGGGAGGGTGTTAAATGCATGATATTCATATTAAAACAAAATCTTACAAGCTTGAACTTTTAGGAGAGTTGGGCGTTTAACAATAATAATAATGGAAGAAAGAGGTTATAAATTCTAAAGAAAGGAGAGATCTATATGGAAAACAAGTGTTCAGGAGGTTACTTTATTGTCTGTAAAGTGTCCAATGTTCCCAAAGTTTCCTCCAAGTTTCAAAAGCGTTAGGTGAGTTGGATCTAGCCCAGCCATCATTATGGCTTCGTCCTCAACATATCAGAGTGGGATCGTGTACATATCTGGACTCATTTAAATAGAGCTAACATTCGTAGAAAGGACTAATGCCAACATTGATGGAAATAAACTTAAAATTTTGGCTTTACTCTCTTTTAGAGGTGCAAAAGAATTGTTTCTGATACCTATACTGAGTTTTTATAACATGAAGAGAATGATTAAGTTCCAGAATTCCTTTTTTACTGCTAATAGATGGATGGTCAATCAGCTGAATGTTTACATTACATGATCATTTTATGTGAATCCCATGAGAATTTTGAGAGGCTGTGATGTTGCATATTTTTTGCTTACATGCATTTATGTAGAATGTATAGTTCCAACGTATAAATGCTCTTAGGCTTATGGCCTTCACGACCTTTGAGTGCTAAAGGTTGAGGCATCCTTGTGTCAAGTTTGTGATATTTAAATAAATTTGTGTGCCAAATCTATCAAAAAAAAAAAAAAATATTGTGTGCCAAATATGAAATGCATTATATCTGAAAATAAATGCTAGTGATCAGTAATATATATGGAGTGTGACTGTCATGAGGACCACAGGAGGAAAGAGAAGTAAATTTCTAATAACATCAGTACATTAACAATTAATAATGCTTCCTTAATTTCTTAGACTGTGGATGAACCAACTACGAAGATATCTCATGGTGTATTGCAATGTAAACCTATGATGTGGTATTCTAGAATCTAAAATTTTGAGTTAAGCAAGAGAAAGGCATAATCTATTGATTGTAATCTTTGCAAAATTAGGAAGAAAAAAGATGTCTAGAAATATATATATGTTGATCATCCTTATATATATTGATCATCCTTAATAAAGAAAGAGATGAAGATTATGCTTGTTGAATCAAAGAAAAATAGATGAAGTGGAGAAACTCATTTTTATGATTGTGTAACATCTGCCAACCTAGTGGGAAGTTTTGTTTGTAGTTGGAAGCCATGTTTGTAGTACAGAATGTTGGCATTTAACAATATGTGTGGAACATGAGTGGAGCTGAAATGAGGATGTTAATAGATGAGGGAATGCAAGAGAAGATGGAATGAAAATGAATTGCATTTGTAGATAGTTGGAAGTGGCATTGTTTGAGGAGAAGATGATGGAAAGTTGCCTAAGATGATCTGGCTGTATGTGGATGAGAGAACTTGCGTTTGGTGAAGTTTGCAACCCTGTGTTCTGCGAAGGAGTATTAAGGCTTGGGTAAATCAATAAAGCCTTTTCAAGTAGTGGCTTTAGAGGTTTGCTATGGATGAAGAGAAGATATGGAAGGTCATTATAGGAAATTTGAGATGAGAAGGGGACCATGAGGTCAATTTTAAATTCATGCTAAGAGGGTGCGAGGATCTTTTTGACTTTTCCTCTCAATTGTATTTTGGTGGATGACCATCTGAACTAATTTTTGTATGGTATTTAGTGTGGGGACTCTATACTCACGGATCATTTTTTGAGTCTTTTTTGTCTTTGTGGCACCATGGATGATTATTGATATGTGGAAGGTGGTTCTGGCCTTTGTAATCTGTAGAAAGAAAGACAATATAATTGGAGGAAATAATTCCTTATGTTTTTCATTGATCCATTATGAATATATATATATATATATATAAAAGTCAATCTAACATTCCTAATAGATTACAACTCTATAAGACAAGTTTCCTAATAGGTAACAACTCTATATGTAAAGTAGATGTATGCTATAACACTTCCCCTCAGTTGGAGCATAGATATTAATCATACTTGACTTGTTGCTATAGATAACTAACCCGATCCCCACTTAGGGCCTTTGTGAAGATATCACTCAATTCTCAGGTCTTCACATGTCACTGTAGAAATCAATGAGTTGAATTTTACCGCGAGCGAAATGTGTCTATCACCGATATCTTTGTAGTTCGTTCATGGAACACGGGATTAGAAGCAATATGAAGAGAGACAGCTTTGGTTGTCACACCGGGTTTTGTTGATGTTAGTGTAATCTTCGACAAGTGAGTTGATTAAGCCCACATGATCTCTGCGCGGTGTGTCGTTTGCTCTATATTCGGACTCTGCTAACTAATTCAGGGCAACCTCTGTTTCTTACTCTTCCGTAGGGCTTGATTCCACTCCGACAAACCTACCGGTATCCCGATGTGGGCGCCTGTCTTGTAGATCCCTACCCGTCTGCGTTAAGCGCTTCCAGTCACGGTATGTCCATGATTCTTTATATCATCCCATACTTAGGGCTCCTTTCAAGTAACATAGAATTTGTTCAACATCTGCCCAATGGTTGACCATTCGGTGACATATTGACTCCTGACCCAACGGAATGATTGACGTGTCGAGACGAGTTCTTGTAACATAATTGATTCTAACTAGTCTTCTATATCTCTTAGGATCCTCCGAATGTTTAGCCTTCTCTAATGCGATGTATGCTGGAAGCATAGAGGGAGTGTGGTTTACCCCATGACTTTCTAATTCTCGGACAATGAATCAAAAACATGTTTCTTTAGATAAGAAGGTTCCATGTTTACTTATTAACTTCAATGCCCAGAAAGAGTATCTTAGCACTTTAAATTCATTTGTATGAAATTGGAACTTTGAAGAAAGGATTAAGAGATGGGGATGCCTTCAGAGTCACTCATAGTGATAACAATATCGTCACGCGTACTCTTCTGCAGCGGAATGATCTTGACTGGAGTTCTTTGTAGAAGAGCAAGTGATTAAGGTTGCTCTGCATGCGAGTCCTCAGCTGACTTGGTTGAATTTGCCGGCCTTTTTGGGGTTTGTTTCAAACCATGCAAAAAAGAAGACTTCCAAAGGCGACACGCTATATCTCTGAGCAACAAACCCTAGAGGTTGCTTCATATACACCTCTTGAAGGCCGCCGTGATGAAAGGCGTTAACAATATCAAGGTAATTGGAGATCCAGTGATAGTGACCCGATAAAGCAGAACATATATGTCATTTTAGCAACAAGGGAAAAGTGTCAAAATAGTCCATGCCATAGGTCTGAGCGTAGCCCTTAGCCACAAGTTGTGCTTTCAATCTAGCAATTGAACTATCGAGTTAACTTTGCTCCAGACGCAGCGGCTGACCAGTAGCTTCTTGCATAGGTAAGCTGTACCAAGTTTCGAGTGCCATTGTCATCTAAAGCTGCATTTCTTCCACCATAACACTCGCCCCTGACTAGAATTGAGATAAAGCCTCCTGGCCCGGTTTAGGAAGAGATAGAATCGAGATACGATAAAGACCCCGGGGAATGTGAGTAATGGCGGTTACTTGAAGCAAAATGAGAAATTGGGTGAAACGCATTACAGCGTTTACCTTTACGAAGAGCAATAGGAAGATCATCACTGGATACTGGATCTAATGTTGAAGCAGCTAGTGTTGAACTTGAGATTGGGGGGTTTTGGCGTCGAGAGTATACTTGAGTAATGGGAGGTTTAACAGGAATGGGATTTGGAGTAGGAACCGGTAAGGAAACATAATAAACCAATAAATCATCAACCTCCTCTAAACTTGTAATAGTAGACGGAAGGGAAAACGGGGTAGCCTCAAAGAATGCAACATCATTAGACACAAAGTAACGCCGAAGAGTGGGACAATAACACCTATACCCTTTTTGAACTTTAAGGACACTTTAAGGACACACTTTAAGGATGGATCAAGTTTAAGGACTTGAGGACGGACATCCCAAACAAAGCATGTGCATCCAAATACCTAGGGATTAATAGGGAACAATGGTTTATTTGGAAACAATTGGTGGTAAGGTGTAGCCCAATTAAGAATCGATGAGGCATTCTATTAATAAAAAACAAGTTGTGGAGACTGCATCAACCAAAAATGTTTAGGGACTGTTGGTATCAGAACTTAGTTTGGCAAGAGGTCCTGGGTTCGAATCCTCTCTCCCTATGTTTATTTGAAAGTCCATAATGGACTCTGACTCTCCACGTGCGTGGGTATGGGGCCATGTGCATGTAAGGGAGGGTGTTGAAGCATGATATTCATATTAAACCCAAATCCTACAAGCTTGGACTTTTAGGGGAGTTGGTCATTTAACATGGTATCAGAGCTTGGGTTGTCATAACATGGTATCGAAGGCTTAACTGGGACCTCTAAAACCAGGCGATCACAGTGTTAAATGGCCAGTGTTGAAGCGTGATATTCGTATTAAACCAAAATCACTGAGCAGAACTTAGAAGAGTTGGTCATTTAACATGGTATCAGAGCTTGGTTTGGCAAGAGGTCTTGGGTTCGAACCCTCTCCTTGCAATTTAATCCTCATGTTTATTTGAAAGTTCATAATGGACTCTAACTCTCCACGTGCGCGGGTATGGGGCCGTGTGCACGTGAGGGAGGGTGTTGAAGCATGATATTCATATTAAACCGAATCCTGAAAGCAGGCTTTAAGAGGTCATTTAACGAGGACATTCATTTGGAATAAAGGGCATTGGTTGTCCCAATGAAGATATATTTTCTCTCGGCTACCCCATTTTGAGAGGTGTAGTAACACCACGAGGTTTGATGAAATCCATTTGTAACATGAAGGATTGAAAAGGTTCCAACAAATATTCTTTGACATTATCACTCTTCAATGTTTGAACAGAGACATGAAATTGTGTTTGAATTTCAGCACAAAAGACACTAAAATTAGAAAAAAGCTCAGAACAACTTTTCATTAGATAAAACCACGTGACACTAGAGAAATCATCCACAAAGGTAACAAAATATTTAAACCCAATCGGAGACAAAAATGGACAAGGACCCCAAAGATCATAATAAACTAACTCAAAAGGAGTGGAAGCTCGTCTATGGACCCTAGAACTCAAATGCACATGATGGAGCTTAACATATTGACACGACTCTCAGTTCAATGAGGATAAGCTAGAAAACTGAAGACCATAACTTCTTGTGAGGAGAGAAGGATGACTAGCGGCCCATGTGGTCGAATGGGTAACAACTCGAGAACAAATGCAGGCATTGGCACCTCAATTTCAAGGATGTAGAGACCCCAGACACACGTCACTACCAATAACGAATTAATGGTCGAAGATCTGAATTAAACAATGTCGGGAAAAAATGAGATCTTCTGATTAAGTGTATGAGTGAGTTTACTCATAGAAATTGAATTAAAAGAGAATTGTGGTAAACTCATAACAAGGTCAAAGTGATTAGAGAGTCGGATGGTGTCCATGACCTTGAAACCTGAAGTTCGACCCGTCTACTTGAGAGATAGCAGTAAGAGGTAGCGGGATGGGGGCGAAATGTAGTAAATAAACTGAAATTACTTGTCATGTGGTCGGTGGCTTTAGAGTCAATGACCCATGTGGAGGAAGATGAAAGAAAACATGTGTTGGTTGTAACTGACTCAGCGAGTGTAGAGATAGGAGCAGATGTGGACTTAAGTGATTTACGATAGGAATGGCTAAAATCTTCGATTTTGATACAGCCTCTGGTTCAGTACATGTCTGGAGATATGACAATAATAGCATGAAAACTCTGCGAGGGTTTCTTGTTAGTCATAGAAGTAGATCTAACAGAGCAAAGCCTCCCGAAAATCCAAAAATACAGAAAAATAGGGATACGGCAAGGGAAAGAGCACCTTTCCACGAAAAACACTGCATTGGAAAGAATTAGGCCCTACAATCCACAAAGCACCTTTAGACCTCGAAGAAATCAAGGAAGACAAGCAAAAAAAACCCAGAAAAGAAGGTTGTCGGATAGAAAAGTCTTTGAAAAACCTTGTTGCAGGGCTCAAATGTCAAAGTGGGGTAGTGGAATAGGCTTGTCGGCGGTTGGCGAAACAGGAGGTGAAATCCAATGGCCGGAGAGCCACCAGTAACTTTCGAATCCGCGTTACCGGCGGCGTGGTGGTTTACGCCGGGGATAGAACCAGCATGGTGAACACCGCGGCGTCGGTGTTTCTTCCAAAGGGTAGGTGATCTTTACGATGGTGGGGTTGTCGGTGAGATGAGGTGGTTTGAAAAGTTCATCATAAAATTTTCGGTGAGTAGCGAGGAATGTTTGGCGGTGGGAAGGTTTCGAAGCTTTCTATGACGAAAGTGGGTTGGCCGGAAAAGGAAATATTGCGAAACCCTACCTCGAACCTTCCATGGCTCTAATACCATGTAGAAAGAAAGACAATATAATTGGAGGAAATAATTCCTTGTGTTTTTCATTGATCCATTATGAATATATATATATATATATATATATATATATATATATATATATATATATATATATATATATATATATATATATATATATATATATATACAAAAGTCAATCTAACCTTGTAATAGATTACAGCTACATAGACAAGTTTGCAATGATTCTGACTACATATGTAAAGTAGATATATGCTATAACATAATCCAAGGTCCATCAATGGATTTTATGATATGGAACTGGAAATTGTGGCATCCTTTTTTTGTGTCTCCAAAATGTGCTTATGCATGAAGATGATGATAAGTTTGAGCGGAATTAGGCTACTGATGGCGGATTCTTTGTGGATTCCTTCTATTAGCTTTTGAGTGTGGATAGTAACCAAGTTGGTTTCTTTGTTTCGGAAAAGATTCTTACATTGGACCAGCTTATAAAATGGGAAGAGTTAAGCAAATTGGTGTTGTTCGTCTAAAGTAGGATGAAGAATCAACCAGCCACTTGCCATTTTATGAAGCCGCAAGTTTATGGTCTGCAATCTTATTATTGTCAACTTTTGGTATTAATTGTGTGCTTCTTGAAATTTTTAAGGACACCTTGACTAGTGGGTGCTAAGGGATGGTTAGGAGAGGGAACAGGAATGTACGCCTTGGGGCCCCTCTATGTTTATTTTGGTGTTTCTGGAACAAACGCAATAGAAGGATCTTCAATGGCTTGGATCGATTGAAATTGCAGTTGAATGTTATTTTATTATTTTATATTAATGATTTATTTGTTTGAATCTTTAGTGGCGTGTTTCATTTCTTTTCTTTCGGTTTTTGTTTCGTTCTTTTTAACCGCTGTATACACCCCATAAATGAGCTACACTCCCCATCTTGTAGTACAAGATTTTTGCCAAATAAAAGAATGGTGCTTTGGCAATTTGCAAAGAAGGATCATAAGTAATTATAATGATTTAAATAAGCTGAATTTTCTAAGAGGAAGAGAGACAAAGAAATAAAAGGTAGATATGGGGGAGGTGCAAAGTGTATTAACACTAATGAAATGTAAATTATGGTTTAGATGGAGATGAATCTCCAAAAAAGGTTCCTGTAGCCAAGCACAGTTAGTTGGAATTCAGACTTCACTGATATCAGTTGTAGTTTTGATTGTGATTGACTAGTGGAAGGACTTTCGTACTGAGTGTCCCAGTGTTGGCACATGACTAAGTTTTGGCAGGGTTAGAATCAACTTTGAGGTGTCCTGGTAATAACCATTTCTGGCTTAGGAATGTGGTAGAATGGATTGAGTTCTGATTATAAAGCATCTCATTTTGAGCATGAGCTTTTACGCCTAAATGCTTTTTATCTATTAATTGCTCATTGGAATGATATTTCAAAATGGGGCCATTTTTATTCTGATGGTGCCCACTCATCGGAGAGATAAGTAATCGAGCCAGGGACTTGTTTCACTGTGATTCTGTGGGAGGAGATGCTGAACGCGACTGTTAATAAAACAAGTTAGTAAACCGATGACACTAAATTTTAGCAATACTGTATGCATTATATCTTACAAAACTGACTCATAAAGAACATTAACTCTATATCTAGTGGGTAGAATACCGGCATCTTTTAGACACCGTATTCTCTGAAAGTTATTTTATTATCTTGAATATCTATAGAAAACATTAAGTGGGAGCATTTGTGGAAAATGAATTTGTTGAAAAGGCGTTTAACTAACTTTCTTGCACCTGTTGCTTGCCCAGGGGTGGAATGAAAACCATCATATCTTCTCATTGGCTTTTGTTCTTTGGCACCATTTATTTTATTTTATTTTTTCCTGTTTTTCTTTAATGCTAAAAGTACTGGCAAGAGGTTTTACTTTTATTTGATGCCTGTTCAACATTTCCCTTTTTATTCTATCACTTTCTGGCTCCTTTCTCTTTTGTCATCTTTAAAATTACATTTTGCTATCATGAAAATTCTTTTTCTATAGCAATTCTGATGCATTCTTCTTATAAATAGGTACCCAATTCAAGCCGGTGATGCCATTTGGATGGCGCCCTTTGTGCCTCAATGGTAAGTAATGCATGCATAGTTTTCTTGAATCATTCCCAGTATTGTTACATTGTGTCGATAATGGTATTTTAAATAATTTTTCAGGTATGCTGCTCTTGGTAAAACCCGGTCACGCTATCTGTTGTACAAAGATGTCAATAGGAATCCACTGTAACTAAATGTTTCATGAAGTATGTCCATGTACCGGCATCCTATGAGTCCAATAACAGTGGATCATTTTCTGATGCAATGCATTTTGTTTAACAGATAAGAACCATCCTAATGTTGAAAGGATTATTCCATAAGATTTTTAATATGTGGAAATATTTGGTAAGAGATGTTACCCTATCTTATGTTGGAGGAAAAAATGCAGAAGAAAAGAATTAATATAAGTGAGAAATATATTCTGACTAGGAAGTGCTAAATATTGTCATTGATATGTGAATATCAGATGGAGAGTTTCTCGAGTAATACAATCAATCATTAGTTCTATGAAATTTTCAGATTTGGCTTTAGTGATGTCAAGAAGTTTTTGCTTTATAAGGAATGAACTTTAATTTATAAGAGATCTTGTATTATATCAGATCCTGATAAATTTTGTGTAGGTTTATGAGCGATGCACCTTGATATGCATTTGATTAACTTCAAAGTTATAGGATATGATAACATTAAAGCTCTTCTAGTTACAAGTAACAGTGTATCATAAACTTGATTTGTAAAATCCAAGGAAAGTTTCTTATACACAATTTATCTTTTAAGAATTTAGTACATGGTTGGAAAGTAATTTTCCGACTCTCTTCCATAATTTGCATACATTTATATGAAATTCTTCTACACATACAATCTGCAATCGAGGGGTGGTATATTTGCTCTAATCAAGATAGCCGTTAGTTTTGGCCTTCTGTTCCACCGCTTTATTTGTTAGCAGGGTTTTGGGTGCATTAATCCAGTCCTGAAGGTAAACTTCTGTTATATCATCATCCAACTTAGGTTTGATGTTGTTCTTCTCCTTTTTTATTTTGTTGTTAGGATTTTTTCCATATACATTTTGGAAATTATCTTTAAATGTAATGGCCTGAACTTTACTCTCTCTTGTTTGCATAGATTTACTATCTTATAGTGACTAGTATTTCATTTACATTATTTTTTAGTGGACTAATCTGTGAAATGTTCTGGGGAAAGAAAATAGTATAAGCAACCTCATGTTATGTATACCTGGCCTAATAATTTGGATTTGGCTCCTTTTCAGATGGAGATTAGAAAGCAGTTTACTTTTAGCAGCACTGGTGAATTCACAGTTTTATGCTTATTTTTATCAGATGATGCCTTTTCTTTTTCTTCTTTTTAAACACATTAACTGTAATTTCTTGAATCTCCCTGTACTTCTTTCAGGAATTTGATGCTTCTATTGACTGGATGAACATTAGTCTGAGCTAGAGAAATGTGACACAAAACCAGACAGTACTAAAACTAGGATTTTGCTCAACAGTTTGTTCCTTTTGGTGAAGAATGTAGAGAATTTAGGAATCCCTTTTACATGGAGCTTTGGTTTAAACTATGATCGTATCATCATTATCATGACCACCACCAGATCGGTGTTCCACCTTTCTGTGGCCAACACCCTGGCAGCCCAACAATGTGATGTGGGAAGATAAAACAACTGGTTGTCTGGCTTCCACGTGGCAGCCAATCGACCACCCTAGGAATGAATCAATGTCTACCCCAGGAATAAATAGGGAGAAAGCACCACCACCGACCCATTCCCATTCTTCTTCACCACTCCTTTCCCCATTTTTGCTACTTTCTTTTGGTTTGGATGCCTCCATATCACCATTTCCTAAATGGAATTTATGATATACATTATCTACTTTTGTGTGTACAAAGTTTTGTTTTTCTTTTCTAATATTTTATTTCCCTTATCTCAAGTTTAATGTTATTAAGTGGCATTAAGATGTCACAAAAATTCCCATACATTGTTTCTTGGTCATGAAATTCCCCTCAAGTGACTTCCTTTAGATCATCACTTGACTAAAATAATAACACATAAGTTCCCTAGGTTTAACAACTACTGAGAATGGCCTGTTCATCTGTTTTGTAGTTTGCTGGATACATCTATAGGACTTGGTCAACATTGTAGGTAGGTCACATGTCAGAATAGCAGCATTTTGGTATCTATGCTTTCTGGCCTTTGATCAACCCAAATACGAACTGCCTAGTGATCATCTCCATAATCTTTAGAACGATATATATTCATCCATCTCTGGAGAATAACCTTAAGGTACCAATGTTAAATCTTATTTCAATGATTCATGTAGTACTTCTTGCATACCTTCCCAAAAGCATGGGTTTCTATTCTTAATATATTTTTCATCACTTCTTCAATCCATTTTCTTCTATCCCCTTTGTCCTAAAAAACTCATTTTGGTTCATGTTTTTGAAAACTATTTTTTTATTCTAAAAAACAAGGAAAACAAGGAAAACATGGAGCAAAAGTTTGGTTCCTAGGATTTTTTTTGGTTCTGAAAAACACAAAAAACATTAAATTCAGATAACAAAAACAGTTTTAAGAGAACACCACTTGGATGTTCTCCGTAACATCAAAAGTGATTCTTAGAGCAGTTTAGAAATACGAAAGCAATACAAGATTATGCCCAATTGAGAACCAATTATTGTCTTGCAAACTTAGCACTGTTGCAATTTGTTTTTGGTAAATGGATGCTTGTAGTGAGTGTTACTGTGACCAGATGTTCATCAACAGGATTCAATACATTCAGAAATTATTTTGAAACAACTTTTCTAAATGCTGAATATCTCTTGCAGATTCAGTTAACCATCAGGTGAATTCTTAAGTTGACTTTGTCAACTTCTTCTTCTTTTTTAGTTTCAACTCCACATCCAAGGATTTAGAAACTCAGGCTTTGTGTTGATTCTATTAGTCTTGTAGATGCCATTGGACCAACTTTCAACTCTAGGGTTTGAAATGCTTGAGCTACTAACTAAGCTTAGTGAGTCAAGTCGCATATTCAAGGTCAGTGTGCTTAAACAGGACTGCCAACATAATCAATTTCTTTCTTTTTTTTTGGGGCTCTGTGGGGGCCATGGAGGTCTGTGATATGGTCAACTCTAGGGGAAAGTTTTGTTTATACTCTGTCCTAGTTGGGATTTGGTCTTTGCTTTTAGACCTTTTGGGTTATAATAAGTTGAGGGAATGTTAAGTTGTCAATTCATGACAGCTGCATTTCACTCAAGAGATTCCTGAAACACCAATCAAGCTTGGGGTTTCAATGATCAAATAGATGATGTCTGTAGCAGACCGAACTTACCACTATAGTGGCCATATGGAAAAAAGTTCATTGACAATGCTGAAATTAGAACTGTAGCATTGATATGGTGCCAGGTCAAAATAAAACCTTTCCACTTTGTTATCCATCAATTCTCCTTAGGAATGGCAACACATGGAAGTGGAAAAAATCTTATACATGCAGCTTTGAGAGAGAAAACAAACTAGAGAAGATCCTGGAAAAATTGTGGTGGGTACTGAGTAGTAGCTCAGTTGAGTTAGTGAAAGTTGCCATAAAGCTGAGACTTTAATCACAGTGGGCACTGGGTATGTACAGAAAGAATCCTCTTTGCAGATGCCGACACTATATGATGTTGAAATTCCTATGATTTCCACCTTCAAAACTCATTGCCTAATTAGCTAGCAGAATGATCTCCATGATCTTATGACCTGCGGTTTTCGTCCTTTTCATCTTTTCGCCCTTCTCCATCATCTTTTCATCTTTTCGTCTTTTCTCTAGCTAGCTTCAACATGTTGGTAGAGCAAAATCTTGGAAAGGGTGAAAAAAAATTGCCTAATTGGAAGTTTCAAGCATTTACATTTCAGGATAAGGTGCACAAATGTCCCAAGTTTTCGGTATATGTCCCACTTTATCCCTAAATTTTCTTTTAGTTCCATGATACTCCTGATATTTACTTCCATAATCGCTCATGCCCATACCATTAAAAAGAAATCACAATGAAGCTGGGAACTTTGACATGTATGAGTTGTTTAACGGGTGTTTGTCTTTTTCTAACACTAGGGGTATGATTGAGTTACAGAGTAAACGTCAGATGTATTTTGGGACCAAAAATGTTATCGGGGATATTTGTGCACCTAATCCCTTTACACTCTCTTGCCCTTGAGGTATGATTCAAGTGATAAAGGGTGGGATGTTCCGTTCAAGTGGTAAATGAGTGGGATGAGGAACGGAAGGTTTCGAGCTCAAATATTTGTAAGAACAAAATACTACAATGTGATATGTAAATTGAATAGATGTAAAAAAAAAAAAAAAGCATTTACATTCCCTCTAGCCTCTTGCTTTAGCCTTTAAATTAAATATAGATTTTCATGCATAACACCCAAGTAGAGCACTTTCCATTGGTGATGCTAAGCAAGGAAGAAATTATTAGATTTAGTAGGGCGTGGGTCATGACAAATGGTATTTTTCTTGCGTGATTTTAATATCTAAGCAGATCGAGACAGAGAGAGAGATGATGGGTTTCTTTTCAGTGATGGCAGACATCTTATTTAATCGGATTGGAATTTCTTGAATTTTTACACTCTAATGAATCAAAAGCAGTTCAGTAGACGACACAGGCATAAACTCTATTCTATTTACTAACTTGTTCTCTTTTTGTCCTGTGTGGATATCCAGATTTGTATTCGCCATTTAACTACTTTTAGTCTTTTTCCTTTCTCACTCACTTTTCTCTGATTTCATATGTTAATGCCTTCTACCGTAACCAAACTTCATTTTTGATTCATTACCAAGCATTTTGATTTCTTCTTTTGTGGTGGTTGCACTTTAGTCTCCAAACTTAAATTCTCAATAAATAAAACTGAGCGTTCCCTAAAATTTAGTACTGAATATTTAATGATTGAAAGTGACTTAATGTTAAATTATATCAGATATTTGAATCATAGCAAACCATTTACCTTTAGACTTCAAATTATTTTATCAAACATTTTTAATCTAAATTATTAAATCATATTAAATATTATGTCATTTACTAAATATTCTCTTAAAAATTAGCAAGTTGAAAGTACGTAGATGGTAGTGGCGGATCCAAGATTTTATGCTTAGGGTGTCAATATTATAATAGATTAATAATATACAATTTTTTTTTTTGAGTGTCAATATTATAATTTTTTTTAAAGGGCTAAAAAAAATAAAAGACTTATAGAGGTTTTTTATTGGGTGTTAATTGACACCCCATAACTATTAGTAGATCCGCCTCTGAATGAGATTATATGATAGTTTGAGGGTAACTTGGTTTTGGATAATCATAAGTGCCTAAACCAGTTGGCAGACATCTCGACTAAACCCATATGACAAGAGCTTGGGGGTAACTTGAAAGCTTCAAACATGGAGTTTGGTATAAAGTTTGAACCACAAGCGCATGGAGAAAACCAACTTTCTTAACCCATGATCTTTCATGCTCATTGGAATCATTGTATTTGATAAAGAAAAAAGAAAAAAGAAGCCATTGATCTTCTCAATGGTTGTGTGAGGCCTTGGATTTTCAACTTTTCATCCCTTTTGCAGCCATGAATTCTGGCTTTTGCTTATTATAAATGAATGGGTAATGAGATAATCATTTCCAAACAAATGCAACCATTTTCCCTCATTTTATATTGCAGACATGAGTCATGTGAAGGGTGTCTTATTACCACCCCCACCCCACCCCCATCCATACCCAAGGCTGGAAGCCATAATGGCCAGAGACTAAAATGCCATATGGGCCCTAGAAAGATCTTTCTGTGCTAGCCTCAGGCATATGGGGAAAATCATGTTATGATCCCCGTTTCAATTTATTTGAAAATTTGGGTACAAAAGATCTATAACCAATGTTAGGTGTATTGATTTTAAAAAATATTTAAGCAAAGAGTCTGAGTACGAAACGATGCTTAGCCAATCTGGTCGTATATCTAGCAGCGTATATGATAGTTTTAGGTTCTTAAAGTTGCACCTTGTACTCTTTATGAAATATTTTTGAAATCTAGATACCTAATGATTAGTTCAGTCTTTTTGTTCGCAGAATCTGAAATAAATTAAGCAGCATCTATCTTGTAATTTTTCGATGACCGTCTTAATTATGTCAAGATATCGCAGACCTACAGTCACGAGAAAAAAGCGAGGGTTGGGGCTGCTGGCTGCTATGATTCATCCCATGCCATTGCCAGTCACTCATATAAGTGGGTGCTTTGCATGGATTGCTTTGCACAATCTACTTTTATAAAATGATTAAACTGATAGCAACTTTTATTAGGCTTAGGATTAATCAAAGGCAGTTTGTTTACCCAATTAAACTATTCCCATCCTTTTACCGCCCTCAGGATGAGAATTTGTTGATAGAGAAAGCTCTGTTCTTTTCCTTTTCTTTAAATGCGCTTATGCTCTCATTAGTCCACTAATGATGAACCAATAAGATGAAAAGGTCTAGTCAGCATTCCTAAATTCAGTACCATACAAATCAAAATATCAAACACTATATCCATGTCCTAGGAAAACAACTTGGTTGAAAGAAACTTATATCCAATTTTCATTTTATCTTACAATGAGGAATCAAATTTAGAGGTTCATTGGAAGAGCTAAATTTGTTGTAGTCTGTTTAGGAATCAAAGTGAAGGTGTATGATCCTTCTAAATTACTCTAGAGTCAGAGCAGTTTGGTAGGATTATCCTTGTTGATTCCTTTCCCCCCAAAAAAATGCATTTTGTTCTTTCATAGGTGACTCCTTCCTATTCTTTTCCTTTATATATATATATATATATATATATATATATATATATATATATATATATATTTTTTTTTTGCCTTTTGATTAGTATATTGTCTGTTCTGATAAAGAAAACAAACAACTTTTCACATATGACATTACACATTGAGGGGTTGGTTCTCTAGGGCATAAGAAAACAGGTAATGTATATAACATTTATATACCATGGCAACATTGAGTGAGGAGGAGAGGTGAGGAATGAGGTAGATGGAGACTTGAGCATGTTTGGTTCATGTTTTTTAAAACTGATATTGACAATAGTTTTGAAGCTGATATTTTGGATTATATTGTTTGCAGTTTAAAAAAAAAAAAAAAGGAAAGCATCAAAAGCAGCGTTTGGTTCGCCTATCTTTGTTATATGAAAAGCATTAAAGCAGCTAAGCGGCTTATTTAGAGATTGGGAATCGAGAATAGGTTTTAGATAACACAAAAATAGTATTCTCTGTGTTTTCAAAAATCGTTCTCAAGAATAGTTTTAAAAAACAGGAACCAAACATGCTTGTGTTATTTGAAAACAGTTTTTGTTTTTCGAATATAGTATTTTTTGTGTTTTTCAAAACTAAAAGAAGTGGAAACGTGTTACCAAAATGTTTAATGCTTGTGCTATTTTTAGAACAAAAACAGTTTTCACAAAACGGTAACCAAATAGGCCATTAGATGATGACCCGCTTATAGAAAAAATCAAAAGCAAAAAAAGCTTCCCCACTGCTTCCTTCCGCCATCCTGAGTGCAACTTAGCTACCAATCACATTGAAAAGCATAAAAAAGAATTCCACTCTAGCCTTATGCCTTTTCTTATTTATACTTATGTGAATATGCTTACTACAGTGTGATATATTTTAATAATCCTAACCCTAATGGCAGCCCAATGTATCCCTATCTCTATCATCTCTTCTTCTTCTACCTTATGCAGTTTACTCTTCTTTGGACTTTTCAAGAAATGGGGGATGGGGTGTAGGCCCCATCAATGGCGTCCTTGAGATCTGCAAGAGGCAAGTTAATTGTCACTGATCATGGCAAGTTGCAGATATCCTTTGTATATGTATTCATCATCTAGTGCAGATCATTATGCTTTTAAATGCCTAAGGGAAATGGGAGGATGATGATAATTATAGAAAATAATGCTCCCTTCTTCCTCCTTTTCCCCTTTTCATATATTTTCTCTTCAAGTTAGGTTGTGCTTAAAGCTGATGATGACATCACAGGCGCGACATGGAGCACCGTCATCATCGATGAAATCAAATTATATTCAAGCGTGAGCCATTGTTGTCCCTTCATGTTTTGCTACTGGTAAAGCCACTTGTGCTTTTAGTGCCAAGTTCAATAGAGAGTGAATTCTCTTCACGTCTCTTCTACCAAATGTTCCTTTGAGGAATGATTTCTGGTAGAACAAGGAAATTTATCCATGTTCCACCAATGTCTTCAAGTTGCTTCAAGTTGCAAAGCCTTAATAGAGAAGTGGAGAGGAAAAGACTCTAGTATTAGCATTGCCATTTTTTTGTCGCATCTCACATCTAATGGGGGAGGAAGTTCTTGACACGGCTCCTCTCAACCTATTTGATGCCAACCATGTAGCTATTGTGTATTTTGGACCCAAGGAGCTTTCACATCTTTAAAACGCTTTTACTAGGTTGAGAGAAGTTTATACTTACATAATACCAAAAACTTTCTCCCCTAATCCGATAGGATGTGACACTTTTACTTCTTCATGACCTACTTCTTGTTATCCTAATCCTAAATAAAACAATGTTGGATTTTGTGAGACTCATGATTTCTCTTTGAACCATGATTAGCATTTTGCTAGATGCCCATTAAGTCAAGCATGATCAGTACAGTAGTCTAGAGGCTTCTCATGTGGTGTGGCTGAGAGTTCTTCGATCCTCCTTCAGATAGGATATATTATAATCCAAGTAGATGCTGACAGAACAGCAAACCAATGGAAGCAAAATGTCGACGCCTCCACTGCGACGCGTGGAGGCGTAAAGCGGCGTGGACCACTCAATCTCCATATATTCCTGAGGGATCAATTTTAAGCCACCAATTAAGCTAATTAGCCATATATATAAGATTTATGAATGAAGAATATAGCTAGTGATAATCCGTTGTCGGTAAATTAATTGCACAATGAAGGAGACCTTTAGGATATATTTGGATTTGGAGTGCCTTTTGACTTGATAACAACACTGATCAGGAAAGAGCATGAAATAATCCGTGTGGTGGCAGCACCTCCCACTTGTGTTTTAATACAAATTTTGCATCAATTTTGAACTGTTTAACTGTCAAAACTGATTCCCCCTCCATTTTGTTTACCAAAAAAAAAGTCACATAAAGCCGGTTTGGGCTGCTGGTGTGCTATCTTGAGATCCCTTTTATTGGATGCAATGACCTAAACACCCACAACTTCAAGAGTCAGAATTTATAATTTTCTTTCATGTATTCACTCTCAGCCATAAACCAGACCACTCCTTGCAGAATTATATATACATACCTGTTGTGCAAAGAGTAGAAGATATCGGTCGAGGTATATACCCTATAGCTATGAGTTTACCTAAATAATCTTAAGAAAACAACTTGGAAACTTGGGTCTAAGGGAATGATTTGCATTCTAGTCACTTAAAATATTAATCACCAATTGCAGGTGGGACGCTGATTTGATTCTGCATATATAGATCTTTCAAAAAATCATCATCCACTTCACCAACCTTAATTATAAGAATTAACTATACAACCTTAAGGCATGGCTCACATGGTAAAGGGATGGGATGAGTATATGGAAGAACCATGATCAAAACATTGTAAGAGCAGAGTATTACAAGGTAATATGCAAAAAATGACTAGAAGAAAAAAAACTATATAACCATGAACTTTCTACTCTAGAGATTAAATCCATGAACTTGTTGAATGGACAAAAGGTTAATGACAGACACTTAAGCTATATCTTGCAGAATGCATTGATGATTAAGTATTTCCACTTTCTTTGTTTCCTTTTTTTTGTCTGAGTTGGAAAAGCCTCTTTGGGTTGTACAAGAGATATGTACCTGTGAACTGCAAGAAGAGCAATATTCCAAAGGCTGTTGCTAAATAAATAAATACTGGTAGCGCCGACCTGATCAGTCTTTTTGGTGAAGTCATCCAAAATAAAAGGTGCAGCATTTATACATATTAAAGTTAAAACTGCAACATAAGAGAGACAGTCATGATCACCCAAGATATTGTTGAGAATCAAAGCCACTGAGATAGCAAAAGTCAGAATAGATAAGCCACTATTTAGGAAGGAAAGGGTGTAAGTTAATGAACATGCCATATGACAAGAATATCTTATGAGTGATTTATTACCCAAGAAATGGAGACATCAGTCTGGTCACCAGTGGATAAGAAATCTAGATGTACATTTAAAGAATTCAAAGAATAAGGTAGAAGAGCTTAAAATTAAAAATAAAATTGCCATTAGCACCACTTATATTTTAAGAATTTATTGCATTAATCCAAGTCTATACCACTCATTAGATCACAGTGTTTGATGAATCTGTCATTGGCCTTCCCTCTTTTTGAGTATATGTGGATTTAAAACATCAACTTGTTTCTTCCCATCTTCTCATTCTTCTAGGAAGTAAATCAGAAACTAGGAACCATCCTTGATCCTCCCATGTTCTATGTCAAGATTTCTTAATTATTTATTGATGGGCCACTCCACTAATTTAAAGAAAATTTACCTTCAAATATAGCCAAAAAAAAAAAAAAAGAAAAGAAAAGAAAAGAAAAAGAACACCTTAATGCACCAATAATTGTTACTATCACATTCTGAAGTCTGCAGGATTTGATCCCATTTGTTGTTGATGTGAACAAAAGCAACCCAATCTCACTAAAAGAACTAGTAAATTCAAGTGCTTTGAGTACATGCCTTTGCTTGAGTATTGATCCTTCTGGAATTAATTGTGTGCTTGATGCTCTGACATGTAGAAAGAAAGAAAAAGAAGATGAACGAAATTAATGGCCTTGCAAAGATCTCAATTTGCTTTGCTTTGGAGGTTTGAGATTTCTACAGGAAGAAGCAGACATTAACACTATTATCAACCGCAACAATGGATGCTCCTCTGTTCAAGAATCAAGTCCAATTATTCTTGAGAGTTAAGGAAGAAATCTTTAGTTGCATGCTTTAACAAAGTGTGGGATGCTTGTCACATCTTTTCAAAGTTTCTGATCAAGAAATTCCAAAAGATTAGGTCAAACTCCCTCTTTTTATAGTGATTCCTCTTACAAGTTTATTTCAAAATGGCTGGGCCTTTTTCTACCTTTTTTTGCATGCTTCTACAAGAGGTGAATTGAACCCCTTTGGAGCCTTGGGGCACTAAAAAGCTGAGGGTGATGGAGGGGAGAATGGGATATAATATATCTGTCATTTTCTTGATACCCATGGCCAATTGAGTACTTTCACACAATCTAGGGGGCACCCACTTGTGCTCTCCATCAACCTTTAGGAAGGGAATCAAGAAATACATCCTCTCCCCAATGCATATTTAAAACACCACACACCCTTCACATGGAAGCCAAAAACACTGAACTGAATAATCAAAACAAGTCATGGCAGCCCTCCAAACTGCACCCAGCAGTAACATTTTCTTCTCCAAGTACCTCCATTCCCTCTCCCAAACACCCCACAGGCTGAGGAAGAGAATGCTAGCTACATGGACTTCAGACCAAGAGCTCAACCAAGTCAGGCTCAGGTCTGGTGCAGACATGAAGAGGAAACTTGGGTGGTATGATTTAGTAGCTCTTGGTGTAGGAGGAATGCTTGGCGTCGGAGTTTTCGTCACAACGGGCCCCGTTGCCCTCCACCACTCCGGCCCGGCTGTCTTCATCTCCTACATCATAGCCGGCATATCAGCCCTTCTTTCCTCCATGTGTTACACAGAATTCTCTGTAGAGATTCCAGTTGCCGGAGGGGCCTTCAGTTACTTAAGGGTAACCTTCGGTATGAATCATCATCTCTGCCTCCCCATTTCTTCTTTTAAAATACTGACTGCATATCAGGCTTTCCTTGTGTTTTTTATACTGCTGATTTTAATTTTTCCTTGATTTCTTTCTCAAGCTCTTTCAGTTGGAATTGTGTTCAGGGGAATTCGTGGGCTATTTTGCTGGGGCAAACATCCTAATGGAGTATGTCCTGTCCAACGCTGCTGTTGCAAGAAGTTTCACAGACTACCTCTGCTGTGCCTTTGGACAGAATCATGATTCATGGAGAGTTGAAGTCCATGGATTCATGAAGGGTTTCAATATGTTGGATTTTCCTGCTGTTGCTATTATTCTTTTTCTCACTCTTTGTCTTTGTCACAGGCATGATCTCTTTCTACCACAACACTAATATTATTATTATTATATTTTTCAAATCATCGTTATGGTGTTTTATTTTATTTTATGACAGTTTTAAAATCCCATTGTTGTCACTAGTGTTACTATTATATCATGGTTGTTTATTATTACCACTATTCCTTACAATCTTATTGTGTTGGGATTCTTTTTGTTCATTGTTCTTGGACTCTTGTGTAATGTTTGTTGTTTTGGTGGATTGAAAAAGTGATGGGCGTTTCTTCTTGGGATTGCAGTACAAAGGAAAGCTCTATACTGAACTTTGTGATGACAATCTTTCATGTGTTTTTCTTCGGGTTCATTATAATTGCCGGTTTCTTGAAAGGGAGTGTAAAGAACTTGGTGAATCCAAACGGGCTAACCCCTTTTGGTGTCAAAGGTGTACTTGATGGAGCAGCTAAAGTTTACTTTAGCTACATCGGCTATGACTCAGTCTCAACCATGGCGGAAGAGATAAGCAACCCTTCGAAGAGCCTTCCAGTGGGCATCATGGGGTCTGTCTTCATTGTCTCTGCCCTTTACTCCCTCATGTCCTTGGCTCTTTGTATGATGCTTCCTTACAATCAGGTCAGTAATCTAAATTCAATCGACATGAATTCAGACTATGTCTTGTGTTAGTTCAACTTGTAAATTGATAGAAAGTGCTGTACAAATGATGAATAGATACCAGAGAAAGCATCATTTGGAGCAGCCTTCCAGAGTTTGGGATGGAACTGGGCAAGCAATGTTGTAGGGGCTGGTGCAAGCTTGGGGATAGTCGCATCTCTCCTCGTTGCCATGCTCGGCCAAGCTAGATACCTTTGTGTTATTGGAAGGGCAAGGCTTGCTCCACTCTGGTTAGCCAAGGTGCATCCTTCAACAGGCACCCCACTGAATGCTACACTCTTCTTGGGTATGTTACTAATTCATCTTTTTTTGCTGCTACAGCTCTCTGTGTTCCTGAACCCCTAAACTGATGAAGGAATGAATGAATAAGTTAAAGAAGTAGAACTAACTCAAATTAGATTTGTGTTTCTAGCAAAGATTCCTACTTTCGCTTTAGTTTTGGTTTATGGGTGGGTATGGGAAGGTAACTCCTGCTCACAAGGTTAAATAATAGCTTTAATCATGATCCAACTTCCTCAATATGAATATATGTCCATCATTTCTGCCACCAAATTTTGTCCTACATGGCTTCCTTTTATTGAAAACTGCCTTTTGATTGCCTAACCAACTGAAGTAATTCTTAAATCATGGTGGGGGAAGCAACAACACCATGAAAAAGAATTTGATTGTCTAGCTAACTGATCTTGGGGTTCGAGAAAAATGATGAATTAGGGAAATGATTCATCCATATCTTATAATTTTATGTCCTTGATTAACTTCATATTTCTCCCATATGTATCTGTTGGAGTACTGTCATGTTTCCAAAACTAAACTCTATTGAACATGAGATCTTCATCAACTAATATTAGCAAAAATGTGATAAGAAGATATGATTTTGGATCCTTTCTCTTCTTAATGTAGGGGCTTTCACAGCATCAATATCACTCTTTACAGAGTTGGAAATTGTAGTCGACATGGTCAGCCTCGGCACGTTACTGGTCTTCTACCTGATGGCCAATGCCCTGATCTATAGGAGATATGCGATCAATGTTAAAAATCCCCCTAGTCATACTCTCCTGTTCCTTTTCCTTCTCTCATGCAGCTCAATTGCCTTCTCCCTGTCATGGAAGCTCAAACAATGGTGGGGTCTCCCATTTTTTGGAGGCATTATGATCATCATCACTGCCTGCTTCCACTACTTTGTCCCTTACTCCAACCAGCCTAGTAAGTGGTCAGTGCCCTTCATGCCATGGCCAGCTGCAATGTCCATCTTCCTCAATGTCTTCCTCATGACTACACTAAAGAAGCTCTCACTCCAAAGATTTGGGGTATGGTCATGTTTGATCATCTTGTTCTATGTGCTATATGGTGTCCACTCAACTTATAAAGCAGAAGAGATGGGGATGCAGATGGGGGCTGAAGAAGTGAATCAAACCTCATCAGCCCAACAAACCAAGCTAGATATTCAACTATAATGAAGGGAAGGTTGTCTATGGATATATATGATGTCTTTTCCACTTATCCTTGTCTCTTCTTGGGCACCTGGCTTTTTTGTTTTTAGGGTTGCAAATGTATATTTCATGGAAATTCCCATTAAGCAAAAAAGAAGGGATCCGCTCAATAGAAACAAACCCAATAAAAAAATAAATGAAATTAAGGGAGAGCTTTCTTGTACTTGATTTTTGTTTGGTTGCACTTTCCCTTATTCTTCTGTCATGGTCTCATGAAGATATTATGGAAAACTATGTTATGGGTATCCATTTCAATTTATTTGAAAATTTAGGACCAAAAGATCTTAATTAATGAAAGGTCCTTTGATTTAAAAAATATTTGATAAAGAATACAAAATATTTGATAAATGATCTAACAAAGGTTAAATACAATCTCAATAAACCTTAGATACGAAGGTCTAACTAAATATTTCCTCTTCTCCTACTCTCTTTTTTAGTTTTTGGGGTTGCAAATGTATATTTCATGGAAACTCCCATTAAGCCAAAAAAAGGGGATCCGCTCAGTAGAAACAAGAAAACCCAATAAAAAAAATGAAATTAAGTGATAGAGCTTTCCTTCCTGTACTTGATTTTTTGTTTTGTTGCACTTTCCCTTTTTCTTCTGTCATGGTGATAGCACCATCATATAGCTCATAAAGATATATATTAAGAACACTCTTCAATGAGGTGGTGGAGATGATTGAAGTCATTTTGGGCCATTGCAAGTAATGATGGACACAATATTGAGTCCCCATCATCAAAGTATTATCCATTTTGATTCTATTTCTTTTGTCATTACTATCTCATTTTCTCATCAGACATGAAAACAAACCACCCCTTCTAAAATAATATTTTCATAATAGGACATTGTTCTCTCAAGAATAGTGGTGAAAGAATTTATATTAAGAAGATTCCCCTCAGTGTGCACATGCGCTTAGGTACATAAAAAATATTACAAATTAGAAACAAACTTCAATCTTATTTTATTTTATACTGCTTGATGATATAGCAACACTAAGTACCTAGTTAATTACTCTATATATGTAACAATTAAGCTGACTGTAAGTTGATTTCCTCTTTTCCCTTTGATAGGCTTCTACTATTTTAACCTTACATTTCCAATTTATTAACATTTTTTCCATAGATTTGGGACATTCCATGCACTCATTACATGGCATTAGAGAACTGAGCAATACCTCTTTATGTTTTACAAAATCAAGCCGATCCAAGAAGCTAGACAATTTCGAAACATCACCTGAGCTGACAATGTCTTTGTTGTCCGATTTGTGAAGCAGATCCATGAGGAAGAAACATATACTCAGTATAGTTAGGGGAAGTTTTGTAAGTTCTGAAAGTTTACAATATCTAAGAATTATTAATTTTGCATGCCTAAACCAAATGATAACTTCTCTTATTTATGGGCACAAAGAAGTTTTATAGGTTTAGAAGCTTACATATATTTTGGAGTCTCTAATTCAACTATATACACTCTAAGCTTTTTCATTGATATGAGCAGCTTGACGTTGTCTACTTGTACCTTTCTCTCTCTCTTTCTCTCTCTTTACATCTATTCCTTTTACATATTACGGTATAGTATTATGTTTTTATAAAGATTCAATCCTAAAACCTTCTCTCTCTTATCCCATTCAGGCCTGACCATAGGTATCATCAATTTCTATAAAAGCCAATCCAGCTAGTGATAGGAAAAGATGTGTAATTATTATTATTTTTTTTATTTTTTCCTATTTTATTTCTTTTATTAGTATGAGACAAACGAATTGGATATAGAGAGGTTTTTGGAGAGAAAGCACACTACTATGAAAACAAAAGTTAGGTGGCAAAACCCTTTGCTCAAATTTAATTATTAGGCCAAGCACTTACTCAGAACAAGGTCAAATATCTACTGGCAATTAAGCTTGAGCATCAAAAGCAAGGTTGTGATTTCATTTTCAGATGGGCAATTTAAGAGCCCATCGCCCATCAGAACTTTAAGACACAATGGATATGCTGATCACTTTTATCTTTAAATGATCACAAATAAATATGCTAGTGGGTCAGTTAGCTGGTCTATTCAACATATATAGTTAGGATTGGCCTGACCTGAAAGACCCATACTTGTGTGATGATGATGATAATGATAAATCTCATCTTTAGCTGATTCATGAATGCTACAATTCTCTTCACAAAAAGGTTCTGATCAAGGGATTTTTTATTTTTTATTTTCATATTCTCTTACACCTGATTAATTCTTGCCAAAAGAATTACGTAGGAGAGGCCTTTGAAATGACTGATAAAGCCCTACAAGGATAAGGGTTGTATCATCAGCGTTTGCCTTTTCCCAATGATGAAAGTATGAACAAGTTACTGAGTGGCAAGCGTTGGACTAATTAACCTGAGGATAAAGAAAGAGTGATCAAATGATTTTATAGTTAATTTTAAGAGGATGTAGGACCAGAAAAAAGAGGTATCCCATCAATAATGAGAGAGGTGATTACTGATTCCACCTCTTCCCAACACCATGGCTAATTTTGTCATTGTTCTTCCTAAGCCCACTTAATAAGGTAGCTTTGGGTCTAGTCAAGATGACTAGGCAGAATTACTTTTCTATCTTAAGAGCTTTCTTATACACGCGATTACTTTATTTTTAACTTATCAATCAATTCTTTCATAATTGATTGTGACGTTTTTAGTACTATAAGAGATTATCTTGTTATGGGTTATGTCGTATCACGATGTAGTTCATATCAAGAAGTAGGTTATTTTGATAGGAATAATTTGACCATCAATATCATCTAATTCTAATATCAGACCTTCACTTGCTTATACTTATCACTATGTTGTGCAAAATTTTCACTTATTGTCTCAGTAAAGATCTGTTTCTTGTCATAGTCTGTTCATGACATTGTAGTAGGCAGTAACTGTTATATATGCTCCTTTATTTGGTCTGATGAGAAACATCTTTCCCAACATTAGAGTAGGTAAGTGTCACAGCTTCCATAAATCTCCAGTAGTAGCTAAAGATGAGTAGCTTTAACTAATATGTGGTCCTAAAGTGAAATGAGCAGTGACATAACATAATCATGGTTTTGTTGTCTTGTCTTGGGCCATCTAACATACCCATGTTCTCTTTACCCTCCATGAAAAAGCTTCATGAGACCATTATCAGAGGTTAAGAGTCTGTTTTGTTTATATATATTTTAAACTTTTTTTATACTCTAAATTTAATATTTTTTGTATTTTTTAGGAAAAAAATATGAAAACTAAATATATTCTTCGTGTTTATTTTTGAGAACAAAAAATAGTTTTCAAAAATTAAAATTAAATATGTCCTTGATAGAAATATATTAAATATATGGAACAAAATATGTATATTAATCCCTTTAAAACATGAAATATACTAACCTCCAAACTCATTCATTGATAAATCAAATATGAAATCTTATGAGATAGAAAACATCATAAAAGTAGTGTCTATGGATACATTACTCTCAATCCACTTTCTGATTTATGAAAACCCTAAATCACCAAATATATAACATATAATTGTTTACTTGATCTAGGCTTTTTATAGTTTGTGTAAATCATAGTATGTTTTTAAAAAGAGTTGGTCATCTAGGCCAACCAGAATCTTCTAAATAGTGTGTGACCAAGGACCCTATTATAAAATAGTAAATAGGTCTTGTAAGTGAATAACTGATTATGTCAAAACCATAAAATTATTTAGCTAATAGTTCTAACTTTTGATCATTGTACTAGATGATAGCCTTATTGATCCCATAGATTGCAGAGATGTTTCTAGACAAAAAAAAAAAAAAATGATTCATGTAAGGCATGATGTATGATTTCTCTTTCGTCCTTTGATTTTTTTTTTTTTAATTTAAATAAGGAAATTAACTTGGAATTTGTTTTACTTATAGACTTTAGTGGGCCTTGGGCTTGGTTTGGACTTTGGATCAAACTATGCAATGGTTGGGATCAAATCTTGACACTGAGAAAGAATGCTTTATGTTAAGATTGTAGACACCCTCAGCTTCGTCTTCCAATCTTTAAACTTGGTTTTTGAAGAACTTTTCTGAATCATTTGAACAACCTCTCTTCAATTCTTCTCAGAAAATGGAAGTCTTCCCATGTATGTTGTTGTCATTTTGGATTAAAAGCAACATATTTGATTTGATAGAGTTAATGCTAAGTGACAAATTTTATTTTCCCCCGCTTATTATGAAATGTCTTAATTTTATTTTTAATTTGAGCATAGCTTAAATAATTATAAACATTTAGTTTTTCTATGGTTCATGATTAATTTAACTATCGTCAATAAACTTTTTAATTGTTCAGTGTATTAAATCTCATGATTGAAGCAAAAAAATTTAAATAGATCTTAAATTGAAAAAAAGCCATTCAGCATTGGAAGGCAATAATGGGAATAATATTCTTTAGTGAATGGTTTTAGCGATATTTAACACAAATATTCTTAGAAAGCGATAATGTGATAAGTGTTTGAATGATGAAAAATTTAGTTTCTTTCAATGACAAAATTTATAGTGTATGGAGTGATATAAATGAATGAAGGTCGTGATATAATTATTAAGGAAGATAAGGTAAAAATTAGAATATATTTAGGATAGATAAAACTTTAGATCTTTCTTTATGAGATGTTACATTGCTTTGTTAAATGCCGAAAAGTGACTTTTGGGAGTAAAAATATGGTTTTCGTCTTGATTTTTAGATGAATTCTTTGGAATCTACATTGTGTTTTTAATTTTTATAGGGATTTGAGACCTCCTATACACCCATTCTTTTCACTATTTGAGCTTGACCTCAAGGGCCGGTTTATAATTAATTTAATACAAGGATATAATAAATTGAGAAAGGTTGATTTTTGTTACCTCAAAGATTTGAATAGATAAAAGAGGGAACACATCACTAAGCAAGATCCAATACTTTGAACAAATGAGGATGATTTGATCAAAATATGGAGAGATCATTTGGTTAGAGAGAAAATCTGAGAAATTGAAGAGGACATGGTAGTTGTTGGAACAAAGGATTTCCCTGGCCTTGTGTTAGTGTAGATTTTTCATGAAAATTTGGAAGGAAAAAAAAAGTGTATTTTATATATATCTCTCTCTCTCTCTCTATATATATATATATATCTTGAGCGAGCCCATGCATATAAGGAAAGAGTCTTTAAGTCATACCACACATAGTGTTGAAAAATGATTCAAAGTTGGTTTTTTAATAGTTTCTATTAATTAGAAAATGTTTTGTTTTATTTATTTATTTAATTGTGAGTGGGAAAGTTCATGGTTGTTTGAGATTTTTTAGCTATGTGATAAATATGGAAAGTTAGTTTTGAATGAGATAATTAATGGATTTTATTTATTTTAATTTTGATTTATCACATTGTGGCTATTATAGGCATTCTTGTGATAAAAAAAAAAAAAAGAGTTGCGTTGTTTTTCATACATTTTTATTTCTCTCGTCATAAAATTAAACGTAGTATCGAAGTCATAGTTCTTGAGGTCTGTGAGTGATTTTGATGGCGAATAATTTTCTCCTACTCTTCTGTGAAAATTATCGCATGCAATTTATCGAAATGAAGCCGAATATAAAAAAGGTATGAGTTCGGTAGAGTTATTGAAAATGATCTTTGAGTAAGTACTTCTTCCGCTAAAATCCAACACTAATCTGGCGAAAAAGCGTAGAGAAAGATTTGTGAAGAAGCTTTGTTACGAATTAATTGGTGAGAAGTCTTTCTGCAAACTGTGAAGGGTTGATGAGTCATCAGCGAGATAGAAATGCGTCGTGAGATGATGAGAAATTAAATCATGAGTTGAAAAATGTCTTGTAAAATTTGAAAATATGGAAAGTGCTCCATGAAAAGTGCATCAGAAAGTCAAATTTATGCAACTTTTAATCAAGGAAGAGTGTTGAAGAATTATTGAGTTGGTTTTGGCAGTTTCTATTAATTAGGAAATGCTTTGTTTTATTTATTTATTTGTTAATTGTGAGTGGGAGAGAGTCCATGGTTGTTGAGATTTTTATTTATGTGATAAATATGAAGTTAGTTTTGAATGGGATTATTAATGGATTTTATTTATTTTAATTTTTTTGATTTATCCCCCATTGTGGCTTTGTTATAGACATTCTTAATGATAAAAAAAAAAAAAAAAAAGAGTTGCACGTTGTTTTTTCCCTTCTATTTTATTTCTCTCATCCTAAAATTCGACATATAAGAGTAATCTCAAATCTAGTATGAAGGGATCGCGAACGATGAAGTTATGCTTCACTTATGGCTTAACACCAGTTAATCTGCATCTGGCTGAGAGGCTTCTGAGAGCGATAAAGGATTCTGTGTATCATAACAGTACATTCTCATGTCTCATCTAAATTCAAAAAATTCAATATAAGTATCATAATACAGTATGAAGGATCGCGAAGCGATAAAGTTATCTTCTTAACACAAGCAACTCGATTAATCGCCATCTGGTGAGAGAATTTCCTGAGGCGATAAAGTTATATATGCCTTATTCACGATTACCGTGTCTCAAACTCAAGACCACTGATTAAGTTAGGAAATAAAAACCCTAACAATTCTAACTATATGTTTGGTAGTTCCCTAACCTCTTTTTTAAGGAAATAAAAAAAATTATAAGAAAATGATTTCTTAAGTTTGGTAGAAAAATATATAAGAAAATCAAATATAAATAAAATTACTTAGAAATTTATATATTTTTCGATTATTTGATTTGTATATCAATGAATTTTAATAAAAAAAAATTATAACAAACAAAAATAATATATCATATTTAACTTCGTTTTTATTTTCCTTTATTTTTTTTCTTTCTTTCTATTTTTCATCTTTATTTTCTTTTTCATTCATCTTCCTTCAACTCTTTTAATCCATTATCCTAACCAAAGTAATAGGAAAAATATTAAAAAAATTTCCTTCACATTTGCTTTTATATTTTTTGCCTCTCATATTTTTCATGTCATTCAAAAAACAGAAAAATGAATTTTGTTTCACCATATAAAATATAAAAAGAAAATCATATATAATCAAATTCCTCAAAAGTTTATATATTTTAAAATTTTTAGTCCTTATAAATGGAGAGACAAAACGGCATAAAATATAAAAGAAAATAAAATATAGTCAAATTCCTCAAATTTTATATATTTTAAAATTTTTGGTCCTAGAGAATCGAATAAAATGAGTTTGAATAAACATGTATAATTAATTTATTAGGTTTGTAAAAATTATTTTTATTTTTCTTGAATCTTTCTTTCCTTGATTCCTTCGCTTTTTACTGCTTTTATTTTCTTTTTAGCATTTTTAGGGTTCGAGAATAGGCGTAATATTTTCATTTTAGTTTAAAGAAAATGATGAAAACAACTTTTACATATTCTCTAAAAAATATTTAAGAGTAATGATTAAATAATCTTTATAAAATTTTAAAAATAATTTTCTAGCTTTGAAAAATAAAATTAATCAGTTGAACTCCATTTTTGACTGTTTTGAGTTATATGAGTTGTGCTTTCATGTTTCAAAACTTTTCACAATATCAATACAGATTATGATTTAGGTTCAACTTCACTTCCAACTAAAGCAAAACCCAATTATTCAAAACAAGAGTGCCTCAGCTCTATCAATCAATGCGTAAATAATATTGATGCCTCACCTCTATTTGACTATCCATTCCTTGGCCACTGCCATGCCATGCCAGCAGCAGCACAGCACAAATCATACATAAGGGAAAGGATAAGATGCGGTATTCCCGTAACTGTTTTGACCTCAACAGTCATGCACATTATATAGTACTTCTTCTTTTAAGCTTTTGGGTCCTCAATGATATAGGAAAAGCGTTTTCTGGGTGCCGGTCGTCCATAAAATAAAATAAAAATGTTAGGTAACTCAATGTAGAAGAATAACCAATTTTCATCTACAGTACAGTTGATTTAAGACATTGGAGTTCAATACAATAGTCATTGATCGTGGCCGATTCGGGTCCCCACATGAGGTTTATCCAACCATTAATCTCAGTGTAAACTGAGCTGACCCGAGTCTTTCAAGAGGTTTATCCAACCATTAATCTCAGAGCCTATTGACATTAATCTCAGTGTAAACTGAACTGAACAAGAGGTTTATCCAACCATTAATCTCAGAGCCTATGCCATTAATCTCCCTGTAAACTGAGCTGATCCGAGTTCCCACTAAAGATTTACTCAACCATTAATCTCGAATTGCGTGTAAGCTCAGTCCTATGACATTAATCTCCCTGTAAACTGAGCCGATCCGAGTTCCCACTAGGGATTTACTCAACCATTAATCTCGAATTGCGTGTAAGCTGAGCTGACCCAACCTCTGTGCAGGCCATCTACGGTTATAAAACAAAAACAAAAAACCAATTTTCTTCCCATCTTACCTGCAATTATCGGCAGAGAGACAAGAGGATACCATCCTGAATCTGACCCTTTCGTGACAAAAATGACATGAATGGAAAATTGATGACAGAAGGTCTGAGGAATTCCGAACCTTCTGTCTGCTTCAGATCACAGGGGTATAATCTTTAATACCTCAATTTCATTTCCCATCAAACACATCCCTTAGATTAGCATTTTATTTAGAGGCCAGTTTAAACTTTAAAAGGAAAAAAAAATAAAAAGATTCATTTCATATACTAGAAGTCACATAAATCTTTACTCATATCTAGGAAGGAATTTAGAACAAATGAAGAAGAAGTAAAAATTCACAAAAACTTACATTGATTCCGAAACCCACCATCCCATCTCTCTCTCTCTCTCTCTCTCTTTGAGGGAATCATAGAAATCTTGTTTTCATGGAACTTGAATTTTCCACAGGACTTCATTAACACCAAAAAAAAAAAAAAAACATAAGAGGTCCCGCTCTTCCATGTCTTTCAGGTATCAGAAGGCACCATCTTCGCCTTCTTTTTCTTCTTCTCTAAAAACGCCTTAAGAAAAGCATCAACAATCTGTTGCTGAGACTCCAGCAACATCTCACTGCGCTTTATCTCCATCTCCATTCGCATTTTCTCGATCTCTCTAGCCAAATCCATCTTCATCTTCTCCATTTTCACAAACCCTTCTCCCAACAACCTAATTGATGACACCATCTCTGAAATTGGGTCTGTCTCTCTCTTAATCCCTCTAACCCCACTTTCCTTCTTCCCAAAACCTAATCTTGTCGACCCAGAACGACAGTTCACAAGCTTGGGATTTGAATCATTATCACCATAATTTCGACCGTTAGGGTTTTTCACCCAGGACCCGTTTCCATTAACGTCGTTACTGAGATTTGAATTAGAATTTCCATCTACCATGCCATAGGTCTTCGACTTAATACCTGAAAGTATCAAATCATCAACACTTTGCATTTTGAGGCGGAATCTTCTCGCTGCATCCATTCTATCACCATCATCGCGGTTGAAATCAAGATTTGCTTTCGCATTCCCGTCACTGTTAATATGAACTTTCGATTTGAGTTCCAGAGATTCCAAATTTGTACCAACCGGTGATTTTACTAGAAACCCACCTCCACCATCAGAAACAAGATTCATGTTGGAATACCCATTCATCGACCCTGGAGGCACTAAACTCCGACCACCAATGGATTTCGAGCGGAATCCGCCTTCTTGGTCAGAACAAGAAATAGGGAAACTTTTCACATGCAATTTTTTACCATCGAAATCAAAATCAGGGTTCGGATCAGAATCTACAATCTGACTGTTATTGGATCCATGTTCCATGGAATCCATACTGGCGAAGAAGATCCAAGACGAGGAAAACCCTCCACCTCCAGGGTAGGCGACGCACCTCTGCTTCTCGGCGCGGTATCGCTGGCGAAGCTTCTCGATCTTGTGGCGGCACTGGACAGATGTCTTGGAGGGCGAGGCGAGGTGGGAGCGAAGAGAGACGGCGGAGGCAACGGCGTCCCAGTCGGCTGCACGGAGGTTGCCGCGGCGGAGAGAGTACCATTTGTCACGGTAGGCATCGATGAGGGCTAGGGTTTCGTCTTGGGTCCAGCAGGGCGCCGGAAACTTGCGAGGAGGAGTAGGAGCAGCAGGAGCGGACATGGGGGTGGTGGTGGAGAGAGAAAAGATGTGGTTGAGGAGGGGGCGATGGAGATGGAGATGGAGATGGAGGTGGTTGGCATGATGGGGGGGTGGAGGTGGGGAAGTGGAGAAAGGTGAGAGAGGAAAAGGGGATTGGTGGAAGGGGGGGATGAGTGGGTAGAGTGGTGCTAGCGTGCGCTGCTTAGCCTGCGCCCATCACCCATCCCCCCATCTCCCCACCACCACCACCTTCCCAACCACTCCGCCACCTTACCCGCTCACACCGTACGGCCGCCCCACCCCTCACCCCCACCCCGACGCTCCTGTGATGGCTGAAAGTGATGTGATCATTCACCTCCTTCCTTCCCTTCCCACTTCCTTTTCAACCCATTCCTCAATCGGATCTGCCCTTTCACCCATCATCCACCTCCCCTCTTTTAAAAATTAAAAAAAAACAAAATTTAAGAAATAAAAATAAAAAATAAAATGTGATAATGTTGTTGTGTGAATTTATTTTTTTATTTTATTTTTACAATTAAATACTTTATTTACATTGGAGTAAAATCTTTCTTTGGGTACTCAAACTCGAGACTTTCATTTCTTATGTTCTTACTTTTTTTGAAATGTTGATTTACCACATAAGTTAGATATGATGGGTGAATGAAACATTATTATTATTATTATTTAATAACTCATGTGAAACATTATTTAAATTCTTTAACCATCAAACATATAAATAAGATAGTTGAGATCTCTTTTAGTTTAACCAGTAATCTTGAATTCGAGTCTTAAAAATATAGTTATATTATGTGGTAGAGTTTATCATTTTTATAGTCCCTTTTTACTCACATAAGGATTAATTTATGTATGGTATGATTTAAAGGCTTCGTGTGTGTATGAACCGGCTCAAGACACCTCGTGATCTAATAAAAAAAATATTTAAATTCTCATTTTTGGATTTGAAAGTTTTATTTTTATGAAAAATAAATGGGTTAATTCATGATCTTGTATAATCCTGTTTGACCCCGTTAAAAGTTTTATATATTTCATTATAAAGATTAAAAATTATATAATTAAAGCATTTTTATAAGAAATATATAATTAAAGCATTAAATAAAGTAATAAACAAATATAAATAATTACAATTTCTTTTTTACAATAACCAAAGATTTCATTAAATCAAATCAAAAGTCAGTACATCACCCAAATGGAGGGTTCACTCATTAATGGCCCGGTTAATCATCTTACATGGACAATAGAGTAGCCAACAAGGCTGTGAAACAAGGTACTTGTGATGGTTTGGTCAAACTTTATAGATATAGCTTCGAGTCCAAGGGGTATCATAGCTTCAAAACTCGTATATTAGATTAACTCGTCTATTAGATTGAAAGAAACATATATTTATATAATGTCAAAAAATTTCTTCATATCCGATATGTTCTACTATCATCAATAATAAGCCCCACACTAGAGTTATGGGTAGAGAGACCTGCTTGACTATTGAAACCAGCACTTGGGAGTGAAACTCAACTTTGATATTCTCCAATCCATTCCTATGGATCCATAAGAGTGCTTCCCTACATCCTAGTGTAAAAGAATATGAACTTTGGAGAAGGTAACGTCATGTATTTTCTTTCCATTTGAAATAAATTTCGTCTACGATCATTTGATTTATGGTTCTTACACATTTGCAGAGTTTTTACTAATTAAGTCTATGTCAGTTGTTCTTCCATGTCTAATCCGAAGTCACTCATTATGGATTGATTTATGTAATATTCATAATTATTCTTGATTAAATTAGTTGGATCTTAAATTAATTAGAATATGAAAGAAATTGGGATAGATTTTAATCCAAATATTAGACATTTGGACTAGTTTTCTTCACCTTCCTATAATTCATTACATGACACTTAAGCAGATGGGATGTGGTCGGGTTTAGAAACGAGAGGAACTGGCCTCATCTAATGCATGGCATTATTTATAATTCCCCAAACCCATTTTATTTAAAAAATTAATTTTCCTTTATATTTAATTTTTGTTTTTTAAGTTTTGTTTTATTATATTAAAATTAATACATTTCATAAAAAAATGAAAATATTATAAATTTTTATAAATTATTTATTAAAAATATTTTTATTATTATTATTTATATTAAAATATAAAATAAAATAATTAAAAAACATTTTTTAAATATAATCGGCGAGAATATATGATATCCAGGGTCGCTCCAGCCGTTTAAATTTGAGAAAAAAATTTGAGCCCTTAAAAATTTGATTAAAGCTTAAATCAATCGTCGCATTAAAAAAACGGGATGGCACAAATAAGCATAAATAAAGTTATGGAATTCTTAATAAACGGTGAGATAGGCTCTGAAAACTTCATCATTTTGTTTTGACTTGGTTAAACTTGTTTTATTGAAATATTTCCGACGAGTTCTTTACTCCAGTATCATCCATATATTAAAATAATAGCGCCGAAACCGAAAAATGTGTCGATGGAGGTGGCGTCGAAGTGGCGAATCTGTCCAGGGGGTTTTGAATTGGTATATTTAAGCAGCTTTTGGAGAAAAAATGAGAGTTCTGAAAATAGCGGTTGATGGCTGCTGATCTACTCGATAGGTATATTTCATTCATGTTGGCGGATTTAATTATATTATTTAATAAAAAACATTGAATTATTAAAATAAGTTGGCACTCTTATTGGAGCAAGCATTTGTTATGGGTCTTGTATTTATTAAGATTCTGAAATGACGTTTGGTATCGTTTGCAGCAGCTACAATTGGAGTGCTTTTTAATAATGCATATGGAGAAGGCTATCTTTTCACAGGGAAGAAATCGCCATTCATAGAAATTGTTTTATTGAGTCAGGCTATACTAGAGATGAGTTATTTCATACTTGTGCTTAACTAGAATTTTTTTTTTTTTTTTTTTTTTTTTTTTTTTTTTTGTGAAAAAAAGACTATGAATAAGAAAACTTTCACATAGGATTAAAAAATAAGCCACAATAATCAACAAAACCGAATTTTATAATGTCTCTAGGAAAATTTGAGCAACAAATATTAGGATTATTATTTTTTCCTATAAATATAACAATTCTAAATATTTAGATCTTGAGAAAGTCTACAAATATCCTCAATTAGTTATTTAATTATATAGGTGAATTACTTCTTCTATTATAACAATTTATAATTACTTTGAAATCTTCTTGATACCAAAATTGGCTTAGTTTGCAAATTACAAGCTAAAATATAAATACTCTTAAAGCGCATGCCGTGATAATAATCGATATATTGCCTAAATGTCAACTTCTTGCTATTTTAATAATTCCATTAGAGTCTTTAATGACTCAACCTGAAGCACTTATATTATTAATTATTGAAATAAATTTAATTTGAATTTTCCATTAATTGGAGGAATTCATTGAATCCATTTTTCAATTTTAATAGGGGCAATATGTCCTTCATTGCTAAGATAAGTATCATTCATAAACTCATGAAGATTTTGAAACGTTGAGGTAGTTTTCTCGATAAATAGAAAAAGTTAAAATAAATATAAATAGCTTTAAATTGGAACCCAAACATTTTTAAAAACATGGGAACAACTTAATCGAAACGGAGTTAGTACAAGAACTCCACCAAAGCCCACCAATTAGTTGCTAACTCTTTGTCTCAAACTACGAGGATCTGTTTGATACTGATTCTCAAAAACAGAAACAGTTTTCTAAAATTATAACATGTTTGAATAGACTTCAGAAAGAAAATAGTTTTCATATAATTTATCATCAACTCACAGAATTATTGGTTGTTAAATATTGCTGCTGCCGCCTTGATTGTATCCTTCTTTAACAGCTGTAACTGCTCTTCCCGCCTCCTGTCTGTGGTTCTTGCAGTTGTAAAAGTAAACCACAAACACCAGCCATTTGAAGATATTCCCCAGACAAACCAACCCAACATATAAAGATGTGATTCCAATTCCATTTCCTCCTTCACTCCACCCCATATACAGGCATGATCCTCTTAAAGCATAGCTCAAAACAAAGAGAATGAGCATGAAGAAATAACCGAATTTCCTGCTACCTCTGCTATGATATGACGAAAGCACTAGTGCTACATCCCCATGTTTCTCTTCCAACACTGAGATCACAATGCTCATGTTCCATAGAATACTCCATTCCACTGATTTTATCAATAAAGGTATGAATAGTACCACAAATATTGTCATTACAAAGAACACTTTGATTGAGAACATAAATATAACTTCTGCCAGAGAAATCAGACCAAGGAAAACAAAAGAAGCCACCACGAAAGTGTAGATGGATGTGATGAGAGGCCCCTTAAACCTTGTTTCTTTGATGGGTCTGCATAACATGTCCATTAGATTCATGGGGGTTTCTCCCTTGTAGATGACTGATGCAGAATCCACAATTGCCACTGTGTTGAGGAAGTCCAAGAAATGGAGGACTCCAAGATATATGAACCCCAGGAGGAAGAGTTTAGGGGAGACCTCCCCGATCGCTTTTTCGATCAGCCCGAGCCACGTCTCGCGGAAGTCGAAGTACTTGGTGGGATAAAGAGTTTGTGTCAAGATCTTTGATGTTTGAATGAGGGTCTGCTGAATGATGAAATCGTTTATGAGCATGAAGGAGAACAAAGGGAGGGAAGTGAGGAAGGAGAAGAGAATGAAATTGGGGTTTCTGTAGGGGATTGTCAGGGCTTCCTTGATCATCCCAAAGAAAGACTGCTTCTCTTTCATCATCATCGTCCCGGTATCCACAAGTCTTCTTTTGAATTTCAGTCTATAACCTGATCTGAGAGAAGCTGTTTTTGCGTATTGTGGGGATGGTAGACTTGGAATGTCATGACTTAATGGTTGACCGGCTTTGATCCCATACCTATGAAGACTATGATAACGAGAGAATTCTATCCATCGGTTTGTTCGACTATAACCTTCGATCCCATGCCTATGAAGACTTTTTTTTAACGGTTCTGATTGACATCTCATGATCTGCTCCCTGGGAGAAGACAACATTAAATGTGTAGATGGCAGGGGAGAAATGGTAATAGAAACTTTTGTAAGAGATTTAATGTCTGTTTGCTTGGTTTCTGTAAAAGGTTTACGATATGTTGGGTTTATGTTTTTGAAAATTATTTTTGAAAATAGTTTTTAAAAACACTGAGAACACTATTTTAGTGTTATCTGAAATTTGTTTTTGTTCTCTGAATTGAGTTTTTTCATTTTTGTGTTTTCAAAAAAAAAAAAAAAAGAATCAAACATGCTCTTTTTGTTTTCGAGAACAAAAAAACATTTTAAAAAAAATTACCAAATAAGCCCTTAGTACGTACAGGGTCCAAACTCCATGGCAAGACTCAGGCAAAGATCCGTGGACAATAGAACCTGTTTATCGAGCTCACCAGTCAGCTTCCTTCGCCGTCCCTGGCAAAAGCTCGGCAGGCTTGGATCCATAGAAGAGTCTGTCAAGCAGGGTAGATAAGCTACAAAGGCTACGGTTGTAAAAATGATGTGAAGGAAATAAACCAGGATCAACATCTCTTCAACTACAATCATATTACCAAGCAAATTGCATAGTTTAGAATAAAATTCTATGTTCCAGCACAAAATCACATCATACTTGGACATGACGAAAAAAAAAAACAATACAAAATGGAACTGAGCAATACATTTCCAACAGCGTTATATCAAAACTCAAAATTCTTTTATGGTAGAAACATCTTTTTGCCCTTTGTGAAAACCGCTAGCAGATCTCATTCTTTTCCTTCTTAACCTCTCTGCTATGGCAAATGCCAACTCTAGTGATTGTGATGCATTGAGCCTTGGATCACAGTGTGTGTGGTAGCGGGAGTTCAAGTCATCGAAAGTCACTGTTTTCGACCCTCCAATGCACTCTGTTACATTCTGCCCAGTCATTTCGAGATGAACTCCTCCTGGGTGGCTCCCTTCTTGATCATGAACATCAAAGAAAGCTCGCAATTCTGACTGAAAGAGAGGAAAAAGCATGTCAATGAATAATACCCAAATTGTAAAATGAGCCGTGTTCATCGATAGATAAGATCTTGGCTTCATTGATAGAGCTCTTACCCTTATAGAATCAAAAGATCGCGTCTTCAGACCACATGGAGCCTTGATCGTGTTCCCATGCATAGGATCACTGACCCATGTGACAATAAGCCCAGCCTGGCGCACAGCTCTTATCAAAAGAGGGAGCTTTACGCGCATGTTATCAGCTCCCATTCGAGTGATTATTGCCAATCTTCCAGGTTTATTGTGAGGATTTAGAATGTCACATAGTTTTACAAGCTGCTTTGGATCCATCTTGTCACTCACCTGCATGTTAAAGTTCAGAACTTGAAAAACTGAAGGGCAAATACAATTTAAAATCAACAGAAAACTACTTTTTTTTTTTTTGTAAAGACAAAAAGAGCAGTATATTGAAGCAAAAAAGAGCTTGGACACCCCAAGCCCATACAGGGAGTATATAGGGGTGTCAAGACTGTACAGCAGGGAGGGACATAAAGAAAACCTACCACCCCAAAAAACTAGTCCCTTTGAGAATACACAAAAGAATTCTAGCCAATGAACACTCCACGTTAGGGATTAACCCTGCCCAAGAAATTAAAGCACTAACAAAGGATAGTTTCATTCTGTTTGGGGAGAAAACCACATCCTCAAAAACAACTCTATTTCTCTCTCTCCAAATAGCCCATGTTAAACTGAGTGGTGTCGCCATCCACACTTTTTTGGCTTTCTTCTTGATTGGAAAGCAAGACCATCTTGACAACACCTCTTTTAGCAAATAAGGGCAAACCCACTGAAATCCGAGTATGGACAACAAGGCTGCCCACATTCCCCAAACCACAGGGCAATGAATAAGAAGGTGATCCAAATCTTCCTCAGCCTTCTTACACAAAGGGCGCTTGCTTGGCATTTGATAACCCCTTTTTTTTAATTGCTCCATAGTCAAGGCTTTACCCCCACCAAGCTTCTCATGCAAAAAAACACACTTTGGGAGGTACACAACCGTTCCATTGTACTTTCAACGGGACTGACTTGAGGTTCCCACTCTCTAGTAGCTTGAAGTTGGCTTTTATTGAGAAGATTCCATTTTTATCCCCCTTCCAAAGCAATCTGTCTCTTTCCAACTAATTAATTTTTTTTCGACTGATTAGATTTATGAAGTTTTGAAATTCATCCATTTCCCAATCATTGAAAGATCTTGAAAATCTTGGATTCCAAGTCCCTTCCCTTCTTGTGGTATCCCATACCTCCATCACCATTGCCCTTTTTGATCCAGCCAAAGCATACAGGGAGGGGAACATCACTCTCAAGGGTCTTTCACACCACAAGTCATCCCATAATTTAACTCTACTACCATCCCTAATAACAAAATAGCAATCATGTCTCGAATTTTCATTGCATTGCGATATCCTTCCAAAGGCGTCATTTGCCCATTATGGCTCTTTTGTGAACCAACCCCCCTTCTTCAATATGATATTTTAGGGTTATAACCTTTTTCCACATAGGGTTGTCCTCGATTGCAAACTTCCATGCCCATTTGCCCAGCAAGGCCTTATTTAGCGTAGCTAAGCTTCGAATGCCTAGTCCTCCTTTCTCCTTGCTAAGGCACATGGCATCCCAACTAACCAAGTGAATTTTCCTCTCTAGGTTTCCACCACCCCACAGGGAAGGCCTGCAGATTTTCTCGATCTAGACTTGACTCCTTAGGCCCGAATGGAATAGGGACATAATGTAAATAGGCAAGTTTGACATTATGCTTCGTTTGAGAGTAGAATCTTCCTCCTTTGATATGTCGTCTCTTCCCGAATGGCAAGCCTTTTCTAAATCTCATTCACCCATCCCTGCTTGAAATAGAATTACAACGCATTCCCAAATGAAGACCCAAGTAGGTTGTCGATAAGGACCCTGTTTTACATCCCAACTCCAAAGCTAGCTCGTCTAAATTCTCCACTCCTCCCACCACCAAAACAGTGCTTTTCTCCAGATTGATTCTCAACCTTGAGATTGCTTCAAACCATAGAAGAATTCAACTGAGATGGACCATCTCCTCGAGAAGAGTCTCTCTGAAACAAGGGTATAAATCATGAGCAACGAGTGGGTAATATGCATCTGCAATGTCATTTCTATTAAATTTGATACGTAACGTCGAGAAACCAGAATGACCTTCTCACATTAGGTTAGAAGGCTTCCATTCCCAAAACAAAGAGGTATGGGGAGAGGGGATCGCCTTTGCCTCTCGACCCTCTCTGAAGACTACGAAAAAATCATACGGACCATTGATCAAGGCGAAAAGAAATTGTTGAAATACACCACGTTATCCATCTCACCCACATTTTTGTCTCGAAACCCGTCTTGAAGCACTCCTAAAGAAAGTTCGATTGATGTGGTCATAGAGGCTTTTCAATGTCGATTTGCATAAAATCCCTTTTTCCTTCTTTTTTATCATGGAATCTATCACCTCGTGCGATTAAAGAGAGGCATCGAGTCTGTCCCCTCTGAAAGCATTTTAGGCTTTATTAATCAAGCATCCCATCACCCCTTTTAATCTATTTGCTAGGACTTTAGCTAAGAGTTTGTATAGACTTCCCACCAGGCTAATGGGCCTGAAGTCCTTCAAGTCCTTCGCCCCTCTTTTTTTTCGGAATCATGACTATAAAGGTGGTGTTTAAGCTTCTTACGAATCTTCCAATTTCGTAGAACTCCCGGAACATTCTCAACACCTCCTCCTTAACCCTTTGTCGGTGAGCGCGCCAAAAAGCTACGATGAAGCCATCGAAGCCCCGAGAGCCTTGTAGCCATTCAGCTCCCACGAATGAGCAAACTTCTACCTACGGAAGGTAGCTCAATCTTAAGGCCTCAAGCGATAATCTTGAGAGCAAATGATCCATCGGTAGCTCTCGATCGAGTCGAAAGAAGAGTTTTAAAGCATTTACTACATTTGATCTTAAAACCTTGTCCTCAGTAGCCCCGAGCACCATTTATCCTCGACCTTACGATTTGATTTCTTCTCCTGTGATAATTAGCCATCTACAGCAGAAAGTACCACAGTATTCTTGTCCCGCTTGCTGAGCCTATTTCCCTAGATGCTGCCTCGGAAGGTTTCCTCCATAAACCCGACCTTGCTGAAAGCCTCACAAAGATTTGCCACTTTTTCGATTCATTTTTAACGAAAGGGTCTTTGGACTTGTGTGTCAGTGGAGGCCACCTTCATCAAAGCTTCCTTTTTCCTTGCATCCACCCTCCCAAAGACCTCTCTATTCCACTGTCTAAGTCTTGCTTTGAGAGCGTTAAGCTTTTTAGTTGAAACATAACCGCCAGAACCTCTTACTTCGATACTTTGCCACCATTCATTGATGAGATTCTTAAAACCGTTTGCCTTTAACCACATATTTTCGAACCTACTATTTCGATATTTTGGCTGTGTTGACTCTTTGGATATGAACAACAGCATGCTAGAGCCTCCAATTTATCATGTTCTATTCTCTAGGCATAAACAAATTAAAGTGCAACAACACATGTTCATGATGAAAAGAAGTAAGTAGTTACAAGATTCATGCACATTAATTATTAATAAAAAGTGACTTAGGCATGTTTATTTCATAAAAATTTGATGTCTATATAATCCAAGGATTGAATTCTTATTTTGACCAAACAGTAAAAGATGATATTATGGTGCAAAAAACACCTTCCTCTCTCCATTCAGAAGCAAAGGAAATGATCCAAAAGACAACCATGAACCTTATAGAGAGCACTAGCATATTTTTTTTAGCAACCAAATGCAGCATGTTTGTCAAATACTACATTTTAGTGAGCTCAACGAGGTCCACCGGCAAGACAAGAAAAACATCATGCCACGTAAGGTGTCACAGTCTCACAGAGATTTTTTCAAGATGGAAACAGACATTTACCTTTATACCAAGAGGATTAGAAATGCCACGGAGGAATTCAACATGTGCACCATCCAACTGCCGTGTTCTCTCACCTACCCAAAGCATATGAGCAGAGCAGTCATAGAAGAGGCCAGTTGTTGAATCCTGTCTAGTCAGAGCTTGCTCGTATGGCAAATGAAGGCACTCATGAGATGTCCAGAACTCAATTGTGTTCATGACAGGATGATCAGTTGTAAGCCCAGCAGCAGCCATGAAACCCAGAGCATCATCTACTCTCTGTGCAAGTTCCATGTATCTGTCTCAGCCAGGTTAGATTCATCAGCAAGTTACAGCAGAGTATCTGCCTAGTGATTCAGTGAATGTACCAAGCTTGACTTTTAAATCACAAATCACCACGAAGTTCTAATCTATCTGCTTGCAGTTAGAAAATACTGGAAACAGGTTACTGACAAATTGCATGCGCTTTGCATAGCAAGGTTCCAAAGAAAAAAAAAGAAATTAATTTGATGAATTTGGAGAATCTGGTTGTACCCTCTTGGTTTAGATAACTGAAGCTAATTTAATTGGATACTTTGGAAATGCAAGCAGAAAGCATAGTTTTACAAAGGCGCAAAGGCCTCTTGGAGCCTTGAGATACAAAGCTTACCTAAGCCGCGGGCTTTTGCAAGTGAAATATGACCTTGGATGCACATCAATCTTATAAAATATTATTCAAAATATGATTACATTAATAAAAAAATTAAAGATTCCTAATATTTAAAGAAAATTCAATGGAAAAAATAGTGAAATTATATAAATTTCAATATATAATTAGAAAATTTCAAGAATAAAAGTGTTTTAAAAAGAAATTATAGTCTATAAAACGTGCCTCTTCAGTAAGGCACATGTCTTGGAAGATGAGGCGCTACAAGTAAGGAGTGGTTGTGCCTTGAGCCTAAACACGCCTTTTAAAACTATGGCAGAAAGTTCTGAAATTAGGTGTCGTCGACCCAAAAAAAAATAAAAACACTTGTGATTCACAAATCAAGAAGTTAAATTTGGAAAAAATGAGCATTGCCAATGTATGGCGCGGTTGAATATAGGAAATCATACCAGAAACATAGCATGAAGTCATGATAAACTTCAAATGATATATACCTGTCACCTTGCTCCCTGTTCTGTACGAAGTCAAGATTCCACTGTGAGACTCTCTGCATGGCAGCATAACCACCAGTGGCAAAAGCTCTAAGGAGATTTAATGTGCCAACAGATTGAAGGTAGGCTCTGATTAACCTTTGAGGATCAGGTATTCTAGATTTCTCATCAAAAGCATCACTATTGATATTGTCTCCCCTATAACTTGGGAGCTTTACCCCATCTTTAACCTCAAAAGGATCTGACCTAGGTTTCGCAAATTGGCCTGCCATCCTTCCTACCTGTAATATAAATTGTACAAACAAAAAAAAGAAAAGGAAAATATGATTGACTGTACAAAAGACTCCAAACTTATTATCACTAAATACACAGAAGGGAAGATATGCTAAAAAGCCTAATCAGGCGGTACAATCTGAAGATGGCAACCAAGCTAAACCCTAGCAAGCAATTTCTTCTCTTTTCTTGCCTATAAAAAAATGAAAATTTCTCTTTTCTTAGTAGTTTTGGAGAACCAAACATAACCTAGAAGCCTATTAGGGAGTGATTCAAGTAGGCGCTTCTAAGTTTTTTCGGCTAAAAATTTTTATCCTAAAAATCACTGCCAAACAGTCTCTAATCCTCCTCCTATTTTTCTTTCCACCTTTTTACATGATTCAAACACACCCTTAATTAATTCAAATTCCAGAGCATCGAACTTCTAAATGGAAAGGTCGAAGTCGAACCATGATGACTGGCATTTGACCGCCGAAAGTAAGAACAACACCCATCTGCAACAAAACCCTAAACGTGTCCCTAATATTAGTCCCATTGAACTCTTTAAAACTCTCGGCACAGTCCCCACCCTGAAGCAGAAAAGCCTTGCCGACGGCGGCATCGGCCAGCCGCTCCTCCAGGTTCCGAGCCTCGCCGGCGAACACCAAGGGGGGGAATGACTCGAGGGTCTTCAGCACCGATTCCAGCTCCACCGGGTCCGGATACTCCGGGAGCTGTTGGGCTTTCTTCGTTTTCCAGGATCCGGGGCTCCAATTAGGAAACCGGACGTCGACGGAGGCCGAAACGGGCCTGAACTTTAGAGTGTGAGTGGTGGGGAGGTGTCGGAGTTTGGGGGAGAGACGGCGCAGAGATGGCGGCGTAGGGGCGGCGAGATGGGCAGTGCCTGTGAACGCCATGGGAGTGACGCGGTGGGGTGGACTGGAGATATTTTGCTATGGGGGTAGACCGTAGACGACAGAGGAAAGTTAGCGAGGGTTTAACGTACAGTGAAGAGAATCATAGATTGATCGATGATCCGGGGATTTCTTCTCATATTTGGCGATTTTAATTTTATTTTATTTTTTGAAAGATGGCGATTTTAATATTAATGTTTGAAAATGAATAAAGACTTTTTATTTTTGTCTGGTTTTCTTTTATTATTTTAAATTTTATATCGATCACCAGTCACCAGTCACACCAGTCAAGGCCTCAAAGCCGACCTGACAATTTGTCCTTCCACTGGTTCGTTGTTCCTCGGACTCCAGTTAAAATAAAATATGCTCATCATGCCTCGCTGTAGAGTTTTCAACGATTAAAATATGCGGGGAGAGGGGGTCCGAGTGACCGAGTCCTAGTGGGTGGGGACACATTTTACTGCATTAGTGTTTAGCTTTCAAAAAAGAAAAATAAAATTAAAATAAAATATAATAGATTAAAAAATCATAATTGGAAAAGATTATATAATATATTTAGATAACAAATTAATTTTTAACATGTTAAAAATTTTAAAATAATTTCATAGATTCAGTAACACTTATATATTAATAAATAAATATAAAATATATAATCAGTAAAATAAATTCTCAATTCTCAATTTGTTTTAATAAAATAAAATAAACTAATATATTTTCAAATAAAATGACAAATCTTTTTTAAAAATTACTTAAATCAAAGATAATTTGGTTGCACAATCAAAGAAGTTTGTGTAAACTTTTTTTTTTTAATTGCGTTATTGATTGTGTTTGGGATTAATTGGAAACTCCAAGAACCAAATTGAATCCAGTCCCTGAAATGAGATGCTCGGTTCAATCTGATTTTTAAAAGCTAAGGTTCAGTATCGTACTAATAAAATTAATCGATCAAACTAATCAAGATTGTGCCAAACTTGGGAATGGAAAAATTGAGTTAGGTTAACCCACCCAGAAAAGAGCATTCAAGGCCTTGAAGGTTCAAACTGCTGAATCTTACAAAATAGCCAAAAACCAATTGCTAAGCTAAGCTGAGACGGATGAAACAAAGCTTCGAGTCACAATTGAACAATTGCATTAGGAATTCAGAAACAAAAATAGTAATTGGAGTAGCATTATAAGGTTACAATTGAGCAGATCGAGCAAGTTCAAATTGACCTAACATGATGAAACCTATTAGTCTGAAAGCACCATAAAGAGCAACAAATGTGTCCACAAACCACCTAATTGACACCAACAATTAAAATTGCCTTGGGCTTCATGACCCCATAGCAAGAATAAAGAACTCGCTAAACTATTAGCAAGGAACTAGCTAATCCATACCATGAAGTTACAAACGTTGTGCTTGTGAACCAACCCCCCAAACCAAAATAGGCAATACACAAATATAGATAAAGAAGGGTACAAAAGATCACACCATTCACTGGCCCTACAATGTGCCCAAGCTCAATGTTAACTTAGACTCAACAATGAAATAACTAAATACTACTAAAAGAATGGAAACGCTCGAACCAATACAACAATTGCCTAAAATATGCGGTTGCTCATTGCCTCTATAAGACCTAAAATTAAATCTATATGCACTATATATCACTACCTATAGCAAGGTCGGGTACTTGGCATCCAGAAACTCCTTCAGGGTCCTAGCAGCTTTCTGACCACCCATTAATTCAGCTAGCTTCTCTACAGGAAGGAAGGCAAGTTCTGCCAAGCTTTTACAGCCATCCATTATAGCCCTGTAGTTAGAGTCTGTCACACCGGGCAGCCGTCTCAAAAACTCCACCGCACTTGTGTTGTAATTTTCAGCTCTGTAAATGAACAAAACAATCAACCACAAAATTCATATACTAATGAACCCATTAGACAACTTGAGTTTTCCCAGTAAAACTTGTTCCTTTAGAAAATGCCGCTAATAAGACTATTGTTCGATTCTTGCACCATCTAAAAACATAAGCTGAAAACTTTGGGCTATGAAGACCTGGAAAATTAAGGTTTGTACCTCACATCATTTTCCACAATACCCTCTTCAGAGGGGACACCCACTCTGATTGCCTTCACTTCATCAGGCTCATCCTGATTTGCCTTGAGTGATGCAAATATTTCTGCAGTTGCATGCAAACTGCGAGACCAGACAATGCGCAGGCGGGGGAAATGTAGAACAAGCAATGATAGCTTGGATATAATGCTATTTGGTGTGACGTCATCACCAATTTCACTTGCAGACTACAAACACAAACCGATAAGTCAAAACTGGTAAAGCTAAAAGCTTTAAGCCTGCCCTGATGGAAATCTTTTATTAAGAATCAATGATAAATCACCTGAAATGAAAAGCTTTTGTCTTGTGAAAACTCAATCAGAAGCACTGGTATTCTATAATACCGTACCATGGTTTCCACTTGATTGTATAGGCGGCCTGATGCAAAGCTTCCAAAAAGATCTTGGATACTCTTCCTCTCTACGCAAATTAGAGGAGAGAGGATATAATCCCCAACTTCCAAGGTAATTGGTATAATGCGCATGCCCTTCTGGTGAAGAACATTTGGAAGGCTGCTCATGAACTCCCTCATATCAACTATGACCTAAAAAAAAATCTGATCTTGTTGAAGGAAATGTATCTCCAAAATGTTAAAAGAATCATCATTCATAGAATTCAGAACATCACCTACCTGCATTTCTTTCTCCACTTCCTTTCTTCCACCAGCCTTTCTAGTTATTGAGTTTTGGGAAGTAATAGCTTGTGGTTCCGCTGAAGAATTCAATCGCAGGCCACGCACATCCTGATTCAAGCGCAGGTGACACCAACACCCAAAAAAAAAAGAACTATATGAGTACTGAACAATGATCGTATGGATAAAGATCCAGATTAAGTTGGCCTCCAGTTATTATATGCAAAACTAAAGCTCAATAAATGATGCTACATGTTCTGTGAAGGTAGTAGGAATATTGACCCAAACAATTTATTTATTATAGGTCACCTGATGCCTTTTCAAACACAGATTGCAATAACACCTTTTCTTCCCCAGTTTTTGGCAGCATTACAATCAGGACCCAGAAGAAAATTGGAGTATATGCAATTAGTCGGATAGTGTAAGAGCAGCTTGGGAATTTCTTCATGGAAAAGTTTTCATTTGACGAGGGGATCATCCAAAAACCAACCATTTGAATGGATTACTATGGAGAAAATATGTAGTTAATCTTGCTTCAACATTGAAAGACCGAGACATATGGCTAGCTGAACTTCAAGCATTGATGCAAGGTTGGGACCGTGATGGATGATCTAGAAGTTTTGGTAAGTCAAAATATGGGTTTGGGGTAGTTTTCTAGGGCCAAAACAGGTTATGGACGAGTTTATGAGATTTTCTAAGTTTTAGTAGTATGGAACAAGATATGGAAAGTTTTGGATAAAGGTTGAAAAATTGGTTATGGAAAGTTTAAAGAGAAGATGAGATGGTGAGGAGAGTAGAGTTTGCACAAGAGTGGTTACTTACCGGGTTAATGAAACGATCCACATAAGATAGACGAAGGAAGGCAATCTACAATCAATCCATAGATGCTGATTGATAAGCCGGACAAAGACTGCGCCACCAAGGAATCCACCTAGGCATGAAAATCCACGGTAACTCGTCTCAAGTAATCCACCAAGAGATAAGAGAACAAGAGAGGAATCCTTAAAAAAAGAGAACTACAGAGAACTCTTGAAATAAATATTATTAATGTTTGTAAAGACATTAGAGGGGTATATATAGTCTCATACTTTCTAAATCAAATAAACAACTTCTACTTTAACTAGGAAAAGAAACTTTCTAAATTACAAAAACAACTCAGAAAACTCACAAAATAAATAAAGTAAATCTTCCTAAAAGGGAGAGAATAAAATATTGGAGCAAAATCTTTCTAAAAGGATGAAATAAAATATTAGACAAATCTTTAAAAAAAGAAATACGTGAGAATCATGAAACAAATCCTCAAAGATCGCTGCGGCAAATCTTTCTAAAATCATTATAGCGCTCCACGTCGGTTGTCCAAGTCGACCACGTTTTTGCCTTCGAGGCGAATGAGTCCGGAACACGTGTATTGATGCGTCTTGACCTCACAATCCAATTCTTCAATATTAGGGCTAATTCGAATGTTCGATGTGTTTATAGAAGCTCCTGCATCAATCCCCATGGTAGGAAAAAAAGAGCTTTGCCTCGAAGTCTTCACCGTGATAAGCCCTCAAGTCTTCACTTAGTGATAAGCCCTCGAGTCATGACATTGAACATTGGAGAAATTCGTATTAGTCCTTAGCGCTTGGGCGGTACTCCCCAATTTCTCTATAATCTTGGGAATGGCCATCTACCCTTGGCAGAGCTTTCAAGAAACTTTCTGGTAAAAACCTATCCTTGCGAAGTGTACCCAGAGCCAATTCGCCAACCTCAAACTCAACATACTTACGGCGTCTGTTGCTTGTTCCACATATTTGGCATTCTTCTTCTCAATCTTCAAAACTTCTTGAGCAACTTCTTGATCTCTTGGGCTCTAACTTCCAACATCTCCACTAAATTGTTGAATAGTCGGATGGGTGCTAATTCCATGGAGTCCCGATCGGTTGTAGTCCATAGACTACCTCAAATGGGCTTTTCCAAGCGGGTTCTATGCATGTGGACCTATTGTGGCGAGCTCAATTTGGGTGAATCAAATCCCATTGTTTCACATTCTTTCCACACTTAGCTCCTTAGCAAATTTCCCAAGCTTCTATTAGTAACCGGTTTTGACCATCGGTGCGGGGTGATAAAGTGCGAGCCAATTAAAGAAGTCGAGTTTCCTCCAGAGTTCTCCAAAGTGACTAAGAAACTTAGAGTCTCGATCTGAAACCGTAGTCTTGGGAATACCATGTAGACGCTGTAATCTCTTTGAGGTCTGAGTCGGCAACATGCGAAGCATCATTAGACTTGTTGTGAATTACAAAGTGAGCCATCTTTGAAAACACAATCAGCGACCACGAGGAATCGAATCTTTGTTTCTTTGTGTTAAGGTATTAATCCACAAAACAAAATTGAAACACTATCACTCCCATGACATATTTGGAATTGGCTATGGTGTATATAGTCCCGCACATTATTTCCATGAGTTTTAGCCATCATGCACACACCACACTTCTTGACAAATCTAGCAATGTCTTTCTCTAGCTTAAGCGAAAGAGTTTATTCACTAGAGCTAAGGTTTTTGCTTCACGAAGTGTCCTCCTAATGTTCCACCATGCAACTCATCCCGGGAATACTCAATCTCGAGGAACCAAGGCGGGATCATAAGTGTTTCCTTTAAAGAAAACCATCCATTCTTACAACACCCTTGAAGGCTTGTCGGGCGCATACCTTCGAGGATATCACCAAAATCGGCATCCTCCTCGATATAGTTCTTTCAACACATCGCATCCAAACTACTTGGACATGGAAGTCACTGGGCATATCTCTACTCAAGGCATCTGCAAACAACGTTATGAACACGCACATGCTTGATTGTGAAGTTGTATGCTTGTAAGAATTCCCACCCGTGGCATGTCTTTGATTCAACTTGTCTTTGGTGGTTGATGTGATTATAGTGCTTCATGATGAAAGCACGAATGGCTTGTAAAGCAAGTATTGACTCAAATGAAATAAAGCTCTCTAGATAGCATAAGAACTCCTTGTCATAGGTGGAGTACTTCCTTTTTGCTTCATTTAACTTCTCACTAAAAGAAAGCTGATGCAGGTCTTCCTTCTTGACTAAGAACTGACCTGATCAAACTTGAGATGCATCACTTTGCGCCGAAGACTTTGTTAAAATCGGTGGAAATAAACATGGGGCTTCGGTTACTTTCTTCTTAATCAACTCGAAGCTTTCTTGGCAGCACTAGTCCACTTAGTTTGTCTCCCTTTAAGCATTCGGTTCACGGGAGCCATTTATAGAGCTAAATCCACGAATAAATCTCCTATAAAGAGACTGGCCATAGAAAACTTCTCACATCATGGATCGAGCTAGGAGTTGGCCAATTCGTAATCGCCTCTATCTTGCTTCGGTCCATCTCAATTCCATCTTTAGTAACCACATAACCAAGAAATATGATTTTGTCGGCATAGAAGTCACACTTCTTCAAGTTGGCAAATAATCGTTGCTCCCTTAGAATAGAGAACAATTGCCTCAGATGCTCCAAGTGCTCCATCGAATTCTTGCTATAGATCAAAATATCATCAAGTATACCACCACAAAATTTCAATGCATGGCTTAAGGATATGATTCATAAACCTCATAAAGTGCTAGGGGCGTGGATAGTCGAATGGCATCACCATCCTGCTCATAGAGTCCATCTCCAGTTTTAAAAGGCCGTCTTCCATTCATCTCCTTCCCTCATACGAATTTGATAGTATCCACTCCTCAAATCGATCTTCGAAAAAGATGGACGCACCATAAAGTTGATCGGTAATCATCGAGTCTTGGAATAGGAGAATCGATATTCAATAGTAATCTTGTTGGTATCTCACTATCCAACACACATCCTCTGAATCCGTCCTTCTTTGGTACTAGCAGGCGGGAAGTACTGGGAGCTCTTACTCTCTCGAATAAGCCCTTTGTTGAGCAACTCATCAACTTGCCTTGTATAGCTCTTCATGTTCTTTAGGACTCATCTTATGGTAGGTTTATTGGGCTAAAGCAGAGAGCACAGTAGAATTTGTTGATGTTGAATATCTCTCATAGAGCTGACCCATGTGGAATCTCTCGGTACTACATCAACCAAATTACGCCGAGAATTGGCACTCTTCTTTGGGATCTCCTTCTCACTTTCGGTTTCTTCAATAGCAACCAAAGGCCATCACATCTGAACCCATTTCGATTTCTTTCTCAACTCAGTTTGACAGAAAAGTGCGCTCTGTGGTTTGGAGAGGTGGGCTTGATGGAGATTTCAACGGTGCTAAAACAATTTTGTGCCCATCCTTGCGAATGTGTAAAGTGTTCTTAAACCATCATAAATGACCTTCCTATCCATATTGCCATGGCCTCCCCAGTAGCAGAAGTGACAAACATCCATTGGAACAACACACACCATATTCGTCTGGTAGTGCTTTCCAATTGTAAAGAGACAAAGCACACATGCGCTTTACCTTGATATCACTACCCTCTTGAAACAAGCCTAAGTTTGTAGAGTTTGGATAATGGATCCATCTTCAAATCAAGCTTTTGCACCATCTCCCGAGGAAAACACAATTCTCGAAGCTCCCACTATCAATAATAACCCGAGCAAACCACGTCCTTAGATGTGCACTTTGTGTGAAGAAAGACATTGGACCCTTGGTAATTCTCTCGCTCTTGACTACCCACATCTTAAGACTCTTTGAGCAACTAAGGAAGTCCATGAGGTGGGAACCTCAGTAAGCTCATCCTTGCTTATCTTCATGGTCAAATTCAATTGCCTCTTCGACGTCTTCTTCCTCGACTTCATGATATTCTTCAACTAGGGCAACCACTCGATCGGTTAGGACATTCGAAGCTATATGCAAATCAGTGGCATTTCTGACCTTGCTTTACTTGAAGGTTTTTAGATTGGTTTAACACTAGGACCCCCTTGAAGTCAGATATTGAAATAAATCCTTCTTTAATCCGATTTGTAGTAAAACCTCCATACTTGTTTAGAGCCTCGAACTTTTAAGGCCCGGCTTTATCACATCTTGAAGAAGTGTTATATGGTGCGCAATTGAACACGATTTAGAAATTTGAGACACCGAGCCGACCAAGGTAGCGGGCCAACGGTATTTGCTCCTCGACCTGCTACCAAGTCTCCTTTAATCATCAAATTTTTCAAACTCCGCGGTCTCCTCCACAGTCAGATTATGGCTGCTTGAGTCGGAATTTTGAGAAGATATCTTGGCGATAGTGGAAGGAAGATACTTTCTTTTAGTTCTTTCTTCATCTTTTCCAAGTTTCAATCCTCTTCTTGTCATCTTTACGTTGCCTCTTTAAAATTTTCCCGAAAAACTTGTTCTTGCGCATCTTGATAGCCACCAACTTCACCTTTTGCCGCTCTAGGAGATCACAATATTCAAAGACACGTTCGACGGTATTAAGCCAATCGAAGTCATCGGCATGCATTCTTCCTTAGAATTCGAAATCGACTTTGGATTGAATGCGGAACTTTCATCATTATTACGTTTCTCATAGTAATCATCATGTGATTGTCGATCTTCATACCTTCCTCCTTAATCATATTCTCTTGAATGCTTGTCTTTAGGCTTCTTGTGCCTCAGTAATTCGAACTTGGCTGGGCGGCACGGAGTTCCTCGTCAGAAAACTTTCATCTTCACCTTCCATGAAGGTCTTTGTCATACATAGGATCATCATTGATAGCCATACACGCTTTTGTAGGTATTTGAACCACAGTTCAAGATGCGACAATGTGTTTTTGCAATGGGGATTGAGAACCACTTGAACCGTGATTAGGACTCTTGTCTCCGGAACCAAAGAATACCCCTTGAGCTTATGATGAGCCATCAATCGCGAGCTCACGATACCACTGATGCAAGGTTGGGACCGTGATGGATGATCTAGAAGTTTAGTAAGAAATTCGAGAAATATGGGTTTGAGGTAGTTTTCTAGGGCTAAAACAGGTTATGGACGAGTTTATGAGATTTTCTAAGTTAGGGAATGTGTATTTGGTATATAAGGGAAAAATGGGTATTTAAGTGTTTTAGTAGTATGGAACAAGATATGGAAAGTTTTGCGTAGAGGTTGAAAAATTGGTTATGGAAAGTTTAAAGAGAAGATGAGATGGTGAGGAGAGTAGAGTTTGCACAAGAGTGGTTGCTTACCGGGTTAATGAAACTGATCCACCTGAGATAGATGGCCGAATTGAAGACGCCACGATCAATATGGAATGGAGTTGATTGATAAGTAGAACAAAGACTATGCACTTTGAGGAATCCACTGAGTAACGAGAATCCACGAACTTCGTCCCAGGAATCCACCCGAGATAAAGAGAGCAGAGGAGCTCTTAAAGAAATGCGAAAATATTATTAAATTTAGGCGCCCTTAAAAGACTATATTAGGGGGTATATATAGTCTCATGCTTTCTAAATCAAATAAAAACCTTCTACTTTAACTAGGAAAGAAACTTTCTAAAGTCACAACAACTCTAAAAACTTTCTAAAATAAATAAAAGCAAATCTTCTAAAATGGATAGAATAAAATATTGGAGCAAATCTTTCTAAAGGGATAGAATAAAATATTGAAGCGAAATCTTTCCTAAAAGAAATACAGCAGAATCATAAAACAAATCCTCCAGAAGATCCTGCGGCAAATCTTTCTAAAATCAATATGGCTCCACATCAGGGGTTTGTCAAGTCGGCCACGTTTTTTCCTTAGAGGCAGGAATGAGGTCGAAAGGAGTTTTGTGTGTATTGATACGTTTTGACCTCCCGATCCAGTTCTTCAATAGTGGGGCTGAATTCTCGATGTTCGATTGTGTTTATGACTCTGCATCGAGCATTAAGTTCATCTTGCTTCAACATTTAAAGACCAACACATATGGCTAGCTGAACTTCACACATTAAGTTCCCTTGGATGCATGTGATCACTTCTCACACTAAAATCAGAAGAAAATGAGATCAGTAAGGTAGCACTATAGGGAAAGTAATCAAAGAAACCAGTTGGTGGAGCTTTGCAGCTAACATTGTTATGGTTTCTTCCACTACAGGGGAATTTTTTCGGAGCAAAACATGCACTTGGAAGGTATAAGGGACGACAAAGGAAGCAACTCGCTCATCTGTTCAGAGATAAGAAAGGACACGACTTGCTCACCTGTTCAGAGACAATAGGATGCGCAGTTCTTTTGTAGAAAGGCCTCAGGAAGATCTGAGTGGAATTGGATTCTTTGGCTTTACACAGGAAAGGAATTATCAAAGCTACCCCACAAACAAAATGCTGGTTCAGAACTAACAAGAAAATAAGTTTAGATTACTAGTTTAGGCTAAACAATATGCATACAATATTGTTCTTTAATGTCCAAGGTGTGGGAAAGACAGATGAAAATGACTGAAAACAATGAATTGAGAAACACTAGATGGTTTATAATTTTTCCTTAAGATTATTCAAGGCAGCACCAAGCAGAATCCATCTGAATATTATGCACATCAACAGCATGTCCGAGTCCAACTGATAGGTGATTCAAATAAGAAAAGAAGTTCCAATAACAAAAATATTTGCATTCGGAAACTCTGTAAATAAACAGTGGAACATATCAACGAACCTGATCAACAGGGATCATCATCAATGATTTCTGCCTAATCAAAGTTTCAAATGCTCCATTTTCCCTGCGTACGCTTGCATCAAACTTTTGCACCTCAGTGGAATCTTCATAAAACAGAAAATAAACTTTCAAATCTTTCAAGGGATTTTCAGCTTTATATATTTCAATTTCCCTGACAAAAGTCATGTCTGGATGGTAAACAATAACTATAGAAGGCTTCAAAACATCAAGTATATTGCTTTGTTCACTTTCTAGGGCATAAAAGTGCACCAATGGTAGTTGTTTAGGATTGCTGAACAACAGAGCATCAGTCTCTTGACAATGCTTCCGAAGAACTCCTTTATCCACAGATGCACCTTCATCTTTGTTTTCACTGAAATCATCTGAAACCACAGCATCAGTTCCTTTTCTCTGGCTTTCATTTTCTGAATCAAATACTTCAGATTTGTCATTTCTTGCTTCCTCACTATTACTATTGTTAACCTTGTGCCCAGAAACCTGAGTTTTTCCTGTGATTTTTATATTTCTTCTTCTACCCCTTCTCTTGCTCTGCCCCCCACCCCCAGTATGTGGTTCAGGATTGTCACCGACAACAGTATCTTTTTTTGCTAAACTTATTCGTGATGCTGCAGCCATCAGGGCATCATGTTCCAGCTTGCTTATGCTGGTAGCTTCTGTTTTCTGTCCAGTTGTAGAAGGAACCTCTCCATCAAGTATCCCAAATCCTTTAGGTTCCTTTGCTTTATTTTTCTTACGTGTTTGCAATCCCTGCAACTCCACTTTGCTTAGCAAATATTTCTCCCACTCTTCATGCATGACCTTCAGAAGAAAAATATACAAATAACAGTCAGTTGTTAGGCAAGCACATTTATCATCTATTGTTAAGTAAAAAATAAAGGTGCCACAAAGAATATACCCGAGGTTGATATATGCAGCTTGCTTCATTAACTAGGGAAAAGCAATATAAATTTTTTTATAATTTTTGCGTATCATCTCATATTTGGTTCTCATGATCATAAGATTTTAATACAAGATCATAATAACAGCAGAATTTTAGACATTAGGAATTACAGAAGACAATTCATAATTTACATTTGGGAATTTTGTAAAGAATCTTAAATCAGAAATAGGTTCTAATCAATGAAAATAAAAAACCTCGAAAGGATCCATATTATTTAAAAATATCATGGAATTCCATTAATCTAAGATTATGAGATGCCTGCCTTTCAATACTATGCCAATTGCCAAATCATGCAACATGTAGTACATTCAAAAACCAGGAAAAGCGGTGCATGGTGAAGTTCTAAAAGCTGCAAGGGATTTGGTTTGGGCATGGTAGACTCAAGATGTGGTGCCTGAAGAACTAACTGAAAAAGGTCCACAAATAATGGTAAAAAACGCATAGCATGGCAAGACAAAGTGAAAAGATTAAGTGAGAAAACCTTCTGTGGACCATTCTTGATGAAATCTTCAAGCTGCATGCATGAGCGTTCATCTTTGCAAGCCACTAGAACAATGCCACTACGATCCTCAGCACCTTTGACTGAATCATCTTCTCTTGAAGAAGCTTGCTTTCCTCTTTCCTCTTCTATCTCTTCAAGAACCTCCTGTTGTAAAATTCAGACATAAGTTATAAGTGAACTAACTACCTCAAAACATTATCTTTTATCCATCACATTTTAAATAACAGCAGTAACTGATAATAAGAATGAACGGTGAAATTTACTGAGGGAAATCCTTTTTTTTCAGATATAACATCAGGGAATAACATGTAAAATGTTATTATGTAGGGTTAAACTTCAATGATATTTCACAACTATAAACAAAATAAACTATAAAGATACCAAAGAAAAATGAAACTCACTCACTCACACGTAACATCTTCCACTTCGGAGATTCCTCTAGAACTTCCTCCAGAACTACTCCAGTGTTTGTGCCTGTCAGCACAGAATTTCCAGTTGCTACATGTGTATGTAAACAAAGAGAATTATTAAAATAACTCTTAAGAATAGACCTGATGGACTTTTTTCACCATTCCTCTTGGGATTTGTCCAATTTTTATTAGATCAAACTAAATTTGAAAAGAAACACAAGAAAAACAGTTTATCCGATTACAACAATCAGAATGACAAAGAAATATTTTATATACAAACAAGTTCCTGAGTATGAACTAGAATAAAATAGAAGAATAAACATAAAATATAAAATGCTCACCTTCATTTTTATCGTTGTTCAGGTAGCTCAACTTTCTCTTTTTGTTTGTCCCACTCTTATTCTGCCCACCTAATTTCCCACCATCCAACCTCCCAAAATGGTAGACCCGTTTTTTTGCATACTCAAAAATCTTATAGCTTGACTCTGCAAATATCCAAACAGACCTAATATTCTCTGATGCTCTTAGTGAATCCAAATACTTCAAATAAGAAACTGCATCATACCTATGCAAGTGGCAGATCAAATCAACAATCAACCTCACAATTAACCAACAATAGAAACAGTGATGATTCATATTGCAAGATGATCCAACAAATTACTCAAAGTTTTCAAATTCAAGATATAATTTAAATTGGAAACAGGACAAAACATATACAAGAAGTTCTTCAACTTAATGGATGATCCAACAATGTCCTCAGCTTTGCTAGATTAATTTATACAAAATCATATATATAACCACTAATTTTAAAATAGAATATATGACATGTCATAAATAAAGCAAAATAGAAATGGCATCGCAATATTATAATTTTCTAAATCAGCCACACGATTTACCATTATTCTTAGCTTAAAGAAATTCTGCATCCAACATGGTAATTCAGCCATTTCTTGATATAAAGCTTTTACAGAGCAAATCCAAATTTTAGCCCCAAAATAATAGAACCAAGAATTGAATACCTAACAAGATAATCCAACAATTTTCTCAGAGTTTTCAAATCCGATACCAGCTGCTTGGTCTTCTTCCCAAGCGTATGCCAAATGGGATCCAACTGCCGCCTCACAATCTCATCAAACGACTTAAACAGCCCATTCTCCACCGTCAGATCATCCACATCCACCTTATTTGTCTTCCTCATCTCCTTCAGACATGCATCCATAACCTCAACAATCGCCTTCTGAATTCCCTGCATATGCGCCGTCATTGGGACTCTAATGTCGACCACCACCGGCGGACACCTCTCCAACTCCTGCGACACATGAACCTGAAACCTCGGCCACAGATGTAACCTCCTCAAGAACAAACATTTCATTGTCCTCTCCGCTTTCGCGAACCCCGACACCATCGCATGGGGCCTATCCGAAAACGCCTGAACGTACGCCGCCGGATTGAGAGATCGGATAATTCGCACAATAAATGCCTCCGTACATGTCTCGGATAGAGAGTGAGCATTGAGAATAATGAGCCCAGCGATGCCAGATGTCGGAACCCTAGAAGTTAGAAGATCAACTATAAGAATCCGAGAAGTGATGAAAAACACAGAGCCAGACGTGTAGAGAGAGTGGCGGTGGTTCGCCGGAAGATCGGCAGCAATCTCGGCGGGAAGATCCAGGTTAGGGTTAGGGTTAGCGTCGAGATAGTGGAGGATGAGTTGCTTCTGGGAAGGGGAAGAGGAGAGAATGAGGAGAGAACCTTGGGAAGGATGGTGGAGGAGGATGAGAGAGGAGATCAGCTTGGGGAGGCAGAGGCCTGAGGAGAGCACCACCAGTCCGCCATTGGAATCATCGAGAAGCTCTGTGATGATGTGTTCGTGGAACTGCACCATTGTTGTGGCGGGAAGGTGTCGTTAAAATCAGACGGGGGAATCGTGTGGGGGCGGGCTTTAAAGCTGAGTGTGGGCGGTTTGGATCGTGCCACGTCATGTAAATGTTCAAAGGTACTGTGTTTTATAATTGCGTTCTGTAACTTAAAATTATTTGTTGCATGTCTTCAAATAATATCTAATTTTTATAATAAAGTGTAATATATATATATATATATATATATATATATATATATATATATATATATATATTACACTTTTATTCTATTTATTATTTAAAGCAACTAATTTATAGTTAGGTTATTATTATAAATAATACAATAATAATTAATGCATATAAGTCTTATAACTCTAGGTCTAAGAGCATCTCCAACAAGGCTATCTAAAATAGCTACTAAAAATATATTAAAATATTAGATTTATATTTTATTAACCAGCATTTTGAGTATTCTATATTTATCTGTTTTAATTTATCGAGACTGGTAATTTTAAGTAGCTTTGAAATAAGATAAAATCTTTATATAGTATGTCGTATGGTATTATATTAATATAACATGTTGATGTGTTATGTCATATCATCAAAAATCTAATGAAATGCGAAAATTTTAAAATTTGAATTTTTTAATGATAATATTCTGTGATCGTATTCTGACGGTAATATTGCAACGATAGCCTTTGACGGTCAAATACATTTTGCAAAATCTCGAGAGTCGTGAAAGGATGTTGAGCATTTGGAGTGCTCAGCGCAATTTTATAGTCGTGGACCGGTACGTTTATGGAAACTTGAAGTGCCCAAAGATATTATGAAGGCATGCATAATATTACGTAACATGATTGTCGGGGATGAGAGGCAGCTAATAAGTTGGACTTTACTTGTGATACAATGGATGAGTGTCCCACTTTGCCGCAGTCATACACGAGCGAGTTGAAGCTATAAATTTATTAATACTCAACATTGTATTAGAGACAAAAAAATTCATTCCAAACTCCAAGCAGATCTAGTCAAGCATCAGTGGAAAATGCATGGAAATTACTAGGCACTACTTAAGCAAATGTTATTACAGTACTTGTACCATGGTTACTACTATCTAAATTTGGCATGTCTATTAATAAAAAAGAATTACATCTTATTTCCTAATATTTCCATTTGGCGGCGTTGATAATATTCGACACAACTTAGGCATACCAACTGTATCCATCGACATTATTCGATCTTCCTCTTTCATTTGCTTTCGATTTTTCGTTTTAACTTTCTCTTGTAGTAGACGTTGCTCCTCGTGTAGTAGACGTTGTTGTTCTTGAAGATAACATTTTTCCATCATAGCAAATTTATTATCATTCGCTACTTTTTTCTCTTCCTACATCACTACTAACAGATTAACGAGTTCAAGATTTTTTGCATCACCTCCAGCTTCTTTGCTTTTGGATTTTGAGATCGCCTTTCGGCTTTATACCCGTTAGTACGTAGGATCCAGGACCCGCAGTCATCTCTAAATTTCGATTAGGTGTGAAGACGCGGAGTTACCACGAAATTATCATTATATTACGATTTTGCTTCTTTGCTTGAGAATCCTCCATCCATTTTGGTTGATACCTTAATTCATTCCAACAATGTTCAAATGGAAAAAAAATATTTATAGAGTTCCTTGTACAAGTTCTTAGCATCACGAATCTGAAAATTTTGACAACAAAACTCATTATCATGTCATTAAAAGATAACTATTTTGTAAGAAAATATTAACTAAAACCTTGTATTTCTCTGTCAAACCACTTTGATTTAGTCTTTCTATCTGTGCAAAGCACCCACAAAATTTGTTGGTGGCTAGGTAGATTGTCGATAACAATTCATCAAAATTTTGACTACGAATAGGGCCATGCCTTAGGTTTGTATTCGTGGAAGAACTTCATGACCTTGCGATATGTCCTAGATTTTTGCTCATTTCCTTGCACAGCATCCAAACTAATATTAAGTCACGCCGAGATTATCATAATGTCTTCCTCTTAAGTAAAATTGCAATCTCGTTGTTTTTTGGTGGTGGAGCCTACTTGAGGAGATATTGGCGAAGATTGACCTATAACCTCATCATCTAAATGTATTCCATAATGCATAAGATTGGTGAAGTATGCACCATGATGGAATGGATCCATGAGATGGGCAGTTTGTGCTTTGCAAATATAGATGATGAGGTACTATACTGTAAAAAACCAAAAAATAAAAATAAATAAGGAAATGCATTAAATTAAAAACAAACAACATTGTGTATATTCCTAATTTAATATATTTTTAAAAACAACTTAAGTTAAATGCTAGAAACCTGACATCTTAATTCAATTCCCGATTGATTCCGATTCAATCCGACAGGGATTAATGGTGTTGATGAGTCGATTGACAATCCTATTCTAGACTTCTATGTAGTTTTCCACAATTTAATTTTCCGCAACCTAAGCGCACAAACTATTCATTGTTAACCCCGAATTTCCTTTGAACAAAATAGAAACCTCATTAACTTAACATGTAACTAACTAAGATAGGCTTATTTCAATGGAAGTTTCGGTTCAGGCGACCTCTACATCTTCATCCACGCAAATGCCTCGAGTTGGGTGCTGCTGCATTCCCGTCGATAAGCATGGCTTAGCTTCAACTCTTGTTAGAGACTTTAGTTGTCAAGTAGGGTGTCTTGCATTCCATCAATAAACATAATTCTTGTTTGCTTTTATGTTGAAGGTTAGGTGCTAAAGTGAAACACAATTTTCTTGATCCCTGTAATCTTCATATGGGGAATTCTTTCAATAGTTTGCCCATGGGTAAAGCAGCTAACTTAAGGCGATAAGAAGCACATATACACCATTCATGTTTCTTTGCTTTCTTAGTCTCGCTAGTTCCATAATTTATCGACAAGAGGGTCCACACACATCACTTTTGTCATCTGCTGCAGCATAAAGGTATCAAGTCTGCAAAATTATGATAGGACCCTCTTGCTGAACCTGCAACCACACACGAAGACTTCATAAACAACAAAGGAAAAAAACAGAGTGCTCAAAAGCACTGCATGGATTAATACTGATAGAAAGAACAAACAAAATATGAGGTTCAAGAGATATTCAAGGGTCTCTTCTCTCTCCCATGAATCCCTCTACCAATGAAAAAAATTCCTTACCCCACTCTCACAAACGACCCCCTACATAAAGCACTCAATTCCCACCAGCAGGGCATAACCGAATCTGAAAATATTCCCCCGAACACATTCCTTGAGGGCTTCTCCAAAACCAAATAACTAACAAGTGCCACCTAACACTTCTCTTCCACTTATGCCCTTACACTTGGAGTAAGTGAGTTGCATAAACACAGAAGATTCAGGAAGATCTCCACAAACCTAAACCAACACCTTATCCATTACTTTAATGTATATTTTTTTCCCTTATTTTGCTACTCATAGTTTATCAATTGTAGACATATGCAACTATATAATAACGCATAAAATCAAAGAGAGATTAAATATTGACCGACAAGTCTAATTACAATTAGAGTGTACTATAGAGTACTTTTAGTGGCATGTTTCTCTAAGTTTTTAATTAGAAAATGTTCCTGTAAAGTGTTTTTTGTAACACCACGAAATACCTGAGTGGGTTTCGACATGTTTGAGGTATTTTGTCAGTAATAAATTTAAATGTTTAACGATGAGTTAAATAGAAACCTGGAAGCGAGGGCAGAAAAGTTACAAAACTTAAGGACAAAATTGTAAATTGTCAAGAGGACTTAAAGTCATAAATTTACAAGATTTGAGGCCAAAATGAAATAAATGAAACTTATTGCAGAACTACAAATGACGAGTTGAGGGCTTAAAAGAAATTAGTGAAACTTAACCCAAAAATGGGTTTTATTGGAGGGCCAAACATGGCCTTAGAAAATCTGGAATTTAAAGACCAAATTGGTCTCATTTTGGGGAGGGCTCAAAAAACGTGAAGGGAGAAAAAGAAGAGAAGAGGAAGAGGAAGAAGAAGAAGAGAGGAAGAGAAGGAGGAATCAAGCCAAAGGTATGGAACTTGGATTTTTGTATGGATCTAACCTTGGATATGAACTCTATTATGAATCACATGGATTTTGTATGGGATTCTAGAGAGGTTTATGAGTTCCAAATCTAGGGTTTGTTAGGATTTCTTCCTAATCAAAATTTCTTAGTAGGGTTGGTAAATACTCTAAATCCTGAAAAGTAAGGAATCCTCTCTTTGAGTTGGATTCATGGTTAAATATTAAGCAATTGAGTTGGGTTTAGAGTAAACCCTAACAAATCCCTTGGTTGTTGTGTATAGATTAAGGCCCTGTGAAATAATTACAGGAGAAATTCACATGGAAAGGTTTGAAGAAGATAAGAAATGAAGATGAATTGGATAGAAAGTGATTCAAGGTGAGAATTGGAATGGTTTTAGGGTGTGTAGGAAGTGTGGGAGTGATCCATGGATTAAAGTGAAGGAAAATGTGAAAATGCAAATTACGGGCATTCTCGGTGTCTTCTACCGGTAGAAGTTAAGTTCTACCGGTAGAACTTCGATTCTGGTCATTTTTGCCAGTCCTCTTAGTTAGAAGTTAAGTCACAGTAGAAACCTCGATGCAGTTTTTCTGTGCGACCGAGTTTTTCGTATTTTGGCGTAAGCTTGCTCACGTTTCTTGTCGATTTAATTGATTCAAGTGGCCATAAAATAGACTTCAAGGAGAGACATTCATATTTGATAAGTATCTCCAAATTATGACTCTAAGATAGCCCAAGAATTCACTCAAAGAAATTGAGGTACATGTACGAAGCCATTCTGCATCAGTTGATTATAGAGTAGTCAGGGTTGTTTAGGACGTATACGGAGTTCGATCTTTCCGATTTGGGTGATTCGATTGAAATGAACCCTTATCACCTTGGATTTAAAGGGTACAATGTCATGATGTCCAAATATGGAGAAAATGTACTGGAAAAATTAATATAGCAAACTATCCCTCGGTAAAGTAAGGTAAGCAAACTAGTTAGCATGAATGCCATAACTTGAGTTTGGTGATCGTGGATTGATTCAATTCTGAGTAACGTAGATTCATGAAGAATAAGAATATATAATTAAGGTGTGATTACATGCTCATCATACCTTACCGATGCTGAATCCACGATCTGTAAATGACGTATAATGGCGAACAATAATGCTCTGCTTATAAGATAGTAAGTTATTGAACTCATATAATTGTAAAATTACCTAAGACCGGTTATTGAATGACCTGACACTCGATCATGTGACACATTAATTATGGAGTACTCTACGATTAGTCTTGACGGCACTCTGGTGTCGCTTGGCACATTAGTACTTCGATTACTCACGATTAGTGCTACGGCACTCGGCCGTCTTGACACAGTACCGGTACTCTTTGATTAGTGCGACGGCTTTCTCACGATGTACTATACCTTGGTGCCCATTGTCTTTGTGTGTCCTGCTCATTCCGTGCGGTCTAGGTAATCTAACAATTATATGATAAGACTACGAGATAATGAATAAGAAATGAATATATTAACGATGCGAATGTACCTAAAAGTACCTCTTGTATATGTTCGAGATAGCACTGGTTTTATGTATATGTTCTGTAGTACCTCTGGGTACCTACATGTTGCTCTGTAGTACTGCGGGGTACTTTTGTATCACGTAACATCTACGTAGTACCTACGGGTACTTTTGTATCTTAAAAACTCACCCCCGTAACTCCTATGGGAGATCCGAATAAGTATAAAGTCCAGGTAGTACCCTCACGGTACTCAATGTCAATTACGGTATAAGTCAGTAGTACCTAAGAACACTCTATTATCGATAAAATAAGTATAAGTTACGTAGTACCTAAAGGGTACTCTCGTATCGGAAAATAAGTATAAGTTCACGTAAAAATAAGTATAAATCCAGTCATACCTACGGGTACTTAAGTGCAATGAATCTGTGATGTTCTACGAGAAAGGCTAATGTAAGTATCTGTATGAAATACGATCCGATCTTGTACGTGCTATGATCATGATCTGTTCCGACTTATCGTACCTCACAGTGCCTTCGTAAAAAGAATAGATCAGAAATACAGAATCAGTTCACGTAACACAGTATAAGATCGTAAGATAAGAATAAATCACACATGCCTGACTATAAGTTAGTAAGATAAATATAAGTTCGTAATATACATGTAGATGCGATACATGTATAAATTACGTAACACCGCATTATAAGATCCGAAATACCGGTATAAGTTCCGTAAGACCCATTATAAGTTACATGAACAAGTATATCTTTCATTAATACGTATAAAATCTGAAATACATGTATAAGTTAAGGAAATACATGTCACAATCAAAATATGTATATGTAGTAATGCCGAGGATAAGATCAAATGCGAGAATAAACTCTGCCAATACAAGTATGAGAAGATCCGTAAGACAAGGATAGGTTAAGTAGTACAAGTATAAGATGCAGTACTAATATAAGTTACATTACTGCGGGTACTCCTATATGCGATTAGTTTACATGAAGTACCTCTGGTATCTCAGTATAAGCTCCACGATAAGGGATAAGCTCCATTAGTACCTACAGAATTGCTCCGTATGAGTATAGGTATAGTCAGCTTAGGACTTGTTGGGGATATGATGCAACGCAAAGTTTGTTATCGAACGGACATTTGATCAAGTAAGTACTTGGGTACTCAGTATAAGATTAAGTTAAAAGCGAATCCGATTATCGTTAAAGTAGTCTCTTGTGATACCTCACGGGAACCCCGAACAGTGTAAACTCAGTAGGATAAGTATAAGTTCTGTAAACTCCTACGGGAGATCGGAGATATAAGCTCAGTACAGTATACGAGAAATCCGAATAAGAATAAGATCCATTTATAAATATAAGACTGGATAAGAATAAGTTTTGTCGTAGTATAAAAGATCCAATAAGGATAAATGCGCCATAAGTGTAATTCACGAGTAAGTATAAGATTGTTATAAGTATAAGTTCGGTACCGTTTATAGGAATCTGAATAAGCACAAATATGGATCCTATGGGAGACATAAGCATTACTGTTAAAAGTCCTGAGTCTGAGTGTGAGAATTATTTTGATGACCTGAAATAGGAACGACTGAAATCTTTGAGAAAATCATGAGTTATGTAAAAGAGATGGGTGGATGCCTTGTAATTGCATATGTCTAAGTTTGCTCACGAATATGATGCGGCACTTGTTATATATTGGTTTATATGATTAAAGCGTGATTTTGATATTTGTTTAACATTTATAAGTTTATCATGATTCGAGTATAAATGCATGTGCATGGTATAAGTTATAAGAATATACTTCCCATGGCGTAAAGCTTAGCGCGGGTTTTAATCCATGTAGGTCTGAGGGAGAAGACATCAGCAAACATCACTTTAGTGGGACAACACACTTGTAAGGGTTGTTCATTATGAGTTCCGTCTTTCACGATTTAATAAATATAAAGTTCGATTTGTATAAGTAAATGGGACTCGATTATATGTGTATAGATTTTGATGGACACCACTCAGGTGGTAGTTAACTGATTACGGTATATGATGTGGGCCATACCCCCTTTGCAGTACCGGTGGGGTTTAAAAAAAAAAAAAAAAAAATCGAATTAAGTCCCAGTGTTGGTCTCGCGTCCGGACTCGGTTCGGATCATGATCGGGTCGATGCAGGATTTGTTGACAATGAGTTTCGAAATTCACTAACAAAATGTTTATCCTTTCAAAACTTCAAAAAATCCATATATTTTCAAAAGTATTTCCTAAATTTCACTAACCTTTCTTGCATTTCAATTTAGAAGAAATTCTAAATCCCATCACTCGCAAAAACGAACTAAGATAAGTTTTCCATGACCGGCTCTAATGAACTAAAGTTTCACTTCAGTCACATATCAGAGAGAGAGAAATCTCTCTGTAAATCAAAACCATTGGACAACATAAACCGTCTAAAAACTCTAATGTTCACAATAAAAGAGCTTTGATCAAAGCATTGTAAATTAGCTTTTTGCACAAATCCCATTGAAGAGATATCAAACTAATGCAACAATCTCAGACAAGCCACATACACAACACAGATATTCAGAAAGCACAATATGAAAAAACAATGCAGCCACCCCCATTTAAGGATTAAATTGAACATAATTTCAACAAAAACAAAGAGAATTAAGAAGATCCGACATACACATTTTCACCTGATACAACTCATTGAAGCGAGAGAAGGTAGAGATGGGGATTACCAGACACATTTAATAATACTTGCAATTCGGGAGGATAATTTGGGTGTTTGGGCATGGTACGGTATTGCTATAAACAAGAGCTAAAATCCCTAAAAGTGGATCTAAACTAGAAAACCTCATTATTCGATCTGGAAGTAAAATGCATAACCAAAAAAACAGGTTTTCAAACAAAAAATTATGAAAGAATCATGGATTTGCTAAATTCAAACCCTAGAAATGGCGGAAGATGCAAATCAAAGGAGTAAATAAGAAAACAACAAAATATGATGAAATCCAAATCACAAGAGTAAAATAAAAGAAAAATAACTTACAAATATGAATAGCATGAAATTCTTCTTTTATCACCATCTTTTTCCCTCTCTTTTGGCAAAGAAGCTGTCGACCGGGAAGCTTGCTTGCGAGGAAGATGGGTCGCTACATGTGGCGAGTCAAACGAAGGATATGGGAAATGGATAGGCAAATACCGAGCCAGTTGGGGTTGATTTTTAGGATTAAGCTATCTAAAATAACTAAAGGGAGAGATTTATTGAGCCTCTTGGAGATGCTCTAAGAGCTTTGCCCAACCATTTAGAGATGTTGGATAAAATAAATATAAACAAACCTATTTTATTAAATCCATCATAGTTTTCAAATTTTATTAATTTATTACATTAAATAATGTAATAATATTTTAAATAAGAAAATTTAATATATATATATATATATATATATATATATATATATATATATATATATATATATATTAACTAAAGTCATTGGGAATCGAATTCCTAAGGATGTCTCTCTAACCAACTGAGTTGCACATCATTGGCAATAAATTATATTTGTAAATGTTGCTTATGATGAATAAATGTAGTTACACCAAACTTCAAAATCTTCAATATATTATTTCTTTTTACCCCTTAGAAATGAGAGGTGGTTTTTTAGTTTTCCTTAGTCTGAAATCACCCATTCAATTGTTTTGTCTACTCAAATTTTGACTTTCTCCCTCAACAAAGTGGTTTATCCCACCCAATTTAAGTTTTCATTTGATTTTCCTTTAATTTTTTATGTTTTTGTCGCCGACTTATTACGTATGTTTATTCATTGATTTTTGTGTGGATGATTGGCTTGTAGCATTCTTGGTTAGACGAAAAAGTTATATGAAATCATGTTGTGTTATCTTGTCATGCCGAAATCTTTAAATATTATATCATGTATGATTATTTATTGTATGGCGTAAGCCGTTTTATTATTGCTATTAACTTAAGTGCTATGTATCTTATAATATTTTTAACAGTTTGATTTATATGTTCATATGTAAAGGTATTACCGTTATGAACCAATGAAATTTTAGTTTTCATTATAAAAAAAAAAAAAAACCCTATAAAACGTATACAAATTATGTCTCCAATTAAAAACAACTTTTCAAATAATTTCCTTTTAATGTAATAATAAAATATATGACATTAATATGACTTTGATTCTCTAACATTACACGTTCTCTTCACTATTCATATTTTGCTTCCCTTCCCTCTCATTCACTTCTCAATTTCTTCTATCACGGTTTTAATTTTTAAGAAAGAAAACAAAGATAATTGAACTACCCATTCCAATCATTTTTTCAATGTAGTTATTTTTACTTAGTTTTGAATATGAGTATTGAAAAAAAAAAAAAAATTTATTTATTATACTATTGTTTTATATTTTCTCATGCAATATACATTTATTTTTTTATATTTTCTCACGCAATCAACACATGTATAATTACTAGTTTGAATGAATATATAAAATTAACTTTAAAAGATAAATAAGTTGGTTTAAGGCGCTTTTTTGATTTAACCCATTGATCATTAATTCGAGTTCTTTCATGACCACTAGAGATTTTATCTGATCCTTAATTTAAGGGACTAATTGGATTAGTTGAGGTGCGCATAAATTTGCACGGATATCCATAATTATCAAAATAATAATAATGATATATAAAATTAATTTATTAAATTTAAACCTTTTTTTTTTTTTAATTTCTTTCCAAATTTTATTTTCTAGGGTCCAAATCCTCCCCTCTTGGGAATGAAGGAACGGCTTGAGGTGTTGAAGGTAGGTAGGGTAGGGGTTTACTGTTTGGGAATGATCTTGGGCCGAGTTGAAGGAGGGTGTGGTTAGTGGGCCAGATCTTGAGGAGCAAAGCTGGAGTTGGATCCCTTATTTGGGCCGACAGTTATGGGCAGAATTGGCCCAGCCCCATTCCAAGTGCTAGGCCCAGCTGAAAATCCCACTGGGCCAGGTAGATAGATAGCATCTGCACAGCCCACTTAGAAGTCCTAGGGCTTTAGAAGAGGCTCTTCTGCTCTGGTAGCGGTTATTGATCGAGGAAGAAGCTGTCTGCCTCCACAGAAGAGGAAAACAAAGGAGGGAGAAGTCGGAGACGGGTGCAGTAACCCCGCAAAAATTGCCCAGGTAATATTATTGTCTCTCTCGCCGATCGTCTCAAGGGGGAAAATCCCTTTTTCTTCTTCTCCTTTTCGGCTTGGGTGGGGATTTAGGGAAGGATTTCCCAGTCCCTAACCAGTTTGGGAAAGAAATCTCAGGTCAAGACCATCTCTAATTAGTCTTAGCAGATGGTGTAGTCTGAGGGAATTGACTCTCTTTGCTCAGTTACTAAACAAGAGAGTCTGCTCAGATTTTGAAGACAAAATGGTTTGGAGAACTTATCCAAAAATGGAACTTTTACAGTTGCCTCATTTTCAGCCCTATGTAATTACTGATTTTTTGTGTCTGCTGGGTACAGTTTTGGGGCTGGTATTATTACTTCTCTTTTCCCTTTTTTTTTTTTTGGCTTTTGGAGCCTTTGTATACTTCAGCTGTTTGAAATTTGAATGCTATTTCAGCTGTTTTTGCTTATAAAAAAAATTTAGATTTTGCCTCACTGTCAAGATTTGTGATTCAGCTTTTCTGTTCAAGTAAAGCTTTTTTTTTTTTTTTTTGGATGGGTAAAAGTAATCTGTTCAAGTAAAGCTTTTTCTTCAATTATGATCACAATTTATAGCTCTTCCTTTCCCCTTCTTTTTTCAGAGTGAGCATTAGAGAGAGCTATATAACAATTTGTAATGGGGACTGAAGAGCCAAAAAATAAATTGAATGGGATGGAGTGGGTCGCCATTGATGATTCTGCTCAAAAGGAGACCAGTGGTAAAGCGCTTGTCAAGAAGCGGATTCCCAAAAGGGTAAGGAGAATTCCAGAACATTATTTTCTTCCTCGAAGATCCTTACCCTCTGCCATTGCCCTCTATGGGTCCGTTATTGCTGCTGGAATTGGTGCTGGAATGATGGTGGAGGTTTGGATTAAGAAGAAAATTGCAGGTATGCCCTTCTTATCCTAGAATTTCTGAAGACACTGCATTACTTTGCTCCATGCTAGTCATGAGTTGCTTTCTTGCTAAGAAAATGGTTATCATCTGCATTACTATAACTGGATGTTAGAATGTTGAGCATTTGTAAGATGATGGCTTTTGCTACAAGTATTTTCAGCTCCCAAACTGCTCAAACACACCATAACTAAAGAAAATATATTATTGGATTATTCCAATGCATTTTTTGTTTCAGGACTGGTCACTGATTGACTCCCTAATATTTAGCAATGAATGAGTAATGACAGACAAAAGCCTATCTTTTGTAAATATTATTGTAAATATTGGGATGCACATATGGTTAGAAAACTTATGCCGAAACAACTCTATTTTTAAAGCCTATTAGGTTCAATCCTTAAGAAAAGAAAAAATGATGGTGATCTGAATACCTTGATCCATGAGAGAATGACACTTGAAGTGAGTTGATTACCTCGTGAATCCTTTCTAGCTAAGGTCTTCAACTCACAACTCTCAAAAGTAGATGGGTCATTTGTGTTATATGTAGTTGTAAGTAAACAAAAATATGACATAAAACTTGAGAGAGTGACCGGAGACCTTAACCTTTTACTTAAAGAAAAGAAAAAATCTTTGTTTCTCTGTCAAAGACCATGGGAGTTACACCTTTGTTCTTCATCAATATGTGCAAATAATTTGTAATGGTGGGTTACAACTTTGAATGCATACACTTAAATTTCGTAGGTCATGCATTCATCCTCAATTACTAATATGCATTATGTATATATATTAAATCTCATAATGGAGTTACAAATAGGTTATGCATTTTATTTATCGTATTCATTTTGTGTATCATGAATTTCATAGGTTATGCATTTATCCTCCATCACTCATATGCATTATGAACACAATGAATCCCATAATGACGGAGTTATAGAATTTGTAACATTATATTCATAAAATGAATATTAACTCCCTTTCATAACTTTTCAGACTTTGGGATGGACAATCAAACAATCATAAAAGACCACATTTTATAGAATAGTTAACAATTAGCTAACTCATATCACTTGTCATATGCCATAGGCGGAGATATGTCATTTGAAATTTTTTTATGATGAATCCAAAACCAAAAACCATGTCTTGTAACAAGTGTATCGATTTACTTGTGCTCCTAAGTAACAAAATATCATAAATATTCTAGAATCATCCTTGTCTGCACTAGAGACCACCTTATATCCTTCTGTACTTGTGCCCTTTTGAGATAATAGTATGCTGCTAACATTTGCATTTGCATTTGCATTTGCTTTTGCTTTTGCTTTGCATGCAGAGGATGGAGATTTTGTTGTTTGGGAGTTCGGAAAATAAAGCAGCATTTTTCTTTGGATGGAGATGATGTGCATTTGCTTTGGATGCAGAGGTCGGTCCTAAAGCCAATTTTTTTTTTTGTTTTTTCCCTTTACATTTTTTCTGGGGCCTTAGGTTGTCAGGAAATTCTAATGGCTTTAAATGTGAATGTCCATATATGCATGTTCTTGGGAGAAGAATACCTTGCTAGCAAGCAAAATAAGCGATCAAAAGGATGATGCCAGTTGTTTAATTTGAAAGGCACACTTCTATTTTCTTGCCTGTTCCCGACGGTTGCTTGTAAAAAAAAAAAAAAAAAGAACCAAACTACTTTTCATGTTTTTCTTGTTTTTGAGAAAAAAAAAAAAATTTAAAAAACATTAACCAAACAAGATTTCACTTCATTTCAGAAAAGAAAACATTAAGAAATGGGTGTGCATCCCAATCTTGGAACACAAAAAAAAAAATATTTGTTATCATGCAAGAGCAGCTCCAATCATTTTCTATTTTTAACCCCATCTTTATATTTGGAGATTTGCACACCCAAAAAAATGTACTTCAACTATCATTTATTTCCACCATCTCCGTAATTAGAGATGTGAATAGTGCATCATCATCTCAAAATATGGAAATATATTATTCATATATTCAAATTTGGAGATGTGAATAGTAACTGTTATTCTATTATTATTTTAATATTATATTATTATTATTATTATCTCATTATTTGTTTCTTATAATAATAAAATAATATTTTTATAACATTTTATTTTGTAAGATATTTTTATTTTTATTATCTATTGTTTTATTAATTTTGAATTATTTTCTATATACAATATATATTAAAATGGTTTTAACATATTCATTTTGGAGTATTAATTTAATTTTATTAATTTAAAATTATTTCTTAAAATAAATAAATTTAAGTAATTTCAATTTTATTTAATTTTTTTTTGATAATTATATAATACATTTTTATTCATATTGTAAATAATAAAGTATTAATATTTTAATTAACTAAATTCAATAATTAACATATTTTTACCACTTTATTAGTTTTTATATTGTATTTTTATTATTCAGTTAATATAATTTTATTATATAGCTTTTATTTAAGGAGAATTATGCTTTAGAGTTAGATGAAACTCATATTTAATAAAGAGTTCTTCGAATCACCTAAATTAAGCATAAGGACATAAAATGAGACAAAAATGCCCTCTTTCCCCGTCCAACACCACATGTGCTGTGTGCCCAACTTCCCAAGCCTTCCCTTTTTCTTTTTTTTTTTTCCATCCCCGGGTGGCCTACCCCCTCAAACGCAACCCCACTTCCTTTTTTTTCTTCCATAAATTAGATTTTATGATTTTTAATTAATTCTATAACATAATATATTATTTTCAATTATTTTGATTTTTAATTAATAAAGATTATTATTTAAAATTTTATTTATTTCTTTGTATTAGATTTTGTTTTCTTTATTTTAATGGATAGAATTTCAAAATAAATTATTTTGTCACAATTAAATTTATAAGATAATGTCTTATTTACACCAGCTTAGTTTGAAAATCTACTTAACTAAAAGTTTATTTTGAAATTTATTTATTCATTACTTTTTATTGGATTTTGTTTTGTGCAATAAATATATTACAGTAAATTGACTTTTAATATTTACAAAAACATTACCCAATAAATAATTTAATAAATATACAAATAAGTACGAATATTTTCTATATAATATTTAAATATTTATAATTTTCATATTATAATATTATTTTTTATACTTTTATATTTTAAATTTTTGTAAACCTAAAATTAAAAAAAAAATCTACAAGTTAAACCATTTTTTAAATAAAAAAAGTAATATAAAAATATTCACTATTTAACAAAAAAAAGTAATAATCATTTTAGTATTTAATTTTAAAAATATAATACAGAAGTGTTAACCCATAATTTTAAAATTTAAAACATGAATTAAAAATGATAATATAATATTTATCATTTAGCATATGAATCAGGCTTGAGTATATTAACATATATACTCAAAATGCCTAAACTCTAAAAATAATATCATGTAATAACGTCCTAATTAGTTGGTGTATTAGCATATGACTTACATAAGAGATTTTGGATAAAAAAAACATTCAAATTCTATTAGAAATGCAAGCTTGTACACCCTTTGTATAGTTAGTACATTTGTTTTGTACAGTTATTGTAATATAGCAAACTTCTATTTTTCCTAATATATGTATATATCCATGGTGTTGGTGAAATAATAAGAAAAAAAATGAAATCAACCATATCTTTTAATTGTGGAAGTTTATGGCATAAACATAGATTAGGTTATTTATTATGTATGAGTTAAGTATGACATCAATAAATGCGTATAAAGAATGTCATATGTAATATCCCAATATACATCCTAGTCGTTTTAAAACATAATTAGGGTATTTTGTAGGTATAATTTGAATTTTTCGTAATTTAAGTTCAAAACGTGAAAATTTCGAAACTTGAAATTTGTACAAGATACAAGGGTAAAAATGGATTTTGTTAAAACATGATATAAAAGTCATAAGGTAAGAAGATTATGGGCTAAAGTAGAATATAGCATGAGTTGATTTGCAAAAAGAAAGGAGAACTTGAGGACTAAAGAGCAATAAAGGAGAAATTAGACCAAATAAGACCCATTTAGGGTCTCTCATTTGGGCATTTGGAGAGCAAAAAAGTGAAGAAGAAGAGAGTAGAAGAGAAGAAAAAGAAGAAGAAGAAGAGGAAAGGTATGGAAACTATGATTTTGGTATGGATTGTATGGATTTTTACGATTTTGTATGGTAAGGTATGAATTTTTGGACTTTTGTATGGGTATTAGTTTGTTCCATTTCTAGGGTTTAGTTAGGAATTCATCCTAACCTTAGATGTGTTGAAAGTTGGGTTGGTAAAACCCTAGTTTATATAAGATGAATATGAAATCCCTCATATTTTTATGGTTTTGTATGGAACTTGTTAAGTTTTGTATAGAATCATTAGTATGGTTTTGGGTATGGATTGCTATGGTTTCCTATGGATTCTTTTGGATTCTTGATACAGTTTCTTAAAATTTAAGTTTGAGGTGTTAAAGAGTGTAGTCTTTTGTTGGGAGTATGGAATCCTCCCTTGGAGTATGAATTCTTGTTTATGATGTAGGGATACATGTTTGGGTGTTAGGAAGTTAACCTAACTTACAAAAATTTGAGTTTGGGTTTAGCAAAAACCCTAATTAATCTATATGTTTGGTTTTGTTTGGGTTATGAACCATTTTGGAGATGTTTACAGAGTATATAAGTCTGCTTTTGATTTTGGTGGAATTTACGGAAAAGGGCATGAAATATGCCATTGGGCAATCTACTTAATGGTACCGGGTACCCAAATAGGGGGTGGCTCACCAGGTACGAATAGGGGTGGTCACCGTCTTAGTGGCGTAATTGAAGTGAATGGGGTACCAAGACAAGTGTGCGTGCCATTCCTGAGGAACATGGTTGCTCAGGTATCTCGATCAAAGTAGATGCAGATCACGATCTTCATAACGATACTGGTTTTTACTCGTGCATTGTTAAGCTAAAATTTATACACCGATAGTATAGGAACCCTAATAAATGACTAACGAGGGTTCAATTAAGTGAAAAACGCATCGTACCTTGCCGCTAGGCGAAGCGGGTAACGAAACATCTTATGATAAGATAATAAGTTCACGAGATACACGTATAATTGTAAGGTACTGGGCCGGATTTGGAATGACCGCAACCTCCTATTACGGTAGGCGGGCGCGTATGAATGCAGTCTTCTGCGATTAGTCTTGACGTATTTCGACCCGTCTTTGCGCGTTAAAATCACTGGAGTCTTTACTCACAATTAGTCTTGATGTGTTTCTGCGATCGTCTTGACACATTTAGTACTTGCGGTACTTCCCGATTAGTCTTGACGGCGCTCTTTTAATGATCTTGGCTCTTAACGTCTTCACGACCTATCGAAGTGCTATCTGAGTACCTTGATTACTTGTTGTGTTGTATTCTACTCATTTCTTATTAGATTACATGTAGTCGAATAGTTATATGATAAGGTTAAAATACTTGAATAAAGAGGAAAGTAAATGTGCATTGTTACTGCTTTGAATATACCTCACAGTACCTCTGCTAAGTGTAAGTTACGTAGATGCACTTATGGGTATCTGCAATACAGTATAAGTTTCTTAAAAGTATAAGGCTACATAACTCCTACGGGAGATGCGAATAAGTATAAGTCTACGCTATAGGTACCAAGTAGGTGTATAAGTTTATTATGAATTCATGATAAATTCTAAATCTGCTACTATATCTTATTCTTTGTTATATCTTCTTTGTAAATGAGTATTAGTGCATGTGTATATGTATAATTAAATATGTTTCTGAATTAAAGCGTAAAGCTAGCATGAGTTTTTAATCAGTGTAGGTACGAAGAAGGCGTCGCGATCTTTCACATCTGGCGGGCGTTCAGTGAGGATTAAATCGCGTGGGTTCCGTGCTTTGATTATGTAAATGTAAATGTCTGATTTTCGTATGTATGTAAATGGGATTCATGGTATGTAGTAACCTTTGTAAACACCACTACGTAGTAGTTTTATTTTGTATCTTTGAATATGATATTTTAATTCAGTTGTAAGACTTCGAACCACCAATGTACGAAAAAAGCGATCGGCGTGACATCGCAGCTTGATGTATTAACGTATAAATCTGAGCATCTTAGCGCGTACATATGTCCATTGTCTTAATGAAGAAAATAATAAAAAAAATGATATCAATTATATTTTCCACATTTTTTTTTAGTTGTGGAAGTTTATGACATAAACATGTACTAGGTCATTCATTATGTGTGAGTTAAATATCACATCTATGAATGCATATAAAGAATATCCTAAGTTGGTGTATTAGCATACGACATAGGAAAAAGATTTTGGATAAAAAAATATTTAAATACTATGAAAAATGCAAGCTTGTACATCTCTTGTATAGTTAGTATATTTGTTTTATAGAATTAGTGTTATCATTTTGTACTACTATAACAAACCCTTATTTTTCTTTATTAAAAGCTATCGTATGCATGTTTCCATTTTTTTTTTTATGGAAATAAGGAAAAAAAGAAAATAACACACACACACACACACACACACATATATATATATATATATATATATATATATATGATATTTCGAGTTTCATATTATCATTTTATCTTTTATATTTTTATATTTTTATATTTTAAATTTTTATAAACATAAATTTTTTAAAAGATATTATGTTAGGAACTATAAGTACCAATATTTTTATTACTTATTCAAAAAATAATATTTTTGTTACTTTTAGTGAATAATATTGTTCATTTTTATTTTTCCTTTCAAAATATTACTTTTAAATTAAATACTAAAATAATTTTACTAATTTTTTATATTTATTACTATAGGTGATTGTTTATATTTTAAAGTTAATTTATTTTACTATATTTATTACACAAAACAAAAGTTTAATAAAAAAGAAAAAATAAAAATTTAAAAATAATAAAAAAATTAATTAAGTACATTTTTAAAATAAGTGAAGGTAAGATATTATCTTTTAAAATTAATTAAAAATTAAAAATTAAATTTATTTGAAAGAGAAAAATGGAAGGTAATTTATATGGAAAAAGTATAATAAAAAAAAGAAAAAAAAAAACTGTGAAGAAAAAAAAAGAGGGGTCAAGTGGTTGAGACGTGTGTGTGGGGTTAAGAGAAGGGAGGACTCGTTTTGGATTGGGAGGGGGTTGCGTGTGCGTGTGCGTTGTGGTTGAAGGTGGAGGAGGATAATTTTGGCATTTTTAAAATATTATATACTTCTCGTTAATTTTAATTGTTGTCATAGGTTTTGGGTCCAATTTTAATTCTTTTCATAGCCTTTTTATTAAATATGAAGGCCCAATTTCCCCTTTTTATTAATGTTGCTCTATTTTTTGATGTAATATAATACTATATACTATAATATTTATTAGTTTAAAATTTATTTTTAAGTGTTTAATATATTTTTATTTAATGTTCATCAGCAGCGTTTAAATAGACAAAAGCATATGAAAAGTCTTGATTCGAGTTTCATGAGGACAATTTATAACAATATAGCTAAAAATGTTTAGTTATCAAAATATTTTTTATTTATTTATTAGAATTTTATTTATTTAATATAATTTTATATTTATATCTAAAACAAATTAAAGTATTACATATATCATATTCTTATAATATTCAAATTTGAAAAAATAAATATTTGAATGAATAGTGATTTGGAATTGAAAATAAAGATTGATGATTAGAGTTAGAACCCCTAAAAAGTTGGCTCAATTATCTCCAAACATAATACAGAGGTGGAAATAAAGATTTGTGATTGAAGTTGCTCTAAAAAGGCAGAAGAAATTTAAATTTAGTGCACAAATGCCCAGGTTACAGCCGAAGGTAGTGTGCAAACGAGAACCATTGGTTCATTCTGATTCGGCAATTTCCACTAGTTTAAGATCACCCTCACTCTTCTTCATTCTCCGGATCCGTAAGGGAACTGGTTTTTCAAGAACAGACACATTGATATTGTTCCAAACATCCAATTTGGTGGGAAACAGAGCGATTTTCTCTGCAATTTCCATGTCTTCGGGAAGAACAGAACCGAAGACGGTGTAAACTTTTTTCCACTCCTGATGGTTCGCCAGGCTTATGAAGAATTCAGGGCCGGAGCCAACCCATGCAACCGAACCCCGTTGGATTGTCGGACAATCTTCTGTGGGGATCTTATTGAATTTGGTTCCTTGGACTTCCAGTGTTCCTTGAATCAAAGCAAATGGAGGGCCAAGAGGAGCCTGAAAAGTTCATAAACAACCTTTGGTTTGAGCAGTCAAGACTACAAAATTAAGAATAACTGACCCAGACTTACATCTTTTATGTGGTTTCCTTGTGAATCCCAACTCATTCCCCTGCTTTCTGCTCGATAAAACTGGCAACCAGCGCAATGGCGCAATGCCAACAGCTCAAGAACGTAAGCCACAGAGTGCGGTGCACAGTCAGGTAATAGCTGCTCCAAACCAATTACACAAAAAATTGTATGTCATAGCAGCTGCGTAAGCAAAAACTGAAAACATATATAACCAATGTGAATGGAGATAGAAATTTTTTTACATTTACTGGTTAGACAGACTAGAGGAGAGCATAATTCAATCTTTTTGTCATCCTAGAAAACAAAAACCAATGCCAGCATAGAGGAAGGACTTAGCCAACCAGTCTGGACTCTGATTCGACATTGCATAAGAGTGATATGCATTTCCCTCATTTTTTTTGGGTTTGGCTTTATATACGAGCTTTTCAACCGTTAGATCCCATTTTAATCAACTCAGATCTCAAGAAAAACAATGAGATCTAACGGTTAAAAAGCTCGTCCGCATAAAAACCCTTTTTTTTTGTACTTCTTATGCTTCACTCTTTACCATGGTATTAAATTTAAGCTTTGTAGGACGAGGTTTTGTTAAGGTGTTGATAGTCTAATCAAGGATCATTTATCTTTTGCACAATTATCAGAGTTTTAGATATAAATAGGTTATTTTAAAAAAAATGATTAATATAGGTTGAAAATCAAAATAATGTCAAAACTAGTGCGTCAATAGTAATGCTGCAATCATTGGTTGCGGCATTGAAATTTTTTTAAGTTAAAGTCGTAGATAGTGACTGCGACATTAACTTAAAAAATTTCAAACATTACAAATGTCGTAGTCGAGTAAGCTACGGCGTTGTCTTTTTATAAAAAAGTCAGTACACTTGTCATTGGCTACATTATTGAAAATGTTTTGAAATTTTAAAACTTAATGTATGATCACTAACTTTATGTTGACTTAAAAAATTTCTAAAGAATATCTTACATTAGTTTGGACATTATTTTCATTTCCAGCCTATTTTAATAATATTTTTAAATAACCTAAACATGTACAAAAACTCCAATTATTAGGTGACTGACTAAGTTCATTGGGTGTAATGACAGTCTAATCAAAATGACAATGAAATCACTTTGACTATCTCTTTAATGCTCTCTCCATTTTACATTTTCATAAAAATCCATCATATCCCTCAAGAACTTCCTCACACTCTCTCTCTAATACTGCCTTACTCTTTCCACTAAGTTCTAAAAAATCCACATAGCCCCTAACCCTCCCTGGAAATCCACTCACAATCGTTCATTGTTCACTTAGAAGAAAATTAAAAATTAAGTTGATTACACATACACAAAGAAATGCTGTTCGTATTACCATAAAGAAATGTTGAAGCGATAAGCCAAACAGTAACAAGAGCACTTACTTTTATATGAAGAGTACCATACTCTGTTTCCAATCCAACAATGCCCTGGAAGGAAAAAAAAAACCATAGAACAAATAAGAAATGTAAAGGATAAGTTGCTCACTATAAAAAAAGGACAGACAAAGAAGTACATCACAAACAGCTATGAAATTTTGAATTACAACATTCTAAGAATTAGTAAACTTTCTCGAGAGAAAATAGACATAAAATGCACTATGAGATCTTCGAAATTCAATGACAAATATTTTCTAAGAAATTTTATGGAGGTGTACCAAATGAACTTTCATGGAAAGTATGAAGACTCACTCAGAGATCAAGTGTTGCTGCCCATTGGTTTTTTGCTAACATGAGGGGACTACTTATCTTTTACACATGATAGTGAAGTAGGAAACAGTGATTCAGTGACTGATCAATAATCCCTTGGCGAAGGTATAAATATCACAAGATAGCTCTTCTAAGGTTTATATTTATGTCATCCTTTTCCTCAACACATGTTACTTTTTCATCCTTAAAAATGGAAATTTGAGTCCAACAAAATGCTTCATTCAGAGCAATGAGTAAAGCTTTGAATTGTTTTTTAGTAATAAATCAAGAGAAGGAAGAAGAATATGGATATCAGGAGGTAAAAATGAAAAGAAAAATGCCAGAACACAAAATGCAACCTCATATAATTGGAGGACGAAATGAACTGCAATACCTCTCCTTTTCCAAAGATAATCCCAGAAGTCCAACTAACTTTTTTCCCTGCTTCTTGCCGATCAGGAGCTAGTGTGTCCGGCTGTTTCTTCAACCAACACTAAAGCCACAAAGTGAAGGAATGAAATTAGAAATCACCCGATCATAGCATACCATATCATTCAGAAATACCCCTATGTGTAACTACTGATAATGAAAATTTAATCTTAAAAACGCCTTAAGAAACTTCATTTACAAGCACTTCCAAAGATAAAAATCCTCAATAACTAAGAACACCATTGGAGTTCTGAACTTAATTTATAAAAACACAAGCCATCCATTCTTTTGTTGCTTAGCTTCTCAAGTACAGTACACAACAAAGACGATCGAACTTAATTCTTCATCGAATAAGCATCTCAAAGTTCATGGCTCTGAAAGGAATAAGTGATTTATCAAAGTTTGCAAGGATGAAATCACAACCTAATCAAAACAGAAGTGACTATCCAAAACACAAAGTCTAGCATCTGTATGATCTACAATATAGATTGTCAACAAATAAAATCACCTACATAAAGTTTCTATTAGACCATTGGACTATTTCCGCAACCATGGAAACATCAAACCCCAGCTCTAAACAATAACAAACTAGAAACCAGAACACTCGTTCAAATCCCATAGATCAATTGCATCAATCCAATAGGTAATAAAATCAATCAAAAGATTAGTGCAAACTTCAATAAACCCAGTTCATCCTAAAAACCAAACAAACAGATAAACCAAAAACCCACTAATCCAATTCAAGGAGCTTGAAAATCAAACGCACCTCACCGAATTTCGGCCCGCAAGACTCTCTATTCCCACAAAACACCCAAGTATCACACAAACACGGTCCATCATTCCCACTACACATCTCTTTACAAGCCATACAACAGTCCTTAGAAGAATTGAACTTAAAGTCAGAACCCCACTTCACCGCCGGGCCCCAAAGTTCCAAATTCTCAATCCCTCTACAACACCCTCCACTTCCACCCGCCGCCCCACTACTCCCATCTTCCCCAACCAATGCTGAAGCATCAAGCTCTGAAACTGGAGAACCGGCCCCGGGTCTGAGCACCACAGAAAGGAACGCATAAACCAGAGTACAAGATGCAACACCCATGAAAAGAAGGATCAGAGAAGCATAACGGCCGGGTTCGGAGTCGATTTGCTTGCGACCCATTTGAGATTTAGGGGAGTAGAGAAAAACCCAGAAAGGGATTTGGATTATCTGAATTGGGTGTGGAGAATTGGGGAGCGTTGACCGATGAGACAGAGGAGTTCAGGCTGGAAATTGTTTAATTGAGGCTGCAGAGTCTCTCAGATGAAGTCATTGATGGAGAAAATATTAAAGTGGGGGAAACAGGGTGTAAGGATGAAATTCAGTCATCATGATGCACGAAATGTAGAAATGATCAAAATGTTTGATGGGGACAGTTATGTAAATCCACATTAAGACGGCGGACGTTCCAGACCATGCTTTAATGGAGTTTTTATAAATCCATAGTTAAGGATGATCGATCGTTGTTGACCCATGTTTGTTGATTTTGTTCTTGTCTATGATATTCATCATCGATTGAATATCTCTATTATGATTTTTATCGGATTCTCTTAATCTTGTTTTTCCATATTTTTCTTTAATTTTTAATATAGATTACGAAATATTTACTAAACATGTGAACCAAAGTCTACAAATCTGATGATAATAATTACAATACTTTTTTTAATCCAACAAAATGCTTATAACTCATATATGATTTATTGTCTTTATCTGTCGAACTTCGATTCTTTCTTTATCTGAATAAAAGATACGGCAACGATTATAGCAATATAAAACAAAATATTGCAATCTCTTCATTTATTGTTTTAGTCTGAGCACTATCTCATTTAAAATTAAATGAGATGAGGTAAGGAATAGAAAAATTACCAGCAGCCTGCATTTACATTTGATTTTTGTTTTTGTTTTTATTTATTTTATTTTTATATTTGATTTTTATTTTTATTATACTAAAGTAATATATTTATAAAAAATAAAAATATTATGAATTTTATAAATTATATATTAAAATATTCTAATTTTTTTAAAAATTATAATAATAATAATTATTTATATTAAAGTATAAAATAAAATAATAAAAAATATTTTTAAAAAAATATGTTGGGACGAGATGTGAATGCAATCACTGACACGTCTCGACGTCGTCTTGGATTTAGAAAATAAATGGCATTAGCACAGTCTGATTAATAGCCATTAAAAACGATTCTGATTCGCCGGCCGTCGTATTAGGCGGCGGGACGAAAGCGCAAATAATTCGATGCCGTTCTTGTCACTCTTCGCTGGCCGTGTTAAAAAGCAAGCGAAACTTATCTTTAATCTTTATTAAATGTATTAACCGATGCATTTAACAAGTTTATTAGCGTTAAATAAAAAAAAGCAACGACGCTTAGTGTTATGACCAGCTCACTTATAACAAACCCTTATTTTTCTTTATTAAAGGCTAATATATGCACGTTTCTATTATTTTTTTTATGGAAATAAGGAAAAAAAAGAATATATATATTTATTAAATTATTTATTACTATAGGTGGCTGTTTATATATTAAAAGTTAATTTATTTTATTATATTTATTATACAAAACAAAAGTTTAATAAAAAATGAAAAAAAAAAATTAAGTATATTTTAAAAATAAGTGAAAGTAAGATATTATCTTTGAAAAATAATTAAAAATTAAAAAATTAAAAAATTAAGTTTATTTAAAAGAGAAAAATGGAAGGTGATTTATATGGAAAAAGTATAATAATAAAAAAAAAAAAGAAAAAAAAAATGGGTCGAGTGGTTGAGACGTGTGTGTGAGTAGGGGTTAAGAAGGAGGACTTAATTAGATGAAGAGTAAATAAATAAATTAAGAATGAAATATCGAAGAACAAATTTAACCTTCCATTACACCACATTCAGTATTAATCATAGTTTTTGGGGTCAAACTATATGCTTTTGTCTATAATAATGGGGTTTTACTGGCAGAGAAAGATTTGAAGAGATATGATAACCTACATGATGATATATAGATGTAATTTAAAATCATAAAGGTATGTGCCGAAAAGGAAAAAGCAGTTTTACATGTCATGTCTGAATTGGTCCAAGTATCGTGATTTTAGGATTAATTACCGCAGGAAATTGTTTTTCTATATCCTATATGCAAGATTGGTCCAGCCCCATCATAATTACAGAATTAATTCTGGGAATCAATCTAATATGCATTATAGGCTCATTATGAGCGCTCCTCGCCGAGTTGATGTGATATGTCGTGCGGCTGTCGATTATACCATGAAACTTCCTGAAAGCTAGCAGCTGTGAGAATATCGTCAAGTGACTCTGGATTGAATAAATGGGTATATCTTAAGTGAGGTTCTCGCGATGAAATGGCGATCAACTTCAACATGTTTAGTGCGATCATGTTGAATAAGTTTGTGCAGAATTTGAATGATTCTTGCCATGCAATAGAGATTCATAGGTGTAATGTCCACGAGTCACCAGTATATTCATATCGTAACAATTCGCATGCATGAGCCATGCGCGAAATTCGAACGACGCTTGATCTTGCTACTCACCATTAGCTGTGCTTGGTGATTATCAAAAATCGTGCGTGTGGACGCTTCTAGTTGTTTGATCGCTATAACGTCGGAATCTTGTGTATCCTTGATGTTAGAATCTGGTTTTTGAGAGCAACTGAGCATGCTGCGGAGCGCTCTTTAAGTATCACCCCAGATCCAGATGGCTGGCTTCAGTATGTTCACTCGGTGCATGCGTGAGCCGCTCGCAGCGCTCACCGCATATGATATATCAGGCCTTGTGTGTGATAAGTAGATTAATCTTCAGACCTAATCAGTCTTTGACCATATCTTGTTGGGGCTTGGTGCAGGAGAATTAGAGTATAGATTCATTTCCATGAGTAGTCTCTGGTTTGCAATCAAGCATTCCGGTTTCGGTTAGAAGATCTAACACATATTTTCGTTGTGAAAGCAGACTCATGTTTCGAATCTTGCTACCTTAATTCCCAAAAAAATATTTAAATTGCGAGATCATGATTTCAAATTTTGTGGCTAAATGCTCACATAAAAATAGCTTTCTGTTACGCATGGGTCATCTCTGTCAGATATATAAATGTCTATGATGGAAACTGTTACTTGCACCTTCTTTGTGTTTACTCAAACAAAGTGTGATCGAGTTACTTTGCTATAAGCCGAACTCCTTCATTTGTGGTGAAATCTCCCCAGACCATGCTCTAGGTGATTTATTTTAGCCCATCTGATGACTTTTTTAATTTACAGGACTTCACTTTACATGAAGAACCATTTTAACTCAAAATTGTTGGCTCCCATATAGACCTCTTCTTCCAAATCTCCATTGAGGAAAGCATTTTAACATCAAATTGACTGCGAGGCCGGAGTCGATTTCTTCTTCATGTTCATAGGTAAAGAATTGTAATTGATCTTGGCCAACAGTGTATGCCACGATGATACATCCACGTACCTTTCTTGTATCCCATATGACTAGTCGGGGGCTTTTGTATCTATCGATACTTCCATCGGTTTTGGTTTTCACCTTGAACACCATCTGCGTCGGAGTGGCTTCATTCCTTTAGGCGGTGGAGCGAGTTCCCAGTGGCATTCTTTGGCGAAACCTCCCACATCTCTTGGTTCAATAGCCTTTTTCCATTTTACGGATCAGCGATGCATCTTGCACATTACTGGAATAAGCGTAGACCGATTGATTAACGGTAAAATCATCACGATTAAGTCGCTTTGTAAGTTAACACATAGTTGTTAATTGAGATGTTATTGGTCATACAGCTTGAGGATCAAGTTCATCTTGTTTTTGGAACTCCACATTGATCTTTGTGGATATCCCAGGAATTTGTATTTCTGCGAACATATGTTTCATTAGACTCTCAAACCACGAGGATTCATACTTGCTTGAGGAGGAACGTGCAGGTTGATTCTTGATTAATGGTGTAGATGGGGCAACTGCGGGGGCATGGTGGTGATTAAATACATTTCATGATTGTGATCACAACCTTGTTGCCGCAAACATGCCCAAAATGTTCATTCACCTTTCTGACTGATAAACTCATCACCTCCACCATTTCTCTTCATAGCTCTCCCCTAAGAGAATTTTTTTAGAGACTCCTGGAATTAATGAGCTCAGTCTCGGGAAAAGGCATCTAGAGTCATGCGCTTTTGGTTTGTGGATCATACTTTTATATCACTTTAGTGAGAGTAGCGACTTAAACACATGTTTTTATGGATCAAGTTTATTTCTCGAATTTTGGGGATGTGAACATATACGGTACATCCAAAGCTTCGGGATTCAAGGTCGGAAGATGGGGAGTGAAAGTAAGGATTGCAATTTACGTTTGAGGAGTTTGAGTCTATTACTTGAGAAGGTGTTAGGAGTTGATGAGGTAATGACGAACACGACTTCACCCAATGGTAAAATCGAGGCATGTTCATGCAGAGAAGGGGAGAACGCACTACCTCAAGTGTCTATTCTTTTCTCTGCCAATCCATTTTGTTGTGGAGCATAGATTGCATGAGGTCGATGACAATTCCATGGTTTCAGAATTTAGAGAGAAGGCATCTATAAACTGATGCCATTGAAACAAGTTGCCAAACATGAAATGCCTTTTTGATGGGTGTGAGTCATTGTGAGATGCGAATCTTCAGGCACACATCCTTTTTAATAAGTAGGACTTCAGTCATTCTAATGCATTCTGTCAATAAATGCAAAGTAACAGGCTCAGAATATAGAGGAACCTTTAGGGACCCCCGAACATCGGGTGAGTGAATAACTTCAAAAGGTTCTGAACTTTATTTAGACTTGGTGAATAAGAAATACGCAGGGCGCCCACAAGTGTCACAGCAATGAAATTCCTATCATTCAACTCAAAGTCAGGGTTGCAATTTCTAAGATAACCAAAAGAAAGATGTCCTAATTCACGGTACATAAATCCATATAGTTGCTCGAGCCTTGTCTTTACTGCTAGTTTGATTTGCCTGACTGATTTTCGATCCCCCATTCTCTGGCAACTCTAAGTAGTAAAGTTTGCCCCGTCTAACACCATAACCAAGAATCTTCCGAGTTAGAATGTCTTGAAAGACACAAAATGAGGGCCAAAAAGTTACAGTACAAGCTAGAGTTGAAGTAATTTGGCTAACAGACAAAAGGTTGTATTCAAGAGATGAAACAACAAGGACAATATCTAATGTGAGTATTAGACAAGATAATGATCCTTCCCCAAGAATAGGGAGGTGCTACCTATCATGCGGAAATAACCGGATTGGTAAGGAAGAATAGATTTTAATCGACCGTGAGTCCCACGTCATGTGATTCGGGATGCACTGTATCAATAATCCAAGTTCTATTCTTGTGGTTGTAGAAAATACGTATGCTTTACCAATAATACCGGATGGGCAACATTCATGAAGAGGGCAATGATTGATTTTCTCTTCCGACGATGTCATCATAGCTTTCCCAAGAATCTTTTACGAGGCTTTAAGAAGTCCCACAACTCCGAACTCACAGCCTTTAATGAGGGTGATGGGTCGAGGAAAATAATGATACGATGGTCTCTGCACTCTCTTTGGGATCAAGCCCGCCTCGATACCATGTCAAACAATAGAGCCAAGCAGTAAAGATTTCAAAGAGATATATTCTTCTAAATTGTAGGTAATATATGATACAATTACATCCTAAAAATTATACTCCCAAAAAGGAAAAACAAATTGTTTCTATATCTATATACAAGATTGGTCAACTATCATAATTTCTAGGATTAATTACACAAATTGGTTCTATATCTATATACAAGATTGGTCAACTATCATAATTTCTAGGATTTACCATCGAATCAATCTAATATTATGCATAACCATGTTTTCATATAAATTTCTTTTATTAAATATGGAGGCCGATCATACCTTGAAACATAATTCCCCCTTCTATTAATGTTGCTTTGTTTTCTAATGTCCCGGGCATATGGAAGGTCCCGGTTCAAGTCCCCAGCATAAACTTTGTTTCAATGAATATCTCTATTATGATTTTTATCGGATTCTCTCAATCTTGTTTTTCCATATTTTTCTTTAATTTTTAATATAGATTAAGAAATATTTACTAAACACATGAACTAAAGTCTATAAATTTGATAATAATAATTAAAACACTTTTTTTTTAATCCAACAAGAATGCTTATTACTCAGATATGATTTGTTGTTTTTATCTAATCGAACTCAAGTACTCATATACAAATAAAAAGATGCAACAAAAAAACATTATAATCATATAAAACAAAATATTGCAACAAGACTACAAAATCACCAAAAATAAGATAAAACTCAAATAAAATAACCAATAAATTTTGATAAAAAGAGATCTAAAGGGGTGTCAATAATGACAAAAAAAATCATCTCTCTTAGTTTAAGGAATATGAGTGATCAGGAAATAAAGTTAAAAGAAAATGAAGTAGGGCTTCAAAGCATCTAATTTCTATCTCTCTCGTATACTTTAATTTCCCATAATTTTCTTTCATATTTTTTTTATTCTCTAGTATATGCCATTATTATTATTAAAAAAGTCAGATTATTCATCTATTACATTTTTTTAAGTAATTCATCTATTACTTATTCTTCTACTTTTACACATTTGTAATGTTTGGAAATTTTAAAATGTAGGTCTACGTATGTATTATTGGCTATCTAAGGAATTAACTCTAATGAAGTGATCTTATAGGGATTAAGTTAATGGGGTTTTTTTTTTTTTTGACAAGTTAATGGAGTTAAAAACATCACATTTGGTATGACTTTGTAATGTGTAGATACTAAATGTCTTATTTTTTATTTTATGATGTGTTAAATTAGAAATAAGAAATGGAATGTCATGACTCATTGTGATGGGGATGTATCATGCATTCTCATAACGAGGATGTATCATGAATCTTCATAATGAGGATGTATCATGAATCTGGTAATGTATCATGAATCCTCATAATGAGAATGTATCATGAATCTGGCAATGTATCATGACTTTTCATATCAGGACATGACTCATATAAATAGGTTATGATCCCTAAGTCATAAGTACACAATTTTCTTTCTATCATCCCATCAAAAGAGATAAGAGATTCTTAAGGAATCGGAGGAATTGTGCATACAAGACTTGGAAGATCAGAATCGATCACTTGAGTTCTACTTACAAGGTTTCAAGATCAAGATCAATATATTTTTACTATCATATTTATTATGGATTCAGGTACGCTTCCGCTTTAACTTATACTTTCGATGCTTTCTCTGAGTTAAATCTCCTAAATATAGTTTTTTCTAACAAGTGATATCAGAACCACTATCATGTTGAATGATTGGACTAAGTTTCTTAGTTTATCATGTGATGATTTTGAGGATATGATGTGAATTAAAGTTTTTATTGTCAAAGATATTATGTTATGAGATAATATGTTTTTATAAAAATTTCACACATGAGGAAGGATGCACTTTCATCATATTGAAATTATAATTACATTATTTATGATATGGTTTAATGGTTGTATCATGAGTCTTCTCTTTTCATCTCCCGGGTTTGAGCCTTGCTAGTGGATTTAGTTTCTTCATTATTTGAATTTTCAAGAGACATTTATTATTAGAAAGGGTTATAAAAGGGAAGAGATGACTCTTCAATGACGATTTTTAATAGTCATAACAGTACTATTAAGATTAAATAGAAATTCAAATACTTGGCTATGTTGTTTAGCGTTTTGAATGAGTAAACTAAAGCATGAAATCGCCAAAGTGACATTTCTTGTGTAGATTATTACATATAAGAGATGTTGAATGCGATGTGTGTGTGTGTATTCATGCGAGTAATAACCGACCCAAAGGAAGGTGAATCCTTGGCCGAATTTCATACACATAAGTGATGGTAAACATGTGACAACTATAAGGTTGTACATATGGATAATAAATCAATCCAAAGATGAGTTTGTTATTTAACATCCATTATTGTTAGTGTTTGATCATTACAACAAGAGTACCATTAGTTGTTAATATTACTTTCCAAAGACTTGATATTAATGTTCCACTAATTATCTTGAGATGAGATAAACCATTATTTGAATGATTAAAATTTGGTTTATTATATGAGTATATTTATATGGTTTACTTTGTTCTCTCTTCAGCTAATTTTTGCTATAATATTTGCCAATTTGAATTCAATACCAATCCTCAATGGTACTAACTTTAAGAATTGGAAGAGATTGTTTTAATCGTTCTTGGTTGCATGGATCTAGACCTTGCATTAAGGATAGAGCAACCCCCTTCTCCCACAATTTCTAGTTCTTCTGAAGAGAAGAAGTTTTATGAGTAGTGGAAGTGCTCGAATCACATGAGTCTTATGATCATAAAACGCAACATTCTAGGAACCTTTAAGGGTGTGGTATCTGAAGAGGTTACCAATGCCAAACAATTTCTTGTCGAGATTTAAAAGCGCTTTGTCAAAAGCGATAAGACGGAAATAAGCATCATTTTGCATAACTTAACTTCCATGACGTATAATGGCGAGGGAAGCATAAGGGAGCACATTATGGAAATGTCTCACATTATTTCAAAACTCAAGACCCTAAAGATCCAACTATCAGAAGGTGTACTCGTACATTTGGTTTGCATAATTTAATCAGTTTAAGATCAATTATAACTGCCAAAAGGAGAATGAACTCTTAACGAGCTCATTTCATTTTGTGTGCAAGAGGAAGAAAGTTTGAAACAAAATTGGACAAAAAGTGCTCATTTGGCAAGCACCTGTAAAGACAAGGGTGAAAAGATGAAAAATAATGAAGTTGTTGAGGATCCAATGTAAAAGAATCAAAATAAGGATGAAAAATATTTACTTTGCACAAACTATATACTGGCAAACACAATGACTATCCCACAAATGAGGCAAATAGTAAGGTGCCTGCTTGGTATACGAGAGAAGACTTTAATTTAATATTTATAAACATTAGGTTAGAATTAAAAAATTTCATAAAAGTGTTTAAATAAAGGTTGCCTAATTGTATTTACATCAAGTTCCTAATTTTTAAGGAAAATGTTTAGAGTGGTAAAATGTCTATAAAGCACATTAGTAAAAACTTAATGATTGCAGATCTACTCACCAAAGGTTTACCACACAAGGTCTTTTGTGAGCATACTGCTCATATGGATGTTGTATCAATTGATGATATATAATTTTAGTGAGAGTTAGTATTTGGGTGTCATCGGTTGTAGACATATTTTATGAATATTTCCTACAGAATAAAGTTTATGTTTAAGCTTCACTCTAAATCTATCCATTTTGATATCATTAAAGAATAAAGTTTGACCAGTTGGAAATAGGCATGCTTAAGATCGCATTACATGTAATTTCCATGCTATGCATCTATACTTGATCTATGTCGTTGATTATAAAATTTATGTTTCAGTTTCACTTTGAATCTATCCATTTTGATATCATTAAAGAATAAAGTTTGACCAGTTGGAAATAGACATGTTTAAGATCACATTACATGTAATTTCCATGCTACGCATCTATACTAGATCTATGTCGTTGATTATATCAATATATGTGACCATTAATGGGTCTAGTTACAATACATGTAACGAGGGCCGCTTTGATCCTATGTTGATATGATTAATGGACCAGATTGTTAGTGATGTTTCATTATATCTAGCATTTTTGAGCTCATAAGGTTATTTATGTAATGCATAATTGTATTAGATATATGTGATCAAAGTGGGAGATTGTTGGGAATTTTAAAATGTGAGTCTACATATATAACTAATTATGCATTATTGATTATCTAAAGAATTAACTCTAATGAAGTGATCTTAAAGGGATTAAGTTAATGGAGTTAAAAACATCACATTTGGTATGATTTTATAATGTGTAAGTACCAAAGGTCATATTTTTTATTTTATGATGAGCTAAATTAGAAATAATGAAATAAGAAATGAAATGTCATGACTCTTTGTGATGAAGATGTATCATGAATCCTCATAATGGGAATGTGTCATGAATCTCCTAATAGGGAGTATCATGAATCTCCTAATGTATCATGAATCTTCTTAATGGGAATGTATCATGACTTTTTGTAACGCCCTAAAAATACCCTAGAATTTTTATAATAATTTTATTATATATATTCCGGGTATGAATTGAGCCAAACTTAGGTTTTTCCGGGAAAACTGATAAAATGTGAAATGTGAAATGAATATGTGAGTATATGATTAAATATTATATGCTAAAATGAGAAATTGATTGAACCTGAAAATACACCCAAGTGAAAAAGAGTAAATTTGGAAATTTGTAAAATGAGCACCTAAGGGTCAAATGATAAGTGAATGTGCAAATAAGGAGACTTGTAAGCTTTAAGTGAGAAAAATGGAAAATGGGATTTATCGAACAAGCCAAACATGGCCTGTAGGGGTGGAAAACATAACTTAAGGCATATTTCCGTCTTAGAACGGCTATCAGGTGCAAACCATATTTGAGAGGCGTGTGAGATGGCAGTTCTAGGGTTTTGGGAAGAAGTGAGATTTGGTGCAAAATCTAGCCCATTTGTTCAAGATCTTGCAAGAATGAAGAAGGAAAAAGGCTAGGGCTTCAAGTGCAAAGGGATTTAAGGTAAGAACCAAACCCTAGAATGTATTTGATGAGGTTTGGGTTAGAAAAACTCTAATCCATCCATGGGTTTTGCTCATGGTTGGTTTAGGTTCATATTAGGAGGTTATTGGGAGTGATTCCCATGATTTGTTTTGGGATTTTGAGGATTTTTGGAGAAAAATCGCAAAATAGCAAAACTGGAAATCTGGGCATATCGAGCTCCTACGCCGTAGCGTAGAGAACCCAAACCGCGGCATAGACCTACGCCAAGGCTTGGGATGCCTCGTCGCGGTGAGGTCGAGGTGCCAAAATGGCACCCCTCGGGTACGCTGAGGCATAGCTACTGTTCACAACGAGCCATTTTCAGAATTTTGTTTCCGAACACCTCGTATTCATACACCGATAGTTTAAGAACCCTAAGAAATGATGAATGGGGGTTCAAACAAGGATAAAACTAAACGAAAAACGTACTGTACCTTGCCGCCTCGACAAAGCGTGTGAGTAGTGCTAGTTTACTAAATGTGATGTGTGTGATTTGCTAGGGGCCGGTGAGGATCACCTAACCTAGGACCAAGATTGAAAGCAAGGCAAAAAGAAAGAGATAGATTGATTTGTTCTATCTTCTCCTATTCTCGTTTCAAGATTCAATCAAGCTTGTTTCCTATCTTCTCCTATTCTCATTTCAAGATTCAAATGTTTGTTCTAAATGTATAAGAAAAGCATATTGATTCGAGGCAATCGACAAGGGAACGTTGCATATGAAATGATGAGTATTGAAATGAACTGTTAGTATAAATGTACATATTGTACTCGTATTTTGCTATAAAGGATTTGAACGCCTAATAATGTTAACCGTTAATTCAGATATGATAAGACATATACCACAAGCGGTCAAATTAACAAAGATTTCAAATAAACGATTGATGTGTCAATTAATCGCTGCTCAATGAAGTATCGGATCGAATCGTGTTATAAAACAATGTTTTTATACCGACCACACTTAACGGACTGCGGTTTGATCTAATATCTCAGATACCGAAAAACATAGTGCGTTAAATTAAGTAATAGTAGAAAATTAATGATTTTGAGATTGTTGACATATTGGAATTGAAAAGCATGATTGTAAATTGAATGAAAAGAGCATTGTAAAATGCATGATTCGTTATAAATATTTATTGCATATAAAAGTGTATATTTGGAATGATCAATGAACCATAAATGATTGCATATGAAATATATATGTATTGTATTGAAATTGATCATCCAAAAAGATTTGAGTTTTGTTTAGTAAAATTGCATAATTTGGACTTAAATCAAAACGTATGAATGAAATTGTATAGAACCACTACATGAAATGCTTAGACGATATTTTTATCAAATGGTTGGTAATTTAGTGATTGATAGCGATTGAAAGCCAATTCCAAGGCCGAGGAGTTTTGAGAGTCATCTGTAAAGTTCACTGAGTATGCCTACGCATGCATCCTCACCATTTTAGCATGACATCAAGTGAAACAAAAGAGTTTCAATCAAATTATTTTTGTACCTATATCCAATGATTTTGATATTATGTTGTAAACTATGATAAAATGCCATTTTTGCTTAAAATGTATATTTTGTAAAAGAATTGCAATTTGAATTTGTAATGCTTATGGGCTTACCCTTAATGAAATAATGCGAAAGATTTGAGAACGAAACGTTTATATTAATGAAAATGTATTTACAAAGTGATAGTGGTAATCGAGCATTCGAATCGTGTTCTAATTCTCCAACTCAGGTAGGGCCGAAAAGGGGTGCTACTCTTTTCATATTAGGGCATGACTCATATAAATAGGTTGTAGTCCCCAAGTTATATGCACACAATTTTCTTTCTATTATCCCATAAGAAGAAAGAATCTCTTAAGGAATCAAATGAGTTGTGCGTACAAGACTTGGAAGATCAGAATCGATCACTTGAGTTCTACTTACAAAGTTTAAAAATGAAGATCAATATCTTTTCACCATCATATTCATTATGGATTTAGGTATGCTTCCATTTTAGCTTATACTCTTAATGATTTGACATGAAAGATCTTTTATGATGGTTTTCATTTCTAAGGTATATCTCCCCAATATAGTTTTTTTTTCTAACATGTAGATCTTTACTTTTATAGTGGGTTTATACGTATTGTGTATTTTTCTATTAAAAAATTTAAATAATTCCTTTAATAAGGAGACATTTGTTTTTTCACTTAATACTCAATAAAGCTTTTATTTAATTGAGTGTTGAATAAGACTTAATAGTATTAAGTATTAAATCGTTTGTTTTTTAATATTGTATTTATATTAAGTATTAAGTTATTTGTTTTTTATATGCTTAAAATCAACATATTCAATATATTACAAAAATAATTTAGGTCAATACTTATTTGTGTATTGATGATATAATTTTATTATTAGAAATATTTGGTTTTTTTTTCAAAGAATAGAAATATTTGGTTAAAAAACCTCAAATAACTCAAAATTTGTAAAGCTATTAATCATTTTCATGTTTTTCTTGAAGAATGATTCATAATAAACAAAAATGTCATTTTCTATTTCATGTATTTGCATATATCTTTGAAAAGAAATGAATATTTTTATAAGAAAATAATGAGGGTATTTTTGTCAAAAATGAGGTAAAAAATTAATGAAGTATTAAATTTCTGAAATTTAGTTTTCAAAAGGACTTTTAATCAAATCATCCTTATTATTATGATAAAATAAAAAATATTTGTATAATATATATAACGTATAAGCATATTTACAAAAATTAAAATCATAAAATTATTATGATAAATAATTTATTATTATCATTATTATAAAAAATAATTATTTTATATAACTAAAATAACATATATAAAATTAATAATTTAAAAAATAATAGATTTATGAAACAAAAATTAAAAATATTTAATATTTTAAAAATATTTTGAAATATTCGGTGTGGATTTTAAAAGATTTTGTAGAGATTCTAAAATATGAATTTTTTTTACAAAAAAATCAAATATTTTAATTTTTTCTATTCATAAGAAAATTTCAAAAATTTGTAAATAAGTTATGCGAAAAATGAGAAAACAAATGAAGTAAAGTCTAATTTGTTTTCAGAAAGAAAAAAAAAAACCAAATAAAGCAAACGCCCCCGCCCCCTAAATCTAGTTTTCAATGTTTTTCTTATCATCGAATATATTAATTTTTTATTTTAGAGATATATTAATACATGTAGGTTCATTTTTTTCCCTTTCTCCGCATTAAATGACTTTTTGGGCCAAACCGACTCTGCAATAACAATCGCTCTTTCTTGTTTATTGAATTGAAAATTTGATTGATTATTTTAAAAAATAATAATTCTAGATCTAGTTTGTATTTAAAACAATAAATTGTTTACTAAATCCAAAAAGAGATCAGAATAATTTATTTCTAGAGTACTTGCCAAATTAATTTTTATTGACCGGTTTAAAAGTGACGATCATGCTTGGTAGCTAACCCTAGACGCTACCTAATGAGGCTGAAAATTTGTCTTTTTTTCATGTAAAATTTAAAGTGGATTATATTTTACTATTTTAGTACAATTGAATTGAATTGAATTTTATTAATTTTCACATAAAATCAAGATTTTTTTTTGGGTCAATTTTACAAGTTAAATGCCTGATTGGTTCTTATTTTTTTAAACAATTAGTGAGAATAATTTTTAAAAAAGTTGAAAATACTATTTTAGTGTTATTTGAAAAATATTATTATTATCTGAATTTAATATTTTATATGTTTTTATTAAAAGAATCAAACATATTTTATGCGTTTTTTTTTGTTATCTTTGTTTTTTCAGAACAGAAAATCAATTTTCAAAAAACAAACAACTTTCACATGGTTATGCATATTCTTTGGCATGGCCAGCAATCAACTTTGAATATATACCTTGCAGTCCATTAACCAAGCATCCGATTTCTTGCTTTTCAAGTTCAAAGAATTGTCTTTTTATAAAGTATCAATTTTTTTTTTGCTTGTCACTCCTAAAGAATTACCCTTTCTTTTTTTTTAATATTTATGCATGGTAAGAAATACCCTTTTCTTAGATTTATGCGTGGTAAGAAAGTTGTTCCTCACAACTTTAACGGGGTGGTGATATGTGGAATCATATTGGACCACCCATTTATCAAAGTTATGTTTAATTCTCCAAAAATTTGAAGAAAAATTGAGGGGGAGAAAATAGAGAGAGAAAAAAAAGATTGATAATTAGTAAATGATATTTATATGATTTCGCAAACTCATTTTACTTATATTCATCTATATAAATTTTAACATATTTTTATTTTATTTAATTTTCTTTCATGATAAAACCAATTATGAAAAACCATTTCTCCCACTCATGGTATCATTTTGGAGGATAGGATCGTATTAATTAAGTCCTTATCTTCCCATCCTGTGGCATTTCTGAATCATACTGCAGATTTAATAAAGTGAAAAAGCAGACACTTAATATTAATATTATTACGCAGTAGTACAGTACAGTACACACTAAAAATAAAAGACACTCAGATGCAGTGAAATATAATAATGGAGGTCAAACTTGGATTTCCTGCATACTCATTTATTCTTTACTATTACTTCTCCATCAGTAAACCTGATACAAAGTCACCCATCTCTCTTTCCTTCCCCAGACAAGGCAGAACCCCAGCAGGTTCCTCTTTCAAGGTGTAGTGAGAGCTGCAAAAAGATTACATTAGCCAGTTAGCACCGTTAACTCTCCTAAAAGCTAGTTCAAACCTTTAGGATTTGAGTTTAATTTAAATATCATACATACTTCTTAACACTCTCACTCACGTACATGCAATCCTATACCCACATCCATATGTGAAGAGTCAAGTCATAAAGTTTATTATGAATTTTCAAATACATAAATGGGAATCAAATATTAGAGGTGACTCGAAATCGAAATCTTTTGCCAAACCAAGCTATGATATCACGTTAAACAACAACTCTTCAAAAAACTTTGGGTTTAATAAGAATATCATACTTCTTATTAACAGCAACAAGCTTAATGCAAATGCATTTCTGTTAAGAGAAAAGTAGGTTTTAGGCTACTAATTTATAAATAATGTCATTTTAGGTTTGAAGTTGTCAAAAATCCAACATCGAGCAAAAAAAATTATATTTAAGTCTATTTAGCTTTTAAGTAGTACCTTAATGGTACCTTAACAAACCTTAGGTAATACTTTAATCAGTCTTAGTTATTACCATGATGGACAATCCTAAGGCTCAACTAATTGAAATCTAATTATTTTTGCCTCATCCATATTAATTGATACTGGATTTTTGAAAACTTCAAACCTGAAATGATATTATTAACCGGGAACACACTTTCTCTTATCTCGAATGTTAAAGCAGTTTTGTTTATAAATTTGTTTAAATGAAGATTAGTCTAGGTGTGTCAAAGCTAGTCCCAACACCAGCGATCACAAAAAGAAGAAGAAAGAAACAGTATAAATAATTGCAAGAAGGGAAAGGAGATAAGGCCACATTGAGGCCTAGCTAAAAGTGGTAAAGTAGGGGGGATGGATATACTACATACCAAATAACCAAGATCAAATCCAAGACAAAGTATTACAATGTAATATACAAAATGAATCGATGTCAAAAAACACACAAAAAAGAAAAAAGAAAAAAAAGGAAAGGAGATGGAGATGGAGAGGACATACGTACCCCCACACTTGAAGTGACGAGGGACCTTCCTTCCACAACCTTCAATGAGGCGCACAGCCCTGTTGACGTCTATAAGGGGAGCCAACTTGGGAGTAATCATAGGGCAGACGCACTCAAGATGGGTGAGCCTTACCCTTTCGCAACAAGCCGGTGTGGGATCGTTGCCATAAACCACTTGCTTGCATAAATCAATCCCAATCCTCCTCTCCTCCTTGCACTCCTCCGCACTCACTTCTGCCCTTCCCGTCTTCACCTCCCACATAAAAACCACCACCACCACAATCATCACCACCATTATATTTATACGCCATGACTTGATCTCCCCCTTCATCTTACCCTGCTATCCCTCTCTCTATATATAATCTCTCTCCTTTCCTAGCTACAATCCTGATCAATATTGAGCACTTCACTACCACCTCATGATTAACATCCTATATATCCCCATATATATATAGAGAGATTTAATAAGCTAGTAGGACAGTCCTAGCTAGTCATTGCTTTAATTAAGTAATGTAGGACATTATCTTCCTGCCTTTTTTTGACTTGTGGAGCCTCATGCATGTCCTTCTCATTTGGAGTGTAATTTGGGTTTGCATTCTGTATCAATAGTAGGGTTCCTTAATCTGGTACATACTTTCATAGACAAAAATCCATATGGGAGATACTTTTAAGATAAAGCTATTATCAAAAGATTTTTAATGTCAAATCATTAATAGTGTGAGTAGAGAAAAAACATACTTGAATCCATAATAAATTTGATGATGAAAATCATAAATTATTGATCTTCAAACATGCACGACTCAAATGATCGGTTGTTGACCTTCTAAGTCTTGCATGCACAACTCTTATAATTTCTTAAGAATCTATTTTATCTAATAATGTGATGTTATAAAGAAAATTGTGCTTATGACTTGGAACTATAACCTATTTATAATAATTTTTCTATAAATAGTCATAACCTTTAACGCATAGTTATATATTTATACCTTTTTTATGCATAGCTTAACTTTTTATAAAGTCATTGACTATATATTCTTTCAGGAAGAGTCATGCATGGCTTTAGAATATTTTTTATTTTTATTTTTAATCCATCATAACATGAGAAATAAGAATTTTAGTATTTATACATAACAAGGCCATACCAAATGAGATGTTTTTATTTTATTTTTTATTATAACTCATTAACTTAAGTCTTATCAGACCACTTCTTATTAGACCACTTTGTAGGAGTTAATACATAAATCAATTAAATGTGTAGACCCACATACTAGATACATATCCAACATATTTACCTAGAATGTCCATTAGCCATGGGAGTGCACTCTAATGTATGACCCCAAAATCTCATGCTGGTTTTTAGGCTACTTGGAAATGTCTTTTGTGGGAAACAAAACCATTTTTAAAACAGGTTAAGTTGTTTTTATTTTTATTTTTTATAACTAATTAAGCATTTTGTTATAATGTACTCATTAGGACTCGAATCTAGGACCTCTTCTCTTCTTGGATGTCTTGTCTTTTTAAACTTTGAACGTTCTATCAACTGAGCCAAACATGTTGACCAAATAAGTTAAGTTTTTATAAAATCTTAAATATATTCAAATTATTAAATATATTTAAAAAATAATATTTATATATATTTTTTACATCTATTCATTTTGCATCATATTATGTTTTATTCATCACAAATTTATCCACATTATGACTCGAATCCTGAATCTCTCTCTTTCCTGTACCCGTCTAAGCTCTTAATCACTTGTATAGTTAGCCCTAGAGTTGATTTTTTTTTCAAGCTTAGTTTAGAGGGCATGTGCCCTAAAGCCAAGCATAAATTTAAAAATCTTAGTAATTAATTGCATGGTTTGAAGTCTTCAATATGACATATTACTATGATTAATTGATTGGTTGATGGAAACCAGGCTGCATTTAAAATTGCAAGTGGAAGGAACTTTTTGAAAAAGGACCTGGAAACTTTATTTTGGTGCTCTTTTTTTGTGAGCTTCATAAAGAAAATTTCATGGCTTGGATGATTATGTTTGAACACATTGACTTCGAAGCATCAGGTTAGTGGTGGGCATGGACTACTTTAGGGATTTTGCCTGCTGTCTCTTTTCATGGTTTTCTCTTTCTTTCTTATTCTTCTTTTTCTACTTTCAAACTTTATAATATTTAAAAAAAAAATTATCTCCAAATAATAGACTTTAAATTATAACTATATTTTAAGAACATAACACTACTATAAAGTGATATGCTAAATGAATAGATGTAAAAAAAAACTTATAATTATATTTTTCAATTAAATAGTTTACTATTCTATTTACTTCTCCAAAAATATAACAATAAAATAAATATTGATATCTTGAATAATCTTTCAAATATCCTCCTATAACAAATTAACAATATTAATTAAGAATGCTATGAGTCACCCTCAATCTCTAAACTTAAAGAATCTATTTTTTTATGGTTTATTATATCATATTTTCCCTCTCTGTTTTTTCTTTTGTTTAAACATATTTTAGAACCAATTTTCATGTTTCCTGTTTTACTTTACTCAAATAACAATGTAGTGGAGAATGTATCAAAATTCACTATTTTTTTTTTAAATTTTATCATAGAATTAGTATACATATTTTTATTTTATTTTTGGAAAACAACGAATAAAATTTAACCATTTTTTTTCATTATCATCTTATTCTAAATAATGGTAAAAAAGATCTTTTCAAAAAAAAAAAAAAAAAAATTAATAATGGTAAAAATGATTCTAGGTTTTTTTTTTTTTTAATAACTTGATGTACCTAAATTTGTGGGGGAAAATAGACTCTATAAGGCTATATTTGTCTCTCAAAAAGTTAAAAGGAAAATGTAAAAAAAAGTATAAATCTTTAACTAATTTTTAATCATGTTTATTTTCTTTTTGGAATTTTTATGGAGCAATCAAAAATGAAAAAAATAATCATTCTTTTTAATTCTTCCTTTCTTTCCTTAGTACTTTGAAGTGATCAAATGCAACCTAAATAAACTATTTAATCAAGGGCGAAACTATCAGGTACTGTCACGTCCCTACCGCCAGCATAAGATAGGGGCGCGCATACTGACGGAGACTCCTTTTCACCGGTTTTCGAACATTGGTGGACCCATTGTAATAAACAAATTCATAAGGAAATAAAAATTCTAATACCACCACCGTAGTGGTGGTTAGTTGTCTTATACATATTCCTGAGTCCCAATTGCTTGTACATAAATAACTTTTACTATTACAAAAAAAAACTTTTACATTTACATTGAAAAATCAAATTTGAAACCTACATCAGTGTATCTGCGCATGTGTTGACCTCGGGTCGACATGCGGAATGCCACTCTGATATCTTCTGCATCTACAAATGATGAAACACCCGCGGCTAAACTTATAAATTTTAGCTGGAAATGTATACGACTCACTCTGAAGCCGTCCACATTTACAGAATACATATATCATAAAGCATATGTCATAATTTATGTATAAATAATTCTATAACAGAGTTTTCATGTACATAATTCTTGTAACGAAAGTTTCATATCTCTCGTAGAAGTTCATATTAGATATCATATACAGGGAGTACCCGAGGGTACACATGTACGTAATGTATTGATTTCTTTATGCTTACTTCTTATTCATCATTCGTATTCTTATCATTTAATTTCATGTATCTTATTATTCTGGATATAATATATAAATATTTGACCGCATGTGACCTCTAATACTACATTATAGCTGACAAGAGTGCAATAAGTACCCGAATGTACAAGACGACATCGAATGTAGACATGCATGCCCACGTAATAGAAGTGTCGTAAAGACTAAAGCAGCGAAGGCCGGGCATCTACACCGCAGACGGTTCGCCCACGTAATAGAAGTGCCAGAAGATTAGCAGGAGTGCCGCACCGCATAAGAGATGCCTATTCATTTACTATTCGGTCTTAAGCAGACATACAATTATATGTATTTCAGAACTCATTTTATCATTCTTAATCCCATTAGCAAAAGAGGGCAAGAAATAATGTTTGCCCAACGACCGCGAGGAGACGAGGCACATAATATTTTTCATATAACTTTTATACTTGTACGAACCCTTTCATACACTTATTAGGGTCCTTATTAATCTAATAGATAATTGTTATAATTAGCGGAAGAGAGGAACTAAATCGGAATCCTGTACGCCTAGGGCTAACTAGCAAGTCTCGTAAAACTGATTCTGCCCGCCTGTGCAGAGGTGTTCTCGCCTAGGCGAAGCTCTACGCCTAGGCGTGGACTCCTACGCCTAGGTGTAAGGGTGTCGAGCAAAAACAGAAATGACCAGTTTTGGCCATTTTCATCGGAACTCTTTCAACCAAAACACATAATTTCAAAATAAAACCACAAAACCAACTTAAACCAACCAAAAACACACGTATTGAAAAGTTAGGGTTTTCCTAACCCAACTTAAAAAAGTATTTCCAATACCAAAGTTTCCAAACAATTCCAAACTAACATCCTTACTATAGTTTCCTTACTAATATCCAAACAAGTGTTCCAAACATGGATTCTTCTCTTTTCTTTTTCCTTCTTCCTTTTATTCTTCTTATCTCTTCTTATCTTCTCTCATTCTCTCTTCAAACCGTTAGGCCTATCCAAAATAAGCCAAAAATCGGACTTTAATAAGGCCATGCTTGGTCTTATCCAATTTGATCCAAATTTCTCTTCTTTTCATTTTAGTCCTCCCACTTTGTTCTATTTACAAATCAACTTATTCAAATTCTTATAATACCATATCATCTTTTCATCTTATGTCTCTTGGGTTCTTAAATTGGTAAATTACTAATTTATCCTTAACTATTGGATAAATCTTGGGTTTTTATCATTTTTCTTACTTAGCATTTAAATTCCGGAAAATACAAAATTTTCTTTTCTTATACTACAAAACTGAAAAAACTACTAGGGTCTAATTGGGGGTGTTACATACCTTGTGCCCTTGATTTTTTTTTTTTTTTTGAAAAAATGTTTCAATAGGGGGAGTCAATGAGGTATAGTTTAGTGGTTGAGGGTTGGGTATTCATAGAGAAGAGATTAGGTTTGAGTCTCTATGAGAACAAAATATTATAATTGTTTTACAAAGTGAATAGATGTCAAAAAAAAAAAAAAAAAAAAAAACCATGCCCATGTAATTCCTTAAGATTTTAGTTGTTATCACTATGCTATAATGCTTTTTAAGCGTTAAACGCCCCCTAAACTAAAGACCTGACTGTTGCTCCCCTCAAATCATTTCATGGCTCTGCCATTGTATTTAATAATAAAGAATGATTGAAGATCAATGTTAACAAAGAAAAATCTCACCAATAAACCCTAAAGGTACAATAATGATGTTATAATTTATCTTAATTAAAACAGCACAACCTTCCTCCTTAAACATTAGGTCATGCCAAGTTGATTATAATCAAACTGTGCTAGCAAAGTGGGGAGCAATTATTGTAGGTAGTTGGACCCCCATGTCACACTTCTTTTTAGCTCTCTTTATGAACCATTCATCCGCCAATTAAGCAGAATTAAAGCAATTATGGTAGTTAGTTTGTTGGACTCAAGTCACACTTCTTTATGCAATCTCTTTTAAGTCTCTTATCTTTCTCTTTTCTAGTCTCTTTATATATACAACCTCTTTAACTCTCTATATGAAGTGTGAACTGAAGCACATGAGAGTTCAACAACTACCAATACAGGTTCATACTCCTTTCAAGATAATAGTGATGAATCAAATTAAACATCTCAAAGTATATATGGATGAAAACTGAAGGATGGAAAGCCTTTTATAGGCAATGTCCTAATAGGACTTTATTCTGAAAATTGAACATCAAAGTTCCATTAAAGCATTCCACACCAACATGTTCAGTACTCCAATGTACTCTAGACTTGGTTTGAGACTCTAGTGGTATAAGATATATTGGGAAATCTTAGATTGCTTGATTTCAAGCATTAGATCATTAGTGTGGGTACCATGGGCTTTATAGCCTAAATTCTCCAAATTACCAGCTCCCTGGTCGGACTGCCTATAGTATAACGGTGGCCTAGCTCGCCCAATCATCTTACTTACAAGCCAGCCCAAACATATTTCTCAAATTGCAGGGTGAGATATAATGTCAGTACACATCTCCTCGGCCGACTATCATCTTTAAGAAGACAATCGACTGACCGACCTCAGCTTGAACGAGTATCCACCCATGAGTAACCAACCTGAGGGCGGTCAAACACTTCTTATGGCGGAAGATGAGGGATACTTGGCTATCTAAAGGGAAGAACATGTCATAACGCGCAAACTATGCGCCACCTTCCCCTTCCATTTCGGAAAGAAATCATCTACTTCCCATGAAAAGTGGACCACCTCCTTCCTCCATAAAGGAGGAGGGAATGACACCAAAGAAGGTAAGACATTCTCGACAAAACTTAACGATATTCTCTTCTCCCCAGACTCCTCGACTAACTTAGGCATCTGAGAGGCATGGCGCATCACTGGTCAGCTTTCTTGTTTGTTTTGCGTATAGGCGTCGCAAGTTGATGCTCCCATGATCCAGCTGACTTTAAAATCTGTGGAGACTACAATTGGCGCCCTTCGTCTCGTGGAATGACCAAGAAAGCCTTCATCAAGCATTTACGAGGGTCACAAGATCCGTTTCAAAGTGATCTTCATCCCCCAAGCTGGGTAGCCCCGATCAACCTAATTGGGGACCGCTTAATTTTGTCATCATGACCAAGAATCCAATTCAATCAATCCTCGAAGATCAATTCTTCGCCAAGTAGGGAGATGGAAGCAAAGCAAGAAGAACATGCAAGGAAAATGGCCGAATTACAAGATCACGCTACCCGTCTACATCAGGAGAACGACCGCCTACGAACCTGCTTAGAAGCAGACCGAGGCGAAAATATACGGACGCACTCCATCCCCGTACCCCAGTTCAGCCAAGTGGCGCAAAAATCCATCCTACCAGCGACATGATCCGCCCAGAGCCACGAATTATCCTATGGCGCCTCTCCTCGCTCGACCCCGCAACCCATTAACAAAGGTCGAATCCAGAAGAGGTCCCTACGCCTGCCTCCAACCCACTCTGCTAGTGGCATGCGCTGCCGGATACGAGAGAGGCCGCAGTGGCCACACAGGTGATCTCTGCCGGGGCCCCCGAGAATATGCCCCGCGACACTGGGCATGGCTCCACCGTCTACCATATGCTACCCTACAAACAGTGGCACCGCCCCACCCACATTCGTTTTCTTTACTACTCCGTCCCGGGGCCCGAGGATTACGTCAGGTCCCCACTTCAGGGTCAGCACATCTTGAGTTATGAGCCTCCCCGTGGCTTTGCTTGTCGCTGCTCGCTATGTATGATGGCTCCTTTCGACTCCATACGACTACATGTTGCACTCTTCAACCAAGTAATGATCCTTAACACGGAATGGATTGGTTTTCTCGTGCAAAGTATTCTCGGCCGCTCCGGGCGGGGCCTCGCCCGCCCGGGTTCCATAAACTCCCCGAGAGATCCATAAACTCGCTCAACGAGTTTTGGGCACCATTTCCCGCATCCTTATGTTTCGGCGAGGAAACATCAGTTCGCCCTGCAAACCATCTTCCAAGCGGGAAGAATGAGTCTATACGGGACTTCACGGGAGATTTGGACGGTACGTCCGACAAATCGATGCATACGGCATGAATGGCGGTCCTCGGAACTTTTCGAGAAGAAGCTTTGGGTGAGCTACCGCACTCTTCCGGTCGTATCATTGGGCCGCTTTGTAAGGATGGAAGAGCTGTACGAGACGGGCGAGACGAGAGATGCCTCTGCAGCGGGAGAAGACAAGGCGACCTCCTAGACGGTGATGATTAGCCCCAGAAATAGCGAAAGCCAGACGAGGGGGTGGCAGGCATGGGGAGACATATCGGGACCCAGGAAAGCGCTCTGGGAGCGGTCGGGAGAGAGGGGAACCTCCCCCGATTTACCCCGCGAGGCATCACCCTGCGAATGCTCCTCCCTCATGGGATCACCTTGACTTTGAATGGCAGCTCAGCCGGTGGTCGGATCCGAAACAACGCGATCAATCTACGGTGCGTTACCCGCACGGGGACATGATCCTGAAAACTTCTTTTTATATCTTAGAACTTTGAAGTTCCTAGTAGAAGATACTAATTCAGGCTGGCCACCTCAGGACATATATCGACTGGCAGCGCTGTCGCCGCTCAGTTAAGCGAAATGGTAAAGCCGCGGGTTCGAGCTCTGTCAGAGCCTGGGCCCAGCGTGATTACATATTGGGTAGCGAAGCCGATGACGATGTCGATCCAGCGTCGGAGAGGAAAGGCGTCACGGCAGCCATAAAATCCCGACCAATTGACACCATCGGTACCTCGGACCGCGGCGAGCATAACTCTGACCGGTTGACAGCCCGTATCCTTTCCTCCATTAGCTTTGCTCGAGTCTGCTCACCAGCCGCATTACTTGTTCTTACTTTATGCATTAACAATTTTTGATGTACCGAGGTGCGGTGACCGGTAGCGTGCTTCCGACTTGTTCTGACTTCCCGGCCTTGAGGGCGGATGAGCGTTAAACGATAAACTTAGTTCGATTAGCGAGAATTTTGTCGTATTTAATGGGGCGACCACACTTAACCATGAGTCTTGTCGCTTTCTCGTCAGGTGCCCGGTTACTCGATAAGTCTTATTCTCGGTTAATCGAACTTGGGGCCGCCTAATGCTATCATTGGTTACAAGCTATTTGCGCGCTATGAAAGCGGTACCCTCAACCTACCATCAAACAATCAGTTACCTAACGATGCGGGATAAGGTCGCTTTACGGCAGCGAGTTCGCCTTTCGTCGGTGCTATCTTCTGTCGATACGGGGGCGTGAAAGGTGAAACTCCAACAATTGGCCCCAGTCGCGATCCTAGAATAGAAATCGGTTTCTTTGCCCCGGGGAGGACGGGGAACAATTAGCTATGGATCCCAGAATGATACTCTGGGCGGCTGGATAAACACACTTATGTTAGCTCCTCTTTGTTTGAAGAGGAAAAACCATAACAATTAACGACGGGTTTGCTTGGTACCATTGACATATTAAAACTGGACCCTGGGATGTGGCCAAAATTAGCCGCCGCATGCTTCTCATAAAGGTGAATGTCGTCTGTCGCTGGGCCGGTCCAGACAGTAGGCGTTCCTGAATCGTCATCAGGTTATTCGAGACTCGTGAATATTCTTTTCGGGCTGGGGTTCATGAGAGGGTCAGTACCAATGGTGCGGCTAATGTGGTGGTGGTACCAAAGAAAGGTGGTAAAGTGAAGAGTATCGTGGGCCATAAGTCACCAACCGGCAGCTTGCCCAGAGAGCCGAGCTTCATTCACATGGCGGAGCGGATTGTAGGCGCGTCGCTGGCGTGAGATCGTTGGCATCATTACTGGTGCCTTCTCGGGTTACCATCCTTATCACATGTACTACTTTAACGAGGAAAACAACTTTTATCACCCCACCACGAACTCTTTTGCTATAATGTGCTGTCTTAGTTTGGGTTAAGACGTTAGGGGCGACTTATCGAAGCGTGACAAGATGCTGACCAAGATGTTTAGACCACGTCGGGTAAAACCATGGAGGCATATATTGATGATACGCCGTAAAGTCAAAAGAGCGCCTGCACCACCACGCGACCCGCAAGAAGCCGACCTCCGGAGCATACGACATGAAACTCAACCCCTTAAAGTGTGCCTTCGAGGTCAGCCGATTCCTTGGCTTCATAGTGACCCAGAGAGGGATAGAAGCCAACCCTGCCCAACTTAAGACTATCCCGAATCTCGCCCTGGCCAGAAAAGGAAAGACAACAACCGTGACCGGTTTACAATGCCTCGGGCGTTTCATTTCTGCCTAACGATCGCTTGAAGCCACCTTTCGCCACCTCATAGCTAACGGGGCCGATGGAATGAAGAGTGTGATCAAGCCTTGGTAGCAATCAAACACTATCTACCGGAACCCCCGATTCTCACTAGCCCTGAAGCCGACGAGACACTCTTCATGTATTAAGCAGTTTTGGATGTCACAGTAAGCGTCGTCTTATTCAAAGAAGGTGAGGATGGAAGGCAGAGGCTAGTGTTCTTCTTCAGCAAGTCCTTAGCCGATGTAGAAACCATATACAACCACCTTGAACATGCCGTTTTAGCTCTTCGAATAGCAGCCAAGAAGCTTTGCCCGTACTTTCAAGCACACCCCATTGTGTTGCTGACTAACCTTCCTCTTCAAAGCACTATTCACTAGCCTGACTTATCTGGGGAGAACACCGCTGGGCGATCAACGTTTAATACAATATCCCGAGGCTTCAAGGTTAGCTAAGAAGGGTAGTCCGAAATGACTTTCTAGAATAAATTCCTCAACCTGGTGCAAAAGCCCTACGGCTCGACCAGGACTCGGCTGTAGACCGGGCTGCCTCAAGAACATATGGGTCGACATTGGCCTGCAATTAAAATCCCTGGATGGGGACAAGATCGAGCAAGCTATCTTGATGGGCTTCAGCACCTCAAACAATGAATTAAAATATGAAGCCATCTTAGCTTCTGATCAATTGAAAATGCATTATCTCTAACAAACTTATAATTCTGTGAGTGATTCCCGCTGGTGGTAAAGTAAACAGAAGTATGAGTTATGGGATCCCCACGACGAAGTATAAATTCGGTCGTACACCTAGCTAGTTTTTCTTCAGTACGGAAGTCAACACGCTCCTAAGGACTGTATCGAAGAGCAGATGCTCAGTCGTGACTTACCCATATAACATAAACAATATTTCGCCATCTATTACCGCTGATTCTCGATAGCCACCGGTCTGGATAAGCTAGTGGTTAAACCTCCCTTCTGGATCGACCATAGCATAGTATATCAACACGGGAGAACTCCCTAACGAGAAGGACAAGGCTCACAAGGTCCGAGTCCAATCTGCTAGATTTTCCTTGATCGATGGACAGCTGTTCAAACGATCCCTGAACGGGCCATATCTGAAATGCTTAACTACTGAACAAGGCCAATATGTGTTGGACGAATTGCACGAAGGGATATGTGGTAACCATCCAGCGGTGTAACTCGCACACAGAGCCTTATACTCCTGGTATTATCGTCAAACCATGAAGTCTAATCGCCGCCAAGGTTGGAAACATCCTGCTGATGGATATATCTGCATTTCCTGCATTTTATGGATATACTCCGATATATCGGAGATATATCAGGATATTTTTTATGAATATCGATATATAGAAATTAACAAAAATACTTTGAAATTCATAAAAATACTTTTTAAAAGTGTAAAAATGACATTAATAATCAAATATATACATTGCAATGAGTTTTTAAAATCAAAATTTGAAGATTGATGTGACTCAATTGCAACATTTTGATTTGGATAGATCACCCTCGGTAAAGACAATACTCATACCAAGACATGGTGTTCCGATAATATTGATTATAAGATCAAATATGTCATGAATAAATGTCTTGACTTGTATCTACAACTTCTCCATGGATAGGAAATTCGGGGTTCATCCACATACTTGTTTCAAATATTAACTAACATGAAAAATTAATTTATTAATATATTATTACTAAATTAAACTAATTTAAAATATGAAAAAACTTCATATAATACTATAAATTTATAATATGCATACAATTTTATATTAACTAATATATAAACTTGATTTTAAAAATTAATCTTAACATGAAATGTTAATTTATTATATTATTACTAAATTAACTAATTTTAAAATATTAAACTAATATAGTTATTTAAGAGATATCACAAAGAAAATTTTTTGGAGTGAAATGAAGATTGGATATTGGTAGAGAGAGAATTTCCAGATCAAATTGACTGATTTTGAGGTATTTGCGCATTTTTTGGGGTCAAATAACCGTTGATGGTCAAAGATATTTGTAATTTAATTATAGCCGTTGGATTTAATTTTGCAATATATCATTTTGATATTTTCATATATCCTGATATATCGATATATCCGATATATCTCGATATATCTCGATATTTTTATCGATATTTCCGATATATCTCCGATATTTTACCGATATTTCCAATATATCTTCGATATTTTGAAGCAAAAAATCGCCACGCTACAGTAGGTAGCTTTACTTCATCGGGAATTTCAATAAATTTCATTCGATATCGAGAGGCATCATAAATATCGCGATATTTCTGATTTTTTCGATTTTCCTCTAAACGATTTTCTAGCAAATCGCCTCGCTTATAGGCCGAGACCGATATATCACCGTACATATATCTACGATATATCTGAATACCCCAACTTTGAACGCCAAGTAGATACGTATGAAAATGTGACCTGGTAAGCAACTACGTGCTCCCCATCTTAAGATTACCGACTGGGCACGTCCATCTCAAGCCTATGGCCCTTCGCTTAATGGAGAATTGACATAGTAGGGCCACTCCCTACCGCCCCGGCTTAGAAGAAGTTGTTGCTAGTGGCCACCGACACTCGTAAAATGGATAGAGGCCAAGGCTGTGATCAATCAAAGACACAAAGACGCCACTCGCTTTATTCGAAGAATATCATTGCTCTGCTCTGTGACTCCCGATCAATCGATAGCTGAATCTGGGGCCCCAATTTGATAGTCGAGTCTATAGAAACTTATGCCAGGAATTGAAAATAAAGAACTTATACTCCACCCCCCAGTATCCGCAAAGCAACGACCAAGCAGAGGCTTCTTCAAAACCTTGTTAACGACCTTAAAGAAACGGTTGGACGCAGCTAAAGGCAAATGGGTGGACGAACTTCCTGGGGTCCTTTAGGCTTACAGAACGGCCGCCCGTAAACCAACTGGTATATTTCCCTTCTCACTTACCTATGGGATGGAAGCTATAATCCCATGTAAATTCCAGATGCCTACACTCCGAACGATATGCTCAACAGCTTGAGTCCGTAATCCATAATCATGACCTAGACATCGCTGGATGAACCGCGTGAGATAGCAAATTGCATTCCGTAGCATCCCACCACCACCGACTAGAAAAATCATACATCGTATGCGTGAAAACCCACTCTTCACAAGGGACCTGCTCTAAGGAAAGTTTCTTCAAAACACTAATGATCCAATTGCGTGTGAAAGTTTTAGGCCAACTCGGAAGGACCATATATTGTAATACGAGTCGGTAAATCCAGATCATATGCTTTAGATAAGCTAGATAGAACACCTGTACCTTGAATGTGGAATGTTATGCACCTCAAAAGGTACTATCAATAAAAAGATGATTCATTCTCTAATTGTATTTTCATTACAAAATTTAATTTATAAAGTCCGGATGGCGCTAGAAGTTTAATGCCTTGTCCGGCCCAGTATGGTTGATGCTCAAATGCGAGGCCTAAAGTCCTGATGGCGCTAATGCCCTATCCATCACAGTGATGGTCGGGCGCCCAATGGCTGAAGGCTCCAAAGTCTGACGACGCTAATGCCCTGTCCGGCCTAGTATGGTTGATGCCTAACTGGCTCAGTCTAAAGTTCGGATGACGCTAATGACCTATCCGACCTAGTATGGTTGATGCCTAGCTGGCTCAATCTAAAGTCCTGATGGCTCTAATGACCTATCCACCCGCATGGTCGATGCCCAACCAACTCCGCCAAAGTCCGGTCGCGCCTAGAGTTAATGCCCCGTCTCATTTAGTATATTGATGCCCAACTGGCTCAGTCTAAAGTTTAGATGTCGCTAATGCCTTGTCCGGCCTAGTATGGTTGATGCCTAGTTGGCTCAGTCTAAAGTCCAGTTGGTGCTAGAAAGCTAATGACCTGTTTGGCCCAGCATGGTTGGCTCTTAGCTAGCTCATCCTAAAGATTGGGGGAGGATGATGTCCTATCCGGCCCTGTATGGGACAAACAAAAGTGAAATACTTGATTGAAAAAAGGGCTTGGCAGAATTAGCAAAACAAGGCACCATTCATCAAAAAGTCTAGATACACTATAGCAAAATGTTGGGATACAAAACAGGAGCAAAAGAGTGAGGCTCGACAAACAAGCGTAGAATACAATCCCTAGCTCCCATCAGAAGCATCGGGTTCCTCATTCTCCTCAGCTACTTTGGCAGGAAATCGACTCGAACGTAAAATTCCTTCTGGTCGGAAGACTTATCGGGAAGTTCCATAATATTTTACGTCAGATCATGTGAACTCTAGGGCGCACTAGGGGGCATCGAGGATTGATAAAAAAACTCAAGAGGTAACGACTTCGACGTGTCAGGCATCCCAACTGGGATCAGGGGCTTACTCCCACAAATATTGTGTGCAAATGCACAACAGTCATAGCCATAATTGAAGATAACTTCAAAACTAGCATCAAACTCCTCCTCTAAAGCCTTCTTCTCTTTGTGAGGCTCATTAAAGCAGATAAATTTCGCCTTTGCTAGCCCCGAGTTCTAGAAGGTTGAAATCCTCGTCATCTGGCTTCGAAGGTTAGCCTTCTCCGCTCGCAGCCTCTGTAAGGGGCCAAAGCCCGGCTGAACCCCATCTAATCCTCAGACACCTTCCGCCAGCGCCTTTCCGGGCTAACTAAGGCGCATAGACTGCGGCTAACCTCGTATTCCACCCGTGCTCGAGTTGCCCACGCTGCATCCATGGGCCATCGCCACATCATGATGAGTGGCGTCTCCCTTCGGCGCTTCCCTGCACGAACAACCCACAATAATGAAACATGTGAACATAATATGAGCATACCAAAAATCCACCAAGAAAGGTGTCCCAAGCATTTGTACACACTTGAAAACATTGGAATGGTTTACATCAAATGGAAGGCCTGGGGAACCGATCTCATCCTGTCCTTTGATCAGATCACACCAACCTTAATCCGAATGACGTCAGCGAATATGTGGCACTCTAGTAAAGTGCAAGAATTGCTTGACCAGAGACAACAAGGGGAAGCGAAGCCCGACGACACATTGTATTCTTCGCCCAAGGTATTTTTCGCCGGGCCTCCGACAAAGACATATCAATGTCATCGATTTCACACAGCCCTAACTCCTTCCATAGCCATGAGGATGACTATGCCAGAAGGCGTCCCTGCTAAAGCTCCTCACTTGTGACCCACCGGATGGTGAAGTCTCTTCCCGACCTCTCGCCATCTCTACGCGCATGCACAAAAAAAGGAAACGACAATCAGCCCAAAGCCATGATACCAAACTGGTAAAAGGCGAAACCACTTGGAAACCCACCAAGCTAGGGCGGGAGTCGCCCAGTCCTAGCAGGTTCTCGGGATAACCCCCACGCTATCCTTTCCCCGGAAATGTGCCGGTAATTGAAAATCAACAGACCTAGAGCAAAAATAATGTTTACCTATAAAATGGAAACTAAACAAGCGCCTGGAAGAACGATTCACAAAAGCATGCAGAGTCGCACTAGAGTATCCACAGAAAATCTCAAGCAAGAGGGAAACAGGATAACGAAGAAGAAACAAATATAGGACCAGGTGAAATCAAATGATGACTCCCTATATATTAAGTGTCTAGAGCATGCAGACGCATTAAGTGCACCACTGACTCATTGCCTCCATGACCAATTTGAATCCTGACGACTCTTCGCTTATTAGGGCACAGTGAACGAACGTGAGCCAGGCTCGTGGGCCCTTATGCCAACCTAACAGACTCGTTTGCGCTGGCCAACCATGTTAGTTCTAAACTGGTCCATTTCGAAGCATATCAAATACCATAGCCCTCGGCCATAAGACTCAGTCCCTATCACTAGTTGGGAATTAGGAAGCATGAAAACAATGTGTGCGGTGAACACTAAATTTCGTGAAAAGAATTCATTAATTACAACATAGAAATGAATTACACAAAGAAATACTTATAACAAAGTGATAACACTAGGATTCCATGATCCATCTAAACCAAATACAGAGGCTAAAAAAGAGGAAAAAATAGGCACCGAGGCAAAAAAGAAGAAAGAGTTGAAGTAGAGGCTAGGAAAGAAGGTCCTATGGAAGGTAGAAAGGAACACAAAGAGCCCCGTTGATTTGGGAGGGGGTGTCCTTGGTTACAGAGGATTCCATTCCGCTGAATCCATGCAAGGACGCAAATCGTAAAGAGGCATATAACCTGCCATATCTCCTCCAAACGCAACACCCGACCCGCCGCCTGCGAACTCTGGTCCATACATGGAAATCTTGTTTAAACCCTCCCTTTGTAAGCCTCTTCCATGCAGCAATCATAAAAGTCTGACTCCCGACAATGCCTAACCAAACCTCCCCGCTGAAAAACTTGTAGTAACCAGTGGCACAAAGGAATACGCCACCCTGCAAACCTTTCATAGAGACCTCTAGCTTCAAGGGAATCCCTAACAACCGCATCAAATGTGACACCAAAAAACTAGAAAATTCCATGGTAATGCGCACGTTGGAACATACCAACATTAATAGTCTACTGTTCCCACATTAAGCTAGTCACAAACGTTTTCTTTTTCTAGCCGGGAAAGACTGCCCTCCCCAGTAGGAAAAAGGGGGGCATTATGTGACACACCCCACCCCCACTACGGCGTGGGTGTGTCGACCACCACGCAACCCCATCCGTTACTCCCAACGACTAGAAATTCCTCGTGAAGCGGTCGCATTGCTTGGTCAAAACCCTACAAAATTTTTCCTTTTCCAACTTATGATTCGCAAATCTCACTGCACATCCAGCCTGATAAGTGACACATATTCCAAACTCAGATACACACCTTACACTTTTCCAAATATGGCAAAACTAAAGAATGTTCTTTCAAAGGTTTCCTGTAGTTCAACACACTTCACAAAACTACACTATGTACATACATATGCTCCATTATACAAATTCAAAGTATTTCATAAAATATTATTAATATAACGCTTATACAAAGTCGTGAGAATCCTAATCCGCTCAAATAATTCCGAGTGCTCGTACTCAGAGTAAATAGTTTTTAAAACAAAAATAATGAGCCAAACGGCTCGCTGAGTGTATGCTTTATAAAATTTTGCTTTTCCTGAAACATCTCAAAACCTGTAAAACTCTTTATAGGGTATTTTCTAGAAGTTCTCGTTGCTTACTGTAGAAGTTTATAAAACTTTCTATACTTGCTTGCTTTTAAAAGTTTATAAAACTTTTCATACTTGCTTGCTTGCTTTGCTTTGCTTTTCTTTAAAAGTTTATAAAACTTTTCTCAAATCTCTTGCTTTAAAAGTTTATAAAACTTTTTATAAACACGGGAGCCTGGGCTCAACCGCATGCTTTAAAATAAAAATGGGAGCCTGGGCTCAACCGCTTGTTTTAAAATAAAAATGGGAGCCTGGGCTCAACCGTTTGCTTTAAAATAACCATGGGAGCCTGAGCTCAACCGCTCGTTTTGAAATAAAACGGGAGCCTGGGCTCAACCGTTTACTTTAAAATAACCACGGGAGCCTGGGCTCAACCGTGCACCAGTGATTGATTTCAAAACTGTATAAAACATACTTATAAATCATCAACCACTGGAGGCGCTTCGCTTGCCGCACTTAGTGAACATGGGAGTTGGGCACGACTGCGGTTTGCGGACGGACGGGTCCGCCACCTAGGTGAAAGGGCCTGGGTACACTTCACTTCACCTTTTCCTGTAAATATGGTGGAATTGACCTGGGTCTCCATCACCATAATTTAGTTAACGCGTTAACCCTATATACTCCAGTACGTGCCACGGTCTCCTTTAAATGCCATGATGCATGACCTAAGTTTGCCGACCAGGCAAATCTAAAATGCATGAATGATATCCTAACACCACCGTGCACGTACGGAATACCTCTGACCGGTATGCTTGCTTAAAACTAGGGATTTAGTTAGGCCTGTTTTCGAAAATATTCTTTTTGCTTGCTTGTTTTGAAATATGGTTTTTACAACTCAAAACCATTTTCTTTCCTTGTTTTTTTAAAAAGTATGGTTGAATATCAAAACCATTACTTATTTTTAAGCCACATGGTTTAAATCAAAACCATTATTTGCTTGCCAAACTCATTGCTTGCTTTAAAATATGGTTTACAATCAAAACCATTAAATACCAGTGTAAAACAGTTTATAATAACAATACACTAGTATTTGAAAAAAAATAGGTTTAGAACACTCACCTTTCTGCTTACTAAACTTGAGCACTACTCCACAACTTTCCCGCATTTCCTTTTAGCCTACACACTCAAACGAATATGGTGAAGACATTAATCGCCTGCGTAATCGTATAAACTTAACGTACGTCATAGACTTTGAGCCACTAACATTTACTCACACTCATTCGCTTCGCCTCGGCGGCGAGGTACGCTACGTTTATCATTGAGTTCCAATCTTCTTTGAACCTCTCTTAATCATTTAGTAAGGTTCCTATACAATCGGTGTGTGAATTTAAGGTTAACTATACAAAATTATAAGAATCTGGGCATTTTGGGTAAAGGTGGTACCGTACTCACTTTGTTTGGTACCGTACCATAATATCTCTGCATGGTGGTACTGGTACCACTGTATCGACAATTGCACTGATTGTCTCTCATAAGTGGTACCTGCACTACCTCATGGTTTCGTTTAGAATTGCTTCTTTTTGCCCTCTTTGGTATCATTTTTCTTCATACAACTTCTCCATTTCATAATACCTCTAAAATCAACATGGAATTCATCCCAAAACAACTCCACAACACTTGAATTGGTGATTTGGAACTTCTTATAACCAACCCTAGGTGAAAATCCTAAGAATTCAACCCAAGGTCCACCACTCCTACAAAACCATATAATTTTGATGGATTCCATGTTTATTTATACCAACTAGGTTTTTCTCCCACAAATCTTCAAGAATTCTAGGTTAATGATCTCTCCACAAACCCTAGAACAAGAGCACCAGACCCCATGGAAAATTCATACCAAAAACCCTAGACATCCAAAAAGACACATAAATCCATACATGAAATTCTTCTCCTTCTCCTTCTTCCTCTTCTTCCTCTTCTTCCTCTTCTTCCTCTCCCTTTCTCCTTCTCAAAACGTGGAGCCCTAGCAAAATGAGACCAAAATGAATTTTGGTTTGTCTCATGGCCTTTATATACTCTCAACTTTCCCTTAATTGTAAAGAGGTCCTCCATCTCTCAACAATTGTACTTCAAATTTTGTTATTTCTATTATGGCCTCTTATCTTCTTTGATTATGGTTTTCATATCCCATTTGTTCAATTATGATTTTACCCTTGTTCTATTACAACATTCCGGGTTCCATAAATTTATCATTTCATATATAACGTTCGAAAATACTACAATGGCACTTGGTGCTCATATGTGCCCCTACAGTTACACGTACTGTACACCCATCTCGGGACGGGGCGTTACATTATGGGTACCATAGGCTTTGGCCCAGCCCCTCCAGCCAACAGGCCTCGACTGATTGAAGCCCATAGTATAATAGCCCAGTCTACGGGTCCAATCATCTTCATTTACAAGCTAGGCCTAAACATACTTCCCTAGCAAGGTAGAAGATATAATGCCTGGGTATAATCTCTCATGGTCGGCTATCATCTTTAAGAAGGCAGCCGGTTGACTGACCTCAGCTTGAACGAGTATCCACCCATGAGTCACACACGTAACCACCCTGAGGGCGGTTAAACACTTCTTATAGCAGAAGATGTAGGCTACTTGGCTATCTAAAGGGAAGAACAGGTCATAACGCACGAATTATGCACCACCTTCCCCTTCCGTTTAGGAAAGAAATCATCTACTTTCCATGAAAGGCGGACCACCTCCCTCCTCCATAAAGGAGGAGAGAATGACACTAAAGAAGGTAAGACATTCCTGATTGAAACAAATGATATTCTTTCTCCCTCCAGATTCCCTGATTTGACTTCACGAACTGTTTGGGTTGCTAGTGGTATAATTTATGCTATAAATTGTGTGTTGGTGTGTATGAGGCTGGAAATGACCATGGATTTCGGGTTCACAAAGTGGAACCGATGTTGGGTGATTGGCCGTGAACAAGAATTCCGAGGGTTTCCCACTGCTCACGTGAATAAGTGTCTACCAAATATTTTGTGAGAAAATGTGCTTGGATGGGTAATTCAAATTGAATTTTGTTTGTTAATTAGCCCGTAAGAGCTATTTTTTTGGTGTAATGGATCAAGTTGAATAGGAATTATAGGTTAATGCATGAACTTTGTGTATTATCGATGAGGTCACAAATTATATTGAATATAATCAGGTGTAGGTCACTGAGAGATGAGCTTGTGATTAGCTCAAGTGAGCACTCAAGTATTATTCACCATAATTGTGATATTGGTGTAAATTGTGTTGAAATTACATAACATGTTGTATGTGATTTAAATATGTTAATATATATATGTATGCGTATATATTAGCATGAATGACATGAAATGGCATAATGCATTCTCATGTGCACCGGGTAACCTAGAAATTAGGTGTGAGTGTATGACATGAATTTTCTGAAAAACGAACATGGTTGCGAAAGGAATTTCATAGGATGATTTTCCGGAGAATGAAGGAGGGACAATCCACATCATTTCTGATGAGGACCATGACTGTTTCGAGAAGTTCTCCAACACATTCACCTCAGAGGGTAGTCCCATCTGCATCGAATCTCTGCAGAGTGTATTTTCAAGAACAACAAGTTTTGTTTTGAAAATGATGTTTCTCATACATGGCTTAGGCAAGGTGAGGGAGTCGGTGAGGACTCGAGACATGGAATCTGCACATGTAGACATTCAGCAGGGATCGTATTTACTGAGGTGCTTAAATTGATCATCAGATATGCACTTAGGTGGGGAGTAACCCATTTAGGGTGATTCCACTACTGGGCGATAGCTCACCCTGTCGAGGGAATATTTTCAGTACGTGGAGCGTTTCGATAAGACGGCTCATTTTAGAGGCCGATTTTGAAGAAAGCCGAGTTGTGGATTTGATGTTTTGGGATAATATGTATTAGAATTGGAGATTTTAATATGTATTTATATTAAGAGTAATTAAATAATTTTGGACTATTGAATATAGTCAGTATATGTTCGATGAGGCTTGATGCAGTGGACCCAAGTGGTCATTTTTACTGCATGGGTCTCGTGATATGAGACGATAGATTTTCCGCGGTTGATGGGTAGTCACGTACACCCCTGCTTGGGACGCCATGTGCATCTGAGAGGTGGCAGCACATCACCGCTTCGTTGTTTGCTTATGTGATACGTGACGCCAAATGATGTCTCGACAATCTGGTGACTTAGAAAATCCAAGAGACTACAATTAGGATGCATGAAGTTCTATCCTAAAGCACTTCTTGAAAATCCAAGCATGGCAGAAAAACAGTGTTAAAAAAAAAAAAAAAAAACCATAAATCTAGATATATAAAGTGTCATACCTGTGAGTTAGATGTTCTTTGATTAATTCTAGAGGGTGTAGAAAACTTAAATTTACAAAAGATCTCACTAGTTTAGCAATTATTCTTGATGATTCTCCTTTAGTCTAGACTTTGAGATGATAGATCTCAAGAATAAAGGATAGGGTTTTCTTTTTTTTTTTTTTTCTCTTCTATATATCGTTATAGTACATTATTCTTGAATTTGAACATGAGATCTCCTATAAATCCATCCCATCCCTTTACCACTTAAGTTAAGTCTCAAGGGTATTAGGGTTTTGTCTTTAAATTATAGGAAAAGAGTACCAAGAGTTAAATTGAAGTCCTAAACATTAAGAAGGGTTTATAAGATTCTTATTAAGCTTAAATGACTTAACCTAACATATAGCTAGTTCGTTTGTCTTCAACCCACAATTGCAACCCACGTAGAAAAAAACAACATTGGGTATAAATATGTATCGAACATGCCTTTTAGGAAGGTCACTAATAAAATTGCTTAGGAGGGTTTTTGTTTTTTTATTTAATACTGAATAAAAATGTTATTCAATTGAATGTTGAATAAGGGTTGATACTATTAAATATTAAATTATTTGTTTTTTAATATAGTATTTCTATTAATTATTAAGTTGTTTGTTTTTTATATATTTAAAATCAACATCTTAGATGTATTAAGAAAATTAATTTAGATCAGTTTTTGTTTGTATAATGATGATATAACTTTATTATTAGAAATATTAGTTTTTTTCAAAGAATAGAAATATTTGGTTAAAAAATATCAAATAATGTGAAAGGGCTTTTAAGGCCTGGTTTAAATGATAAAAATGTGGGATAAGCACATAGAAACTAGGATGGAACGAAGCAAAGTGAATAAATGTAAAAAAAAAAAAAAAAAAAAATCCAAAGGAAAGGGGCCGGTGCCTTAGGTTCTTCAAAAACTTTTTACAAATCAAATGGAAATTCAACTAAATTTAAGGAACTAAAATAAAATCTTATAGAACATTGTCACTCATTTTAGAATCTGGATGTTTTAATCACGCATTATTATTTTTTATTTCTATCGGAAACAGTTTCTGGAGAATAACTGGTGAACGAACTTACAAGCCTGATCGAACTTTGGAATTTGCAATAAGATCTCCTTTTCTTTTTCACCGTCAGTAGTGCACTGTGATTCATTATAGCATAATCCCATTCTTGCGAAGAAGAAGAAAAGGTGTGGCGATTAGATTTATGCCAACATAACCTTGTATAAGTCGACAATGTTGCCTAGGTCATCGAAAATCTCTTATGATTTAGGCTATGTTTGGATATAGGAAAGTGCTAACGAAGAAAATAGAGTTTAAAAGTGAAAGGAAAATTTTTGGAGTAAAATTAAAAATAGGTTTAAACTTAATAAATTAATTTTATATGTTTATTCAAACTAATTTTATTTGTTTTTAAACTAAAAAGTTACAAATATATAAACATTGAGGAATTTTAACTATATTTGATTTTGTTTATATTTTCTAAATGAAACTGAATATAAGAAAAACATTTTCCATTTTAGGGGTTTTAAAGGAGCCTTTCCGGAAACCTTAGTTATAGCCATCCCTCTCTCTATTATTTCTTTCAAGCGTTTGTTATTAGAAATGAGGGGTGATTTTTTGTCCAACCTGAAATCACTTATTCTATCATTTTCTTCGGTTTTATTTTTCATTAAAGTGGCTCCTTCCATACCGATATAAGTTTGCCTTTGTTTTTCCTTTGTTTCTCATGTTTTTGTCGTCGACTTGTTGCGACGTGTTTGTCGCCGACTTGTTAAGACGAGTAGTTATGTTGTCGACGATTAGCTTATTTGTGGAATTTAACGTTGACAGTTCAGATGACAAAATTAGATGTGATAGAACCATTAGATCAAATCATGTTCGTCAATATATTGCAGATATGAAATCTTAAATATTCTAGGCATTTTTTGATTATCAAATATATAGGCTTTAAGTCGATCATTTTTGCTATTAACCTCAATGCTACATCATCTTTAAAAGTTTTCAACACTTTTGATTATGTGTTTTTATCGATTATATTACTAACCTGAATTAATAAATTAATCTCTTTTCAAAAAAGAAAAAAGAAAAAAGCCTTTGGAGAGTTTTGGTCGAAATGACTCATTTATTAAAAAAATTATTACTTTTAACCCTTCTTTGAAACTTGTATTCAAGTTGGACTTCTCCTAAATTTGCACTAAAATCATAGTTAACTACATTTTCATTTTTTAACTATTACGATTTTGGTTCAAAAATGAAATTGTAGTTATCAATTACGACTTTAGTATAAATATAAAAAGAATTGATGGAATATAAGTTTTGGAAAAAGGCTAATTTGAAAAAATAAATAAAATAAATAATTATTTTAACACAGGTCATTTTGAGTCAAAACTTGCCTTAGTAATTCCTCAATCCTCACCAATGAACTAAATTTCGGTTTTTTCGGTCGAAATATCATCGAAAAATCGGTTATCGGTTGGCCTCGAAAAAATATTGGCAACCGATAATCGGTTGGGGAAAAAATCGTCAAAAAATTGACGAAATATCGGTGAAATATTGAAAATTTCCGATATTTCAGCGAAAAATCGCGACTGGGTAACACGCGCCGATGGCTGTCAATTTTTTCAAAAAATCGGCAGTGCATCTGGACCATCAGATTTAGTCCTGATTTGATCAAACGGTCCAGATTTCGTCTGCCTTTCTAAATGCATCCAACAATTATATTTTTTATCCAACAGTTGATTTTAAATATGAAGTTTGATCTAACGGTCCAGAATGATTTCTAATGGATACATGATGATCCAACGGTCAGATTTGAACCAAAATGAAATCCAACGGTTAGAAATAAATCACAACGGTTTTTTGACAATCCAATGACTATTTTGGCTCCAAAAAATTATATAAATACCCCTAAAATCATACAATTTCATTACAAACTCATCCACCTACATCTAAGCTCCATTTGACTCTCAAATTATTTTTTTCTTCATATTATCCCAATATTTTAAAAGACTATGAATTAAGGTATATTTCTTTGTGAATTAATTTGTTTTTATGCATATTTTATTTTTAATGTATCTTAGTTTTATTTTGGTATTGAGTTTATAATAAATATTTTTATACTATAGTTTTATTTTAGTTTAATTTGATAATAATAAATTAAGTTAAATAGAATATTTGAAACTTAGATATTACACATCCTACTATTAAACAATTATAATTATGTAATGTTAGAAATTTAGATCTTCTTAGATATCTTAATGATATTATTTTAGTTCATAATATTACTAACTAATATAATTTTTAGTTAATTAATTATATTACTTATTTAGTTAATAGTACATAAAATTTGAAACATATTATATTATAATCTTATTTTAGTAATTAATTTGAAACATATTACTTACATTAAATTTTAATGATATAATGTTTGAAACTTAGTTATATTTAAATGTTAGAAATTTAGATCTTCTTACTTAGATATCTTAATAATATTATTTTAGTTCATAATATTACTAACTAATATAATTTTTAGTTAATTAATTATATTAGTTATTTACTATTGATGATGTTTTTTCAACCGAAACTGGGCTGGAACGCGTTGGAATTGTTGGGCCGGTCCTGCTTTCGATGTCGGGCCTCAAATAAAAACAGATCTGGGTTCGCCTGCCTATCCGATGCCTAAGCCATTCTTTCCGCGAAGAGAAGATCAACTGCTGTAGAATTTAATTTTCTGCAAGGGCATCTTTCACCGGTGGGGGTGACCTGGTATTTATAATGTGTGATCATGGTAACTTTCCTAATTAGATGATGATACTGAATGATATATTTCCTTGTTGGAGGATGACACGATATTTCTTCCATTGGGCGATGGATTTTCTTTCCTTATCGTTAACCGATTAGCAAGGGATAATTGAGGAGCAATGATTATGAAATATCCTACCTTCCTAATTGGTGGAGATTGGGTGTTTTCCTTTAATACGAATTCCTTGGGCTGATTCTATTACCGCCTTTGAAGGGGTGAATCAGCCCCTGCTCGGGCTTATGGTCGAGGATATCATCAAGGGCCGAGCCGTACCGGGCTTCGCTTAATCTCCTCTAAGCCTATCATTTGAGTCAGAGCCCAGGGCCCCGCGCGCCTATTATTTTAAACCCGATCACGTCTAAATCCTTTGACTAAAACGAAAGGTAGTAAGGGCCGTATCGCTTGATCAAGTGGGACTCCCACGTGGCTACTAAGAGAGGGTTTGGTTAGGGCTTTGTTGCCGTCCCCTGTCTTGTGATAATGATGGCTTTTCGACTTTCGCGCCATTTCCTACCGTGGCTCTAGCTTTCCTTAAAACGCCCGACCGCTTCGCACTTTGTTCCCTCGTTTCAAGCTACCGCAAGTTCGGGGCTTCTCTCTTTGGAATTTGTCCATCTGTCGTACATTTTGGTGGTTCGAGCATTCGCTGTGTGGTGTCTCTTGTCCTGTTTCTGGGATTGGTACGTATGTTTTTCTTCCTTGTCTTTTCAGGTTCAAAGTTTCGTGAGTTTTTAGGGCTTGCTTGATTGGGGGTTCTACGTTATTTCTTCGATTTCTTTCCCTCGTCTCCATCTCTACATATTCCATGGGTCCTAGTCGCTCGCTTTGGCGATAGGAGTGATTCTACTGAGGCCTAGTTCAGAAGGATCAAAGAGTTTGACAAGCCTCGTCAGTGGTAGTCCACAATCAAGGTCTCTGTGGGAACCTCGTCTTCGATAAGGCAAGGGCAAAATTGCCAATCCGATATCCCATTCGCCTAAATATTCGAGGGTCAAAGTATATTAAAATGTTGTAGTTTAGAGCCCTGGGCCGAGTTGAACCTTCATACGGGGCGAGGTCTGCAGCCTGTACGGGTCCCCTCCCTTCGGGGTCCAGTTTGGTGCTCACGTGCCGACTCCTACGCCGCCCAAGTGCCTATGGCGTGCTTTTCGAGGTGGCTGCCGAGAATGGCCTCCGCTTTCCTTCGCATCCCTTTATAAAAAGGGTTATGCAACATTTTAACATTTGCCCTTCTCAGCTTTCTCCCAACTTCTGTGTTATTCGTGTATTCTAGTCGCTTAGTAGACGTATTGATGTTCCAGATAGCCCTACTCTTAGACTTCTTCAACATAAAGGAGGCCGCTGAAGGCTTTCTTTATATCTCCAAGCGCTCCAACGCCAAGTTGATTATTTCGGACCTTCTGTCTTCCTACAAGTACTGGAAGGAATGTTATTTTTTGTCGCTGGCCAAGCCATCGAGTAATAACCTTCGACCGAGGACAAACTTGGCGCCCGCTTGTCCGACTACTCCCGAGAACCTACGTGAGTTCTCCTGCACTTTGGTCCGATCTGGTTTTCAAAGGTCATAGGATATTTCTGACATTGCTTTGGTCGCATGGTCTTCTGTGTGTCGACTGATCTTAGTTCAAGCACGAGGATGCGGAAGCCGGAGCCGGTCAAGTGCGCCCGCATGCCTACTCGAGCCCACAGCCTGGATATTCCCGGACCGTTTGGTGTGAGGCCTGCCCGACTTCCTTTTCGGAGACCTTCTCCCCTTTCTGTTATGAAACCTCTTTTGCCCCCTGTTTCCAAGCCCTCTTCATCTTCGGTTTTAGAGCCTTCTACCGCGAAGCCTACCCTAGGAGCTTCGGCATGATCGGGAGTGTGCCGGTCAAGAAGAAAGGAGCGTGAAACCGAAACCCTTGTGCTTCCTTAAGGGTCAGTCGTCGTAAGGCTTTAGTTACGGCCCCTTTCGCTTTCATTCGCGGGCTTCAGCCGGGAGGCTCTTCTGGGCCCACTCTTGGAGGCTCTTCCATTTCGGCCAGTCCCATGTCTGGGATGCGCGGCCCTCTCCGTAATGCCTGACTGGGCGAGGATCTCTTTCGCGGCAGGGAGCGAGGACTCTTCGCTTCTCATGCGTAGCTCGCAAATGGGTCAAGCTTTTATCCTTCGCGATTCCAACTCGTGAATGTGGACGCCCGGGTCCGGTCGAGAAAGCCGCTCTTCTACTGGGGACCGCTTCGCACTTCCAAGCGTCCCGTCGATCCTTTCTTATTGTTTCACTTTAACTCGACTATTTTTGCTCTTGGCAGGTGGCTACGAAAGGCTTCTCGGCAAAGAGGGCCAACCTTTATCGAGGCCTTGCCAAGGCGCGAAATCTATAAGGCTAAGGTCGCCCCCCGACCTCCGAGAGGGCCTGGCCCAAGCCCGATAAGGACTGACCGAGGAGCCTAGGAAGACAAGTCTGACCTGAAGCATGATTCGACGGCGAGCGTGCGGGCCGAGGATAAAGAAAAGAAGGCCCAGGAGGACATGAAGGTCACCGAAGACTCCAGTCACACGCTGAGAGGAGCGGTAAAGTTGTCATGGGTGACCTTTCGCGCTAAAGTGACGACATCGACCTGCCCGCCAAGAAGCTCCGGGAGGCCGAAACCCGTGAACGCTTGCTCCGAGGAGCCCCAAGCTCGGGACGGACTTGGAGAGGCAGGAGGCTTTGGCTAGCTGGAGGGGCGAGGTGATAGCCGAGCTTAGAGACGAGGCCTGCACCCAATGGGCTTCCGGGTGGCCTGCCTTTTAGCACAGGGCTTCCCGAGCTTTCCCGGACCTAGAGTTCAACATCCATCTTTCTGATGAGGAGGTAGAAGAATCTGCTTTCGAGGTTGAGGCTGAAACGAGCGACGAGGTGCTTCGGGGCCCTGGCCCCATGGATTTCGGTCCCTCCCGGGGAGCCCTGCTCCACCACTCGCGGGCCCGACCTCCGGTGCCTAGGCTTTTATTTTAACCTAGCTATATCCGCGCCGAGCCTGCGGATTTTCAGACAAGCCGACGCTGACTTTTCGCGATATACAAAGATTCATTGATTAGTTTTATCGCTCTTATTGTTTCACGATTCGAGTTTGCTTCGCTTCAGATGTCTGAGCATTTTACCGCAAGTCGCAATCTTCGCGATCTGCCGCTGGATTGCTCGCTTCTTTCGGGTCTCGCCGACGGGGCTTTGCAACCGGGCTACCAGTGGCTCCCGTCACGAGGCCTTTTCGAGCGCTAATGCTTTGCACGGTCGTTGGGCTCCTCGAGCTACATGGCTCCGCGGGCTACTTGGCCCCTCGAGCAATTATGCTTGCGATTTGAGCCGCCGGGCTCCCCGAGCTACACGGTCTCGTACTACTTGGCCTCCTCGAGCGCTATGCTCGTAACCGAGCCACCGGGCACCTGAGCTACTGTGCTCCCGAGCTACATGGCTCCATGGCTACTCTCACCCGGCCAGCAATTATGCCTCTACAATTTGAGCTACCGGGCCCCGAGCCACATGGCTTCGCGGGCTACTCGCTCCTCGGTGAGCAGCTTATGCTCCGCAATACAGCCATCGGGTCCCGAAATACGGTTCCGCATGACTTCGGCCTCTCGGCGCTATGCTCGCAACTGAAGCATCGGGCTTCGAGCTACATGGTCTCGTGGCTACTTGGCCTCCTTGAGCGCTTATGCTCGCAATCCGAGCCACCGGGCTCTCAGCCACGGCCTGGTGGTGACTCGGGCCTCCTCGAGCGGGCTATGCCCGCAATCCAGCCACCGGGCTCCCGAGCTACATGGCTCCGTGGAGACTCGCCTCCTCGAGCAGCTATGCTCGCAATCTGGCCACTGCCTCCGGGCTACATGGCCCGTGGCTAGTTTAGTGTAAACTGGAGAAAATTCAATTTTTTGAAAAAGGTAAAACTGGCATCACATTAAAAACCCTAAATTTTTCTAGATCTCGCATAACTAAACGACTTCACCGTTTCAATTGTCTCACGAAATCTAGTTACTACATTGAATTCCGAGACAAATGAATTCGTTGAGGTATTTAAGTTTAAGGCCGTAAACTACCCTCGAAAGACATGTGATGTGTAACAAAAGTCATCTATTTATACGCACTACGCGATACATGCTTACGATTAGAGAGAGGGTGGAGATGAATGACTTAGATTAAGCCATGTGTCAAAAATCAAGACATAAGGACAAGATGAGAATTATTGAAAAGATTAAATGAGAATAAGACAAAAGAGAAGAATAGTTTTCTTCTCCATGGAAAACAAAAAAAGCGGACAGTGAGGGCTAGTTTGAGTTTTTAGAGAGAGAGAGAGTGGTTTCTCTCTAGATTTCCCGCCGTTCGGACCGTCGGTTCTCGACGGAGCAAGAAGCAAAGTCGATCTACGAGGCGAGGGCTATGCGTGGACACCGATTTGGTGGAGTTCCGACAACTCCAAGAGGTAGGGATCTTTTCCTACTTAGTTTATTCTTTGGCTAAGGGCCATTTTATGGATGAGGATTTGTTAAGGCTTAGAAGTTGTCGTGCAGCATCGGTCTCAAAAAGCTTTGAACCGAGTGAAGAAATCCCTTAATTAGGGTCGTGAACAAGCCAACCCGAGGGTTTCACCGTACACGTGATTTTTTGGGTGTGATTTTCAGGTTGTTAAGGATTCAAAATGAATTTTTGTATTTGTTAATTACCATGCGAGCTAATTTTGGTAAGTTATTGATGAATTTAATAACATGAATTGTGTGAATTAATTATGTTAATATATACATGTTTTATATATTGACATGAGTTGTTGGAATTGGCATAATGTATTCCATATGCATTGGGGCACCCTAGAATATTAGGAGTGAGTGCATGACATGAAAGAAAATAAAAAGGAAAATGTTTGTGAAAGGAATTTCGACGGAAGATTTTCCGAAGAATTGTGTTGGGAGATTGTCAAAAAATTCACGTCGGAGGGGCCCATGAATTGTTTCGGAAGGTTATCCAACAGATTCGCCTTGGAGGGTAGTCCAATATATTTACCGAATCTCAGTAGTAAGTTTTCGAGAACAAAAAGCTTTTGTTTTGAAAATTGTGATTTTACTCGCATTTGGCATAGACTTGTGTGAGGGAGTCGGTGAAGACTCGAGACATGGGATTGGACATGTAGACATTCAAGTAGGATCATGTATTTGCTTGAGTGTGATTGTTTGCCATGACATGTGCACTTAGGTGGGGAGTAACCCATGTAGAAGATTATCACTACTGGGCTTTGCTCACCTTGTCGAAGGATCAATATTTCAGGTATAGGAAGTGTACAGGAGGACGGTGCCCATTAGAGGTCGCGTTTTAGAAGAAAAAAAGTCGGGCTAATGGCTTTGTATTTATTGTAAACATGTGTATTGTGAAATTGTAAATTTTAATATATGTTTGAACTAAGAGTGACTTATTAACTCTTGAACTATTGTTACGTAGTTGATATATATTTTGTGAGTATTGATGCATGAGCCCAAGTGACCATTTTACTCTCATGTGGACTCGGTGTGGTCGTTGTGAACTGTTTGGGATAGGTTGTATTTTGGGTAGAGCTCCCGTACAAGGGGCTACTTGCGTTTTCGTGAGTGGTGTTGGTTACCCGGCATCGCAGTATTCGTAGGTTGTGGGTTGTCAGCGAGACACCACAAGTTTGGGGCGTCACACTTGGCCTCCTTAAGCAGTTATGCTCTGCAATTTGAGCTACTGGGCTCTTGAGCTACATGGCTTCGTGGCGACAAAGCCCTAATCAAACCCTCTGACAGGCTGAAAACGTGGTGTATAAAATATACGCCTATACGCGCAAGTGCACGCGTCGCCTCAAGTAATATAGTGTACTAGTGTACGAGTATCGATCCACAGGGAAAGATGAATTGACTACGGATATTGCTTTTGAGGACAATATCTTGAATGAATGATTCTAAGATGGAATTTAAATCTTGTGTAACTAAACTATTGGTTTTGGTGGATTGATAGCTGAGGAGCCTAGGGTTAAATCTCCCCATTCGATGGATTATTCTCCTAAAGATGTTGTTATTCGATTGTTTATAACATATCAATGGCTAGGTGATCTTACCTCACGAGATATGCTCTCTCGGTATATTCGCCTATTCGTGAATAAGTCGGTATATCTCTATCTCGACTCGGTATTCAGAAATGCTTAATGTTCAACCCCAAAAACCACCTTCGGGTTCGGAATATCTCTATTACCCGAATCGGCTAAAGGCTACTCTACCCAGATCCCTGAATACCCTCATCTCTCGAATCTCGGATCTTCAGTGTAAGTATGTTAATATTGGCCAGATATTGCTCAGCCTGTAATTAACATACGGAATAGAGCGGTCATGATAAATTAACAACAATTGATTAACATGAAAGGTTAAATTCTAATCCATTTATGCATGACGGGGTTTGATGTAACCCTAGAAGAAGTTTAGAACATCATGAAGGAAAGAAATAATATAAGTAATATGAAGAGGCACGTCCTCGTAATTCGTAAAATAATCAAAACAATAAGGAAAGCTAATCTGAAGATTCAAGGGATCATGAAATTAAGTATTCGCGAGTTCTCAATTCCAGTCTCTCTGGCCGCGCGTCCTTGATACCCCTTGATTCCGAGCCCTCGCATTTAATGATGGGATCCAGAATTTTGAGTGGCGTCGCGGCGTGGGGACGTCGCTGACGTGGGGGGCGTCGCGGCGATGAGCACGTCGCTGACGTGGGGTGGTGACCCCGTAATGGTTGACCTCCGCGTCGTGACTTGGTGGCGTCGGCATTGGAGCGTGTCGCGGCGATGGCGGTGCTTCCTTGCCTACTCCTTATTGCTCCAAAAAGCTTCCAAAAGATGTTCTTCTTGCCTCATCAAGCCTGTATTTCAAAATAAACACTTAATAAGAGATCTAACACCCAAAACTATATAAATAATGCAAAACAACATGAAAATGAAATGAGCGAGTGTAATCTGAGTGTTTTAAGCACTCATCACACCCCCAAACTTAATTTCTTGCTTGTCCTCAAGCAAGAACTGACTCTAGACAAGGACACACACACTCGACACCATGCAACTAACACTAAGACAATGTGTGCTCATGCTGAAAAATAATGGATCAATTTGGACTAGTTCGCATACTCGATGTTTGCTTTCGATGTTCGGTGAAGGCATACATATACTTGACTTTCGGTAGCCGATTGGGAAGTAGGTGGCCCGACTAGTGCATCAACTCCCATGGTAGTCAATGGCCATTCCCAAAACCCCTATGTGCTCATGGTGGATGGCCTCCAGAATATGCCTAAATTCCGATACCCCCAAACTTAAGTTCAACTTACCTATTAGGAAGAAACGAACTAAACAAGGATACGAACGCACCTATTTATTCATGACAACAAAACTAGAAATTTCTATGTAACAAAAGCAAAAAGGAAAAGAACCTAGTGCCAAGCAGTTTTAGTTAAGTGTCCCTGTAGCGGGGTTCCATTGGTGACTCCCCACCAGTTGGTTAAGGGCACGGGCATTGATTCCTTCAAACTTGGAACACTCAGCGAGCTTCAGTAGCCTAGGTTGCGTGAGCGATCCATCTTGTCCCATGTAGCGAGCAGTGAAGTCAATGACTCTCGGCCGGTTGGCTCAGGGCATTAGGCTTTGAAAGGCCCCTCGGGCGTGCGGAGATTCCGATTGGATGATCCGACATTCCTATGCCATATTTTATCATTTTTCTTTTCTTCTTTTCTCTTTTCTTTTTCTATTGTTTTTTGTATTTTCTCTTTTTGGTTGGGGCTCAATGGCAATCCTCTTTTTGTTAGGTGTCCTATCACTTGAATGGTTTCGAATCTCCCTAGGTTGGACAGACTTTTTGGTGGTTGTTCGGCCTCTATGCATACTCTGCAAGTCACTAATGTGTGTGTGCGATAGGGTCTTTGAGAGTTGGTGTCTTGCCTACCCGGAATTAGTTCACTGGCCCTTTTCACTTATTCAACCTAATTCTTAGAGTATCACGCGGCTATGTCTCGAGAACTTGCTTCTATAGTGCAATCAATCAAATGATCCTCAATTTTCAACGGGACATACATGTATGCAACTATCGCTATATGCAAAATGAGGATGTAATACCTTGACTAACAAATGATTCATCAATCATAAGCCTTAAAATGCAATGCACAAGCTTCAAACAGGGTAAAACTCAAACAATACCTAAACACTACTTACAGATGCATGCAGTACTAAAATAAAACACAACTCATATACGAACAACTAAAAATGCTATAAACTACTAACACCAAAATAATGGAAACAAAACAGCTAGAAATAAAACATAACAAAATACCCGCTCCCCGGCAAAGATCCGGTGTCCCCTTTGGTAAAATCAAATATGGGTAAGGGATCCCCCTGGAATCAACTGCGGTGGCGGGTAGCGGTGGGTGGTGGCTAGGAGGCTGCGCGGTACAGGCACCGCATGATCTGACTAGCTGTTTGTGGGATGATGGCCTGATTAGCGGCGGCGGTCGCATATCGTACGCAGCACCTCTGTCTGTGTAATGAGGACGCGAGGGGGTGCTCCACAGGTCTCATCCCGAGAGGCGTCAAGCGGCTCGGTGAGGGGAGAGCACGGGTCCTCGATGCGGAGGTGAAGGAGCTAGGAGGGCTTGATCTCCTGAGCTCTTTGGGGTGGTGGTGGAGGTCGAGATGAGGGCTGTGATGTCCTCTGGGTGTCACCCGAGAATCCATAAGCGAGCCACATAGTCGAGGCTTCGTCCTCGTCCAGATGGCTCGTGTCGAGTCATACACTCGGGTTGGGACACGGGTGTGTCAGAAACCGGCGATATGGCCTTGATAGGATGAAGCCGGGCCTCTGTTCGTCAAGGGGCGCCCCGGCTTGCCTGGCCGAAGATGGAAAAAGTGCCCCGGGTTTATTTTATCCGGTTATGGAGATGGCATCTCGATAACCCTTCAAATGGTATATCACGCCAAAGATGGCGTAGGTGTTGAGCAAGAGGTATTTGGGCGGTCACACCTCCCACACACATTCGTCGTCGGTATAAGGCGAAGTGATAAAGTGATGCCACACCTTAGGAATGTAGGCGAATGTTTGGCCTTGAAATTTGCTAGCGTGACCGCCTTTATTTATCCTTGACTCACCTGACCTTTGGTGACACCGGATGACCTCATGGTAGTCAGGGTGCTCGCGGAGCTGATCAAAGGGGCCCGGTGGGATATGCTCGAGGCCATAGTAGCTATTGATCGACTCAGCGAAATTACGACCCGATACACCTCGCACCACGACCTTTTGGGCGTGGGAGGCGAGGTTAGGCGTGAAATTCGAACTACGCTCATGGCAGCTGGGCGAGGGGGTTGGCACAAAGCACGCCAACCCTTGGCCTCGATCGTTTTGCGAAAAAAATCGTCGGGGTGGTGAAACCCCTTCTCCTTAATAAAGGATCGGTTTTTGCAAATTATGCTAAACCGATCCGCGGCATCCGGCGTTTCTGTATGACGTCGAGCGGGGTCGGGGCCTCAACGCTGGAGCTCAGCTTAGCGAGTAGTTCTGCTTGCGGACATCCTAATCTAGACAAGGCTTCAAACACCTAATGTGCAATACACACTAAGGGGACTCAAAAGCTACTTAAGACTTAACCACGACCCAAATATGACACCAGTAACTCTAAGAACCTAGTTAACCCGAAATGAAGACCTCTGAGGACTCTAGACTAAGTAAAGCTGCGAAAATAAACCTAGTCTAATGTACCCCAAACTAGAATCGGATACAGGTGGTGGGAGGCCACTATGATCAAAAACTAGCTACAATGGGTGACTTACGATTGGGTTCGAGCAGATGGAGGTCGACCGGTGAGAACACGAGCTTGAATGTCCACGGCGCCGACGGAGGAGCTAGGGTTTGAGGAGGAGGTTTGTGCGAATGAAGGCCAAAAATGGCTATTCCGGGTTTAAAACAGTCTCCACGTCGCGGCGTCGCGACCACGTCGCGGCGTGACGTAGCTTATATTTGCCGCGTCGGCGGCGTGAAATCCGCGTCAGCGGCGTGGCAGAACGTACGATTGGCGTGCGGCGTGAGGACCGCGTCGGGGCGTGGCGAGTGACCGATGGCGTCGCTGGCGTGATGATTATCCGCGTCAGCGGCGTGATAGAAGGGTTGTTAATATGGCGTGACGTGGAATCCGCGTCAGCGACGTGACCAGAACCGAAAATTGGCGTCGCGGCGGTGATGATTCCGCGTCGCGGCGATGGCGAGGTGACATTTTAACGTCGCGACGTGAGAATCTCACGTCGCGACGTGACAGAGAGGGGCACCCAAGATTAGTTGAGCAATAAAACCTCAGTTTTCGAGAATTCTCTATCTATAAACTGGTCACTGACGATGAACACTCTGCAAGTTATGCACTTCAGCATTCGGGACCTGAAATTAGATCAACGCAATAACACGGATCATGAACACAACTAGAAATCAAAGTGGTAAAGAAAATACTCCAATAGAACTTGAACTTCAAAAGTAAGAAAACTTGGGTTGCCTCCCAGAGGCGCTATGTTTAATGTCGTTAGCTCGGCGACCACGAATCTCGGTGTGCGATATTAGAGTAGAAAGTGGGAGATTTTACGCGTCTCCTTTTAGTGTGTACACCCGTATTCGAGTGGATGAAATACTCTTACGTACATGCCCTTGCCCTTCTCAGTGTCTTGTTGTGCAAGAAGCGGTTTATCCCTGAAATTTTCTCATTAAGCGCTAACGAAAATCCATTATCTTGAGGTTAGAGATATCTTGAGTTGGATCGTCGTCTGGATGCTTCATGGGCTGGAATACGCCGACTTGAATCTCTTCTCCTTGGACTCTTAGTTTTGAGTTCGCCTTCTTGCACATTGATTTGAGCTTTTGGTGGCTAGGAAGGGTCCTCTGGAGTATAATTGGGCCCGAGTTCGTCTTCCTCCATGTCTAGAATGTGAAGTCTGTTGGAAGAAACAATTTACCAACTTTTACTGGACATTTCGATTATATACCCGAGGATGTTGATAAGACCTATCTGCGGGGTTGCAAACTGATTGTGGTCGATTTTAGTTCCTCCCAGCAAGCTTTTAAACATTGAGAGTGGCATCAGGGTTGATGCTCGCTCCCAAAGGATGGGAACTGAAGAGGACTTCTTTCACCTAATGTTTGATCGCATTCATCTGTGGTGGCAGCCTGCAATAATGCTGGGATACTCGGACCCTATAGAGAATGGTATAGCAAATTTACCCGGATCTTGCGGTTTCGAGAGCTTCTTTGCGAGGATGACGCTGCGTTCTTCGATTAAGGCAATGGTCCCATACTCTTCCCGATTTCTTCTTACTTGCCAGATCTTTTCATGAATTTCACATAACTTGGCATATTTTCTATGCTTCCAAAAATGGTATATTAATATGCTTAGTTTTCTTGAAGGCGTCGGCTTTCTCGGCTACTTTTTCAATTTACCTTTTCTTGACCTCACAGTGCAGGATTGGTATGTGAGGTTCTTACGTTTTTGTGCATTTGTTATTCCTTCCACGACTTTATTATCTTTAGTACTTCTCGTATCCTCGGGGTTGCTTGGTTTGCATCGGTCTTTTGGGATGCTTTGTTCTTCTTCTTTTAGTTTTCCAATTCTCTTCTGCTAGTGGCGGCTTTGGGACTCAGCTCTTTTCCATCCTTAGAGTGATAGCCCCTTACAGTATTCTTTCCTTCTCCTCTAGGGTTTGCCTGCGAATTGCTTGGTAGTGAACCACATTGCCTTCCGTAAAATAAACGCCATTTGGCCCATTTGTGCCTCAAACTCCTTATTTGTGTGATTGTTGCGAGTTGCTAACTGCTTTGCATGTTAGCCTTGGTTTCATTCATGAAGCGAGAATGGGAGGTCATCATTCGTCTACGAGGCTTGCTCTAAATTATCTTTTCGGGAGGTGGTTCATTATCCGGTTTGATGGCAAATTATTACAGTTATTCGCCATCCATACCCTTAGTTGTTCCCGATTATGCGATTATTCACTTTACCATTTGGTCCCCGGTCTGGTATTTGTTTATCCCCAGTCCTTGCGGTTGTGGTTGGTCCCGGTGAATCACGGACACATACCCAGGCTTACTCCTTTGTAGGGTTTTCTGTTGACGTAATCTGCACTACTATGCGACCCCCCACAAAATTCACCGCAGTTCCGGGGGTTGAGTGCGTATGGCATTAGCTGTTCCTGTTGTTTATTCATTTGCCCAGTTAGATTTGTGCCACGCAGTTTACAGTTATTGAGGACATCATTATCTGTGCCACCTTTGTGTTAGCTGGGTGTAGCCTTCTCTCTAGGCCAGCGATTAGTGTTGGTTGCGACATCTTCCAATATCTCATACGCTGATGCGGTTTCTTCGTCAATGATCCTCCGGTGACATCATCATTATTCGGGTTGTATTTCTCGGACCATTGTAGAAGGTGTGGACTTGCATCCATCGGTTAGTCGGTGGTGAGGACCGCTTCCGCAATAACTCATGGAACTGTCCCATGCTTAGCCGGGATACCTTCAAGTTGTCCAAACGTATTGATTTCTTGCACCCAGTTGTGCAATTTTTGATGGAAAGATTTGGTCGAGAAATTTTGTACCCGACTCGTTCCATGTAGTAATGGAGTGCGGTGGCTGGTGGTTAGCCCAATGCTTGGCTCTATCAGTGAAAATTAGAATAGCACGCAATCTTAGGGCTATTCGGTGACCCCCCGTTGTATTTGATGGTATCATGAAGCTTCGGGGAAGTTAATTAGTGCGTGTTCAGTTCTCATGGGGGTAGTCCATGGAACAACAATTCTGGCTTGTTGTCTGTGTGACTTCAATTCAAAATTGTTTGCTTGAATTGGTGACCGTCGATTCTTTATCTGAACAAGCATTGGAGGTAAACGAACTCATCTAATAGCATGTCTGGTCGTCTGGGTGTATGAATGGCACAGAAGCAAACGATTTCCTAGTTCGGCTTCTACGTAGTCGGTTGTTTCACGCCAAAATCTTGTTCTTCGATTGTTTTCCATGACTATTGGCGTTCCTACTCTGATTACATTCTCTGTTCTCGCGCAATCTATCGAAGTCTTTGGCTCAGGGATCCCACACCAAAGTGTTGGTTAACTTCGGTTTCTTTATTATGTATACTCGAGCAAACACATCTTGAAATAACACCTGAGAACTAACAAAACCGATTACCGATTACTTGGAAAAAATAACAAAAAATAAAAAAATTCAGAATATTATCTATATACTTACTACTCATATCAATTTAAGCCTTTCCGACAGCGGCGCGGCAATGATGCGTGGTGCCGCAAATATGCGGCACACATCTGCGCAAAAATGCAGCGTCGCCTCAAGTAATATAGTGTACTAGTGCAGTATGATCCACGAGGAAAGATGAATTGACTACGAATGTTACGCTTTGAATGATATACGAATGAATGATTCTAAGATGGAATTTAAATACTAACTGTAACTAAACTATTGGTTTTGGTGGATTGATAATGAGGGAGCCTAGGGTTAAATCTCCCCCTGTCACATTCGATGGATTATTCTCCTAAGATATTTGTTATTGATTGTTTATAACATATCAATGGCTAGGTGATCTTGCCTACGAGATATCCTCTCTCGAGGTATATTCGCCTATTTCGTGAATAGAGTCGAGTATATCTCTATCTCGACTCGGTATTCAGAAATGCTTAATGTTCAACCCCAAAAACCACCTTCAGGTTCGGAATATCTCTATTACAGAGATCGAAGCTAAAAGGCTACTCTACCCCGGATCCTGAATACCCTCGTCTCTCGAGATCTAGGATCTTCGATTGTAAGTATGTTAATATTGGCCGGATATTATCATATAATTAGCGTGCGAGAATAGAGGCGGATGTGATAAATTAACAACAATTGATTAACATGAAAGGTTAAATTCTAATCCATTATGCATGACGAGGGGTTTGATGTAACCCTAGAAAAGTTTAGAACATCATGAAGGAAAGAAATAATATAAGTAATATGAAGAAACGTCCTCATGTGATACGTAGTAAAATAATCAAAACAATAAGGAAAACTATCTGAAGATTCAAGGAGATCCTTGAAGGAGTGCGTATTCGCGAGGTTCTCAATTAGTCTCTCTCTGGCCGCACGTCCTTCGATACCCTTGATTCCCGAGCCCCCTCGCATTTAATGATGGGATCCAGAATTTTGAGCTGACGTCGCGACGTGATGACGTCGCGACGTGGGGGCGTCGCGACGTGGGGGCGTGCTGACGTGAAATTTGGTTGATACGTAATAGTTGACCTCCACGTCGTGACTTAACGACGTCGCGACGTGGAGCGGCGCCGGCGTCATTGGTACCTCCTTACTTTACTCCTTATTGCTCGAAGCTTCCAGATGTTCTTCTTGCCTACGTCAAACTTTTTGTATTTCCAAAATAAACACTTAATAAGAGATCTAACACCCAAAAACTATATAAATAATGCCAAAACAACATGAAAATGCGAGACTGGCTTGAGTGTAATCTGAGTGTTTTAAGCTCATCACCCTCACTGATAGCAGGAGTTCCCACGATCGAGCGGTACAGCCCTTGCACATGCTCGCTTTGGTCGAAGGGTGAGGCGACTGATAGGGTTTAAAATAATAGGAGTGCGGGCTGAAACCTGAGCCCAAATGACAGGCTTAAGAGGAGATTAAAAAGCAGGCCCAGTACCAACGCTCGACCCTTGATGATATCCTCGACCCACGGGCACAGACGAGGCTGATTCTCCCTTGGGGCGGTAATATAATCAGCCTAAAGATTCGTATTAAAAGGAAAACACGATCTCTACCCGATTAGGAAAGTAAGATATTTCCTAATCATTTGCTCCTCCATTTATCCCTTCAATCGGTTAACGATAGGAAAGAAAATCCCTCTTGATGGAAGAAATATCGTGTCATCCCTTAAATGAGGAAGATATTTCGGTATCGTAATCTACTGGGAAAGTTATCGCTGATCACCCCATTATAAATGCAGGCCACCCAGGTGAAAGTACCCTTTGAAAATTCATTCCTAAAGGTTGATCTCCTCTTCCATCGGAAAGACGACTTGAGGCATCGGAGGAGGAACAACGGGTGAACCCAGCCCGTCACAGTACCTCGTAGGGCAGGGTGTCTATCCGTTAAAATGACCACATTCTTATCTCCAATGAGATTCTTTAAGTTTTGTAAGAACCAATTCCAATCCTCATAATTCTCAGAGCTCATCACACCATAAGCTATCAAGAACATGTTGTCATTGGCATCATAAGATGTTGCTGAAAAAAAGGCACTACCTTATGGCCCACTCATGTGGGATGAGTCAATAGCAATGATTGGCCGACATCCGCTCAAAAACTCTATAATGGACACTTCATGTGCAATAAACAGTTGCTGAAAATGACAATCACTACATTGTGTCAACTCTACAATTGATCTTGGATTACATTTTTTTATTTGCTCACACATCCAAGGCAACAATTTATAGAAATTCTTCGGTTGGCCATATATTATCTCTTTAGCCTTCTCCTTTATATGCCAAGCTTGTACATAAGTCAAACGCATCCCATGTCCCCTAATGAAGTCTTTACAAATTTGTTGTGGCAGGTGTACATCGAATGGCATCATCAATAACCTTCGAGGCTCGGTTACATCTAACTAATGGTTGAGAAGAAACTATATCATCAACAGTATGCCTATGCTCATTTATGAACGTGTGCACTTGTATAAGATGCGAAGCACCCACAACACGACAAGTTATCTTCCAAGGGCAATCATTTACCGTGCATATAACAGTCATGTGTTTACAACAGTTTTTCTTGTAATAGTTCCAAAATCTCCCTACTATAGACATCAAGTACACAGCATCACGAAATGCATCCGCATTTAGGAATGTTTGGCCACTAGCCATAATTTCGTTTTGGAATCGCCTTGAATTATGGTGAACCACTTCCGTCACATGAGACTTAACAAATTGTGAGGCATTTGCTGATACATCCATGGACGAACTCAGATTCAACGCTACATTTCTTTGGACGTGTCTAGAATTGAACGCAACAATAGGCGTTGGAGGATCATTGTTAACAAGACATACGCCCAATTAATGAGTCCATGTTTCGCCAAATAGTATGTGAAGTTGTATTAAAATCACATTTTTAATTAAACTTAACACACCTTGGAGGTGGTCGGATTACCTCAATCGAGACATAGTTATTCAAACTCGCGTACACATAACAATATTTGTCATTGAATTTAAACATTTTCCTCATTTCTGCATCGTCTTCTAATAGTACCAACATTGATTGATCAAATTTACATGTGTAGTACATTTTTAATGCAGTTGATTCAACTTTCAACCCATCAAAAACTATTGAAACAAATTCAACATATGGAATATGCACGTTCAGGATTTTTGTGATGACTCGGCCACCCTTGTATTCAATTGACCCATCGGACTTCACCATTTCCCCACCGTAGCATACATAAACGAACATCTCATTCTTCGTCTAATCTATAGATTTAATTTCACACAATTTCAATGACATAATTCATTAGTTACACATTTAACACAATCCTTTATGTGTGTTATGCTGATACCAATAGTCTATTATGGTTGTCTAAATGCAATTGAACAAAGAATACAACTAGAGTGGTTATAACAAAGTTTTATTATGGTAGTATTTGGTAGTACACCCAGTTTATTATGGTAGTACACCTAACACAAAATGATAGTACCTCTAATATGTTATGTTAAAAACACGTATTTGACTAATACATACTGTAACACCCCAAATTAGACCATAGTAGTTTATTACAGTTTTGTAGTATAAGAAAAGTAAAATTTGTATTTTTCAGAATTTAAGCACTAAGAGTGAAAAAGGATAAAGCCGGAATTAATCAAAGAGTCAAAGGTAAAATGATAATTTTTCAAATTAAGGACTTAAAGGTCATTATGTAAGAAGAGTATATGTTAAAGTATGAATTGTGATAAGTTAGAATTGCAAATAGAAGGACCTAAATGTAAGGGGTGAAATTTGACTCAAATGGATAAGAACAAAAATTGGTCTATGGATTGAGGAGAAGATATTTTCTCATTTTTGAAAGAAAAGGGCTAGGGTTACGGTGGAGGAGACAAGCTAACTTTGGTTTGCTTGTTCTCGGGTATTCAAAGTTTCTTTTGGTTCAAGCGAGGAAGGGAAAGAGAAAAGAGAAGAAATCAAGGTATGGAACTTTGGTATGAAATTTTTGTATGGAAAGTATGGAAACTATCACAAGCCCTACTTGTTTATTGGTTGTTAGGAAAAACCTAACTTCCATTATGAAAGTGTTGTTGGTTGGTTTTTGTGAGCTTTAATGGTTTTGGTTGGTTCAAGTCATGTTTGGGAGTTGTTTTCTTTAGTGTGTTTCAGTTCACGATTTGGAAATTCCCGGGATGAAAAGTAGACACCTTTATTTACGTAGAAATCACGAGTTAGTCACGGGTACTAAAAGTTGAATATAGGTACACAAAGTGGTTTTAGGTCCATAGGATCTTGAGTCTTGGTATTGAAAGTTTAGTCTTGGTACTCAAAGTTGTTTTGGTCCAGAGGATGTTGAAGTGCAAGTCTTGAAAGTTAGTCTGTGCTCAACTGATACAGTCAGGAGGATGATAGTCTGGGTACTCAAAGTTGTTCTTGAGGAGGTGTTGAGTCTACGTCTTGAAAGGCGAGTCTGAGTACTAGTGCTCGAAATTTGGCTGGTTATATGTAAAAATTGCTCTGAACCTCACCGCCGAGGCGAAGCGAATCTGTCGTTGGGCAAACCTTGTTTCTCGCCCATTATTTGTTTGCACTATATAAATATAAGAATGTGAATAAGAACAAAATAACAAGCTCGGAAACACATATAATTGTATGCCTGTCGGAGACCGGATAGTGAATGAATAAGCCGCGTACGTTCGGTCGCGGCGAGCACTCTGCATTGTGCTCTGACACCTGTGTAATGGGCGGACAAGTCTGTTCGGTCACGACCTCTGCTTAGTGCGACACGCCACGATGCGTGGCGAGACACGTCTCACATTCGATCTTGACGACACTCATTATAGCCCGGGTACCCTATTGTCTTTGTGTCCATCTCGTTTCATTGTTACTAGTCTATACAAGCAAACATGTATATGATAAGAATATGAATAACGAACAATAAGAAAACATAAGTAATCATTTCAGTTCAGTTCTGTATTATACCTACGGGTACCCTTTGTACAAGATTTCTGTTCTGAACTCCTACGGGAGATATGAAAACCTTGTTATAAGAATTATGCTATATGAAAACTCTATGATAAGAATTAGGTTATACGTAAACTCGACATATGCATTATGTTATATATGTATCCTGTAATTGTGGACCACTTAGTGGTCATATACATTATCTATTTCCCACTAAGCTATAAGCTTGCTTGCGGGTGTTTCATCGTGTAAGAGGACATCCGAGGCATTCCAAGATACAACAGGCCAACACAGCTAAATAGGAGTTCACCGATGTAGGCTCTAATTTTTTGGTTTTGGAATGTAAATGTAAAGTTTTTATAGTAGTGAGTTTGTGTAAGTACAAGTAAATGAGACTCTGTACATGTGCTATATGATATTTAAACACTACTGGCTGGTCAGATTACAAGTTGTATTTCATTATGAAATTATATATGAGGTGGGCCCACCAATGTTAGAAAAGTGGGTTAAGGAGTCCTAGTCCCGTGCCGCACCCCCTCTCTTCACCTAAGGGTAGGCGTGACGTATTGTATCACTCTGCTTCGAATGGATTAGGTACTACCAAAAATTAAACAATGATGCTAGTAAACTATATAATTCTATTCCAATTGAATGAACTGACTTAACTCCAATAAAATAAAAACTTAGATACAACATAGAGTTTGAGCTGGAACTTAGGTAATGGTAGTAACAAATTGACTTAGCTGAAGTTTAATCTACTCAATCAATGCTTTCACCACGGTTTTATTATGGTCGCATCGGTAGTACCCCAAATACTCTTATGAAAATTTCAAGATATTATATTAGTCCCGGTAGTACCACCAAAATGTAATAGATCCATATAATATTTGGGACTACATTAGGGGGCACCCCATGCTTTTTACGGGCCTACCTTCATCCCATAAAGGTAATACCTAAACCACGTGGTAAGATTCTTGGTCAAGCTCAAAAATTGACTATTTTAGGTAGGACTCACAGCTTGTCATCGTATTTACCCTTTTCATCAAAACACGGTCGATTACTAATAAAGGTAATACCTTTATTTACAAATACCAAGAAAGAACAGTCGAAAATGCTAAAACAAAGCTATATTTACAAAAACGAACAAAGAAAAGCCAAAAATGTTGAAACGAAGCTGTATTTACAAAAACGAAGAAAGTACAACCAAACCGAAGCTATATTTACAAAAAAAAAAAAAAAAAAAAAAAAAAAAAAAAAAAAAAAAAAAAAAAAAAAAAAAAAAAAATGAAGAAAAACACCGAAAATGGAAAACGGGCTATAATAAACTAAACAAGACAAACTCATAGTCAAATAAAGATAATTCAAAATTGTTGGGTAATGACTCAGATTTCACCTTACTTCCTGTTGAAAGAGGGAACATCGAAACAACAGAAAATGTGAAAAACCTCTTCTTTGTCTTCCTTGTGTTGAGAGGTGAAAGATGTGAAAATGGAAAAAAAAAATGCTTTTGCAGTGTGAGGGAAGTAATGGGTAGTCAAACAAATAGAGGAGATGAGAGGAAGATGAAGAATCCAGAAGAGGGGAGGGGAGGGGAGGGGAGAAGATAATAAAATTATTTTACCGTAGGGATAACTGGTCATAAGGATAGTTTAGGGTTGTTGGCTCTCCTTCTTATTGGGCAATGTGATGTTTTATGCTTTGGAATAAGACTTTTTTTTTAATAGAAAAAACCAAAATATTTGACTTTAAAGTTCATCAATAAGTCATGAAAAATTAAAAAACAAACAGATTGAATGCTGAAAACTATTTAACTTTTAACAAAAAACCAAAAAAACGAACGTCACCTTAGGTTCTAAAATTCTTATTACACCTAAAATATTTTACCGTCCCGACTAACCCTCATTATCATCTGCCTACATAAACGTCACGACAAAATTACAATTGTTTTTCCAATTTAAATGAAGAATGAGATTTTTAGAATTTTAACTTGTGATTCTTTTTCAAGATAAATCACAGTTAGCTTCAAATGTTTGATTTGTGTAAGTTGTTCAAGATAAAAAGTAACAAGGCTTTGAATTTCTAGATGTGACACCCCAATTCCCGGGGGTCCGTTGACTACCCGTCAACCCGCGGAATACTAGTGGATGTCGGGTTACCCGACGCCACTCATGAAAATCGGGCAGAGTCTCCTTTGTACGGGGAGCTCTACCCAAATACAACACCTGTATATAACCTGTCCCAATATACACAATGACCACACAGGGTCTCATATACAACTATACCGAGTAAAATGACCTCTTAGGCCCCTGCATTATACTCACAACATATATCCCAACTATCCAATATAATCCATCACATGAGTAAAACGGCCACTTGGGCCCATTATAAATACTCATAAAACATCCCAACTATATATCATGGTTACAAGAGTTAATGATCTACTCTTATACAACACATATATTAAATTTCTAAAATACATTCTAATACATGCAAAACCATCAAAGCCACATTCCGACTTTCTTCTAAACGACCTCTATGATGAACCGTCTCCTCGCACGCTCCCTGTACTTGTAAAATAGTATCCCTCGACAGGGTGAGCTAATGCTCAATAGTGGAATCACCCTAAGTGGGCTATTCTCCACCTAAGTGCATATGCAATACTCCAAAATAAACACACATTCAAGCAAATGCATGATCCTACTAATGTCTAACTGATCATTCATATCCCGAGTCCTCTTCGACTCTCCCTCTCTACACCCGCCTAAGCCACGTATGAGAACCTTAGTTTTTTTTTTATTTGTGGACAACCCTCCGATAAATCAATTGGGCCGACTCGGACGATTGATATTATGTGTGGACTACCCTCCGATGTATATCAATTGGGCCGACTCCGACGATTGATATTTTATTTAGACTACCCTCCAATATTCATTATTTTTTTAGACAACCCTCTGAACCATTCTCTCAAGAATTACCTCATGCACCCACTCCTATCGTTCTAGGGTGCCCCAGTGCATATAGAATGCATGATGCCAATTCCAATTCAATTATATAACATATGTAAATATATAATAATGCATATATTCACATAATTTAAATCACACAAACATGTCATGTAATTTCACAATTCATTACACCAAAAATTAGCTCACTTGGGCTAATTATCAAACACGAGCAATTCGATTTGAATTACTCAATCAAACACGTTATTTCAAAAAAATCATTTTATGAACATTCCTGAACAAGGAAACCTGGTTATCGTTCCCTGGCACTACCAATCATCTGCCTCACTTTATGAACTCAATTTCACGGCCATTTCCGGCCTTATACAAACTAACACAAGATTTATTTCACAAATTTCATAATTAATAACCCAAACAGCCCATAAAACTGCTACGGGCCATTCCATGGCTCCTAAAATTTTCGAAAAATTCTATTCCCAAGTTTTGGGATCGATCAACCACGCTCATGCCTCATATACCAACAGAAACATTATAAAACACTGAAACAGGCAAACCCAAGTAGGATAACCTCACCACGGAGTTTGTTGAAAACTCCCAAACCAGTGCAGTCACGCACAGGCTTCTCCGCTGAGAACAAATTTCCTCTGCTCCGACATCTAATGGTTCCGCGCTTCCTATTTTTAGAGAGAGGAAGACTCTATCTCTCTAAAACCTTCAAATTTCAGTTTGATTCTCTGCCCAACACGCTTTTAGTTCTCATTTTTAAGGGTAGGAGATGATCACCAGAGTTTTTGTATTTTTCTAAGTTCGTAATTTAAAATAATGACCATTATGTCCTCTTTCAGCTTTGACTCTAATATCTCGTCCATTTCATCAGCCATTTCTCTACTCATGCAACATATGGGTACATGATTACATGTTATATGTGATTTTTGTCACATTAAATATTGTTTTACGACACTAAACGCTGATGTTCTAAAACGTGTAAATTTCGACTGCCTTGAATTCACGAAATTTGACGTGCTAGCTAGATTTTTCAAGACAATTCCAACGGTGAAATCCGTTTTGTCATCCGAGATCTAGAGAATAAATTTTGGATTTTTGACCGAAATTACGATTTTACCATTTTTTCAAAAATTGGAATTTACTCGGGTCTTACACTAGATGCTTTCTTTTCATTTATTAAAAGTAATAATAAAATTTTACCCTCTGCATCAACAATGTCTCATGTCAAATTAAGAAACCAGTTGCTATAAATCGCTATCAAAATTACAAAGAGCATAATTTTTACCACAAAGTTATTGGAAGTGAGGTGGAGCTGGGCATGACGTGAAAAAGCTCCAATGCAGACGTTAAGAATTATTTATTTATTACTATATGTCAAATAAAGGTTTAGCTTCATTGATCTACAAATTAAACTAAATGGAGTTAAAATTTGAAAAAAAAATAGTTTTAATTCTCGAATAGCAAGCTTCCCCCGTCTCCCCAAACAAAATGCAAAAGTCGGGCTTGGTATTTGACCGGGTCCAACGGGTCCTGCACTATTGAGAACCCTTTATCGCATCTGGCTGGATTAATTTTAACGGATTTCTATTTTTGGCTTTCCTAAAGTATAACGTGCTGCTATGAACTATGAAAAGACAAGCAACCAGGAAAAGACAAGCAGCTTGAAGTCCCCAAGCTTCGGAGCTCGAGGGAAGCAACAAATTCGGTTGCTTCACCCGCGAGTTAGAGAGGTGGCTAGGGTGCCATGGGTCCGCCTAATTATTTCGCTATCAGTCGCAATTCTTACTAAGAACAACAGCATGATAGCTCAGTCCACGAGTCCAATCGTCCTCATATACGAATCAGGTCCAAATATGCATCTTGTATCGGGTAGGGCATATATCGCCTAGAAACTGTCCCTCCTGGCCAGTTAACATCTTTAAGAGGGCATCCGGATGACCTCTTCGAACTGGCATCCGAATGACCTCTCCGAACTAGCAACTGCAGATGACTTCTCCAACTCTAACAAGTATAAACACGCTCATAACCACTCCTCGGGCGTGGTCAAACATTTCTAGAACAGAGCAACACGCGCACCAATGATTCCTAGCGATGAATGTGTCATAATGAACGAGAAAAGTACCACCTTCCCTTCGCTTGGGAGGAACCGCCTTATTTCCCACAAAACATCTTCCTCCTTCATAAAATGTAAAAGAGTCACGCCAAAGAGTACGACATCTCATATCAGCTGAGTCATATAATGTTCTGGATAGCGTTAATATATTTAATGGTCTATCCGGCCCGACAGTAGTTAACCCTTAGTTCATTCATAGTTAAAGCCCCGAATGATGCTGCGTCCGGCCCAAGGCCTAGTTGGCCACCCATCTACACCATTCGGCTAAAAGAGAAGAAACTATTTCATCCACAACTAAATTCAGCACATTTAGCAAAAACAGAAATTAAGAATGTCAAGGTACAACGAAAGAAATTAATGAAGTAAAAGGTCGTGGCGGTTACGGTACAAAGTTTACACTCCTAAATTTCAAGCATCAATGTGGGATCCTCATATCCGTCTAACTGGGGCTTCGGGCGGACGTCTATTCAATCAAGAATGATGATGGTCTTTGGTCGGTTCCTCCCAATACCGGCTCGACGACCTGAGGGTCGGAGGAGGCACTCGGGCATCGTGGGTTGATGAAAACTCCTCGAGATAGCTTAGGCTTTAGTCTTATCAGCATTCCCGATCGGGATCATGGGTCATCCCCATATATTGTGCCTGGGTAAGCGCAACACAGCCATAGTGAAAAACCACATCGCTACTCGTGATCAAATTCCACCTCCATCGTCTCCTCCGCCACCTTTGTCCGGAGTGTCGAGAGTCTCATCCTTGTCGTCCCTGGCTCCATGATTAGAGACAGTCACTCATATGTTAGGCGGCCATATTCCTCTTCCGCTTCTCTATATATCCACGCACAAGGCCCCGCTGTGAGCAGCTGTCAAGCTCCGGGGACTGGCCTCCCCACACACGCCCTCCGAAGAAGTCAAGGCGTTTCTGGGACTCAAGTCTGGCAAGACCCCAGCCCGGGGTCCATCCTTGGTTGATCCGAACCGCAACCCTGGGGACGCCTGGCTAAAGCCATCAATCAAATCCATTTATTCATATAAACGTTTTCGTTCTCAAATCTTGCGGAAGAGGTTTCAATTTAGGGCAAGCCCATAAACATTTACAAATTCAATAGGCCCATAACATTTAACAAAATACATTTACAATGAAGGCGTTCCAAGCCTTTTCAAATGATTTATAAAATAGATATTCAAAGTTCAAAATGTTTTTGCAAAATATCAAAGTTCAAAAAGAAACATGACATGAATGCACAAGTCGGAGCATGCTCCGCTATTCCTTCTTTATGACTCGATGCTCCTCAATCTTGGGTCCACCTTCGATCACTATCTATCACTCGGTACCTGCGCATTGGTAAAACAATACGCTAAGCATTATCATGCTTAGTGGTTCTATACAAATCCATTCTTCAGTTTCAATTTAATTCAAATCATGCAATTTAACAATTCAAAACTTTCAAATCTTTTTGGATGATCAATGTCAATACAACATATTATAGTTTGTTTTATATATTATCATTTATAGTTCATTGATCATCCCAAATATACACTTTCATATTCAATAAATCATGCATTTCACAATGCTCTTGTTATTTCAATTGGAACACATGCTTTTCGATTCCCATATTTCACAATCCCAAATCAATTCAATTATGCTCACAAATTCAATTCACTTCTACAATTCAATTCAGTTATGCCCTTAACGAATTTAACCTATGTTTTCTGTGATACAGATATCTGAATAACCGCACAGCCTGGCTGGTCAGCAGCCAGTACATAAAAACATTTGTTTTATAACACAGTACGGTCCCACTGGGCTGCTGATTGGTTATTAAAAATAAAATCGCGAACACTACCGATACTATCCCGCTGGGCTACGGATTGGAGTGACATATTAATACATTTGTTCGCAGTACTGCTAATTTGACCCCTATTGATATACCAATCTATCCTTTATGCGAATTAAACGGTTAACATTTAATTAAGGATGTTTAAATCCTTTATATCAAAATACAATACAATATGTACATTTTCAATAATCATGCAATTTTCATATGCAAACATTTCACAATAATTTCCTCAAATCAATATGCTTTTCTTATGCATTTAGAGCAAACATTTCAAATCTTGAAACGAGAATAGGAGAAGATAGAACAAACCAAAATCGTCGCTTTGATTCCAATCTTCGGAATCCCGACTTCAATGCGGGCTTTCCTCCTCGACAGCCCCTATTCAAATACAATGCCAATCACATATTAGTAGGTCATTCTAGGAGTTTTTTGGTCAAGGTTTATGTCTACCCGATACCCCTTCACTTGAAATATTTTATGGGGACACATGAGCCATATTTTGCTCATACTTCCTTCATGAAAATTATATCTCTATGAGTCTATTTTTAGTAGGAATTAGAATCATCTCATTTGGATCACCCAAACTCAAGTTACAGTATTTTAATGCCGAATTGGTCAGTATGCCCATCTCACTCGGTTACCTACTGTTATTCCCAATTTCAGGGGTCTTAACTCCATATATTGTTAATGGTTCCTTCTACTCATTTGAAGCTATGGTTCTAAGGTTTCTTCTTCAACTGGAATCATCCAATTTGGATAGCCAAAACTCAAGTTATTGCATTTTACATCCAAACTACTCCAATTTGCAAAGCAGAAATAAACTGTTCATAAGCATATCTCCACTTTGACAAATTTCTGGGCACTTTGTGGTTACAATTTGTATACACTTTCTTCAAGTAAATTATTCCCCTAGAAGTCTAATTTTTCCAGAATTTTAAATCACGCAATTTGGATGAGTGAAACTCAACTTAAGGCTTAAATACCAAAACTATTCCAAACACATAAATCAAGCTTTAAATTCTAACCATAAATTTTATCCGAAATGTAGCATCACTTCAACGAATTTCTCTCTGGTCCAATGGGGTCCAAATCGTATACCTATTTCGTGATATTTTGTTCTCCTGAACGCCTAGTGCCAGAAATTTGAATCACTTAATTGGATGAGAAATTACTGTTATGGCCAAAACAAAACATGGGTCGGAAATTTAATAAAGATCTCCCCAAAAACTTCATCATTTCCTATATAAAACTCCTCCACTGGCGGACCACAAACCAAACCACCATAAACCCTGAACTCAAACTAACAAAAAATCACATTTTGTACAAAGTTTTAGGTTTCTTCCTAACTCAAAGATCATTCAAATAAATTCTAGGGTTTGTTCACATACCTTGAATCACTTGAAAACCCTTGCCCTAACCTTCTCCTTGAACAACCTTGCAAGAACTTGAGCAAACATGGAAGTTCTACCACAATCATGGAAGTTCTACCACTTATTCTCATAAGGCCCTTAAAAACTCATTTTTGGACTTAAGTTCTCACAAATGGCTAGCTTGCCCATATATTCTTGTATTTGCACTTCAATTCTTATTATTCACTCTTAGACCTTATTCTTATCAAAAATGACCCTAGCTCCCGATTTTACAAATCTAAATTTGCCATTTTTCACTTACTAATTTCCTGTTTATCAATTTCTCATTTAGCATATCATTTAATTATATACTCACATATTCATTTGCACTCGTATTTAGCCATATATAATCATATATCATTTAACATTTATCAATTATTATTTAATCATTTCAATTTTCTCCTAAAAACCTGAAGTTCGCCTGCTAATTTATACCCTAAACATATAATAATATTATTATAAAAAATACTAGGGTATTTTTGGGACGTTACAACACTCCCCCCCTTAAGAAAATTTCGTCCTCGAAATTTACCTTAGTCGAATAGTTGTGGATACTGTTGCCGCATCGTTTCTTCACTTTCCCAAGTGGCTTCTTCGGTCATGTGGTTTCTCCAAAGCACTTTGACTAGCGGAATCTTCTTGTTCCGCAATTCTTTCACTTCGCGAGCCAAGATCTCCACTGGATCTTCTTCATATGTCAACCGGCCTCGCCAATTGTTCCGTGAGACTACTGCGGATTTCTGTCCATCGATACCTCCGTAGCATGGACACATGAAACACACTATGGATCTTTTCCAATTCTGGAGGTAATGCTAATCTGTCTGCCACTGGGCCCACTTTTTCGATTACTTCATAAGGCCCAATAAACCTAGGGCTCAACTCTGTCTCTTTTCTCCTAAATCTTAATACCTTGTCTAAGCGATACTTTCAAAAACACTTTTTCGCCGATCTCATTACGAATATCTTTTCTTTTCATGTCGGCATATGATTTCTGTCTATCATTGGCCACTTTCAATATCTCTCTAATCATTTTCACCTTTTCTTCAGTCTCTTGTATCAAGTCGGGGCCAATTACTTTCTTTTCGCTCAATTCCGTCCAACATAACGGTGTTCTACATTTTCTCCCATATAAAGCCTCGTAAGGCGCCATTCCAATACTCGATTGGAAACTGTTGTTGTACATGAATTCAACTAAAGGAATGTGTCTATCCTAACTACCCTTATAGTCGATCACACAACTCCTTAGCATATCTTCCAGATCCTGATCACTCTCTCTCGAATGGTCCATCCGCTCCGCTGGTGGAACAGATCAATTCCGCCGAAAGGCCTAAGGCCTTCTTGCAATTTTCCCCTAAAATCTGAAGTAAACCTCGGATCTCTAGTCTGGAATAATAGATATAGGAACTTTCCATGTAGCCGAACTATTTCCTCGATAAATGTACCGCTTATCATTAAGTGAATAGCCTGCTCACCGGTAGAAAGCAGCCGATTTATCAATCTGGCCCACTACGAATTTAAATCAGTCATGCTTTCTCCCTCACACGGTAACCTAACTACAAACTATGTAATCTTGGCCCCATTTACACCCGCATTCGACAAAGTCGCATTAATCCCGAAGGAACTCGATGCTCGCTTTACTGGCAAACCAAATACTTGGCTACAAACTCGATTACATCTCTTTTCATTCCGACCACCGTAATGACATTTTCAAATCTTGATACATCTTTGTGCTACCGATGGATAGCAAAAAGATCCACCGCGGCGCCCTTCCTGCACAGCTTTAGCTCATCATCATCAGTACACAAAACTGATCCTTATAATACAAGAATCCTTTATCTTCATTGAGAACTCCTGGGCTTTACCATCTCCAACCTGTTTCCCACTATGGCGTAAATCTTCATCTCTTTGCGGCTTCTAGCACTCGTTCAACATCTCTCGATCTCGCCTCCAATTCGCCACTACTTCTGCACTCATCAGTTCGATATCAATGAAAAATGGGCATTCAACGCCTGCCGCTTGCATTGGACCTTCCGCTTCAAAGCCGACCACTACATTGGCCTTTCCCGGGTGATAGTCAATCACGCAATCATAGTCTTTTATCAATTTCATCCATCTGCGTTGTCTCAAGTTAGCTCTCATTGAGGGCGTGGCCCCGAACTATTATGATCGGTGTAGATGAACATTTTCCTCGTAAGGTAATGTCTCCATATTTTCAAAAGCGCAAACACAATTGTGGCGATTCAAAGATCATGCGTGGTAGTTCTTTCATGCGGCTTATTTGTCACCGAGAAGCATAAGCTACCACCTTACCCTCTTGCATAAGAACACATCAGAATCGTTTAATGGCGCGCAGCTAAATATCACATATTCTTTGTGGAGTCGGTTGAGTAAGGACGGTGCCTTGGTCAGGCCATTTCAACTTATCAAAACTTGCCCGGCGCTTTTCATCACTGACTTTACATTTTAAGACAATCTTGTCATCGGGGCAACCAATCATCGAAAACCCCTTAGCAGACATACGTAATGGCTGTAATCCGGGAAACTACGCGCCAGTGCATTTCGGGTGGTTTCCGTGTGAATGCCTCTACCTTCCTTGGATCTACTCTAATTCCTTCTTTTTGATCTGAGGTGTCAGAAAGAACCTTCAATTCGGCAAACTCACGCCATGGTTTTGCATGTCTTTTTCTCAAAGTCTAATACTACCGAAGGTGTGTGTAAATGAATTTTCCGATCTTTTAAATACACAGAATGTAGTCTATAGAACACTACGACCAAAATTCAAATCACATCAAGTCGAAAAACGATTCATTGGTGTCAAACGAAAGCCCCGTTGGAGCATTTGTCGAACCAAACGGCATTACAAGGAACTCGTAATGTCCATATCGGCGATTCTAAACGCCGTTTATGCACATCATATCTTTAATCTTTAATGGTAATTGAGATGCAAATCTATCTTCGAAAAGATACTTGCACCTTTCAGTTGGTCGAACAAATCATCAATCCTAAGTAACGAGATACTTATTCTTCATTGTCATCTTGTTCGATTGCACATAATCAACACACAGCAAGACGTACCATCTTTCTTTCTTCATAAAAAAACCTTTGAGCTCCCCATGGTATTACACCGGACCCGAATAAATCCTTTCTCTAACAATTCTTATAGTAGGCTTCAATTCTTTTAACTCCACTAGAGCCATTCTATATAGTGTAATGGATGCCGGAGTTGCTCGGAACAACGTCAATCGCAGGCTTCGATCTCTACGTGTGGAAGCGATGCAGCAGCTCTTCGGAAACACATCTAAGACTAGTCACTAACGGTAGGGATGTGGATACACTAGGCCTTGCCTTTGCAGAGTATCAATCACATTAGCCAAGAAGTAAAGGTTTCACATCCTTTGTACCATTTTTCATGATGGTTCTGCTTGGATGTGTGAAGGTGGAGGAAGGTGATTCAACCTCTCGCCGATAGAAAATAGCCTCATCGTCATTAATTCCTTAGGTCACTCTTTTCATTGACAATCCACCATCACTTGGTGTCGGGACAGCAATCCATCCCCCAAAGAAATACATTGATTCCTTAAAGGATAATTGGTCAAATCCTGGCTTCGTACTCTTGTATTCGGATGAAGCCCGATCCTCTATATACTATTTCAATAACACTTATGCGAAGCGGGTTCGTCACCAGATATCATACTGGGTTCACTCCTCGGTAAATTTTTCACACTAGACATAATCAGTGCAAATATATGAGTGGGTCGACTTAGAAATTCGATCAATGCATGTAGGTAATGTCGAGATTTGGAAATTACTAACTATCACGTGCAGAGCGTCGGTATCTTCCTTGCTTTCATTGCATATGCTCTAGCTGGGGCACGACCATCTTGCCCTACCCAGATGCGCCTGCCCTTGTCTGCGGGCACTTGGTGATGAAACACTCTTGTTGCCTTTACGTACCCTTTGAAGAGCTGTATCCTCGATCACGGGGTCTTTATGTGAAACGAGCTCTTGAGCAAATCTCTCGCTCTATGCTTTTTGGATCCTGGAAGTAAACAAGCACACAGTAAGTCTCAACCTTGATTCACCCATGATTTTTCCTGATGGGAAGCGATGAGGGCTTGATCTGTCCTCTAAAAGCACCTCTGGTGCACTCACCATGTGATGCGGGTAGTAAATATTCCTACGATGGCTTGAGATGTAGAATTTGTGGAACCTTATGGTCCCCTGAATCTCTTCCTTTTCTATTGTTGTGAACTGGATTGACCGAGATTTTTCTTTCCCTAGCTTCTTTCTTTTCTTTCATTTTCCTCTTTCTTCACTCTTTCTACATTTAAAGCGCATGTCACAATCTTAGAAAAATCATCATGGCAGAATCCTGTGACATGGGCCCAAATATAATCATTGAGGCCATCCTCAAACTTGCGACACTTTTCTTCCTCGGTCACTAGCATTTCGGGAGCATACTTGCTCAACTGGGTGAATTCCCTCTGATATTCTATCGCACTCATCTGTCTTTGGCTTAAATTGTGGAATTCTCTCCTCATGTCGTTCAAGTAAATGCAACCCACATACTGTTTCTTGAACTCATCCAAGAAAAATTTCCATGTAATACTCTATTGTGGTGTGGTCCTAGTCACGGAAACCCACCACTGATAAGCTTCATCTTGAAGCAGTGAGATCGCACATTCCAATTTCTCTTCTGCCGTGCAATGCATTTGCACAAGCATTCGCTCGGTCCTCTCGAGCTAATTCTCTGCCATAGAAGGCTCATCATCTTTCCTTCCCATAAAATCTACCGGTCAGTACCTTGCCATCCTCTCAATGGTAGATCGTTGGCGACCCATATTTGGTTATTATCTTTATAACGCTGAGCTAAGCTAACTGGAGGATATCAATAGCACACGCCCCACTATGGCGGGTTCGGTTCATTCATTGGTGGAGCATAGAGGCAGCTTGCCCACCTTCCACGCAAGTAGGATTGTCTTGGCGGTTCGCGGTGCGTCTCGACCCTAAGGGATGTGTATCCATGTTTTTTTTTTTTTTTATTAAGACCCAACAAGATTCGCGTCAGAGTCACGTCATCCTTTATATGCAAATGCAATGCATGTTATAAACAATTTCAAAATCATTCACAAAAATTTTCAAAATCATTTTGTAGAACCACCTAAACCTAGGCTCTGATACCAAAATAAATGTTGCGACCCCCGAGCCCGGTCCGATCCGGTTGGCTGATCCAGACCGTAACCCCGGGGATGCCCGACCGAAGCCATCAATCAAATCCATTTATTCATATAAACGTTTTCGTTCTCAAATATTTGCGGAAGAGGTTTCAATTTAGGTCAAGCCCATAAACATTTACAAATTCAATAGGCCCATAATATTTAACAAAATACATTTACAATGAAGGCGTTCCAAGCCTTTTCAAATGATTTATAAAATAGATATTCAGAGTTCAAAATGTTTTTGCAAAATATTAAAGTTCAAAAATAAACATGACATGAATGCACAAGTCGGAGCATACTCCACAATTCCTTCTTTATGACTCGACGCTCCTCGATCTTGGGTCCACCTTCGATCACTATCTATCATGATACACACGCGTGGTAAAACAATATGCTAAAAGCATTTCATGCTTAGTGGTTCTCTAAATCCATTCTTCGAGTTTCAATTTAATTGAATCATCTTGATTTAACAATTCAAAACTTTCAAATCTTTTTGGATGATCAATGTCAATACAATACATATACTTGTTTTATATACTATCATTATAGTTCATTGATCATCCTAAATATACACTTTCATATTCAATAAATCATGCATTTCACAATGCTCTTTTCATTTCAATTGGCACACATGCTTTTCGATTCCCATATTTCACAATCCCAAATCAATTCAATTATGCTCACAAATTCAATTCAATTCGATTCATGCCCATACTTGAATTTAGCCTATGTTTAAGTATACGAGGATATCAGAATCAGGCACGGTCCTGGCCCAGGCTGCGAGGCGATTATAAAGCTGTTGTTTATAACACGATCACGGTCTCGTTGGGCTGTTAACTGGTTATTAAAAATCAATTCGTGAACACTACAGATACTGTCCCATTAGGCTACGGATCGGAGTGACACATTAATACATTTGTTCGCAGTACTGCTAATTTGACCCCTATTGGTATACCAATCTATCCTTTTTGTGAATTAAAAGGTTAACATTTAATTAAGGGCGTTCAAATCCTTTATATCAAAATACAGTACAATATATACATTTTTAATAATCATCTTGATTTTCATATCACGAGCTTGTTTCATTAATTTTATCGAATCGATATGCTTTTAGCATGCATTTTAGAGCAAACATTTCAAATCTTGAAACGAGAATAGGAGAAGATAGAACAAACCAAAATGTTAGCTTTGATTCCAATCTTGAATCTCGAGCTTCAATGCGAGGATTTTCTCCTCACAGCCTGACCCCTATTCAAATACAATGACAATCACATATTAGTAGGTCATTCTAGGAGTTTTTTGGTCAAGGTTTATGTCTACCCGATACCCCTTCACTTGCAATATTTTATGGGGACACATGAGCCATATTTTGCTCATGCTTCCTTCATGAATATTATAGCTCTATGAGTCTATTTTTAGTAGGAATTGGAATCATCTCATTTGGATCACCCAAACTTAAGTTACGGCATTTTAATGCTGAACTAGTCAGTATGCCCATCTCACTCGGTTACCTACCGTTATTCCCAATTTCAGGGGTCTTAACTCCATATATTGGTAATGGTTCCTTCTCCTCATTTGAATATATGGTTCTAAGGTTTCTTCTTCAACTGGAATCATCCAATTTTGATCACCAAAATTCAAGTTATTGCATTTTAAATCCAGACTACTCAAATTTGCAAAGAAGAAACAAACTGTTCTTACACATAGCTCCACTTTAACAAATTTATGGGCACTTTGTGGTTACAATTTGCATACCCTTTATTAAAGTAAATTATTCCCCTAGAAGTCTAATTTATCCAAAATTTTGAATCACTTAATTTGGATGAGTAGAACTCAACTTATGGCCTAAATACCAAAACTATTCCAAAACACATAACTGTTTCAGAATTGAACCAGAAATTTTATCGAAGCGAGCATCGCTGTGATTTACGGGTTCAATGGGGTCCAAATATGGGTATACCTATTTCAGGGATATTTGTTCTCCTAGATGTCTAGTGTACACAACAATTTGAATCACTCAATTTGGATGAGAAATTACTAAGTTATGGCCAAAACAAAAACATGGGTTTGGAAATTTTGACAGCATCTCCCCCAAAACTTCATCATTTCCTCTATACAAAACTCTTTCATTTGAGGACCCTGAAACCAAAATCCAGCCAGTGAACTCAAACCAACAAAAAAATCACATTTGTACAAAGCTAGGGTTTCTTCCTAACTCAAAGATCATTCAAATAAATTCTAGGGTTTGTTCACATACCTTGAATCACTTGAAAACCCTTGCCCTAACCTTCTCCTTGAACAACCTTGCAGGGCTTGAGGCTTATGGGATTCTACCCTGATCTTGATCTTCACACAAAACCTAGGTTTCTCTCTTCCAAGCTCCAAAACGTTTTTGGCTCCAAATGGGGTGTTCTAAGACCAAATGTGGTCTAATACCACTTATTCTCATAAGGCCCTTAAAAACTCATTTTGGACTTCAGGTGCTCACAAATGGCTAACGCCCATATATTCTTGTATTTGCACTTCAATTCTTATTATTCACTCTTAGACCTTTATTCTTTATCAAAAATGACCCTTAGGTCCCGATTTTTACAAATTTCAAATTTGCCATTTTCACTTAGGTTGTTTAGGGTTTAGTCAATTTCTCATTTTAGCATATAATATTTAATTATATACTCACATATTCATTTGCATGGCATTTAGCCATATAATCATATATCATTTAACATTTATCAATTATTATTTAATCATTTCTCAATTTCTTTGAAAAACCAGTTTTGCTTTCGATTTATACCCTAAACATAATAATATTATTATAAAATACTAGGATATTTTGGGAGGGGTTACATCGATTCCATCGTAGTAAGACACTCCGTTGCATCCCGGTCTCGGTAGGGCCATCGCTGCTTCATGTAGAGGAGCATCCCTCTCCGCTTCAGCCCGAGCTACCCTATCCATAGCCTCTAACTCCTAGCGTTGGGCGTTCAACTGAGCCTCCTTTAAAGTGGCGTTCAAGGTCTCTTGCTCGGGAAGCCCCGATTGCACATATAGCCGAAGCTTCTCTGCATCCCTTAGCCGGAGTTGGAACTCATAGTCTTCGGAGGGCCGTATTAGGATAGCGATTGCTGTAATGCGTTAATGTGACCAAGGTTTGATGCTAGCTTATGAATATTACCACCTTACCAGTTCAATCGACTGGACATAGTTCGATTGCGGAGCATCGTCCTCGATTATGCTTTGGGAGATCCTCCTTTATAACGCGGCGGGGCGGCAGCGAATACTCTTAGCGATCCGACCGACGAGGCGATTCACGAGCATCATGGCGTTATTTGGATACAAATTATCCGCATACGATCAGCGCGAACTCACCACGTTAAAGGCTCCCAGCGGCCGGATATGCTTCCACGTCTTCCGGTGCGGAAATGCCATTTCGCCGTCGTCGAATGGAGTCACAAGGGGAAGATAAGAATTCAGCGGCGGTCGATCGCGACAAACCGCTCGGCGCCCGGTTTGCGCGGCACAGAGCGTATCCTGGCGGCTTTCAACCGTCGGGGTGGATCGCGCTAATGCGGCGAGAATCGGAAAGAGACCCGCGGATCGCCAGGCAACACCCTCTGGACCCGGTTGGTCATTGGACCCCATCTCCGGCGAGCTCGGAATGACAATCGCCTATATCTCCGAATCCCCCTTCGTGATAGGCTGATTCGACCCTTCGGCCTGATCGGGCACCCTTTCAGAACCCTGTTGCCATTTCCGCTTCCTGGCAGCATAGCAGTCAAGCAACCCTGTCATCTCCTCCTCCTCCTCCTCCTCCTCCTCTTTTTCCGGTCAAGGGCGAAGGAGTGGACTCGGGGCGAACCACGAAAAGAACAAAATCTTCCTTGGGGCGGGCGTTAGTCCCAGAGTTTTCCTTTCTTTAATCTTTATCACTCGAGGGTAGAAGGGCCCCCTTCTTCAGTAGGAAGGCTTTCCGGGCGGCTAGCCCGCTAAGCTAACTAGGGAGAGGGGTTGAGACGAGGCAGACGCCATTAGAGGCGGGATGATCTGACGGAGTCCGAGACACTAGTTTGGAGGCTCGGTGTTTGAACCGTTCAGGATGAAGCGATACCACCTACGGCTAGATCACGACAGGTCGTATAATGGAAATGTTCCCCGTCCACTATTTCCGAGGCAGCGGGCGCCGGGATAATCGGAAGGTACATGGGGCAGGTTCCATCTCACATCGACTAGGTTCTTTAAGGTGAGCAGAACCTCGTGATGACGCTCCTGCTCGAAAATTTCCAGTAGCCGGTAGATTTTCTCAAGGCTCACCTTTTCCACCCAGTGTACCAACCTTCCCCTCCGGCTTTTCCCTACACCAGTAATCCACAATCAATTACGCATGAAAGTCGTATGCACCCATGCGAAGGAAACGATCGCTGTGCTCGACTTGCTCCACTACCGCATGCTTGGGAAATCTGCGATGCGGTAACATTAAATGGAAGCTCGAGGGCAGGGGTGCCAACCTAAGGCCCTTACGGTATCACCCTTCACACCTCCATCTTAGGCGAATGGGGAGTCATTAACAAAGCGCAGTGAGAACTCTAGGCAAGCCAAAGGACATCCAGAGCCACCTTGTCGCATCCTCGGAAGAATAAACCAAAACAAACCTCGACCAGCCAGAAAGGTCTTAGTTGGTATAAGAGGTTCTTTGCTATCCGGTTAGAATCCAAATAGTATTGGGATGGATAAGGGTCGACGGTGCCTTGGTAAAATGCAAAAACTGTTTGACTATGGCAGGCATAGGGAAGCGAAGCCCGATTGCAAGGTGCTCCCGGGTAAAAAACACTTCGTTGTGCTCTCCACCCAGAGTGGACTCATCCGACTCCTCCATCAGTCTAAGGTCGATATTATCAGGAATATCTCAATAGGCCCTCAACTCCTCCATCTTCAGGGATGAGATGATGCTGCTTGCAAACGGTGTCCCTCGGGTAGGTTTTCGCTTGTGACCCTCCTGACTTGTAGAAGTCGCTACGATCTGTGTCGTGCGCAGCGAGACCAAGGAAGGGGGAGGGTGAATGTAAGTCAGCCCCAAGCCAAACACCAAATGGGTAAGACGGAGAAACCGCCCAGCTTGAGCAAAGATCCCCTGGACCTAAAAGGTTCTAAATACACCCTCCCGGAACTTCTGCCGCGGGGCGGCGCATTTAACAGTTGAGGCGACGAGAGGCAGGACTTACGAAATGGAAGTTGAGCAAGCGTCTAGAAAACCGGCTCACGAAAGAACGCAGAGTCACACCAGAGTACCCACAGAAAATCCTGAACTAGAAGAAAGTTAGTAAACGCAAATGTGACAGGAACGGGAGAAGGCGAAACTAAATGATGACTCCCTATATACCAAACGCCTAGGACCTACGGACGCATTAAATGCACCGCTGACTCATCACATCCACTGCTAGTTTGAACCTTAGCGGTGCCTACTAGGGCCCGCGATAAACTAACATGGGCCAAACCCGATTGGAGGCTTCGTGTCACCTTAACAATGACAGCGATAGGCTGGAAACACTATATTTATTCTTGGATCAGCGATATCACCAAAGCATGTATCAAATCTGTAACCCGACCATAAAGATAATATATACCAATACGGGAATTTCAAGGGAATATAAATTCATTAATCAAAGCGATCGCGTTCTTATTACATTGTTGTTTGTTTTACAAGTTATTATTATACTATGGTACATAATTAAAGTCACGGACCGAATCTGGCTTCGAGCAGCGATTATGGATCTGCGAATACTTAGCGAGGGACCAGCGAGAAGGCGAAGAAGAAAGATCCTATGGGAGCGTGACGACTCGAGGAACCGCATTGATTGGGGAAGGGCATCCTTGGTGCAGAAGGCTTCCATTCAACTTCGAACCACCACAAAATTAAATTGCATTTCCTTTCGATCCATGCCGATTTTTCGATCCGTTCAAACCCTGCATTGTAATCATTATTGGTCGCGCCAATCCTCTAAGTCTGAATCCAGCCAACACCAGCTGACCTTCTGATGACAACCGAGATTACCCGATGGCACAAAGATCCATACCCTCGGAAACCTTTTATAGGGAGCCCAGGTCTGAGGTATCCCAGCGACCACAGCCAATCACGAATCCAAAAATTAGAAAATTCACGTTGGAACATACCAACATTGATTGTCCACTGTTCCCCATGCCAGTCAAACATGTTTTCTTTTTCCCGCCGAGGATAAGCACTCTCCCAGCCAGCAGAAAAAGGGGGGAACATTAATGGGTGCCATGGGCGAACTAACTACTCAGCCCAGCGGTGTGAGTCGACTAAGAACAAACGGGATGATGTGATCCACAAGCCCAATCGTCCTCATATACGAATCGGGTCCAAACATGCATCCCCTACCGGGTAGGGCATATACCGCCTAGACATTGTCCCTCTTGGCCGGTTAACATCTTTAAGAGGGCAAACATACCGCCTAGACATTGTCCCTCTTGGCCGGTTAACATCTTTAAGAGGGCATCCGGATGACCTCTCTAAACTTGAACAAGTATAAGTCATGCCCATTATGCGCGACCCAAGGCGGTCCAGGCCCGGATGGCAGTCGAGCGTAGAACCGAGTACCGTTAATTCTTTTTATTTTCCGTGTATGGTTTTCTTTTCAAAGTGTCGCGACCCAGAATCCACAGCCCGGCCCGAATGGCGGATCAGAACGAGTCGGTTTACGCCGATTTTTGCAACATCTTATCAAAACATTTTATTATGTCATTTCGTTGTGGAAGCGGTTTGGGTTTTAGGCAGAAGCCTATGTTCAGAACACCGTGATGCAATTCGGTAGGCCCGTAAACATTCTTTCAAAATAAACATTTATAAAGCATTCAGTGCCCACTGAAATGTTCTCTGAAATCAAGGTTCAGAGTTTAACCCTTTTGTTTACAAAATACCACTTGTTCAAAAGAGATGATATGCAAATGACGGGGTATATACTTATACGCCGTACTTTCTTTATGACTCTGCGCTTCACGATCTTGTCTTCCTTCCTATCTGCCAAACTGCCTTTGTAGATAAAAACTATACGCTAAGCATTTTCCTCATGCTTCGTGGTTCTATCTGGTTCTATTTCAATATTCAATTTAACTCGTATGCATATAACATTAAACCATGCCTATTATTTTAACATATACTCATGCTATTCATTTCGCATGCTTTCGATTTCAAATCATTTACTATATCACCAATGAGCATCTTGATCACAGCGATTCAATTCCGCAATTCAATTTATGAGATTTAGCATATACATAAAAAATCCCATTTTCACTTTCGTCGATGTTGGTTCTTTCACCTTGACTATTCGATTACATTTTAAGCGGATTGTTTGATGAATCGCCCTTGGCTATCGTGTCGTAGTACACATTTTAACAATTAGATCTCCCATCATGGATGCCAGTTTGGTGCATCCGCGAGTGGAAAATTTCTTCAATGCCATACGCCATCATGACGGATGCCCATTGGGGCATCCCGCCAAGTGGGACATTGGATAAATTTCGGGGTGCCTTCGTGACGGATGCCGATTGGTGCATCTCGTCAGGCAGTTCATTCGATATATCATTCAATTCACATTTATGGCCGGATTACGTTTGATGAATCCGTCGCTATAAATCATTGACTTTTCATTGGTTTCAAATATCGCATTTCAATTCCATATTCATACGTATTATCTTTTCAAAATATACTCAATCTATGTACTCATTTCATGCTTACTCATTTAGTATACTCAGAACACGTAGCCTCATTTCATGAATTACTTGGTAAACTACCAATTCTTGAAATAAGAATAAGTGGAGAACAAACCGAAGCTGTCATATCTAGCTTCCTTCTTTTCGATCTCGGTCCTAGGTTAGGCGTATACCGTCCCTAGTCAATAACATTCATACCACTCTTAGTGGATAAACAATTGTTAAACAATTTTAGTGAATTACAAATTTATTTTGTTACTTGATCTTGGGTTAAGACAAGTACGCAGAAAAGCGAACTCGGCCGCGGTGAGTCTGATCATTTTACTTAGCTCTAACCTTATTTAAGCCCCATTAATCATTTCTTAGGGTCCCCTAAACGATCGGTGTATGAATCACGGGACAACGGTGTAAAATAAGTAAACGGGATTTATTGGAACTTCTGTACGGTACCACTTTTTTGGCGGGTCTGCGTCTGGGTTATCCCTTTGCTAGGGTGTCTGGAGATGCAGGTTGAGCTATCTTAGGTACCGATTGCCCTCGCATCCTGTGCCGTCTGACTCAACTTTATCTGCGTACACCCTCCCGAAGTTTGCCCAAAATGAGGGATTTTGCATTTCTCACTCATTTTTCATTTGCAATCTTCTCAATTACCGTCCCATATCAAAAAACCCACCACTTAGAATCCACTGCCAAACAACTCTAAAGTGGTTTTAGAATCAGTAAACTCTTTTCTCTCAAGTTAGGGCTTTTCCCCAAAATCCAAATCAAAATATGAGGTTAGGGTTTTGATTTTTTCTTACCTTGAACCTCTTCAAATCTCTTCTTGTATGTTTGGTCTCTTAGGAGCAAAGTAGAAACAAAGCAATGAGCCTCCTCCTTGCAAACCCTAGATTTTCTCCCTTTTCTCCTCTCCTCTTCCTCAAAAACGAGATTTGCTCTTCAAATGAGCCCTAAGACCACATTTTTGGTCTTTATAAACCCACTAAAGTGTAAGGCCTTGTTTGGCCTACACACTTTTTATCATTTCTCATTTTTGTCTTAAGTCACTTAAGCTATATAAGGCCTTGTTTGGCCACCCGATTAATCCATTTCTATTTTTGACATTCTTACTCTTTATTTCATGGAGCATTATTTCACATTAACATTTAAGTTATCGTTTCAAACCCTTAGGTCCTTATTTTACAAATTTCACGTTTGCCACTTTTTATTGGGGAGTTATTTCCGGGTTCAATAACTTTTTCTTATTTTTAGCATAATATTCAATCATATGTTCACTCTTTCAATTTACATTTTACAATTTTATCAATTTATCAAATTCCCGGAAAAGCCCGAGTTGACTTCAATTATGCCAGAATATATAATGAAATTATTATAAAAATTCTAGAATTTTGGGCGATTACACCTGTAACCACCACGAAGGTGGTGAACATTTCTTGGAAGGATAACAAACACATTTGTCTATCTTAAAGGAAGAACATGTCATATAATGAGCGAAGCCACCTTTACGCCAGTTTGGGAGAAATGCGTCAATTTCCCATAAAAAACGGATCTTCCTCCTTCTCCACAAAACATAAAAGAGTCACGCCAGAAAGAGGTACGACATTCATACTGAGCTTTGAGCCATTTTTTTTTACTCTCCAAGCACCCTAACCTCACTTAGGCATCGGAGGCGGCGGAGCCACACCGCGTGATTTCCTTTGTTTGTTTTCACCGCGGGGTTTTACGCTGCGCGGTTCATGTTTAAGCGATCCGATTGACTCCGGAAAGTCGGGAGACTCTGAGTGGTCTTGGAAATTGAGTCCAAGCTAGTCTTCCTGGCATTTAATGCGAAAGCTTAGGACAATTGGGAGTTTGTTTTCTTGATAACGACTGCAAAACTTTATTTTCCAGCCAAAATTTCACCCCCGCTTTGTCTAAGCGAAAGCGTGGCTGTGCGATGTACAAATTCTTCTTATTCTTGTGACGGCCCCTCTGTTTATGGAGGCCATTCTGAATAAGGCTTTTTTGGGAACAAACTTGGGAGTTAAAAACTTGAAAAACTATTACAAAATGGAAGCGGCCGTAATTAGTAAATCCGAGTTATAGCCAATTTTATAGATATTGTTGGTGATGTTTGAACGGCAGGATCACATCACCCGAGATCACGTAAAGCGACATTCCTACACGACCCGGCCACCATAGCAAACCCGCCGGTTCTAGAACCTTCCTCTATTCTATAAATATTCTGATGCGACTTAGTTCTAAATAGTGGCTGTGTAGAAAACACTAGTTTCGAAGTGGAAATCATTTAGTTTCATAAATTCAATATGGTATCAGAGCTTGATGAGCCATCAATGGCATTAGTTTCTCCATCTCCATTCATCGGTCTGCGCGCCACATCTCAAGCATATACATTTAACGCTTCCTTCTACCTTACCATCGGCAAGTATCATTCATCCCGATCAATTACAATCTTTGGAGATCTTAGATTTTGCCCATTTGTCGTACGCTGATTTGGAGAATTATCTACTTGCTTGTCACACCACATCCAAGTTAGATGACGATCAATCCACTTTGTTAATCGGCCTTACACAATGGCCGGTTAGATCCAATTTCTCCTCGGTTAGTTTGTTATCCTCAATCTACGGCGAGATCTATGCTAGGTCACGTTGTTAATTGCAATTCTTCCTCTGAAATCTGGACTACTTTGGGGCAATTATTCTCCACCAAATCAAAAGCTAGACTCCTTCATCTCAGATTTCTTCTCCAGACTACGAAAAAAGGATCGTTATCCATTGAAGATTATTTTCTGAAAATGAAAACTATTGCTCAGGATCTCATGTCGGCTGGTCAGAGTGTTTATGATGATGAACTCGTCCTTTATATATTAGAAGGTCTTAGATCAGAATTTGATTCAGTTGTTGTTAATCTCACCTCAAAGGACTCTGTGCAGCTTCCCGGAAGCACAATTTTCTTTGCAAACCACAGAGGCTGCGGCTAGAAACTCGCCTGAGATCAAATTGTTGATGTATCTCATACCACAGCAAACACTGCCACCACTGCCTATAGACGTGGTAATTTCATTCCTTCATCATAACCTCCGCAGCAGGGTATTCTTCTCATAGAGGGTGGCGTGAGTCGGGGAAGATCTTCTTGAGGCTATCGTGGTTCCTATAGATCCTCCTAAGCTCTCTTGTCAAATACGCGGAAACGGGCCATTCGACTAAAGTGCTATCATCAGTTTGACATTAGCTTGAGCAGATTCTTCTCACTCCAGTGGATCTCAGCCCCTCTCTTTCGAACCTTCTACACAGTCTCAGACTTACTTGACAACTCCACAGTTTGTCTCTGATGATGCCTGGTACCTGGACACGACTTCAAATTCTGCTGCACTAGACATCAAGACTGAATATAATGGATTTGGTAAATTGCTTGTTGGTAATGGATCAGCTCTCCCTATTTCTCATATTGGACATTCATCTCTTTCATACTTCAGGCCACTACATCTTCGAAATATACTTTTGGTTCCAGCTATTAAGAAAAATTTAATCAGCATTTCACAGTTCACTCATGCCGTATGCGTGATTATTAGTTGATGCCTCTCATTGCTTATGTTAAGGACAAGGTCACGAAGCCACTCGGATTGAGGCGGCTGTGATGGTCTCTCTCAATTGGACCTTCTATCTCCTACCTCACAGTTGCACTCTTCTCTATCCTCTGTTAATACAGTCTCAGCATTGCACAACGATTCTACGGCTGCATTAGTTTATCCGGATCCTCGCATTATCGGTTGTCTTACGCGATAAAGGGCACAAATTGCTCCTTATGGCCCTTGACCGATTGGAGGCCATCCTCACTGAGTGCTCGGCAAATTGCTCAAGCATTTGAATATATTGACTTGTAATACATCTACTCCACCACTTTGTGAAGCCTGTCAACAAGGCAAGCTTCATCAGTTTCATTCAAAAGACTTCATGTCCATTACAACTCATTCACTTTGATGTATGGGGCCCAGCTCCTTCTCTTTCTATGGATGGATATCGTTACTATGTTTCCTTTGTAGATGACTTCACAAGATTTGTATGGATTTACTCGGCTTGATGATCCTCAACATCAAACCAAACGGAAAAGATTAAAGCAAATCTTTCTCTCTTCCAACAAACCTTTCTGTCATTCTTTCCTCACCTAAACCAGGTCCATAACCCCTCATCCTTTTCCAAACCACCCATATCCGGAGGTTGCTTTTGTTTGTGTTCTGATTGGTTGCTGAGAAACAAAAGGTCGGCGAAGAGAAGAGAAGAAAATTATTAAACAAAAATTGAATCTTGGAGCTTCCGACCCTCTCTCTCTTTCTCTCTCTCTCCATACATATAATATATATATATAGCTAAAACGAAAACAAGGAACGACATTGATCCACCACAGATCTAAAATTTACTCTCTCTCTCTCTTTCTCTCTCTCTCCATACATATAATATATATATATATATATATATATATATATATATATATATATATATATATATATATATATATATATAACTAACAACAAGGCGACATTTAGTCCACCAGATCTAAAATTTGCCACGAAAACTCATATACATTATGGATCATTGTTACAAAGACGAAATATTCATGGTGACTACTTGGCGCTAAATTTACTGAAGGCTTTGATGTTAGCTTCATCAGGGGTTTGAGGGATCGCTGCGGTTCATTGAACTTCAACATACGCGTCAATGGCAGCCAATATAAGCTTGATTCTTGAGGATAACGACCCCGGTAGCTCCGCGAAGAAGCATGATCCTGGCCAAAGCGGTAAATTCGAAGAATAGCAATGGTATTTGGGTAAACAAGCGAACACTGTTTGCGTGAAATATTGAAGCCGGCGAATGCCACGTGATGCGGCAATGCATTTCCAAATGTGAGCGGATGTGGAATGTGTGGAATGAACAGGTGAAGAGAGTGAGACTCAAGGGGACTTCGATGGAGACGAAAGAAAAGGAAGATAATACGAGCAAAAAGGTAAAGAGGTTGGTCCAAGTACTAATGAGATCCCAACTAATTACCCCTTCTATATGGGATTTCACCATGTTTATCAAACACTACGATGCATAACCTCAAATCGAAGTAGCGCCCCATGATTCCACTCACTGAAGATGGAATGAATTCCAATTACAGGAAGGTAAGCGATTTGGATTCTCGGAATAGCTTGGAATACCTATATATAGAGATGCACCAAATTCAGAATTGTGGTTGCCCCTTCCATTTTGTAAAAAAGATTATTGCAATTCTTGTGACGCCCCAATCCTGGGGTGTCCGTTGACGACCGTGACCGGAGAAAACCTATCGTCTCGTATCCACGAGGCCACGTACATGAAGTAATAATGTCCACTTAATTTGCATACATATTTTCATGCATTGTATATTTTTGTACAAAATGATTTAATTACAATTTGTTTTGATTTACAAATTATTGGCTAGGACTTTTGCTGATTATTTACAAAAATACATAATAAGGCCACATTAGGCCATTTCTTCGCCTCTAAGGCCTCGGATCATTTTCTATCCCAGTGTGTCTTGATGCACGAAATAGTTTTCCTCGACGGGGTGGTGATACCAGTGGTGATTATCTTACATAGGTTCCTCTCACCTAGGCCACATATCGATGATTACAGCATAATGCAGCTCGAGCAAATGCATGATCTGGCAGATCATGTCGACCTATGTCTCGAGTCCTCACCGACTCCCTGCATACTACAAGCCAAATGTAGGAAAAATAAATCTTGTTTTCAAACAAAAGCTTTTTGTTCTCGAAAACACACTACCGAGTTTCGGTAAAAACATTGGACTACCCTCTGAGTAGTGCTTGGATATTTCTCAAAAAGCAGTCGCTGGTCCTCATCAGAGAGAGTGATTTGTTGCGAGACAACTCTCCAGGGGGCAATTCTTCGGAAAATGCTTGGATTGAAATTCCGTTAAATGACATTTTCGTTTTCTTTCGTTTTTAAGTATCAAATGCCATTTTCCCGACTCACCAATATTACAAGATGTACTAGTGCATTTGGAATGCGTATGCGATTCAAACAATTTTCGTATTAATATATTTTACATGCATATATTAACATAATTTAACTCCTGACATCATGTTATTGAATTTCAATCAATAACATCGAGAATTAGGTACGAGCATTGTCAGCGATCCATTTCCAATGGCTTACACACAATTATATTTTTATATAATTGAACATCATGTTAACACATTTAATTAAATGCATCAACAATTTCATTCTACGGTGAGCCATCGATTGGCGATGACACGCCGACCTGCGTGGACCATTTTTGGTCAACTAAATAGCCCAGGGATTGTTTTTAGGTCCTAAGCGGCGATGGGTCGAGTGAAGCGAGCTAAGTACTGGCATCGGTTCAGCTGGCTGGAAGCGAAATCCATCGATCATTTCAGGCCCCTCGTACGTAAGCTTGGCCGTTTATTGAATAAGTGTGAGCCGCAGCCGCCCGAAGCAGTGTGGACTGTCATGTAATTCAAAATTTCAACAATTTGGTTCAAGTTTTAGAGGTAACCGACTTGTGCTACGACCTCAAACCAACTTGAAACAATTTACCGGCCCTCAGCGAAAATAACCGGGTAGGAGAAAACCTCCAGGGGAGTTGTGACTCCCGAAAGCCGATGCGCATAGCCTTACCGTGGGAGCAACTCACCTTCTTGCCTGCGCCAAAAGCGCGATTCGATCATAGGAATTCTAGAGATAAGGTGAAACTAACTGCAAATCAAAGCTCTTTTCTCTCTGCTCTCCACGGTTTGCTCTCATTATATCTCTTTCTCCCTCTCTGACCCCATTTGATAAAAGATTGGATAAAGAGACTTTGTCATTTCAATGCCACATGTCCAACTCCCAAGTGGCTCATGGGATTACACCCTATCCATAACATCTACTTTGAGATTTTCCTTTATTAATATGCCATGTATCCACATGGAGCCCCACTCTTGAGCTCAAATTATTTCAATCTGCACGGCTCAGTGAACATTTTGTGTGGCTGAATCTGTTAAGTGTCTTGCATTATGTTAAATTGCCTCAGAAAAACGTGCAAATTCAGGCTATCATAGGTCGAAATTGGCGCAGCTGGTAGCTAGATTTTGCGAAAGAGCTGATTCCAACGAGTGATCTGTTTCATCATCTAAGAATGCAAGAAAATTCTCTGGATTTTGACCGATACTATTTTACCATTTTTGAAAATGAAATTTTCTCGAGGTCTTACAAATAGCCCAAGTACCTACAAGAAAATTGAAGAATAGAGGCGAATTCCCTAGTCTCTAATTGAAAATAGAGGCAGTACACCAAAATCTCTGACCCCCAAATCGATCTCTAAAAATTAGAGACGAATCCAGATCTCTAGAAATAGAGACGGAATCTTACATTCAAATACTCTATTTTTAGGGGCCCGAGAAGCCATCCCTTCACGTCTCAAAATAGTAGGAATGAATTGATAAAATCTCTATTTTTATTGGATTTTTAATATATTAAAATAAATAATATTAAATTTAAATTTTCCTTAATTTTATATAATGAATTTTCGTCTCTAATTTATTGGAATTTTTTAATATATTAAAAATAAATATTAAACAAATTATTCTTAATTTTTATATAATGAAAAATTAAGCCAACAATAAATAAATATGAAAATATTGTATTATATAATGAATTAATATATAAAAAGTGTAATTACTGAGATTACAAAAAAAAAAAAAAAAGATAATAATTTAAAAATAATACTAAGATGAAGGAGGAGAATCTGCTGGGATCGTGAGGCAGTCCTTGTGGTCGTAGCGGGGTAAATCACAAACTCAATGAAGTCCTCCAGCCTGTCGATACGGTCCATTCGCCGGCGTGAGAGTACCGCGTAGCTCAAATGACCTCGATGTGGCGGTAGTTGTGTGACCCCACTAGCGTAGCGGGAGGAGGGGAGGGACGCATGCGAATAACAAACATTCGCGTGGGAGCCCAAACTAAAGACCATCCGCAGGCGATCCTACATGTGACCTCATAATATACGCGAGCATGATCAACATTATATAAACGTTCATCTGCGATAGAAGACTCTCTACTCGCTCCCATAATAAAAATTAGCCGAATGTTATGTAAATAGTAAAATGAAGCCCCAGAGGTTAAAGAAAATGAATATTCAAAGTTTTGAAATTAGTGTACATGAATTTGTGTCTATGCGATATTTTGTGATGAATGTCGCACCGTCTGCGATTCAGCGTGTAGTGTGTAAAGCGCTCATGAGGATAAGGTGATCGACCCATAGAAGACTCATAATAACAGAATACATGTAGATATGTATTGTTATTTTAAGCATGCGTCAGCCAAATATGAGTCCCAGCACTAAAACGAGTTGTCCATAATTTAAAATTTCGTGAAATTTCCCTATATATTTAACAAACCTCCTGTTCAAACATCAAGAAAATACATTTACATTTATATTATCACCCATAAAATTCCATATCAAACTTCTTTCACAATTTATTGCCCATTCTCCTTCATTTAATCAAACGTTATGATTATGAGTCCCAACATTGACAGTTGTCCATAATTTAAAAATTCAATGAGAATTTCCCTATATATTTAACAAACCTCCTGTTTAAACATGAAAAATACATTTCATTTATATTTATCACTATTTAAAAATCCCGTATCAAACTCCTTCCTGATTTATTGCCCCATCCTCCTTTAATCAATCAAACGCGTTATGATTATGAGTCCCAACACTACTTGGTTATCCATAATTTAAAAAATTTAAATAATTTCCCTATATTTAACAAACCTCCTGTTCGAGCATCAAGAAAATAAATTTGTTTATATTATCACCCTTAAAAATCCATATCAAACTCCTTTCACAATTTATTGCTCATCCTCCTTCCATTCAATCAAAGCGTTATGATTATTGTAAGAGTTGCAACTAATACAGTGAATAAATTGTTCATGCGGTAACAAGCTAATGCAATATGGACTAAATAACAGTATCATTTAAGAAGATGGATATGTGAGAACTTACAAATTACAGTCGGCATGCTCTTGATGGGACAATGTTCCTCCGGTGTGTATGGAAACACTAACCCACTTACAGTTTCTCCATACCTGTAGTGGAATTCGATCGCGATGAGTAGCAGCCGGATGATGACCCGATCTTGCATCCGGTTGCCCAAATGTCTTCCTTATATACCTTGGTGGGTTCACCTTTGATGAAGCTTATTAAAGAAAATCCTTTATGCGAACCGCAGGGCACCGTTTCTCAATAAGTAAGCGGGGATGTCGATGGAAGAATTCCAATAAAAAGATTTATGAAGGATTTTAATGAATAACGGATGAACATAATATATATATTCCCAATATTACTATATGATTTAGATTATATAGTAATTAACATAAAGAATCAAAATATTTTAAATAAGTTATTTACCTGAAACTCTCGAAAGTAGAACATCTTTGTCTCCTGAGAGATATTTTTCCACAAATATCCATTAAATTCTAATCTCTCCTTGAATGTACTAGTCATTGTGCGTGAGCATGTACCAGAGGGGATAAATCTGGATGAGAACGAAAATGTAATTGTGCGATGGATACACTATGTGATGTGTTAAAAAAATTTATAACTCAACATTTTACGCGTGTATTATATATCCCAGCGTCCCGATGCAATGAACTAGTGATGGACCTTCAACGATGTCGGGCGTCGTTGTGATGGTTGAGCCAGTTCACGAACTTCAAGCGCGATGTGACGTCGTTGCAATAGGATGGCGGGCATGGATAGTGGCGTTGAAGATGCCATGCCCATACGAAGTCTTTGTCACGAGGAGATGATCCATCCCCTTGACTATCCGCTCCTAATATAGACGAGCACATCCTGACCCTCGGAGGTTACATCGATCCGTCCGCCTCCTATTATTCATGTTTTGACCTGAAAATATTAACAATCATAATTAGACATTAAATTATTACATATACATGATTATCTCAATCAATAATGCAAATGTCTAAATTATATAAGTTAATTGAAACATAAATAACTAATGATATTAGAATTATGCGTTTTACTCACGTGGCCGAACAATTATTCGCTATCATTAGCATTATTATCACAATTTTCTTCATTTTTCGAGTAATTAGAATCAAATTTGCTTTCCAATTCAGATGTAGATTTGGATTCTAAATCGGATCAATGTCGACAAATTCATTTGTCCCATCTTATTCGAGTTCATTATCCCTGTATGAGAAGTTTTCATTTATTTCATGACCCTCCACCTCCTCTTCCTGAAAGGCCTCGCTTTCAATTCGTTTGTCTTGTCTTGCGGCTTTCATTTCAAATATGCCCCTAGGTTTTACCTTACAAACTACCAACCAATCTATTTTATCTCGTCTAAGGCTAGGAAAAGGAAGGTAATACACCTGAGTTGCTTGCATGACCAACCGCAAGGTTAATTGGCGATCTTCCTCTGCTTTGATTGATTTCGACCAAGTTGTGAAACCGCAGATTGAGCTTTGATTGAGCATTGGGTGTTGGATCAAACCACTACGCGCCAAATAACACACAATGTTTTTGTTAGCGAAGCGAGGTATTCAATTTCCAAGATTTACGTAATTTTACCATAATAATCCATCAATTCACCCTTAATGCAAACTCCTTTGTTTGTGAATTTGCCACTATTATTTACCATGCGATTGTGTATGATATTTGAAGCCATTGATAAAATAAGCCAGGGTAAGATTTAACAATCTGCGAGTCCTTTAACAGCGTCGGATGAAATTATTTTCAATTGGATTTGTGGCCTTTGCCTGCGAAAATGGCCAATTGCTATTTTAATCCATTTACAAAAAAATTATATTAGTGCGTGTGATTTTGAAACTTACATATGTCTTGAACCATGAAGGGAAGTGTTTTTCGACTTCCTTATTGATATCATTTTGCGTTATATGTGGCATAAGCTCCCGTAACCATTCCTCGTATAAGCGCATCCAACCCGCAGTAACAATTACACTTATCCATTTTAGTTTGCAATAAACAAATTAGCAACTTCGAAAAGATAAGTAAAACTACTTGCACAAATGGATTGAATTTCTTCACAATTGATAATATGTAACCATGTGCAGCATACAGTTCATAATCGTAAGCATTCTTATAAGTTGCCGTCCATGTGATCGACCTGAATGCGTGAATATCCAGTAAATTTCCTTCATTGGCACTTAGTTCGCCACCATCGGTCATTACGAGGAATTTTGAAACCGGTAAATGTATTACAGCTCAAAATAATGAGAATAAAATGTACTTGCTTCTTCAACCAAGTACGCATTGCATATAGAACCGAACAAGAGCTTTATTTTTGACATTTTTTTCCAAATGATCTGAGATACCTACATGAAATTTGTTAATCACGTTAACATCAGCCTAACAAATTGTGAAAATCTCTCTCTCTCTCTCTCTCTCTCTCTCTCTCTCTCTCTATATATATATATATATATATATATATATATATATATATATATATATATATATATATATATATATATATATATATATATATATATATATATATATATATATATATATATTTCAAGTGGCATTTACCTTTCGAGATGGATGTCATCTATCTTCGGCGGATCACACTTGGGTTTGGCCTCGCATGTGCTAAATCTTGATAAATGTTCCATAATGTCGAAAAAGCTCGGTGGAAATATTCCCTCGATTTGCAAGTGATTACCGAAATTTCTCCCTCTAGTTTTCTGCTCGGCTATTATTTATCTCGGAGGAGGAAGTCAAGTTTTTTGAAAAATAGAAACCTTTCGATTGTTCTTCCCAAACTTACCAAGAGAGAGCAACAATTTCTGACGGCCCAGAGCGCCATTTGCATGGCGTGCTTAATCATGGCTTTCATTAGAACAATTTGAATTTTCTCATATCAACACACCTCGCTAAGTTTGACACATATCCATCCAGGAATTTTATATTTTTCAACCAATCACATAACACTTCTTTTTGTCTTTTATCTGAAGTATAACAAACACGGATATTTACCAGATGTGAAGATCACTATCCAACTTGTTTCTTTTTCTGATGCAGATTACCGTCGCCCGTGATTTTGCATTGTCGCTGCTCCTCCTTCAATATTCAGTATCGTATTGAAAATATTGCTTCGGCGTTTTTTTATGTGCATCACGTCAATTATGTCTTATTATGTTGTCTTCCAATATGGCAAATCCCCGAAAAATACTACGTTTTATACCGAATTTTTTGAAATGATACTATTGACTTCTTCAGCTTCAACTTATGTTACTTTCATCAACCCCAATTCCTCAATCTCTTGCAAAATATCCTCACCAGATCTATTACGTGGAGGAGGGGCAAAGACAACTTTATTCTTAAGAAATCTCTGTTTATTGCGTCTAAAAGGGTGATTTGGAAGGAGAAATTTTCTGTGATTATCAAACCACGATATTTTACACCATTAAGCTAGATAAAATGCACGCCGAATCCATTTCCTGATGAAATGACCAATTTCGGTGTGCTCAAACCCGACGGCCATAGCATATGCGGAAAATGCGCCTAACGGAGTCCACATCAAAGCTGCTCTCATCATGAAATTTTGTTTCAGGGACACATCATATGTGAGCACACCGACTTCCCATAATTGAAGCAATTCGGATATTAATGGCTGAAGAAAAACATCAATCCCTTGCTTTGGATTCTTAGGACCCGGCACAATTACTGTCAAGAACATGTAAGCCTCTTTCATGCACATCCAGGGGGGCAAATTATACGGAATTAAGATGATTGGCCACGATGAGTATTGTTGGCACTGATTACTTGAAAAACCAAATCCATGCGTGGCGCCCAAACCCAACCTCACATTTCTACTGTCGGAAGCAAAATCTGGGTGAATGTCAAAATGTTTCCATGCAACGACATCCGATGGATGGTTCATTACTCCATCTGTCTGTTCATGTTCATTATGCCACCTCATGTGAGATGCCGTCACATCTGACGAATACAACCTCTGAAGTCTTGGAGTAATAGGAAAATAATACATCCGCTTCCATGGCACTAATTTCTGCTTCCTATTAGAATTGGCTGGCTTGAATCTCGATTGATTGCAAATTTACGCTCATTAACTCCACGTCATCCCACTAGAAAATCATACATCTAGCCGACAACAATTAATTTTTCAAGCGCGAACCAAGACTCGGGAGTAACTTCTTCATTTCATAAAGCATCGACCATATTATTATTGTGGAAAATTTAAGGTAGGAGTCATTGTACCACGGCAGGGATTTCGTTCAAACGTCCAGTACCGACCTTAAGTTTAATATTTAAAGTCGAACAAGCGATCCGATTGTGTCATATTATCACATCCGAGGCCCACGATTCACAGTGGTGCACTAAGTAAATCGAAAAAATTACTGGCATCTAGGTTGGGTTCCTCTTCTGCACTGCCTAAATTGGGCTGAATTGAACTTCCGACTGCGTCAAAAACCATTTGCACATATGGATTCTTTGTATCACAAACATTGTCAGTCATACAATACGGACCCCACAGAACGCCGGATCAGCAGCACCCGTTCCAACTTCGGCGCTTCTAGGCGGTACACTAATTAATGGCTCTCCGTACCTTGTCCATTCAAAATAATTAGGCCGCAAATCCATTTTTTAGTATATGGAGATGTATACCTCCTCCGTTGCTTGAGATAACATGTGTTGCACTTCTTGCATGGACATACAATTTTCAAACCGTCCATGTATGCGAATTTGGGAGCTTGCGTATTCTATAAAGTCTTGAACTCCTTTGACAAATTCTAAATCAACAATATCACCCGTCGGTGTTAATCTTCTATACATCAAACTTACCGTCCATGACCTCATTAATATTAAGCGCAGCAAAATCATAAGGTCGAAGTTAGTACCATCACGTGTCAATTATTGTATTTTATTTGACTCAATTCTCTAGCCTACAATTTCGCACAATCCTAATTAGTTTTACATAATGATTCATTTCCCACTAAATTAAATCATAAATATTTTTTGTAAAAAAAGCGAGACCAGAGTTCCCCCTATCACGGTCCTATCCTGTCAGACATTAGCAATTTTAACACTTCCGTAAAATATCAACCAATCGCAACTCCACAACATGACTGTGACTTACAGTGAGTAGGCAATTTTGTTTTTTTGGTGATGAAAATAAAACAGTTGGCGATGGCAAGTGCGGTGCAAACAATGTGTGGGCAAGCATATGGAGCAAAGAAATATGGGGCAATGGGGATAATTTGCCAAAGGGCAATCGTATTGCGCCTTAGAGCCAGTAGTTCTTATCACCTTCTTATCGCATTTTCAGGTCAGATTCCTTAAATTAATAGGCCAATCGGAGAACATAAGCGAAGCGAGGTGAATATTTTCCATGGACTCATCCACCAGTGTAATGCATTTACAATGAGCTTCCCAATGTAGAGGTTCCTCCAAGCACAAAACATTGTTAACCCTTTAGCTTACATGGCTGTTGGGATTACCATCTTACATATTCTTCTAACATGGTTAGTTGCTAAAAACATGATATTCAAATGAAAATCCCAAATCATACAAACAAATTCGAAAAAATCTCGACCACCAAAATCCGAATTTGACTAAAAGCAGAGAAAGAGGCGATGCTTACCTGCGGTGGCGCTAGGTGATGGGGAGGCAGCGTCGGTGGTGAGTGGTGGCGCTGGCGGCGGCGGCGTATGAGGGGAGAAGGACGGCGGTAGTCGGCGTGTGGCGAGGAATCAGTGGATCGTGGCGTCGGCGGGGAGGAAGGGGAACACTGGCGTCGGTGGCGAGGAAGAGAGCGAGACGGACGGGGAAGAAGAGGAAAAGGGAAGGGGCCGGCGGGGAGCGGGCGCCTTGCGGTGGGCGGTGGCGGGGAGGAATATCCGTCGGACCGGCGGTGGGAGAGGGGCGGCGCCGGAGTTCTTAGGCGAGGAGGAAAGGGAGAAGGGAAAAAATAAAGGAGAAGGAGAAAGAAGGAGAGGGAAAAATATCAGAAAAATAGAGAAGGAAAAGGATTCCGTCTCTATTTAGAGACGGAAAAAAAAATTCCGTCTCTATTTAGAGACGGAAAATAGTTTCCGTCTCTAAAATTAGAGACGAAAAAAATATTCCGTCTCTAAAATTAGAGACGAAAAAAATATTCCGTCTCTATTTAGAGATGGAAAAGTATTCGGTCCCTATGTGTAATGAGATTACATAATATCGTTGTTTTAATGTATTGATTTTGATGGCTTTCGACTTATTCAAAAATTTATTGATGAGATCAATAAAAATTTAATTTTTGAGACGAAAATCTAATGTTTCTGAAAAGGAAAAAAAATTTTTCCAGGGGCACTACCCCCGACCCCGCGAGGGCGGCCCCCCTCGACCCCGTCCACTAGCATTAAGCGGGCAAGCGTAACATTCTGCGTAGCGCCTTATGAATTAATTGGTTTTAAGCCTTACTTTATTATAATTTATTTCTTTTAATACAAATTGTTTATGCTATATGATAACATGATATATTTTGCATGTTGTATTTAACTTCACATGGTACCTGATATGACCTTTTTGACCAATGTAGTTGGTAGGTTGTGTATTGTTTTTACAAGGGTTGTAGTATTAAATACGGCTTGCTTGCCGTTTTGTTTTTTGTTGTAATTTTATTTTACTATTAGTAGTATTTATTTAATTGTTGTAATAAAACAAGAGACGGTATTTGCTTCTCGTCTCTATTTTCGGTCTCAAAATTTGGAGGGAAGCTATCGCTTTAGAGACGGAAATTAGAGACGGAAACTATTTTCCGTCTCTAAAATTAGAGATGAAAAAAATATTCCGTCTCTATTTAGAGACGGAAACTATTTTCCGTCTCTAAAATTAGGAAACGAAAAAATGTCCGTCTATTTAGAGGCCCGGGAAAAGTATTCGATCTGTATTTTCGGTTTGAAATTTGGAGGAGCATGCTCGTACGGCTTTTAGAGGCGGAAATTTTCATTTATCTAAATAGAGGGCGAAATAATTTTTCCGTCTCTAAATAGAGACGGAAACGTTTTTCCGTCTCTAAATAGAGACGGAAAAATTTCTGTCTCTAAATTTCCGTCTCTATTCTTCAATTTTCTTGTAGTGAAGGTTCATCTAGAGCTGATTGGAATACCATAGTGTTGGATCTGCAAGTGGACCCCAACTGTCACTATTTCCTCTCTGAGCTTGTTCTTAATGTCTTGTTCTTGTTCGAAAGGGAACGAATTATTGAACTTGTTTCCAGAGAGGAAATACATAAGAGGATTTGATGTTGACAACAACTGAACTTAATCAATAAAAATAAATTGATTGTGGTAGAGAATTGATTGGCTCATTTTTTGATAAGTTTTGATGTTGATAGTAATGGGGTTGCTACTTAGTGACACATTTTTCTATTGGCTCGGATTATTTCCAAGTGAATTCATTTAGTAAGAAATCTTTTAATATCAAATAACATTTTGTATATCATCAGTTAATTATCATCAAAACTGAATGTATAAACAGTTTGGTTAGTAGATTTAGCTTAACTCCGCATGTAATAAGTTTTAATTCATCAAATAACCTTTTATCAAATTCTGTTATTTCATTAATTTCTTTTCTATTTAACTGTCCTTTTCTATTTTCTTAACTGTCAAACGTATTTCTTTTCATGCATGGTATCAAATCTTAAATTTCTTTTCAAGCAAGAGGATGTCTCAAACACAGTTACAAGTTGCTTTTGCTACATCAAATCCAAATTGTTGCAAAAGATAATTTTCTGTTCTTCATTTATACCCATCCTTGCCAAAACGTTCTCAGTCAAAACTTGATCATGATAATGAAATCTCAAGTATTACCTTTTGTTCAAGGTCATGGCACCGAAGTCTACTGGTTTGGCACCAAGCCATATCCACTAGAATTTTTGGAGTCATATGATAAGAATGTAAATAATGCCAAAAAATTTTACCCCAAATTTGAATCATAAAAACAAAGAAAAATGGTGTTGAGTTGGTAGTTTCATCTTTATAAAATGTGATTATAAATCAAGTTGTTTGATGCACTATTTTACATGAACCACGAACGACTTTAGAGCATTTATTTACCTCAAAATCAAAGGCAAGATTCAAGAACTAAAGATGCAATTGCAATAATTGAGAAAATGATCTATGACAATGAGAGATTATTTTGCTAAAATAAAAAATATAGCAAATTAATGTGCAACAGTAGGTTATTTGTTAGTAAAGAACCTACTAACAAATATAAATTTTAATATATATATATATATATATATAAATATATAATTTCTTTTTTGGTTGGTTTTAAAATATATATATCTAGCCCTATTTCGATCTCATTCTTATTTGCTGTAAAAATGAAAATGATTTTTTGTGAAAAAAAGTAAGAAAAATCTCAAAAAAAATCCAAAAAAGAAATAAAATCATTTGAAATATTTTTAAATTTCTTAATTTTCATAGATATGAGAGTTTAAAGAAACAATATATATATATATATATATATATATATATATATATATATAATTTAATTCTAATTTCATTTTTCTTCAACGTTTCCAGGTTTGTGAAAGCAAGACCAAAGAATTTTCAACGATCTAACCATCTCCTTTGTGGAAGCTTTGTTCTTTGTAAGATAATGAAAAGAACTTCAATTATCGAGAAGGAATTGATCTTCAACGTGATCAGATTCCATAGAAACAATACCATTACCTCTCCCTTTCCTTTGTCCATATTTGTTGAAGTTATGAAGGGTGAGTAGGAAGGTTGACTCGGAGCCAGGCATTTTTGACTCGGGGCGGGTGGTCCCAACTCCCAACCCAACTCCATCTCGTTAATGTTAATCTTTTCCCAAACTCATCTAATTCACAAACTTAGTTTGGGGAAAACCCGACAATGGATTAAAAATCAGATTACAAAAAGCACAACAATCACCCGAAAACCAACACCTAGATTGAAGAAAATGAAAATCAATTCTCTCATGATTGAAAAGTTTGCGAAAAACAATGCCCACTTGGGGCGGGTATGGCTCCCACAATGGGCACGCCATCATCGACTTCGACAAGACCCTCACAGACAATGTTTGTTTCCCTCAGATGCTAAAAGAGTTATTTCCTCTTCGTTAACGCCAACTTCCTCTTCGACGAAATCGTCGAGCATGGTGACTCACTGACTCGAAGGTTTTCTCACCAAGATTTCCACTCCCAAAAAGATTTTTTATTTATTTTAATAACATTAAAACATATAATTGAAATAAAATACAAAATTTTTAAGTTTCCTTTTTTTTTGTTACATATTTAGGTCGGGCCTTGGGTAGGACAGGAATAAGCAATACTTGACCCTGCCTCAAATTCGTTCTGAGTTTCTGAGTTTAGAAAAAAAATCACATACCCACTAAAAACCTGGTAAGGCAAATTTTGAACCTGTTCCATTAGGAAGATTCGAAAAAACTGCCTCATTGTCAACCCTAATTTTGATTGAGTAGGATGAAGGATGAATACCAACATCGGTGGAGGTAGATTCAATATTAGGAAGGTAACTTCAAGATATATAAATTTTGTTTAAAATAATTATTATAGACTTTAATTTAATGGTCTAATAATGGTAGTTTCAAAAAATCTAAAACCATCAATATTGAAATTTATAATGTCAGTACGTTCTAGTTCAATTGGTTAAAAGCTCATATGAGCATAAAAAGGGAAAAAATCCTAAATTTGAGTCCTAAAAAAAAATACTATAATATAATGTAAAATGAATAGCTATCAAATTTTTTATTAAATCATATTCCAAACAAAGGGGACAATTTTGGGTGATATATTATCTTTCATGGAAATGGCCCTACAAACAAACATTCAGCGCTGTATACTTTCAAGAACTACACTTTCTTCAAAATAATGTCCAAAGTCCAAACCAATGGATGTCTATCATATTTATAGATAAGCATCAATCTCATAGAGCCATAGTGGTTTAAATGGTTAAAACAAACCGTGTGTCTTTTTTTGTCAGCTATGGGAAAAAGGTGTGGGGGGTGGGGTGTAAGCCACAGTGGTTTAAATGGTTAAAGTGTCTTTTTTTGTCAGCTACGGGAAAAAGAGAGGGACAAAGGGCAGGGCAGGGCAGGGCAGGGCGGGGCGGGGGTCATCCAATTATCCTTGCTCTTGGTGGGAGAAATGATGATTGTACTTTGTTTAATTTATTGTTACTTTTTTATTTTTGTAGTTGATTGACGTGTTAGAGGAGTATTGGCTCGATTAGGTGAGTGTGTCCCAAAATATATTTTTCAAAAAAAAAAAAAAAACCGAAAGTAATTCATGTTTCAACCAACAAGTTTGGTTATAAAATAAACATTTTATAAAAAAAAAAAAAATCATTTTAGATAATTTTTTAAATTTTTGTTCAAAATAACCCTTTTATGTCATATATGATTGACTTAGATTTTTTTTATTTTTTAAATTGAATTTAGAAGTAGCAATTTATAACTACGGCTAAAGCTTTAGTTCAAATAAGAAATCATAGTTTTTAAATGCTGCTTCAATTCAAAAATAATTATGGCTTTTAATTTGTAAAAAAAATATATTGAATAATAGTTTAAAAATAATTTAAAATCAACATCTTGTTTTTAATAAAAAGGTCATTTTAATCATAAAAACCAAAATTAGTCTTTTTTTTACCATATCATTAAAACTTTAGTTAATAACTATGATTTTAAACTTTTTTGAAAAGTTAAAATCAACGGTGACTATGGTTTTAACTTTTTAAATAAATTTAAAACCAAATACATCAATTACTATTTTAATAATATAGCAAAATAGTTTGGGTATTAGCACGAACTATTTTGAATTTGAAAAAAAAACAAATTTTAGTACATGACTTCGATTTGGTTTATACTTGGAAGTTAGAGGAATAATGGTGGCGAAATGAAGGGTTACCTTGGTAAATGTGTGGGAGATTCGGTGGTTGTTTGGGATGTCACGTTTTTCATACTGTGTTTTTTTTTTAATATATAAATTCATCTTTCATTCACGCGTTTTATGTTTAGATTTCTGGATGTTGACTCATGTAAAAACCGCTTTAGATTTCCGTGCTGAATTATTCTCTCACCCGTGTAATTTCTACTCAAGAAATTTATAGCTCTCTTTTAATTTGCTTTTTGGTTCTTGTTGTGAATTTTTGCAACCTTGCCTATAATTTCCCCACTCCATGTTGATTATTATAAATGTTTAACATCTTTTATTAAGCCCAATTATTTTTTAAAGTGCTGGCATGACACACGATCCAGAAGTGCTTTTTTTTTAAACATAATGGCGCGACAAACTATGTAATGGCGCCGTTGCGCGTATTAGCGTGTCGCTCGATTATCAGTAGTGACACATAACAGTACCTCTCATTCAAGACTCCAATAATTAGTGCACTTAGTGCAATGATCAACTTTTCAGAAACTATGTGGGCACCAAATGTCATCCACATGCATATGATTAAATTCTAGACCCAGAGAGCTTTCCATAAAGTCCAAGAACGCGCAAAACGGACTTCGGACGAGAAAGTTATGGTCGTCCGAAGTTGGCGTTGTCGAGCTCATTCCCTATACGAGGTCGGCTCGGCCAAAAAGGAGTCGGGCTCAATGAGAAGAGGTCATTTCGGCTATATTTGAGCACGAATGCCATCCTGAGCATGTGGTGGTCTAGAAGCTGAGGCTTTTGTAAAAGTAAGAAACGCACGAAACGAACGGACGAGAAGTTATGGTCATCAGTTAGGCGCTTCGCGGCGGCAAGCCGACATGCGAGCCGCGGCCTGCATCTTTCGTCACTTTTAGACACAATATGAGCTCAGATTGTATTGAGCCACATATGGATGGATTACGGAGCTTAAGGGCTCCGCAGAGTCTGAGCGCCGCGAAACGGACCGGACTAGAAGTTATGGTCATCAAAGTTGCTAGCGCATTCAGCTCATTCCCTGCTGAGCTTGGCTAGAAGAGCTCAGCTTTGCCCAAAGAGGTCAGCTCATCCCAAGAGAGCTTGGCCAGAAGAGTCCGCTCTACCGAGAGGGTATTTCGGCGGGGAAGAGCTCCGATTATGCCCCGAAATTCGGCTCGAGGCCGGAAAGGCTCGACTCTGCAAGAGGTCGACTCATCCCGAGAGAGCTTGGCGAGAGAAGAGGTCGGCTCTACCTCGAGAAGTCGGCAGCCAAAAGAGCTCGGCTCACGCCCCAAGAGTTCAGCTCGACAGAAGAGCTCATTTCTGCCCCCAAAGGAATTCGGCTCGACTGAAGGCTCGGCTACGCAGAGGTCGGCTCGGCCGGAAGAGCTCAAGCCACATCTCATCCTCTCGGACCCTTCAGGAGTAAAGGCCATAACTTGAGAATTTTGTAGAGTCCGTTGGGTGATTCAAAGCCTATCAAGCTTACTGATGGGGATACAATATACCAGAAGACAAAAGGGCCAAATTCCTTTACTTCCCAAAAAAATCAGTCTTAAGTCGGCTAATACATAGGATCGAAATAGAGCGACTTCATGGATCGGGCCTTGACAATTTCTATCCCTCGAGGCAAGAGCGCGGCTTACCAAATTGTATTTGATGGGGTTAAGAAATAGGCATGCAGGCCTAATGTCCAAGAGGCGGGGAGTAAGAAGGCCGATCGCGGGGCCGATGTAATACGTAGACCGAGAGCGGGCCGAGCGAGTCCGTCCCACTCGCTCCCAACGGCCGATAATCTGAAGCGAAGAACCCATATCCCATTATCCACATACGTCAAACAGCCTTGATAAGGGAATTAGGATAATTCCTAGTAACCACCCCCCAATTATCCCCTACCAATCGGACGCAATAAGGGATAATTCCTAGTAACTACCCCCTAATTATCTTCTCTTGTCGGACGGCCAATGGAAAGAAAACCCAATCCCGATCAAAGTGCGTATCACTCTCGATTAGGAAAGCCGTCTACTACATATGTCGAATACCCCACAGATGAAAGAGTACGCTGGATTTCACTCCCTAATGGGTTCGTATTCTCCCGAGGAAAAAAAGCCGACTTAGGCATCGGAGAAACAACGGCGAGACCGCCAAATCCCTTCTTTGTTTCTTGTTTTGTAGAGAGGAAAGCCCATCATCAGCGGCGAACCCGGCCCAGCGATTCCAACACGCTCCAGCCCGATTTCGATTGAAAAAGCATCATGGTTGTCGCCGTGCGTAGGGCGACAGTTCCTTCATACAAAAAGCGATCTCGATGGCGATGGTAATAACTTCCGGAACCGCAATGCAGAACCACCACACGATCCCGAGGGGGCCATAAGAAGAGCCATGAGGGCAACATGGAAGGCCGACCTCCTGGAGGCGCGCTGGAGGCTCTGTAGGCCAATACCGAGGAGATGGAAGCACTCCGCCTAACCAACCAACGCTTGATAAAGGAGTTGGAACAGCTTACTAGACAGATGCAACCCCCGCAGGGAGGGCAACAGGCCCCAGAAGGCCGCAACATCGCCCCTCCGGAGGAACAGCCACACCTCGACCCTCCTCGGGAAGTAGGAATAGAAGAGGAACACAGCCAAACTAGGGAGCCGTACCTACCCCCGGAGAGGAGGCCCGCGGTAGTGATGCCGGGAGAAGCGTCAAGGCGATGATCGACTCACCAAATCAAAGGAGGAATAGGGAACGGGCGCGTGGGAGGCGAGGTTGGGGACATCGGCGGGAGCTTCGTACGTGAAGGAAATTCGTCGAGGGCGAGCTGCGGGTATATGGACGTCCTCGTATAGCAGACTGAGTCCCCGTTCACAATGGGAGTACTACATTTCCCCCTACCAGCAAAGTTCAAGATACCGCAAATCAAAGCATTCGATGGAACGAAGGATCCCGTGGACCATCTAAACACCTCCTGAAAACCGGATAGTTTGCATGGATACGAGACCCGGTCACGATCCCGAGCCTTATTGTCACATTAAAGGCCCGGCATGCTTGGCATGTTTCAATAGGCTCCCACCCTCGTCAATCTCCTCATTCAAGGAACTTTCCATAGCCTTCGTCTCCCACTTCATTGTAGCAAGGACGTACAGGAAGCCGAGTTATCACTTGCTGTCCATCGCGAGCCCGCGAAAGCACGAGGAGTCCTATGTACGGAGGTTCAGCCAGAATCGTTAAAGGTAGACCTCTAGACGAAGTTCGCGAATTCACGCCTTCATTACTAGGCCCAGGGTGTAGTGAAAAGACTTAATGTTTTCCATCTCGAAGAATCCCGAGACGACATAGCCGAGGTACTAGCAGCGAATACGTTAGTAATGGCGAAGAGGCTCTCGACTCCAAGCGAAGTACTTGAGCAAAGAAGAGTAGACGGACGTAAAGCGGGAGAGCGCGACCCTAGAAGACAAAGGAGCCGAGAAGATCCCCGAGAGGGATAGAAAACGATCCCCAAAAAGGCGAGGAAGTGTCAGAGACTGCTTGGGACCACCTCGGCTGAACTCTGGCGACATTCACTTCGTGATTCCACCCCACGTGACCTCGGAGTCTCACGGGTCTTGCGCAGTCTGACATGAGAAATTCCTGAGATGGCCATCCCAGATGAGATCAGACCCAACAAAAAGGGACAACACCAGGTACTGCGAATTCCACAGGGACCACGGACATCGAACAGGCGATTGCATACAGCTCAGGAAGGAGATAGAATACCTCATCCGAAGGGGATATCTCCATTACATAGTTCTCCCGAAGGTCGTTCAAAGTACGCCCACCACCACCACGACAGTCGCAACGTATACCAACAGCCCTTTGGGAAATCCATGTGATCTCAGAGGATTCAGGGGGAGGAGTCCACTTCTACCTGTAAGCGCCCATCTACGCAATGCCCGGTCAGGAGAGGTGTTGGAGGTGCAAGCAGTATCCATGGTCCCCCGGCTAAAAACCGCCATAACTTTCTTAGATTCAGATTTGGAAGGATGTCAACACCCCCATGACGGCCCGTTAGTGATAATGGTAGTTGTGGCTAACAAAACAATCCACCGAGTCCGCCGACAACGGAGCTCACTCGACATCATCTCATGGCCGTCGATAAATGGACAGGAAGGGAAAGTCGGAACCATTCAACTCCCACCTACGAGGTTTCTCCAGAGAAAGAGTGCTTCCACTAGGTCGGGCCACCAGTGCTCACTGGGGGAGACCCCGTGCCGCAACGACGATGCTGAGGTTCCCAGTGCACGCCCTCGCCTTACAATATACATCGTCGTGCCCTCCTGAACGCCATAAAGGTCGTCCCTTCCGCCTATCACATGGTGATCAAGTTCCCCACCACGAACGGAGTAGGAATGGTCAGAGGAGATCAACGCGTGACCAAGGAATGCTACTCTACATCAATGAAGCAGAGAGCAGTCGACAACATTCACATAGGCGAGCTCGACATGCGGGACGAGATGTGCACCCGACCTGAGCCCTCAGAAGAACTGGAACCAATACAAAGTAGGGATGACCACCCCGAACACTCCGCCCATATCTGGCTTCCAAGCTAGCTGAGACTCGGAGTTCTCTTATCCAATTTCTAAACCGAACAGGAGGTTTTCGCATGGAAATCGGGACACCCCACGCACGACTATAGGTCGAACACGTACCATCTTTCAAACCGGTCAAGCAAAAGAGAAGAAGTTTCGCCCCAGAAAGACAAAAAGCAATCAATGAGGAGGTCAACAAACTCCTCCAGGCACCGTGGAAGTGGAATATCCGAGTGGCTCGCCAACGCTGCTCGCTAAGAAAGCTAATGGCAAGTGGCGCTTATGCATCGATTTTCACCGACGCCAACAAAGCATGCCCGGCGATGCCTTCCTCTACCCCTGACGACCATAAGAGGACGCCTTACCACGGCCATGAGCTCCCTCACCACGACCCTTCTTCCAAGCGCTACAACCGGGATCGCACGGAGCTCGATGATCAAGAGAAGACCCCATTCATTATCAAGGGTGAGACCCACTACTATTGGAGAATGCCCTTTCGGATCAAACGCTATGAGCTACCTATAGCGTAGGTCAGAACACGATGCTCGTAAGAACAAGGCCCATGGAAGTATATATGTATCGATATGCAAGTAAAGTCGGCCAAGGCCGAGTCTTCATACATCCCATCCGCCGGGCATTTGCATCCAAGATAACATGAAGTCAATCCAACCAAATGTGCCTCTCGAGTCTCAAATACCGAAATTCGTGGCTTCATAGTCAATAACAAAGGAATAGAGGCAAACCCAGACAAGATAAAAGAGGTACTCAACATGCAGCCGCCAACAAACATAAAATAAATCCAACGCCTAACTGGAAGGCATACATGAATGATTTGTGTCCAAGGTCAAGTGACAAGTGTCACTCTTCTTCCAGATTCGAAAAAGCTTCCAATGGGATGACCGTGAAGAGGCATCATGTACTGTAACTTATCTAAGCTTCCGCTCTAGTAAGTCCCTTTCAGGAGAGTCTTCACCTATACCGGGCCGCTTCGATTCAACCGTCCCGGCAGAAAGAGACAAGGTGCAAGAAACCGTTTACTATTGCAGCCGAAAGGCGTGAGAGGGGCAGAGGAAAGATACCCAAAGATGGAGAAATTAATCCCCGTATCAGAATCGCAAACAAGAAACTCCGCCTTACTTCCAAGCTCATACAATCGAATCCTAATGTATCCACGAAGCAAGTGCTACACGTTTAAACCTTAAGAGACCGGGATGAAGTGGGCCATGAGCCGAAAGGGAATTTGACATCGTACAAGCCGAAAATAACAAAGGGAAAGATAGGTCCTGGGCAGACTTCATTCATGGAATTTACCTCACCGAGCCCGCCGAGCTCACTAACCGACGTCCAACCTACTCTATTTGGAGATCACTCGTAGACGTGGGGCCGCCAACTCTGTGGGAGCTGAGCTGCCGATTCGACCTCCCTGCACACAACAAATATTGAGTATGCATTAAGGTTCGGATTCCAGGCCTCCAATAACAAGGTTGAGTATGAGGCCGTCATAGTCGGGCTTAATCTCGCCCATTCCATGGAAGTTGATCAACTAGAGGTATGTAGCGACTCCCAATCCAGGTAAAGCGTATAGAAGACCCTATGGCTGTGGGAGAAAACGATCCCCGCACCTCAAAGGTAAGAGAACTCCAAGCCAAGAAGTTTGTACGAGTCCAGATCAGACATATCCTGAGAGCAGAGAATTTGCGAGCAGATGCCCTGGCAAAACTAGCAACAGCCTCCCAAGAAGACCTCGATAGGCAGACACCCGTGGAACATCTTTCAAAACCCTCCATAGAGCCCGACAACGAAGAAATCTCTCCAGTCATGTCTGAGCCGACCTGGATGGACCCCATTTGGGACTACTTAGTGGAGGGGCGACTGCCAAACGACCTTAAAGAGGCATCGAAGCTCAGGTCGAGGTCCGCCAGGTTCATTATTCACCGAGGAACCCTTTACAAGCGAGGTTTTTCCGCGCCCCTCCTCAAATGCATTGCAAGGGAGGACGCCAACTACGCCCTAAGGGAGGTACATGAAGGCATATGGGGAAATCACATCGGAGCACGAGCACTAGCGGGAAAAATCTTGAGGCAGGGATATTATTGGCCCACAATGCTGGAGGACGCGACAGAGATGGTCAGAAAGTGTAAAGTCTGTTAGGAACACGCCAAGATCCCTCATCTCCCATCCAAGCCATCGACACACTACTAGCCCTCGCCTTTTCAAACAGCGGGGGGGTCGGATATATCGGGACCTCGCCCCATCGAAGCGTTGCAAGTTTGTCATCATGGGGCCAGCGGGATTACTTACCAAATGGGCAGAGGCCGAACCCTTGGCTACTATCACAGAGCAAAAGGTGCGCAATTTCGTTTGGTGTGCCATAGTATGCAGGTTTGGCATCCCTGCAGCTCCCAGTGTCGTATAATGGGAACAACCGACAATCCTGGGTTCGGGTGGATTTTCACAAGCTCGAATCAAGAACTACTATTCGTCCCCAGCTCATCCCAATCCAATGGACAAGCAGAGGTCACCATCAAAACCCTTAAGACAAAGATCAAGACCAGTTACAGACTGCACGTAGTTTAGTAGAATGTTCCTCCTGAGGTACACGTTATTATGGAATCATCGCAAAGTCACGACCCCTGCTTTCACCTGTTACATACGGATCCCCATTCAAATTCTAAGAAGTGTCCAAATGTGCCATTGGAAGTAAAACAAGAAATGAAGCAACTTTTAGAACAGAAAAGTAAAACAAAAGCGCTGATATGGAAGAAATTTGAGTTGAATTACGAGGCACGATGGGAGGAAGACATCACACTCTCCTTGACGATGATGAGGAGGAGGAGGGCAATGAGGATGTGTATATGTATCCGGATGACATGCACCCCGATAAGCGAGATGAGCAGCAGTATGTGCATCTAAAGCTAGTGAATGAAACTGAGAATAGGTTGCAGGATTTATGAGAGGCAAAAGAAGAATAGGTAAATCTTTATACCTAATTCATTTTCACATAATTATGTATAAAATAATGTAATTTGATTTTATTTTTCGTACACTGGGGTAATAGGCTTGAAGTCTTCACAACCTGTGTGATCCATCAAGATGTATACAAAGATCACAAAGTTCTAAGATACTGATCCATCACCGCCAATTGCACCATCATTGTACAAGTCTTTTGCTGCAAAACAAAAAAGCCTAAAAAATATGTTTAAAGGTGGTTCAATCAAGGAAACAATGAGACGATTGATTAGCAAGTTCTTCATATATGAAAGTGTTCCACCTCAAAAATTTGACTCACACCATTTAAGAACATGATTTTTTGCACAATGTGCTTGTGTTCGGTTTAATTGTTCATTATGTTTTAATAATGACATTATCTTAAATTATGATTGCAAATTTGAAACCACTAACCAACTTTCCTTTAATTATATATGTAGGATGGGTATCAACCACCATCTCCATATGAAATCAAAAGCAAAGATTTAAATGTATAAAGACATGGAAGCTTATGTCAACATACAAAGGGAGAAATGAGAGACATATGGATGCATAATTATGTGCGATGGATGGACCGGGCTAACCCAATTGAGCATAATCAATTTCATGGTATATTTAAAAGGAAGCACAATTTTCCTCAAATCCGTTGATTCGTCATATAAGATTAAAGACAACAAATACATATATGGTTTGTTGAAGGTCATTATCAAGGAAGTTGGAGAAGCAAATGTGGTGCAAATTGTAACAAATAATGGATCAACATTTGTGAAAACGGGAAAGTTGTTGATGAAGAAATACACCATATCGACTCCATTTGCAAGACACGTATTTGATTTAACGTCAAGACACGGCAAAAGTGATGGTCACCAAATGATCACGACCTATTTAAAGATAACCAACCCCCATTTACAATCACAGGTTGGCTGCTTGCAAAAATGCGGCAGTTTGTGCGGAGATATCAGGCGCTCGAGCAACAAGATTTGCAACAAACTATATTGCCTCGGCTGCCTTCTCTAAAAAAGAGGGTCAGATTAGGCAATGAATTAACATCTCACAAGCTTAGCCTGACGTGTCGGACATGAGGTTGAAAGACCCATATTTGATCATGAATATCAGAGAAGGTGGAGAAGCTGGTTCATCTATGAGGCACTATACACAAGCCGCATTGTTGATCTCGTAAATTGTCCCAACCATGCCATTTGTCTACAAAGAGAGTTGATTTTAATGATGAACACAAATTTAGATCGACTCAAAGTTTCAAGAGTGGGTGAAACACATATCATCGCATTGTTGGGATAGAACCCCTTGCATCCTCTTTCATGCGTGCAGACAACTAATTAACATCCTCTTTCCCCGATATTCACATTTAATAATAGTATGTTTATATTATTATCAAGTTATTACCAATTCTCAATAACTATTGGCAAAGATACTATCTAAATCCTTCAAAATTTCAATATGTAATCTGAGTCGGTTGTAACCCCAGCTACTTCAAGGTGTTCATGACGCTTTTCTTAAAATTTAGATCTCAATGTCAAGGCCTTTGTAATTTTGGAAATGAGGTAAATTAATGAGTTTTAATTCTAATTTAACGATTCACCTATTCGATTGATTTTTTTGACATTTCAATTCACAAATTTATATTATTCCGATGCTAAAAGATTTAAGATCGGAATAATGAGGACCACATAAAAAAATGGTTCTCGTGAGTGTTAATTCTCATTATGTTAGTTTATAACTATTTTATTATTATATATGGAATATAAGTAAATTATCAGTTCATGATGTTTTGTATGAAATCACGCTCCAACATTAATGAATTTAACTCCAATCTGCTTCTTTCAAATCATCATCTTCAAAGAGATGTGAAAAATTCTGAGCACATTTGTTCTAATTCATATCAAACAAAGAAATCGGCTTGTTTACCTTAGGCTCCAAATAATTGGTTTTGTTATTACAACATGAAACTAAAGATACGTGATATGGTGGAAGATACCGATAAAGTTGCCGAAAATAATTTTCTAGATTTACTTGAAATTTCTACTGAGTTTGGTGAAGAAGACGAAAATCGACTATTTCAATGGGTTAGACCTCTCCATTTTGATGATGAAGATGGAAATCCTAATCCACGAATTGTTGCACAAGTTCGAGAAGTAGGTGTTAATGTTTGAGCGGGTTTTATTTGAATAAGTTCATAAAGGGAGTTTTTAGTTTCACGCAGGGACTCATTTCAACCCGTCATATTTCGACCATCTGACCAAGTGTTGAACATAATAGTAGACCAAGTTTTGTTGGTACTTCTACTACAAGTTATGATGGCTCAAGAGGAGAGGGGATCAATGATGGTAGAAAAAAGGAGCATCGAAATGACATGTGATATTTGGCAGATCCATAACAAAGCTTCACATCCATCACCCCATTCACTGGTGAAGATGATTTCACACATGCTACACAAGATGAAGGCCATAGGTCTATGAGAGCCGGTCTAGGTATTAAATCCATTGGAAAGCCATATAGAGGAAGACAACAAAGGATGACATCATACAATGAAGATTCGTTTTTGGCAAGTTTTGAGTCCATGAGTATTGGAACTCAATTCAGTGATTCATCGAATGAGGGCAACATATTTCCTCCTTATATAATGAGTTATGGTCAGCCTTCTTCACAAACTTTAGGTTCCATTGGTGAAGAATATGAAATGATTAACTATCCTCATGATCAACAAATGTCATTCCAAATTCCATATCAAATGCAACAAGGATATCAAACGAGCATGTGGGTGAACTCCGAGTTTCCTATCCATTGAGAGGTTGTGGGTAGGAGTCAATAGATTTATGCATGACATGTTCGAAGTTACAATCAATATTATCGGAACATTATGTCTTGGTATAAATATTGTCTTCATCGAGATGAGATCCCTTCATCAAATAATGTAATGGAGTCACATCGGTTTTCATTTTGGTTTTAAATTACTATTGTAATGTAATTTCTTGATAAATTATAATGAATATCATCTTCAATAAGTGTATATTTGCTTATTTATGTCTTTGTTATAGTTCCACAAAGTATTTCCATGAATTTCAAAGTATTTTTGTTAATTTTTGTTTTACCGATATTTTTGTCAAAATATCCACCGATATTTTCTAATATTTCTGATATATCCAGAAAATCCAAGTATCGATATATCCGTAATTATAGATATTTTATTCCTTGGTCCTCACCACCAAAGTTGAAAATTCTATTTCCAGTGTGCGTAGTCCGGAGTCTGCACCTGCTTAAAGATTAATTTATAGACATAGAAGATCCAAAACAGTAAGACAAAGGCAGGAAATTTTGGTTGGAAATTAATCCTTGTTTAAGAAACCATTTACTGGCATTGCATTGACTCTGATATTCACATAAGGAATGTTAGGTGAGCTTGGACTTTAATTGGGGTCCTCCATTGATTTTCTTTCCAAAGCAAAAGAGTTTAATTTCTTGCTTAATTTTACATCTAAAGGTGGAGCTAGCTCCCACCATTTATCTCTAACTATGCTCTAAATATTGAAAGAATTGGTATATGTCAGATGAAATACATGCTTGATTAATTTGATCCAGAAAACACTTGAGCACTTATTTATTTAGGTTGTTTCTGGTTCTTAGAAAGTAGTAAGAAAAGAAAAAAAATGTTAATGAAAGCAATTTTTTTATATTTTGTTGTCTAATGAAAAATTGTAAAAAAAATTAAATATAAATCAAGTTACTTAAAAACTTACATATTTAAAAACGATTTAATCTTTATATTGATAAGTTAAAATAAATTAAATTGGTTCAAAGAAGTAAATAAAAATATTATATAAAATTTAACTCTAATTTATTTTTCTTTTATTTTTTCTTTCATTCTGTCTTTCCTTCGTATTTTCTTTCTCTTAGGACTTTTTCTCTCAAAATTTCCAAAACCAACTATAACCTTTTTTTAATAAAGAAAATAGAAATTAGGTTTAAAATATGCGTGGTGGGCATTGTTTCAATTTTTTGGATAGCAAAAAGGGAAAGAGAACCAATTTAATATTTGGAGAACTTGGAAAAAGGGTTGGATTCTTAATCCGCAAATTACAGAAAGGGACTTGTCAAAATTGCCTCGTGAATATTATAAAATTATTAGTAGTCAGATTACACCACTTGTTATATATATATATATATATATATATATATATATATATATATATATATATTGATGATGCTTTTTTCAATCTGAATCATTTATTACATGGTCGTCATTTCGACCCGATTGTTTATGGTCGATATGATCACAGAATGCCGATCCGCAAACTCGTCAAAGACTTCTCTCGCAGTGCCAAGCAGTGGGTCGGCGAGGGAGCATGTCATGATCGTCCGACGCTTAAATCGCTTCAAAGAAAAGAGAGGGATCTGCTTAGATTGTTTAATGCTAGCGTCTCAGAGTGTGTGTACCTTTCACCGATGAGGTGGTCATGTATTTATAGTAGATGCTCAACCAAATGGATTGTGATTAGACTCGCCCCATTGGTCAGATTTTCTTATTACCCATATCGGATTTAGTAATGTATTTGGAAATAACAGTTTATCTGGGATAATCTTCCTTCCTTATTGGGCTGGTCCAACTGGCGATGATCTTTTATTATTTTTCTTTCCTTATTGATAAGATTTGATCGATCTAGGATGACGCCTGTTGTGGTTATTCTATTTTTGCATTGGCAAAACACAATCTGACTTACTTGGTATGGACCTTCTAATTTGTCCAAGATCGTATTTGTAGCCCACGGCCGCCTTGCTTCGGGCCGGTACCGAGGGGCTGTGGTATTGTATCAGCGCCACGCTTCTTCGGGGCTCGACGAAAGCCGGGCTTCGATCCTTATTTTTCAACCATATCAATGCTTGCCCCCACTCTCGTGTACCCGTGTGCAGGTAAGGGGCCGATCGCTTTCTCGCATCGGTGCGCTCACTAACCGCCTCGAGGTCGGTTAGCCGAGGCTTGTTCGTAATATGTTTTATGATAATGATGACTCTTGGTTTTCGCGCCGTTTCTCCCCGCCCTTTTAGTTTCTTTTTCAATTTCTTTCTCAGAAACCTCCTCCGTCCCGTGCTTTTCTCGGTTCTCCAATCTTCTTTCGCTACCTTGCACTTCATATACTGTGAGTTCCCTATTTGACCTCTCAGGCGAGAGTCTTTTCTGCCTTTCCGCAGATCGCTTCGTCTTTTCCTCGGGGCTGTCAGATCTCTCTCTCTCGCCCCGACTGGGTACGACGAGGCACTAGGTTAAATTGACCGGATTTTTCCCCCTCTTTTTGCATCAGCTTGTTTTTGCTATGGGACTGGTCGTTTTCACAGACGGTGATGGTTTCTTCGTCATTCCCAATCCTACACTGACTAGGTGCCTCCGCCATCCGGCCGCGGCTGATCACGGAGGCCCTCGAGGCGCTTCCCCTTCCTCTTCGATAAAAGCAGGATAATAAACTAATCAAATATCCTAAGGGGTCGGATTATCTCCGATCCGATGTCCCATGATGTCAGAATGGGTCCTAGCAGGTCGGCCCTTCGTATGGGGTTACTTTTGTTGAACGTTACCGGCCTCCTCCTGGCGTCCGAATATGGTCCCCTAACGCTAATTTTTACGTGGTTTCTCTGCGCCCAAGATGGTGTGTTTTTCGAGGTCGCCTTTCGAGAATGGTCTTCGCTTTCCACCGATCCTTTTATAAAGGGTGTCTGCACACTTCAACGTCATTCTTCCTAACTCGCGCCAACGGATTGGTATTTCAGGGCCTATTGGCCTTTTTTTTTTGGGGATAGGGGGTTCTACGCCCAACAGTGGGCACTGCTCATCTTTTCAAATTCAAAGGAGACCACCGAGGGGCTTCCTTTATTTCTCCAGACGCCTCCGAGCTCCTCCGGGTGATCTCTGATCTTCTCCTTCTTTCTCAGATGTCATGGAAGTGACGCTATTTCTCTCGCTTCGGGCCGGTTTAACCGAATACAATTCTTCCGACAGGACGACACTGGGTGTTCACGGCTCGAGCGCCCTCGAGCACCTTCGTGAGTATTTGCATCGCTTTCTGCATGACTTGTCTTAAAGGTGATTGAATGTTTCCGATTTTATAATAGCTTCATATTTCCCAGTGTTCGTCCCTCGACCTTAGCGCCAAGATAATGTCATAGCTCCGCGCCGCGAGTGTCCCGCTCGTCCCACGCCGGAGTTGATAAAGTCGGACATTCCTAGCCCATCTAACTTGAGGTCTGCACGTTCCTCTGCTTCGAGGCCTTCGCCTCCTTCCACTCCTACCAGAGGAGAGATTTTGGTTCATTTTAGCTTATGTCTCAAGCCCCGAGTGTGAAGGAAAATAGTTCTACTGAGAAGGACCGGCTTCTGCTCCACTGCCAAGGTTCGTGTCGGGCTTCTCCGACTTCTCCCGCCCGAACTAGAGCGTGGCCGCCTTTAACCGGCTCCCGTGGTTTTGAGCCCTCCCTCTCCTCCCAAGCCCGTCGAGAGGCAAAAGTCTTTGCGCGGTCCGCCGAGCGCCGCTAAGCGCTATGCCTATAACTGCTCGGGAATCCGCCGAGAATGCCAAGTCACCTCAAGGGCGGCAGAGTCAAGAGAAAGAAACCGAAACCAAAAAGTTGATGAAAACATGGACTTTGTTTCTAATGCCGAGTCACAAGAAGGCTGCTCCATCCATCCTCAAGGATTTTGACTGGAAGCTCGAAAGCGTCGTCATTGACGAGGCTCGCTTTATCTCTTCGTGGGTCAGACGCAGAAGTTTCCAATCGTGCTTACCCCCATGCCGATTCCGTTGAGCATTAACTCATGCTTGATATGTAGCCAATTATTTAAAGGCCTCGGCCGAAAAGGCCAAACTAAATGAAAGCACGTGAGAATTGCCCTGATTTATATGTTTAGGCGCCGCTCACGCTTCGGGAGCTTAACCGAAATGCTAGGGCGACGCAGACATGAATGAAGAATGGAGCTGACTTAAATCCGATCTAAAACATACCACGTCACTGTCCGCCAAGCAGAAGTAGAGAAGACGAGGTTCGGCAGCTCATTTCGCTGCACCAAGGCGTGTTTCGATAATTGGGATGCTCCGTGTCATGCAAATGATTCGATTGAGACCCGAGAAGGCATAAAGTTCCGCCTGGCGGTGAGCTTCAAATGGTTAGGAGGAGCCATCACATCCCGAGCGCCACGGATCTTCAAGTAGCTACGCGCGCCAATGGTGATCCGAAATGATAAGGAAACACACCTCAAACGGGCCCGTCGCGGAAGCTTCCGAGGTCAAGACGCCGCTGTAGACGTCGTCGTGAGTCCCTCCGGTTCAAACTGCGGAACTATTGAATGAGATGCCTTGGATTGCGTAGATCTTCATCAGCTGGTTAGTTTGGGTTGCCTCGAGATGAGGTTATTGACAACCGAGGGACTGCTTCTGCTCGCAAGCTCAGTGGCTCAGCCTTTCAACAAAGCCATTCGCGAGCACTCAGACCCGGACTTCAACTCGACTCCTGCCGACGAAGAGGCAGAGGAATCTTTCTACAAACTATTCTCAAGATCCCGTACTCCCCGCCGAGGCCTATTCCCCATCTTCGCCGTCCGCTTCCTCCCGCCGACGCTCGAACTCTCGTGCTTCACCGTTATTGATGTCGATTTCTATATATATATATATATATATATATATATATATATATATATATATATATATATATATGTTTTTTTTTTTTTTTTGTCGGGCCTGGGGCCTAAGGCCTGTGTAGCCCTCCTTTTAATAAATACCATTTTTTTAAAGACTGCGCTCTCACTAGGATATTTTATTTTTCTCCCTGAATCCATATAGCCTCGATCGTGGTCCGAGCACCACAGCTTGTCAATGAGTCATCGAGGCCTCGCTTGTTATTTCCTTGTTCTGGGCCGGTCCTGCCTGGTCAGGACTTGGCCTGCAAGTGTGGAGCCAATTGAGCCCCCAAATTCTCTCGTCTACTGTCAAAATGAGTCGACCGGTTCTCAGCCGCATGTCCCGGCTACGGCCGAGGTCAGCACGCGTAGTCGACTCACTTGGCCAACTTGTGCAAGTCGAATCGATTTCCTAGGGTCAGCGCGCGACCGCTTATGGCGGAGGTCGTCCATGCGAGTGGGTGGGTAGAGCTCATCAATGTGCATGGCTGGTAGGAGCTCGTCCATGTGAACTGAGGGGAAGAGCTCGTCAGAGTGAACAGTGAGTAGAGCTCGTCCAAGTGAACTGATGGGAAGAGCTCGTCGGAGTGAATAGTTGAGTAGAGCTCATCCAAGTGAACTGATGGGAAGAGCTCGTCAATGCGGAATCGGCCGCGTGAGCTCGCCCATGTGAATCAACAAGAGCTCGCCGATGCAATCTGCCGCGTGAGTCAGTCCATGAATCGATGGAAGAGCCCGCCAACGCCAATTGGCCGGGCGGAGCTCGCCCATGGGAATCGAGGGGAAGAGCTCACAACGCGGTCAAGGCAGCTTCGCCCATGTGAATTCGCCGAAAGCCTATAATCACGGCAGAGCTCGCCCATGTGAATTGCCGGCGGCAGCTCGCCACGCGGCCAGCCAAGGCGTGAGCTCGCCCATGTGGAATCGGGCCGAAGAGCCTGCCGCCATGATCTACCGGGCGTATTTCTTCCGCTCCATGCGGAATTAAGCCGGAAGAAGCCATCAGCGAAAGCACTGGCCTCGGCACGCGCTCGAAGCCGATTCGCTGCGAGGCAAGCTGCGGGCTCAGGCCGGTGGATCACCGTTAAAATTGAGCTGCGGCTTTCTAAGCGCCGTGGCCTCGTGGCAATGGCCTCGAGTTGATTCACTCGCGAGCGCCGCGGGCTCTGGCGCCGAGCGGATCACCCGCCGACCGGGCGCCAGGGCTCGCGCCGCGGGCTCGTGGCAATGTAAACAGTTGATCCGACTCGCTTAGGCGCCGCCTCGCGGCCGGCGGATCACCTCGCCGATCGGCAAATGCGGGTTCGCGCCATGGCTCGCGGGCACCGTAAACGAGTCGTCCGACTCGGCGCGCCGCGGCTCGCGCGCAGTAGATCACCTCACACCGGGAGCAATGCGGGTTCGCACTGCGGGTCTCGTGGCAATGTAGCCCAGCCGACCGACCAAGCAGCAAAGAGCCGCTCGTGGCCGAGCGGATCACCGCCAAATCGAGCGCCCTCCGCCGGCGCGCTCAGGCACAACCGACGTCCACCGGCGGCGCCGTACCGCGGCGCAGTGGATCACCCCGCCGATTGAGCGTCAAGGGCTCCGGCGCATGGCCCGTGGCAATGTAGCCCGAGCCGACCGACTCATGAAAGCGCGTGGCTCCTCGCGGCCGAGCCGATCAATTGCCAAATCGAGCAGTCACGCCCGCGCCGCGGGCTCGTGGCAATGTAGCCCGAATAACCGACTTCGGTGCGCCGCGGTTCCAGGCAGTAGATCACCTTCGCCAAATCGCGCGCCGCGGGCTCCGGCATCGTGGCCTGTGGCAATGTACCTCAAGTCGACCGACTCGCTTATGCGCCGCGGGCTCGTGGCCGAGCAGGATCACCTTGTCGATTGAGCAATGGCGGGTTCGCACTATGGCCTTGGTGGCACCGTACCGAAAGTTAACTCACTCAAGCGGCGCGGGCCTGCGCGCGGATCACCTCGCCAATCGGTAATAAGTGGCTCCTGCCAGCCAGGCCCGTGGCACGTAGCCCGAAATGGTCCGACTCGAGGCAAGGTGGGCTCGTGGGCGGCAGTAGATCACCTGGCCAAATTGAGCGCCGTGGCTCAAAATCGTGGCCCAGGTACGTAGCCCGAGTCGACCGACCTGCCAGGGGCGCTGGCCCGTGGCCGCGGCGGATCACCGTCAACCGAAAGCAAAATATGGGCTCCGGCGCCGTGGGTCTTGGTGGCAATGTAGCTGAGTTGATTTGACTCGCGAGGCGCTTGGCCTCAGGCCGACTAGATCACCTCACGATTGAGCACTGCGGGTCTGCGCGCCAGGCCTCGGTCGTACGTACCGAGTTGATCTCGACTCGCTTAGTACCGCCCATGGCCGAGTGGATCACCGCCGATTGGAGCTGGGCCGCGGGTTCGCGCTATGGCCTTGATGGCAATGTAGCCCGATTGTTCATTCTTCGCGGCGCCGCGTGGCTCGTGCGCAGTAGATGAGCTTCACAAATTGAGTCGCTGCTTCGCTGCACGTCCCGCTTGGCCGGGATCGTCGCAAGGCGCCATTCGACTTCTCGATTCGAAAGGTGCTAACGCCTTTAATGCTGGGATTGAAGGTAATTTTGAAAGTTCAGTGACCTTTCCTCGAGTGCTGGCCTTCTTATAAATGGTAGGTCTGTTGCTACGAGTTTATGTTTTGAATACTTCGCTTTCAGGGTACGTAATCGTCCGTGGGGAGATGAGTACATCAAGTCCGGTCGCCTTCACTAGGCATCCACATGGAGATCTCCGGGAGCGATCCGCTTCAGCTTTCTTCTGTGGGAGCTGTGTTTTTCCCTAGTCTCCCCTTTATAGAGTCATGTTATTCTCAAACAGGCTAGTGGGAATGCATCCTATAGGTGGCACTCTCGCGTACGTCCGCTTTTATTCTTCTTCTTCCTCCTCTTTTCTTCCTCTCCTCTTCTCTTTTCTCCCTCTCCTCTTCTCTTTTCTCCCTTCTCCCTCTCCTTCTTTCTCATCTTTTCTTCCACATCTCATTCTCCCCTTTTTTGTTTCTTCTGCATAAACTCCTTCCATCCCTTTTCTTCTTCTCCTCTTTTCCACTTCTTTCCTTTCATTCTCCTTCTTTTCATTCTCGTCTTTTCTCCTTGTTCCTTTTTTTTTCGGGGAACCGCTTTGCATCAATGCTTTCAAGATGTAATCACACACCACTCCGATTGTAATCGAATGTAGTTCAATTGAAATAAAGAGAAGCTTTTCCTTTTATGTCTATGAACCTTCTTATTATGCTTTTTTTTTTTTTCGTATACTTGACTTGTATGAGATGTCTGACAACGTAATCAACAAATACCAACTCACATCTAATACTAACAAGGCTATATTACAAACCACACTTACTGGTAAAACGCAAGGTGTTCCGCACTCCATGTATGCCGCAAGATTTTTCCTCTTCTCGTTTTGAGTTCATAATTGCCCTCCGGTCTCGACAACTCAGATATGATGTAAGGGCCTTCCGCCAGGGCCTGGCTCCATGCGCCGGGATTCTCTCCTTGCCGGGGCAAGAGCTTCTTTAAGACTAAGTCGCCCTGCATGTAGCTCCTGGGTCTGACTCTTTGATTATAGTACCTTGTTGTTTTCCTTTGATACTCCTCCGTACGCCTTTGAACCTGTTCGCGTTTTTCATCTAGGAGTTCTAAGTTTAGACGAAGGGCCTCGTCATTATGTTCCTCTGATGCTAACTCAATCCTGGGAGACTTTATTCACCTCCACTCCGGGCCATCGCCTCAAAGGCTAGAGCAAACTGGTTTCCCGAGTTGTTGACCCTCCGTGGTTGTCCTCCGAGAGGCCCATAGTACCTCCGAGAGGTATTCTACCCAATTCCTTAAGGTCTTCCAACTTGGTCTTCAAGGCAAACCTTTAAGGGTTCGATAAGTGACTTCGGCCCGTCCATCTGGACCGCAGTGTGTCGGGGACGAGCACAATTTTTAATTCCTCGAGTCTAAGACAAAAATCTCTCGAATTTAGCGCTGTCGAACCTGCTTTCCCGCTTGTCCGGGATACCGTGGCCTTTGGGATGCCAAACTCAGATATGATGGCTCGCCACACGAAATCGCAGATCTGCTAATCAGGCAAAGGCCCTGCCTCGCCCACTTGGTGAAGTAATCCACCGCGACGACATGAATTTGCACCGACCTTACTCAATGGACGGGTCCCAATATGCTGTAAACCCCATTGTTGGAAAGGCCAGGACTTGTGGATCGATGTTAAGGGCTCCGACGGAGGGTGATCCCTGCTGCTCCGGCGAGACTCGCATCTCGACCAGGCCTGCTTGCATCCTCGAGGCTGGTCACAAGAGTATCCCCGCTCTAAAACTTTTCCCGCTAATGCCCGAGCCCGAGCATGATTCCCCGCATATACCCTCGTGTACCTCTCTCAACACGTACTTGGTGTCCTCTCCCGCAATGCATTTAAGGAAGGGCGTGAAAAATCCTCGCTTCTGCAGGCTTCATGATTAGTGAACCTCGGGCCGCACTGGCCTTATTTCGTCAGCTTCTTCGGGTCAGCCCGGGCAGGCTTCCCCGTCATTATACAATCTCCATATGGGTCCATCCACCGCACGACTCTACCGAGGCGACCACCATGCTATAAGGACTAATGTAGGGTTCCGCTCGCGACCCAACAAAGGCCGCACCGGGCCGAGGTCTTCCGTGAGGCCGCGGGCTAACTTTGCTAAGGCGCCTACTCGGAATTCCTCTGCTTCCTGGGACATGTTTGACCCGAACCAACACAAATTTCTTTAACAACCATGCACCTTTCGAGGTATAAGATCATCCTTCACTTTCAGCCTCGTAGGTGCTCCTATCCGGGTCCCGACTTCCACTGGGAGTCACCCGTAGACCTCTAGCCTGATCGACCCCACTCCATCGGGGCGAGGCTGAGGCCCGCTATGACGGCCCTGGCACTCCTGGGCTCATTGTTAGATGTACCTAATCCAAATCGAGTGCATACCACATCTATCCTTCCTGTGGAGGTTAGATAAGTCCCGCCCGCCCTCACAGATTCGAGGCTCCATCTACGCAGAGCTCCTGCCGAGAGGCCGGCCGCCGCCGGCATCCCTATGAGGTTCGCTGACAAACCCATGATCGGCTCCGGCCAAGACCGCCCTTTTATCGCGCTGACCAGACCGACATCGAACCGCCACTTCTACGGCCCACTTCATCGGGTCGCCGGTTTCAGTTTATGCACACTTCGCCTATCAGTACTGTCAGACTTCTATAAGATGAACTCGAAATACGTGGAGCTTCCGAAATGCCGTCACCGTGGCCGACTAATTTTTCCATTTCGGGTACTCGCTTCTTCCTCTAGAGTTCTACTACAGTAATAAATCGATGTCAACTCGCCTTATCTCCGACGAGGACAAGACTGGGTTGAAAAGTCCGATACTAAGGCGATAGAGTGAGGAGCTCCTTCGAATGTGGCTTACTGTATCAGAGGGGAACTCAAGCATGTCTTCAATGTCGAATGCCTCTTCGCACTGGGGTCCCATTGAAAGCTCGGGCAAAACTCGAAGAAAGTACCGGCATTTATCACTTGCCCGGATACGAACCTACTTAAAGTCGATCCTTCTTGTCATCACGACCTCCTTTATTCCCGATGGTGATGGCATGTCGAGCACCGCTTTATTTTGTCCTGGTTTGCCTCAATTCCCCGTATCGACTATGAAACCCAGAATTTTCTCCATTGACAAGCCGAAGGCACATTCGCCGGGCCCGCTCATATCAGACTTCCCAGGATCCGGAATGCCCCTGAGAGACGAGCACGCGGAGGCCTACCAGGATTTTACCAAAGATGTCGCTTCACGTATACCTCCTATACCTCCATAGTTGCGCCTATGCATACGGAACATCGGTTTACTAACCTGCGGTAGGTCGCTCTGGATAACCAGTCCAAACGGCATTACCCGATAACAATAGGTTCCCTGTGCTGTGACGAACGAGGTCTTTTCTTGGTCATCGGGGTCCATGCTGATCTGGTTGTAACCGGAAAATGCATCCATAAAACTGAGAAGTTCGTGGCCCGCGGTGGCGTCCACGATGAGGTCGATTCTTGGCAAAGGGAAGCTGTCCTTCGGGCATGCTTTGTTTATGTCAGTGAAGTCGATACAGAGTCGCCACTTGCCATTTGCTTTTTTGACGAGTACAACATTAGCCAACCACTCGGGATATTCTACCTCTCTGATCGCTCCTGCTTGGAGGAGCTTGCTGATCTCCTCGTTGATGGCTTTTTGCCTTTCTGGTGCGAAGCTCCTGCGCTTTTGCTTGACCAGTTTGAAGGATGGGTTGGTGTTGATCTATGAGTGATTACGTGGTCGATTCCTCCTCCCATATTTGCCCGCTTCCATGCGAAACGCCCTCATTCCCGCCTCAAAACTCGAAATGAGGAGGCTGAGGTCTTCCGCTAGCTCCGAGCCGATGTAAGCCGGTGACGCTCGTCGCCACCCGCCGATACCGCTCTAGTTTTTCCGAGGGCTCTCAGGTCGTGAGCACCGCCAGGTATGTCAAGCTCGTCTTACATTCACGCTTGTCGACGCTTCTCGTTTACGGAGGTTGCAGCATTCCCTACCACCACGATCTCCTCGAACCATCCCTACTCCATGTATGGCTTCCAGGAATTTGATTATCATGATACGCCGAGGGACGGCTTTATCAGATCGAGAGAGGGTCCGCTCTCTAGCAACATGTTATAAGCCGACGAGGCGGCTCACGACAAGGAACTTTGTCAAGAACGCCGCCGGCAAGGGGGTCGCCAAGGCGAGCACCCGGCTGAATCGAGCCTTAACGGGTAACACCTTTCTCCGAAACCCCGTAGATGTGGGTCACGCCCGATCCCTGCCACCCGACATGATCCGAACCGGTCCCGGCGTGATAATTATCTATACTATACTATACACCTGGATTCTTTATCGACCTGCTCTTCGTGAGTCAGATTAGATCAGAGTATACAAATAATTTCAGAATAACAAAATCATTTTACATATACAAAAGAACTACCACCTGAGTGGTGTCCATCACAATCTATACACATATACAAGAGTCCCTTTTACTCAGACTATTACAATTTTACTATTACAAAACTTCCGCAGATTAAGGCCACAGAGCACCCACTCGAGCCTACCGCTTTTGGTCGATGGAATGTCCCGTCCTTCAGCCTTGTCTTCGCTTCGACCTACACCTGACAACACCAGCGCTTAAGCTTTACGCTACAACATAAGCATGGACAACCACCAATGGCGACTGTCACAAGCTTATACATATGCATTTCATATATCTATACATCTTACAATAACTTGAATTCCTTATCATTTTATATTCCTATTGCATGTCAAACTTTTTCTATTACATGTTCTAAGTATTTGGCATATCCTTTACTTATACTTTTTCTGTATTCCTATTTCAAGTACTTTACCTATTCCTATACTTATCATATCTCTTAGTCTATGTCTTTTCATCTTTCTAAGGTTTATGATTTATTACATTCTTCACTTTCATACTTCAGACTATCGTATACTTTCCTCAAGTATATGCCTTCATCTTGTACTCTTCATATCCCCTGTTATCCCGCACTATTCCTATACTTCATATACATTCAGACATTCTCCTATCTATCCTATACTTCGAAGCTTGCATACTTTCTCTGCATTCTTTCTGCGGTTTCTTATATATTTGCTTTCATATCAAGTTATACTGCATTCTCTGCTCGTAACCCGCCCCGTACTTCTCGTTTCAGAATCGTCTCGTACTCATATCACATAGCAATGCTACGCTCTCATATCACGTCATATATTTTATACATATCATTTCCTTGTGCTCATGTCCGCTACCTTAGAGCGATAATGAAATAACTATGTGTACTGAAGGTACTATTTCACCGCATCGCAGACAAAATGATCTTCTGCCTATGCACTGGAAGGTACCATCACCTGCATCGACATGTGCCGATTTCTAGCTCTATCAGGGTGACCCCTTGGGCCACCGATCCAAACAGATCTATATCATCGACCCAAAACGCAGCCTCAATATCTGCTTCATGAATATGCCGGCAAAGAATCGTATCTTCCCTATGTGCCATCTCTTATCTATCCCTCTACCAGTCCCAAGTGCATAATCGCTTTATTACATTTTTCTGCACATATCTCATAAGCACGAATAACTATTATATCATATTTGCTTACGATATATACTATCATTACTTTACTCTGTATTAGTTCTCATATATCTCTATATTACATATAGTCATATCTTTTCTATCAATTTGTTTTGTCTATCATATATCATGAATGCATCTATGCACTCTGTATTCATATATATTCATATATAGTTTTCTATATTCATATCTCTTTATATCATTTACGTATTCTCGTCATGTCTTCATCTATTCATTCTTTCGTATATTTCTATCATGTATGCTCTCACTTATTCATATATTCATATCGTATACGCTTATATTCATATACTTTTCCATATTACTTACTTTGTCATGTCTTTACTATGCCTATAATTCATGTACATATACTTATTCTCTTATAAGCTGTCATCTTTACTTATCTCTATCGTCGCATTTACGCATTTCATCATTGCGGTTCCTAGCATGTTCCATCTTATTCCTTTCTTATGTCTATCATATATTCCTATCATTTACATATTCCCTGCCATGTCTTTATCTATTCATATACTTTCTATATTTCTACTCATGCTCCATCTATCTCGCTCACGTATGACAATCATATGTTCACAAATATATAATCTTATATTCATATGCCTATCAATCGTACTTTGCATCATCGTATCTTATGACATATCCTATCATATCTTATCATATCTTATGACTTATACCATCATATCTTATGACATATCCTATATTAATATCATATTCATGTTTTATGAACATATCTATACATATTGCATTTTCTATATATTACATATAGCACTTCATATACTTATGAAGTATGATGTGTATGAAATCACACCTCATTCATATATTTTATTCCTCTACGAATCTATTTTACTTGTGACCGAATCAATCCAATCTGATCATCCAAACTAAAGCTATGGCATTTTCATGTCAACTAGTCATTTTACCTATTTTTCTAGTGACAAGCTTGTATTACTCATTTTTCCGTGTCTTAATCATATATTTTGACACTATGTCCTTATAAATATTTAAAGCTTTAAGGTGCTAAGGGTTCTATTCAACCTGAATCACCCAATCTCGAGTAATCGACTCAAGTTACGTCCTCAAACAACCCTAATTTCTCTATGTTCAACACTCGAAACCGTAATTTGGTTTTGCACATGGTCCCACTTCGAGTGGATTTCTCGCTACTTAGAGTCATAATTTGACGATGTCTATTTCTATATGGATGGTTTTCCTCAAGTCTATTTTAATTGGCCACTTGAATTACTCAAATCTGATAAGAAATGAGCAATTCTACGGCCAAAATACAAAATCGGGTCGAAATCGGGAACAGAGCAAGAAAATTCTGAGACACCCCAAAGTGTACCTGCACACTCGCCAAAAATGCACCGTGAACGAAGTGTACCCCAAGACACTTTCAAAGTGTACCGGTACATGACACCCGAAATGCCCAAATTGTGTGTTTTTCTCCCATTTTTCCATATGTTTCAACCCCAATCAACTCTATACCTCATAAACACTCACACTACTTCACCCATCTTATGATCACTTTTCTACTCAAATCCTCTTTCAATTACATATTTCTTCACAAATCTTCCATGAATTTCAACACAAATCTAATAATGGTCACAACCCACAACAAGTCAAACTCAAGATTTGTTGCTTATTCTAAACCCTACCAATTACTTCCACATTTAACCATGAATCCAATCTAAAAGTGGGAATTCTATACTTTCGCTTTCATTTTGGGTTTTATCCACCTTACTTTCCATGATTATTGGTTTAGAATGAAACCCTAGCAAAACCCCTAGGTTTGGAGACAACTAATAACTATACAATTGCATGGAAAACCATTCAAAGCTTTAAAAGCCATGTAGTTCCATACCAAAATTCAAGTTCCATACCTTAGCTTGATCTTGGCTTCTCTTCCTTCTCTTCTTCTCTTCTTCTTCTCTCCTCTTCCTCTTCTTCTCTCTCTTTTCCCTCCTCTCTACTAAGGCTTTCTCTCAAAATTGAGACCAAATGTTTGGTCTTAAGTCCATGTTTGTTAAGGCCAAGGCTCGTCAAGTAAATAAACCTATTTTTCTTAACTTTCTTTATTCGCACTCCTAAGCCCTTCCATTCATTCCAATTCTCAATTCCATCTTTTCTCTATTTCCATAATGGCATATAACTTATTGATTTATGTCATTTTGGCATATAACTTATCGATTTATGTCATTTTATGTCCTAAAGTGGTAAAAGACCACTTTACCCTTGTCTCTAATATTAATTCCGAGTATTTGTTTTATTTTCCGAAAATTCATATTTAGCTTTTAATATACCCTAAACAAGTCCGAAAACTGCTAGGGTATATTTCGGGATGTTACAATGTGTGTTGATGGGTTCTAGCTTTTCTCTCCCAATGCCCATTTTGTCAAAGGCTGACGCGAAAATGATGTCAGCGAACTCCCGTTATCAATTAAAACTCGATGAACTGGCCGTGTCGCCACGACGCGCGAACTACCAAATGGGTCGCTGCGCCGGCATCCCTCCGTGTCCGAGCCGAGAACGCAATGGTAGTGTCGAGTCGCGTAGCCTAGATCGCTTGCATTTCCACTTCATCGATCTAATGCTACTGCCAGGGCCTTCCGAGCGTAATCCAGATTCTCCTTCTCCGCGATCCTCCCGAGATCACGGGATTTCCGCGGGTCGCCGGGTGCCGAAGTCGCGCTTGCCGAGGCGGCCATTTGCCGAGTCGAGGCCCGGCTCCCGATTCGCCCGACTCGGGCCCGATTCTCGGCTCGGGCTCTGGCTTGCTCTGGCCTGTCTCCCTGAGATATGAAACGCCTGGAGGTATCCGCGATTAGGTATTCTATTTCTTTCAAACAGATACAATTGTCCGTGCGATGCCCATAATCCTTCTATGGAACTTGCAATATTTGGTGTCACTCGCATGATCCTTCATCTGAATGGGCCATCTCAGAACCGCAGCCTCAGACTTCATGTGACCCGCGACATCGAGGCCGTTAGGAGTGAAGCTGAGGCGAGTAACGCTGCCGTCTTTCGATTGCAAGGGCTCCAGCCGGCTCTCAGATTCCCGCCTTTGTGTGGGATCATTCTCGATTCATTGGGATTTTTCCCCGGTCGCCTTGCCTTAGTGGCTTCATCTCGCCATTCGTCTGTCAGATTTTTACTAGCGGAAGAGCTCTCCTTTTGATAGCGAGGCTTCTCGTTTATATATTTCTCCGCTGTGAGTACCTCACGATGTTTCATTGGGGGTTCGAGATGGAAAACATCGATCCTTTCGACGTACCCTAAATACCGCAATAATTTTCGTCGTATGTTCTATCTTCGTGGACTCCTACACACCTGCACACGACTGTGCTTTCCCCGCAGCCCCGCTGACACAAGATGGTAACTTACTCGCACGTCCCGGCTCCGATGAAGGGAGACAAACGCAATGGATAGTTCTCCAATGAAATAGACATGAAGGGGAATTTATTAAACCGTGCCATACCGGGCCTTTAGCGTAGGTCATGAAGCCCCCGCGATCGTACGTGGTCTCGACACCCATGCAACTCCATTCGATTCTTTGTAAGTATTGAGATGGTCGACGGATCTTCTTGCCCATCGAAAGTTTCCACTCAGGCATTCTCAATTGCCGAAGCGGATATCGTAATACCTCGACTGTGAAGGGTGATTCAATTTGTTGCACCAAGGTATCCATATTCGGCACTGGCCCTTAACCACCTCCTTTCCTTCACATCATAAGCCGAGCTCCGCTTCAAGCACTCCTAAACCTCGCCTCCCATGATTGCTCTTCCGTCTCCAGCGGAACGTGATTCTTCTGCTCCCGAAGGTGTCTCCGCAGCCGCTTCTCCGGTAGAGCTAATCAGGGTCCCACGTTTCTCTCGCCGGATGACTCGCTGCTCTTCGGGTCATCACCTCGGGCGCCGCGCACCAGGTCGCCCTTCGGTGGAACGCTATGACATTCCCCGGCCCCGCTGCGGTCTCCGTGGATGCTGTATTCGCCTAGTAAGTCAAGTGTTTCTGAACTCTTTCGATCGCGCTGGCTGACGAGGAGGAGTGCTCCACTGCCTCGTAGATTTCCGCCTCGCATTGCTTCTCTACTGTCTCGTGAGGCCTACGGTCCGCATCATTGTGGATCTCAGATCCTGGTGGATTGATTTTCATCTCGCTTGTGTTCCGAAGTTGATACCATCAAGAATCGAGAAATTAGTTATATTCAGAGCCAGAACCGCCGCTCCTACGTGACGCGCCAACTAGCTGATCTCTTCCAACTTAACTAGGGTCATGTGGGGGTCATGGCCGGACTCGATTGTTTATGGGTCGATATGACCGCCAGAATGCCGATTCGCAAACCTTGGTCGTAGCACTCCTCCGCAAAACAAGAAGAAAGGGGGGCGAGGTTGGTTCGTGGCCACCATGCCTGTCGGTTTCTTTCCAGCACACATACCTCGCAGTGTGTACCTTTCACCGACGGGTGGTCATGTATTTATAGTAGATGCTCAACCGCTGGATCATATTTTGGTCGATTTTCTTATTACCCATATCGGATTTGCAATGTATTTGAAAGAATGCTTTATTCGGGATAATCTTCCTCCTTCCTTATTTGGTCGGTCCAATCAAGATGATCTTTTTTATTATTTTCCTTCCTTATTGATAAGATTTGATTGACTCAGAGGGATGACGCCTTGTTGCGGGTTATTCTATTTTTTGCATTGGCAAAACACAATCCGACTTACTCAGGACCTTCATTTGTCCAAGATCGATTTTAGGCCTAATGGTCGGGCCTTGCTTTCTGGGCTACACTTTGCGCCGCAGATCGCATTCACACAATTTCGACGAGCGCTTTGATCCTTATTTTTCAACCCTATCATATATATATATATATATATATATATATATATATATGAAAGTATATATTTTTTTTTTTTTTTTTTTTTTTTTTTTTTGCATGCCATCCTGCTGCTGCATTTCTGAATCATACTGCTGAGTTTATGATTTAATAATGGGTCTGACTTCTCTATAGTTGTTCGATGGAAAATTGAAAAATTAAGCTGACATTTTTATTATAACAAGTACTCCCTTGTACAAAGTAAAGGGCTATAAATTAAACACCCACAGTTTCAATGCATCCCCTGGGAAGCCCATAAAGGACCCTACTTATTGTCTACTTTCTTGTATTGATCTCTTCTCAATCACTAACACCCCTGATAATAACGTTACCTCTCTTTCCTTCTCCAGAGCAAGGCAGAAAACCCAGCAGGTTATCTCTCAAGGAGTGGTAATGCCTGCAAGGAAAATTAGCAATTGTCAATTAAAAGCTCTAAGCTGCCAACGAGCTTTTATGGTTTTTTAGGATTTGGATTCAATTGGAGTATCATGTTTCTTAACATGCTCCATGATTGCACATGGAACGATGTAACTTGAGAGGCAAACAAACTAATGCATCCATATGCAAATGGGAAACAAATACTCAATTAATTAATGACAAAAGGTGGTTTCAAATCCATAAGTTTGGGTGAAATCAAACTCTGATACTATATTAAATCACCAATTTTCCTAAAGCCTCATAAGATTTGGATTCAATATATATCACATTACCCAATGTGTAAGCGTGAGAGACAAACAAACCACACTTGTGTCAGATATACTCCACCCAATCAAATCGCAGTAATAGATAATAGATAATTCAATTCTTCCAAAAACTGAATCTGTGCCTCAAGATATGGTCATACTCATCAGATTAGCTACTTATTTAAATCATTAACAGTGGAAATGTTTATATGCAATATGTATTATAATTGAGAGAAGAAGGGGGGAAAGAAATGAGTACATACTCCCACACTGGTAGTGACGAGGGACCTTCCTTCCACAACTTTCAATGAGGCGCAAGAAACACGTCTACAAGGGCGGCCAACTATGTTCCGCAAAGGTACACACTCGATTTTGGTGACCCTTACCCTCTCACAGCAAGCCGGTGATGGATCCTTCCCATACAACACTGGCTTGCATGCATTTATTCCAAGCCTTCTCTCCTCCTTACACTCCGCCGTACTTCGCGAAGCACCACCAAGCTCACTCCCACATGGCAGATCATACCCACTGCCACCTGCTCACCATCATCATGTCCCACATGAGTACTTCCCCCAATCCTTCACTTTTCCCAGCCATTCATTTGGTCTAAAACCCTCACGCCATGATCCTATCACCATATATATAATACAGAGATAAAATTCTTGGAGGGCACTCTTTGTCTAATTCTTCTTGTACATTCTTTCCCGCCTTTTTTGACTAGTGACTAGCGACCAGTGAGCATTTTGGCATCATGTAGCCTCCTGTCTTTTTTTATTTGGAGCCTAATTTGGGTTGGCATTATTCTAGCTAATTATAGATAAGATTTGATTTTCGGCATCAGTCCTAAGGGTCTTGTAGTGTACATGGTACGAACATTTCTAGAAGTTCAACCATCCAACCAATCCCCAATAATAAAATAGCTACCTTAATTTTCCTTAGATGGTGGGTATGATCAAGAATTTATTTTTTATTTTTTGAAAGAAGACTACGATTAAGTAAACATACAAGTTCAGTTAAATGATGATTCACACTAATCTTTCAAGACAAATTTTTTAACATCCGATAAAATAAAATTCTGACAATAAAATATTTGAATTAATGGATATGAGGGATGAGATGCATAAATGTTCATGGCTTTTGTCATATCACTTTGCACATAAACTTTTTTTTGGTCTTAAGATACTTTTAACGATTTACTTTTATAATCACCAATGTCCATCCCATTAAAAAGTCACAATCATGTTGAAAACTCTATCATGTGTGATGTTTTTAACGGACATTTTAACAATTTATGATATTTTCTAACAACAGGAACATGATTGAGCTGCTAAAGTAAAGGTCGAGAGTATCTTTGAATAGAAAAAAATTTAAATGCAAAATGAAACATAAAGATAAAAGTGGAGGGCATTTATACACTTTATCTAAAAGATACGACAATAATTATAGATATTTAAATTTTGAGAAAGCTTTCAAACATCATTTTTAAATAAAATAATTAAATTATATAGATTCCTGTTTATTATAACGATCTATAATTATTTGGAATCCACTTCATCTCCAATTGGAAAACCCGTTAAGATCGTTAGCCCACAAAAATGATTCGTGCAGGCCAAAAAAATTTAAATCTTCGTTTAGAGCATGGCACTGTGCTTAATTTAGTGATTGATGGAGACCGTACAGCATAAGAAAAGACTTTGAAGGTAGGAGGAGGAAATTTTGGTTCAGTGTTTAGTGATCTCCAGTGAAGAAATTTCTTTATTTAATGATTCCCATTGAACGCAATGACTTTAGTTAGTTTGTCACCAATTAGGACTTTAGGAAATTGTTCTTGATCCTCATTCCTTTATTCTTTCTCCTTCCTTGTATATAGAGGCAAAATTATATTTATTGGATATTATATTAATGTAATTTAAATAAATAATTCAATTTTTTTTTTAAATAATTGGAGAAAAAGATGTAACAATGGTATTCAAGTGGAGAGCAATTATGGTCGTCATTGAATGTCAAACTTCCTTTCCAATCACTAATCTCTTTTTTTCTTCCCACCACACATCAAGAAAGTGAAAGGTAATGATGGTCGCTTAGTTGGGTGGTGTTTGTTTTTCTTATTGAATGTCAAAAGTAAAACGTTTAGAAATTTTGAATTAATTAAAAATAACATATTACTGTAAAACATGAACTTGTTATTAATAAGTTAATTTATTTTACCAGTTCAATGATGCTTAATAATTATTTTTGAAGGAAAAAGTGAAAATATTAAGTTTTTATTTTTCAATTCTTTTGAAAAACAAGATTACCTTGGTTTTCAAAAGTTATCTCGTTACAAGTGTACACTCACTATTTCGTACATTAAGAACGTAAATAGTTAATTAATAGAAATCTTCAACTTAGTTGTCACTTAATGCTCAAATACAAATAAACAAGTTAGAATGAATAATAAGGAATAATAAAACCCTTGAAACTTGGCTCAAGTAGTAAGATTGGCTTGAATTCTTGTAAGAATATAATATTACAATTTTAATGTACAAAGTGAATAGATATAAAAAAAAATATAATAAATGTAGAAGTAAATGAAAGTTTTTAACGAGAACTACAAGCTGTAGGGGAGTTGATTGCAAATGTTATGCAATAAAAAGTGAAACTCTTAATTTATTAGGCTTCCTTTCGTCGCATGGATTCAATAAAAGCGGCTATATGTATTTTTAGTTATGAATTTAAATGACCCCTATTAAAAATATGCTGCTATAACATATTTTTCTTGTAGTGAACGAAATAAAACATGATCTTGTCCAATCAAGTTTTGACTCAACTAGACAGTGGACCAGCTATTAAACATTCATTAATGCAAAATAGGTAACTAATATTGAATGTTATTTGGTTCTTGTCCAAATGAGGTTTTATCTCGACCAGGAAGGACTTATCCTCGTTCAAGAAGACAAGCATTCTAGAAAAAGAAGAAGATTTTCATGAGTTCTCGACTAAACTGATTGGGTACAACCTTAACTAATTCACTTAAAAAGGTCTGAAAATCTATCTTTTTCAATTCTTTTTTCTTTTAACCCCAAGGAAGGGGTTTTAAGCACTTTCAAATGTTAGGTTTGAATTTTAATGTCAAAACTGTCTATAAAGATAGTACCGTCTGCTTTCTGCTAGTTAGAATTGGCAAAGCTTGGTTAGATATTTGATCGCCATGAGCCCTGATCAACATTCCTCATTCTAACCGGCCATTTTCACTCCCCTTAGAGTGATAAAAAAGGGTTTTAATCAATCTGTGCAGCGAGATATAAACCACCAAAGAGTTGCTAGTCGGTCAGTCAGTCGCTGAACTCCTTTTTTGGAAGTAGAAATTTGAGAATCCATTATAGCTTTGAGTTAAATAGGATTGACCTCTACATGCCTCTTCGGGTGTCCATGCCTAAAATTTGAGTAGCTTCTCCCCCAAACTTACACCCAAAGGTCGCGAGGGTGTTTTTTTTTTCCTGTTTACTATAAACTTGTTCATTCATATACTCTTAAACACGTTTCTCTCTAACTTCAAATATATTATATTGGCAATATTCAAACTCCATAAACGAGCGTCAACATATACAACCCCTTACATTGTTATAAAAACAAAGACATATACAAAATAGACCAAAAGGTCCTCGCACCGCCAAGTGTTTACTGACCTTGATTGTTGATGCGGATTGTCCGCTTCTATTTTTCTTTTCTGTATTTACACCTGATGAAACACTGCTGCTTATAAATACAGAGTTGTTATCACGGATTGATCCTATATATCATCACCCCTTAGATCACATGTACATCTAAATATAATAATTGAAATTCCTTATATATATTTCATATATCATTTATACATGCTTTAAGATATCTATACTTACTTCAGATCAAAGTATTTCATGTTTCATTTCTGTCATCGTTCATATATATATTTTGTGTCATTTTACACTTTGCTTGCTCTTGTTATACCAGTTGGTACTCAGCTATCACATAGCAAAGGTTATGCTTCCTTATATCATTTCATATCATGTCATTTATCATATTCAAATCATTTGCATATTCTTGTCATTTATGTTTCATGTTCAGATATACCTTAGAAGTGGATACGAAACTATAAGGACCGAAGTATCATTGGGTACTTCCACTGCCCGAACTATAAGGGCCCAAAAGATTTACCGTGCGAGTCACTGCATTGAGACAAATAAACTACATAAGAGCCCGAAGACGTTGTTATCATTGTATGAGACAATGACCTCTATAAGGACCCAAAGGTGTTGTAATGACCCTAACGGGGCCAACTGATCAATATGCTGCAGATTTTTATCCTTGATAGGTATGTCCATCTATCCCCCTACTTGGTTCTAAGGCATAACCATTTTTATTTCATTTTCAAGATATTTATATCCCGAATAACTATTGGTAATCATATGCGATATTTACGATCATTTACTCTTATCTTTGCATTTTCATGTATCTCCGTATACTATCAAATATTTCTTACAAACAGAGCTCCCTTTTAGACATTTTTTTTTGTCCAATGGGGTCCAAATTTGCATACACTTATTTTAAGGAGATTTGTTATCCTAGAAGTCTAGTTTACCCAGAATTTTGAATCACTTAATTTGGATTAGTGATGGCCAAGTTATGGCCTAAACAAAGAGATCACCTAATGTCAAAACATAACTAACATAACCGGGGCCTATGTCATGCAACATAGTTCCTTTACGTAGAGGTGCAATGGGATCCAAATTTGCATACACCTATTTCAAGGAGATTTGTTCTCTTAGAAATATAGTTTACCCAGAATTTTGAATTACTCAATTTGAATTAGTTATGGCCAAGTTATGGCCTAAAAAACCAGGACCACTCTAATGTCAAAACATAACCAAAACAGAACCAGCTATGTCATGCAACATAGCTCCCTTATAAAAATTTCAAGGTGAATATGTCCAATTGTATACACCTATTTCAAGGAAATCTGTTATCCAGAAGTTTAGTTTACCTAGAATTTGAATCACTCAATTTGAATGAGAAAACAGCGCGGGCTTTAAAAAACGGACAACATCTCCTCAAATCCAATGCCTTTCCTCCATGTTAAAATTCCTTCTCAATCGAGGGACCACAACCAAACCAAACAACCATAAAGCAACCCCCAAAACTAAACTAAACCAATCAACTTCATTGTTGGAGGTAGGAATTTAACCAACAAATAATAGGAAAAACCCAAACCTAAACATATTCCATCAAATATCCATACAAATCCTGCCACAAGTGATTCAAACTTATATCCTTATACCTTAAAGGCTTCTTCCTTCCTTCTCTTCTTCTTCATCTTCTTCTTCTTCTTCTTTCTTTCTCCTTCTTTCTCTCTCACTGCGACCTAGCTTAAACGGGACAATTGCTCAAATTGCAAGACTAAATAAAACTTATTTAATTTACATGGCTAAGGCCATGTTTGGCAAATGGATTTTGTGATTTATTACCCATTTTTGCATTTAAGTCCTCATATTCCCTTTCATTTACACATTCTTTTATCACATATTCTAATTGGACATATATGACAGACTCCTTCCTAGTGACAGAAATTGCAAGAATCTATATAGTAGTCTCCCAACAAAGCTTCTCGCTTGACTGACAAGTTACTATGAAGCTAAGTCATTAAACCGGCCGAAACCGTATTTGGAAAACGTGTTATAAAATTTTCACTTTTCTATCAAAATCACACCTTAGATTTAATGAAAATCCGCAAAGATAACGAGATTGCACTGGTCAAGCCCGAATACAAAATCAATTCCGTATAAAAAAATACATTCCTAATATTTTCCAAAACTAACTACACAATCATAAAGATCCCGTCCATCAATATCGATGAGAATCAGTCCACGATAATTCATTGCAACCGTGCTAAAACCACGCATGGCTATTTTACAAAAAAGATATTTACATATACAAAATGTCACTTATAACTTTACTACTTTCATTTACACCTTATCTTATATATAATCAATGCATACACATTTTTTAGGACTGCAGAACTTTAAAAAGGTCTTTCTGCGCTTTCGAAGACTCGCAGACTAAAAATTATTTTAAAAGCGTAAAAACCGTGAGCTAAACGGGCTCGTGAGTACTATAAGTTATAAATGTTGTTGTCTCGCCAGATGTACCTCCCAATGAAACCAGACATAAATGGTTATAAACTGCTTATGAGAAACCGAAGCCTTTGCTATGAAACCATTTCGAAAAACCGCAGGTTTAAAACCTGGCTTACGCCACAAAACTGCTCAAAACTATCACACAAAACTGCTCTGGTGGTTAATATTTGAAAGTGCTATATTGGAAATCAAGTACCAACCATCGTGGCCCATTTAAAATACTCCCAGACGTGGATGCCACGAACCTCGTAATCGCACTTAGAAAGTGAACCTCGAACACTACCCGCTTCACATGGTCCTGAACACCCACGATCTCTCTATAAACATAATGGAACCTGAATCAAATGTCCCGCGATGGAACCCTGGAATCAACACCTCATCGCCATGTACTCATCGGCGCAACAGATACCCCACGTGTGCAGGGCGACTCACTATATAAATATGGCACATCACCAGATCTAAACTTCCCCACCCGTCGACCAGCAACAGTTAAGTCAGCAATGTCCCATAACCCGCCATGCACAACTGGTACGATATCCGACCGAAACTGAAATGCGGCCATCTGTGTTCGCTGGGAAACCAAGCCAAACTGCTTTTCTTAAAATACCGAAACGAACTTTTCTAATGAAGTATAACAAGTGGGAGGTAAAATATTCTTTATAAATTTATATTTTCAAAGCACTTTACAAACTTTTGTAATTTAAAATGACTTCGCTTTAGAAAAGGATTGAGTACTCACCTTTCTGTATTCTCAATTTCTTCAAATCTTGTCAAGCACTCTAGATTCTCGTCGGATGCTCAAATCGCCTACACAATCCATACACCCTCAACATGTCTTATTTGCGAAAGCTTTAACTTTTAACTTGTATTACACCCTCAACATGTTATAAAACTGTCAGGGTATAATTTGGGGTATTACAAAATTTACCTGAACTTACTCCGAACGCACATTTCAAAGGGTTGAGCTTTATGTTGTACTTACGCAATAGCTTAAAGGCTTCTTGTAGATGTTTGGTGTGATCGAAGCGCTTTTTAGACTTTACAAGCATATCATCAATATAGACCTCCGTGGTTTCTCCCAATAGCGGTTGGAATATCTTGGTTACTAACATTTGATAAGTCGCCTTGGCATTCTTCAAGCCAAAAGGCATCACATTGTAGCAGTATAATTCGTGTTGTGTAATGAAGGTCGTTTTCTTTGCTTCAGGAGAGTACATGGGAGTTTGATGATATCCAGAGAAAGCATCTAGAAACGATGTCCTCGTGCCCCGCCACATCAACGATTGGACCATGTGCAAGGGAAGCCATATATATCTTTCGGGGCGTGCTTCGTTGAGGTCAAAGTAATCTACACATACTCGCCACTTATCGCCTTTCTTTAGAACCACCACCACATTAGCTAGCCATTCGGGGTACTTCACTTTTTTGATGAAACCTGCTCTCAATAAGTTGTCTACTTCGTCTTCAATTCTTCATGGCGCTTCGTGGAAACATCTCACTTTCGTTCCATCGGTTTGGTTATGGAATAATATTATTCACTTAGAGAGGCCACCGTGATTTAATTTCAACCATATCCGAGTGGCTCCAAAGAACAGAACCATATTATCTGAATACATTTGTGCCAACCGTTCTCTTCTTCATCGATTGAGAGAATCACGTAGGTGAACTTTTCTAAATTTCGTCCAAGATTACTTGATCCATAGCCAACGCCTTCGCCTTTGATCCGCGCGAACTGTGATTGCCATGTTATCTTAGCCGGAGGATTTTAAGCACTTTTCTCCTTCTCTCTGCTCTTCGTATAGAGGGTTGGGATACTGCCTTGCAACCATCTTATTTTTTAAAAGGTCAACTTACCCCACGCCACAAATAATCGACCATTCGTATTGAAGGGATAACTCTGTTAAATGCAACTAAAGTTCTCTCTAGGTCATGGCATTGTAAGGCCCCAAGTCTTTGACAATTGAGAACAAAACTTGTTGAGTGACTGGCCTTGCTTTTACAAGGAGCGCGACATCTCCTTGTGTTATGGTAGTTGCTCCATTAAAACTAGAGAGGATCGCTCCACGAGTTCAACATAGCACCAAGGAACGCTCACGCTTGAGTCGTGAGCCGCAATAGATTTGCCACACTGTCCGGGTTTATCAATTCTTTGTGCACAAACAAACCGCATTATAGAGGGAATGCATCATAAATGGGACACAATCTTATCTCGAAAGGATGAGGAAAGTATATGGGGCCATCTATGGGCTTGGTTTCTTCATGGCTGCCCTCTATGTGGATATCATTAATCCTGGCCTTAACTGTGGAAGCCCTTAAGATCTTCTTCTGTTAGCGCTTTGACTGATATTGGTTATCAGACAGGCCACCTAGTATATAGTTTATGGATATTGGATTCTCGACGGATTGTTGCCCGATCGTAACTCACATCGGCTGTTCCCGATTCCTCTCCGCGTCATCTTCTTTCGTGAGTTATACCATCGGGCCACTAAATTTTTGATCACCTTTTTCCAATTAAGAACTTGAGCTTCGACACCAAAGTTGGTCTCATGCCCATGGTTCTATGATAATCACACCGTAAGGACTTGTTTTTCGGGGAAGGATCCATCCGATTGGTGCATGCCAATGGAATCTTGGCAAGTCGCTAACAGATGGCACAATCTCTCTCGTAGGGAGATGTTCAAATGGTGAATTGTGGAGCCATATATTTCTTTTTTTGGTGGGACTCATCATGAGACTGCTGTCTCTTACTCTAAACCCTCCTCGGACGACGACTTTCTTCTCCTAAACGCTTATTTCCTCATCCGTTTGTAATCATGACTGTCTATTGTCCTCTAGATTGAGTACTTATCATCTTGTTTGTATAACTTTTCCATTGTCGCTGGCGGGTCTAAAGATAGTGAACGAAAGAAAGGAGTAGATGATCCAAATCTTCTCTTAAAGTTTTGGAGGACCGCGTCCATGCTATATGATTTTACTTACTGAACGACTTACTTAAACCTCCTAGTGAAATCTCGAACAGACTCCCCTTCCTGCTTTAGAATAGTTTGCAAAGAGATAATGTTCTTATTTTGTCACACTGAACAAAGATACTACGATATGAATTCAGCCCATAATTCATTGAACGAATTTATTGAATTACGCGGGAGCTTATGAAACCAAGCTAGCGCAAACCTCCACAAACTAGCCGAGAATACTTTGCACAATAGCCGGTCGTTGCCAGCATTTAGTATCATCGCCTAATTATAATGGATTATATGATCGTAAGGGTTAGCCGAGCCGTCGAACGTGGCAAAAGGCTGGTATGATAAACCTGCGAGGTGGCTCATAGTCAAGAATGTGTTGCTCTAGGGGCGAAGAAAGCATGTCACTGTGCCCCCTAAATTTCAAGGCGGTGTAGGTGGCATATAGAACGTCACCTTGTACCAAAGGCAGGATGTTTTAATTAGTGGCATCATGCCTACGAAGCACATCGGGTGGCATCATACCTTCCGCAATACGCGCACGGTGCCCAAGGGCTTAAACCGGTTGGTTCTCGCTTGCGCTTGCCTCTCTCGTCTCGCGGATGTCAATGACATTACCGGGCTGTAGCATTAAGGTCTTCTTGTGCGATTCAGCCTCAGGCTCTCCGAGCATTCTTTGCCTGTGAAAGACTCAAACATGGGGAACTGCCAGAGGACAACTCATCATCTGTTGGGGTATTGACATCGTCAGGGATAATGGGCTTATTCCCTTTATTGCTAGTGATAAGATGAACAACTCAATCGCTATCTCGTACATCTTTTCAAAGATGGAAGCTTTTCTATTCAGCCCACAATCGGCCCATTCCTTCCCAAGAAGCGCTCACGTGACCTGCAAACTTCTTCATCCGTTCTTGTTTGCTCGCCATGTTTCCTCTCCATCCTGACGCCAATGGAGGAATCTGATCCTAGCAATTAGATGTAATCGATTGGTTGACATACGCCCTTGTGACGAATAAGCAAGATGCAGAGGTAATCTGCCAGAGCTCCGCACTTGAGGCTGTCAGACACGCTGGTGCCTGCCTCGCGGCCCGGGGACGTAGACTTTCTGTTCGATTCCACGCACGACGCCACCAGGTACCAGATCTGCCCAGCCTCTGTGCCACCGCAACACACCGAACCCGCAGTGCTGCGATCCGACGACATTGTGCCGGTTCACGCTTCGCATGATTGCTCAAAGAAAAAGATGATGTGTTGAAAAGAGAGAGTTCACCTGGGGCTTGAACTTTACCACGTGGGAGATTTTCCCAATTTATAAGGCATGGTTGACAAATCTCCTCTGAATTTTAGAGATAAAATCTCTTAATTTTAGGGGTAAAATCTCTTCTTCCCTATCAATAATATCTTCCAAGAAATAAGAGATTTAGAAACTAGGAAATCCGCTGATAAATATATTTTTTACGTATTTTTCACCTTCGTATACTTATCCATAACGAACTTCCTATATGCGGTAGGATGGCCGGCTGGGGGACTCGAAATCCTAGACGAGCCGCCTTAAAGCTAGTTTATGGGAAGACACCTTAACTTTTTCAGACGGGCTTTAGGATTCTCCCGTCTAGGTAGTGCCCCTGGTTTTAATACAGTAAGTGGGCTTAGGCTGTTTCACAATGCGGGCCAGATGGGCCCTGGACCCATTGAGTAGTGAGTTTAAAGATTATGATACTCACATTCTCGACTAAACTAATTTGGCACAACCTTAACTAATTCTCTTAAAAAGTTCAGAAAATCTATTTTTTTTTCCAATTATTTTTTCTTTTAACCCCAAGGAAGGGTTTTAAGCACTTTCAAATGTTAGGTTTGAATTAATTTGCCTAAGATTCAATTCAAGAAAAAAAAAAACGCGGTTCTTGATGAAAATTTTACTTTAGTGCATTGAAGGATGCATGATTTATAATAAAAAGTTTAATTGCACCATATATTCGTCTTACAAATGGATTCCAGGTCAAATAAATTTGAAATTCATTTTGGTCTTAATGATGGATTAATATTATCGCCAAAGTACTATTAGGGAATAATACATGCAAACCCATTCTATATGGGAAGGACCCAAAGCCTGCTTGTTACCGAAGAATACGAATCTCATACATCTATCTTGTGATTATTCCTCAGGTGGCAACCCTTATAGACGTAAATCGAATGCGAGGCTCATTCAAGGTTGAGGCAGTAAGGTTTATTAAGCATGATTAATTTACCATTTGATTTTATTCATATTCTTATTTTTTTTTATACTGTGAATCTTTTGAAAAATTTCAAGTCATGTTTTTTTCGGTGTTTTCAACTTTTCAAAAATTAATTTTAAAGTTTTATTTGAACAACATGAAAAATACTTAATGGGTTTAAGATTGAAAGCTCTTTCCAATGAATGAGGTTGAGGAATGTATGCAAGTAAATGCATCTAAGTCCTTGAGAAGGTCATAGGAATTCCGATTTCTATATTTATAATATTATATTCAAAATACCATATTTATTTTTAGGAATTCTGTTGAGCCGTAATCACAATACATAATTTATGCAAGGAAATTTGAGATTTTACCTTATTGTTAACTAGAGCTTATAGGATTAATAGAAATGCGTGCAAACATATTCAAACACCCAAATTAATATATATGTATATAAGCTAGGAAGCCTAAAAATATAACTTTTATTTTATCTTAGAATCAAGAGCTTTTTGTCAATATTATTACATGTAAAGCTTTCATTAGTGGTTGGTTATGCATTTTAATTTATTGGCATGGCTTGCAATCAACTTTGATATATGCCTTACAATCAATTAACCAAGCATCGGATTCCTTCCTTGTCACTCACTTAAAAATATTTCCTTTTCTTAAGCATCCGATTTAGAATCAACTTGTCACTCTTTATCACATTTATGCATAGTGAATATGTTTTTCATTAATATTAACAGCAAACATCTAGAGGAATAATGGAAGAAACGGTACGAAATATATGCACTCAACTCAAATATGATCTATTATATAGTTATGAAGCTGAGTGGTTCTTCACTATTACACGCACCCAGGTAAACCCATATATAAAAGGATACCAATTATTTTATAATATTACATCTCCATTAATTAGTAACCTCATAAAAAGTTACTATCCATCTCTTTCCTTCTCCTCCATGCCAGGGCAAGACAAATTCTAGCCGATTTATCATCTTTCAAGGAGTGGTGATGCCAGTAATATATATATATATATATATATATCAATTAGTATCTTAATTATTACGCATGTCAAGACAGGAACCCCAGCAGATAATCTCTCAAGGAGTGGTAATGCCTGCAAAGAAATTAGCAATTGTCAATTAATTACAAGCTTTAATGTACGGACCTATGAGCTTGTAAGAGTTTTTAGGATTTAGGTTCAATATGAGTGCCATGTTTCTTTAACATGTTATGTGATTACATGTGGAGCGATATAACTTGAAAGGCAAATAAATCAACGCATCGATATGTAAATGGAAAACAAATACTTAAATTATATAAAAAATGGTTTCAAAATGAATTGCTAGACGTATAATATTATTCCCGTCAGACTTCAACCTAACTAAAATAATGAGGGTACGATCAATTTAACCCTACTTTTTTCTTTGAAGTAGATTGACTTATGATAAGAGGTTAGAGATACTCCTTTCATTCATATATAATAGATTGATAGGGATATTTTTATTCCTTGTCTCCCTTTACTCAGTATCGTATGTACCATAAAAATTAGGAATGGAATAACTTTGGGTGAAATTAAGCTTTGATAATGTATTACACTACCAATTTTTCTAAAAATTTGTAAGATGCTTAAATACTCCAATTGTAGAAAGTTGACTTCCGACCCATGACCTCCCACCTAATCAAACATGTTAAATTACCAATTTTCCTTAAAACCCAAGTTTATCGATTTGAGTTCAATACGAACATCATGTTTCTTAATTAAAAGTCACTTATATAAATTGACATATAAAAGGTGGAAATGTTTATATGCAATATGTATTATAATTGAGAGAAGAAGGGGGGGGAGGGGGAAGAAAAGAGGACATACTGCCACACTTGTAGTGACGAGGGACCTTCCTTCCACAACCTTCAATGAGGCGGACAGCCCTGTTGACTCCAACAAGGACGGCCAACTTGGTAGTAACGACAGGGCATACACAATCGATATGGGTGACCCTTACCCTCTCGCAACAAGCAGGTGATGGATTCTTACCAAGCACCACTGGCTTACATGCATTTATCGCTAGATTCTTCTCCTCGTTACACTCCGCCGTACTCGGCGCTGCACCGCCTGTTTTCACCTCCCACATGGCAATAACCACCACCGCCACCACCACCATCACACCCCATGAGTTGTACTTCCCCCAACCCTTCATCTTATAATTCTTACCTAGCTACTAGCTGTCTATATATATAATTCTCCATATCCTACAATGATAGGATTGGCACTGCACTACTCACTCGATAGAGAGAGACTTTGGAGGGAAATTATTCCTTTGTTCAATTCTTTAGCAAGTCTTTCTCCCGCTTTTGATTCAGCACTGGGGTAAAATTGGATCATGTTTTGACATCACATAGCCTCCTGTCATTTTCCATTTGGAGTCTAATTTGGGTTGCCATTTTAGCTAATCTTTAGCGTACTTGGGACAAACACATCTAGAAGTACTTGTTACTTGGATTATGTCAATTTACATTTGAAAAAAACGCCTTTAATATTGTGCTCGATATCCTATTTACATTTGAAGCATTTTTTTAATCTAAAAAGGTTTTTCTAATTTATTCCCGTATTTCAAATTAGCCAATAACATAACTCAAACCCTTAAAATAGTAAAATGATATTAAAATAATTTGCAATAAGATTGCGACAGCCCACGTTACATGCACGACCCATCTCCACTCTCATCTCTCCTCTCTCTTCCCTTTTCTCTATTCTTTCTCCTCTCTCTCTTCCCTTTTTTTTCTCTCTTCTCTTCTCTTCCTTCTCTCTTTTCTCTCATGATTTGACATAAACCTCATCCCTACTCAAAGACAGAAATGTCGATTTTGACTGGAGTATATTTGATTTTACTCCTGGTATAAATATACTCCGTATTTATAAGCTATTCAAAATTTAAAAATATATTTAATTTATATATCAAATTAAGAAGATTTATGAAATGATAATATTTCAATTAGATTTGAAAAAAACATTAAAAAATTCATTTTCTATGATTTATACAAAAGTCATCTGGTTAAACATTTATATACTATCACTAATTTTTTATATTTTTATTTATATTTTAGAATATTCTAAAAAAAATACTATAAATAATTTCAAAAGATTTCATTTAATAATTTTTTTTAAATTGTTTGTATTTAAAGATTTGCACAATTATTTTTTTTAATTTAAAATTTTCTTAGTCTAAATTTAATATTAATTATTAAAAATTAATAATATTAATTAATAAGGAAGGACCCTTCATTTTCTTTCCTACCCTCTTGGTCTTCTCCAATTTTTTGTAATAATTAATAATAATAGTTATTAATAATTCTAATTGTTTCTTGGTTTTCTCATATTTTCTGTAAATAATTAATTATAGTAATTATTAAGGAACAGTATCTTGATCTTCTCCTATTTTCTACAAATAATTAATGATAGTAATTATTAAGGAAGACATACAATAAGTCGATATTAATTATTAAAAAATTTTCTTATTTTCCTTCTAGATTCTTCCATCTTCTATTTCCGTCCATACAAGCACACACACCTCAAATATTTTTTTTTTTAAAATTTTTAATAAATATTGGTAAAAGATTGGAAATTATCGGCGATATATCGCCCCAAACCGACATATCACCACCAAACCAACATATCGCCGATATTTTCAAAATTTTGTCGATATTTCTGTCAATCAATTATTGATGTTGTATATCGAATCGATTGACACCGATACACGATATATCGCGATATATTCATCCTTGATCCCAACCCACTTAGCACCTAGTACTCGTCCAAACCATTTTTTTTTTTTTCATTTTTTACTAAACTTTATTTTAATTTTTAAAATATAATAAATAAAAATTCAAAATTATTTTTTTAAATATAAATAAATTATTTGTTATTTTAAATATAATACTAAAATTTTTAATTTTTTAAAATCTACTAAATAAAATTTTTTAAATTTTATTTTTAAATATCAATAAATTATTTATTATTTAAAAATATTTTAATTTTATGGAGTAATTATTTTATTAAAATAAATTAGGATTTAATTAAAATATTTAATATCTTTAATACAGAATATTTTATGGTCAGTAATAATATAATATAATAAACAAATGACAATATTTTGCTATTATAACTTGATTTTTTTAAAAACTCATATTTATCAAAATTTGTATTAACTTAATACTTTAAAATATATTAATTTTTAAATAAAAATGGTAAATATATACTATAAATATTAAAGCTCATCCATTTGAAATAATATTTTAATATTAAATATTATTTCAAACTCATTCATTTGATTTTTCATTTAATATATTTGAAAATGAAATGAACTTTTAAAATAATTTATTTAAAAATTAATATAATTCAATCATTTATTTATATCTAAAATTATATTTTTAAAATTTTATTTAGTAGATTTTAAAAATTAAAATAAATTTTATTTTTTTATTATATTTAAAATAACGAATAATTTATTTATATTTTAAAAAATAAAATTTAAAATTTTATTTAATAGATTTTAAAAACTAAATTAAAAAATGAGAGTGAGTTATTACTTAATGCAAATATTTTTTAACACAATTCTGACAACTACACACCTTGAAAGATTTACATGCTGTGGCTAATTTGGGATACATGAGTACCAGAGGCCCTTTTAAAACCAAAAAGTCATGTGTTGCTTTGTATATAAGATGTTCGACTAGAGGTTATTTGTTTGTTTCAAAGAATGAGTCTGATATAAACATTCTTACAATATTTTGAACACGACATAAATAATAATTAGGCAAAAAAATAGTAAATTAAACCTCAGACTCAGATACAATATCAGAGAATGCAGTCCGCTTATTTATTTGGTCATTTAAAATAATATGAATTATAATTAGCCCATTAATATTTAATATAACTAACCTAGCTATTAAATAAATTAATCAGATTAATATTAGTCAAATTCGTAGTATACCATATTAAAAGGGTTAAACACAATTATACTTAACTAAAATTAACAAAAAAACGTCGATAATTTGTATCGTGATTGCATATCGTGTCAAATTTTTTTAAGACTATTTAGAAGTTCAACAATTAATCCAATCAAACCCTACGACTTTTGCTACATCACTTTGCAGCTAAACTTTTTTTTCTGTCTCAAGATACTCCTGACAATTTACTTCCATGGTCACCCATATGCATCCTATTAAAAAATCATAATCAAGAATGTGAAGTTTTTAACAGATGTTTTAATTATCTGTGACAGCATGATTGAGCTATGGAAGTAAACGTTGAAAATGTTTTTAGATAAAAAAAAATTCAGGTACAAAATGGAATATACGGGTAAAAGTAGAGGGCATTTATGCGTTTTATCCTATAGATATGACAACAATTATAAATATTTAAATTTTGAGAAAGCTTTCAAACATCATTCTTTAATAAAATAATTACACTACATAAACTACTTTTTATTATAATAATGGATAATTATTTTGGAGTTACCTTCCATCTCCTTAATTAAAAACCCGTTAAGATCGATCAAGATTGATGTTACAGGCCAAAATTTTTTAAATCTTCGTTTAGAGCTTGGCACTGTGCTTAATTGAGTGATTGATGGAGACCAGACAGCATAAGAAAAAGGCAAGTGGGTGGAAGAAATTTCTTGATTTTGAATGATTACATTTGAACGCAATGACTTTGAAGGTAGGTCGGTCACCAATTAGGACTTTTGGGGAATTTTTGTTCCATCACTCATTCCTTTTATTTTTCTCTTTCTCCTTCGTTGTATATATATAGATGCAGAATTATATTTATTGGAAATTATATTAATGTAATTTAAATAAATAATTCAATTTTTTTAAAAAAATAATTGGAGAAAAAAGATGTAACAGTGGTATACAAGTGGAGAGCGATTATGGAAGTTTGCTTTGTTGAACAAAGCTCAAACACCACACATCAAGAAAGTGGAAGACAGTGATGGTCATGTAGCTAAGTGGTGTTTGTTTTTCTTATGGAATATAAATTGTAAAAACGTTTAGAATTTTTTACTTCATTAACAAAAACATATGAAAGTAAAACATGAACTTGTTATTACTAAGTTTATTTTAATTATATTAATTGATATCAATAAATTACTTAATTGAATATAAAACGTTAATTCTTTTGAAAAACAAATATTATCTTGGTTTGTTGGACATGCCCACTTAATGCCCAAAAGAAACAAGTTAGTATGAATATGTTGTAAAAAAAAGTTACTATGAATAAGTTTTGTTAGGATTAAGTATTTACATGTTTGTTTAAAAAAAAAAAAATCAATCTTTCAAATTTTGAAAAAATAAAAATTTGAAAATACATATATTTTTATTTAATTATCATGGAATGAGAGTTTTAATGAGATTATAAAGTATATGATTTTCTTGTTTTTGAATATCTAGTTTTTTCTTGATAGAAAAAATATTCAAAAAAGTATTAAGAAAAAAGAAAAAAGTCTAATATTTTTTTGTCTTTTCTATTCAATCAAAATTTTAAAAAATTCAATAATAAATCATAAAAAAAAAAAAGGAAAAAAAGAGTACTGAATAGTGAAAACAAATTCATATTCATGCATCATTAACAAACACCACATTAATTTACAAGTTTTAAGTCTCAAGCATCACTAACAACAAAACATGATACTGTCCAATCAAGTTTTGACTCAACCAAAGGACCAGCTAGCTATTAAACAATCAATGCACACAATAGGTAACTAACATTGAATGTTATTTGGTTCTTGCCCAAATGAGGTTTTATTACGATTAGAAATGACTTATCCTCGTTCCAGAAGATAAACATTCTAGAAAAAGGAGAAGATTTTCATGTATTCTCAGTTAAACTGATTGAGCACATCCTTAACTAGTTCACTTAAAAAAGTCTGAAAATCTATATTTTTCAATTCTTTTTTCTTCTAAACCCAAGGAAGGGTTTTTAGCACTTTCAATTAATGTTAGGTTTGAATTAATTTTCTTAAGATTCAATTCAAGAAAAAAAAAAAACCCAGTTCTTGATGAAAAAATTAGTTTAAAGTTTAATTGAGTATTGAAGGATGCATGATTTATAATAAAAAGTCTAATTGCACCATGTATTCATCTTACAAATAGATTCCGGGTGAATGGCAGTCTTCATGTACCCTTCAATTGATCATGTTCATTTGATGTCTAAAGAAATCACACAAATTTGAAATTAATTTTGATTTGAACACTTCAATCCATGTTTTGTTGGGTGTTTTCAACTTTTCAAAAATTAATTTTCAAATTTTATTTGAAGAACATGAAAAATACTTAATTGGTTTAAAATCGAAAGTTCTTCCCAATGAATTAGGTTGAGGAATGTGTGCAAGTAATTAATGCATCCAAGTCCTTCAGAAGGTAATAGGAATTCCAATTCTATTATTATAATAACAAAAATAACATACTTATTTTTCAGGAATTTGAGTAATCACAATATATAATATCTCAAGTTTCTATATTGAGATTTTACGTGGTTTTTAACTTTAGGCCCATAGGTTCACAAGTTTAACTTAATTAGTTAAAACATCAACGTTTAAAAAAATTGAATATGAGGTGGGAAGGAGTTCGAGGAAGCTGTTTACTATATTGTATTAAAAATTGATTAGCTTTAAAAAAAAACTTTAGACCCATAGGATTGAGGTGCATGCAAACTATATATATATATATAAAACATGAGAATATAACTTTTGTTTTATCTTAGAATCAAGAGCTTTTGGTCAATAAAACATGTTAAAGCTTTCACAAGTGGGTTGGTTGTGCATTTTAATTCCTTGGCATGGCTTGCAATCAACTTTGATATATGACTTATAACCAAGCATTGGATTTCTTCCACTCAAAAAAATTTCCTTTTCTTAAGCATCCGATTTATAACTAACTTGTCACTCTTTATCACATTTATGCATGGTGAATATGTTTTTCATTAATATTAACAGCAAGCATCAAGAGGAATAATGGAAGAAACGGTACAAAATATATGAACTGAACTCAAATATGACCTATTATATTGTTATTAAGCAGAGTGGCTTGATTCAAAAAAAAAAAAAAAAGCAGAGTGGTTCTTCACTATTGCACGCACCCAGGTAAACCCATAAAAGGATATACCAATTATTTTATAATATTACATCTCCAGGGCAAAACCTCATAAAAAGTTACTATCCATCTCTTTCCTTCTCCTCCAGGGCAAAACAGAAATTCCAGCCGATTGATCCTCTTTTAAGGAGTGGTGATGGCTGCCCAAAAAAAAAAAAAAACAAAAACAGATCAATTAGTATCTCAATTATGCATTTCTGTTTCAAGAAGCATCCATGGAACCTATTTTCCTCCTCCTAAACAAATATATGCAACATGTAAAGATAAGGTGGACAAATACTCTGTTGTGTCCCACTTTGCTCCTGAATCTTTTTTGGTTTCAAAATAGGATCTAACATTTACTCCATAGCTTAACCATGGCCATCCCGTCAAAAAAAAAGTCATAATCAAACTGAAAAACTCTCTTATACATTTAAAATGTTTAACTAGATATTTTCTAACGGTTAGACATGATTGAGCTACATAAGTCAACGTTATTAAGGATATTTTATGACTGATAAAAAGCTCAAAAACAAAGTGAGACATAAGTGAAGACACTTGTAGACCTTATCCCGAAAACAGACAATGATATATATATAATATTGAGAGAAGGGAACACACCACCGCACTTGCAGTGACGAGGGACCTTCCTTCCGCAACCTTGAATGAGGCGGACAGCCCGGTTGATGTCTATGAGGGGCGCCAACTTGGGAGTGATGACGGGGCAGACACACTCCAAATGGGTAACCCTCACCCTCTCGCAGCAAGCCGGTGAGGGATCAAACCCATACACAACTGGCTTGCATGCATTAATCCCAACTCTCCTCTCCTCCTTACACTCTTCTGCACTCGGTGCTGCGCCACCGCCCGCCGCCTTCACCTCCCACATACATACCACCACCACCGCCGCCGCCGCCATGACCACCATCACACTCCATGACTTCCCCCCCTTCATTTCACTCACCTATCTATCTGTATACAATCTCTCTCCTTAATTTCCTATAACCCACAATCAGCACTTCTCCACCACCACCACTACCATCCCATCCCCGAATATATAGGGAGAGGGATAGAAGACATGTAGCCTTAAAGCCAACCAAGATTTAATAAGGTAGGAAAACTATGTTTTATGCGTCCCTATTTCAATTTATTTAAAAATATTTGATAAAAAAAATGAAATATTTGATAAAATATTCAATAAACCTTACTTAAGTATAATCTCAATAAATATTATTAAAGAAAGCAAAATACTTGATAAAATGTCTAATAAACTTTTAAGTATTGGATACTAACGTGTTAGGTAAGACCTTATATTTGGACTTTTTACCAAACGCTTTGTTATCTTTAGTTAAAAAAAATTAAATCAAGGGACTATTAGGTCTTTATTTCAGGTCTTCTAATATTGTTAATATGCTTGGTTGATTGACAAATGGTGATGAGTGATTGACAAGGATGCACAAGAAAAGGACTAATGGGATGGAATTTAGGGAAGAGGTAGACGCGTCTCGGAAGTAGATTTTGGTTTGATGACTTCTTGTTTGTGGAGATTCCATTAGGAAAAATTAATTTAATGATCACATTTGAACTCAGTGAATTTGAACTATGACAATGAGAGCAAGTGGGCATGCATTTTAGGGGATTTTGTCCTCTGCTTCCTTCAATATATTTTTCTCTTTTTCATTTGGAATTCGGTGCTTGATTTTGAAGATCATAGGAGGTAGGTCTTAGGTTACAAAAACTATCAAAAATCATTTTGGGTAATTTGATAATGAAGTGCGTGATTATATAAAGTAGTAATTTAGGTCTTAGTCATCAATTAATTCACATTCCACAAACACCATCACTCAGACCCTATTAAGACTCATAATCCATCAATTAGAAATTATAAAGTTTATCATTTCGAGTTTTCACTCAAAGTTATTTGGATGTAAAAATTAAACATAAAAATAAATGGTAGAAAAGCTAAGGGGTAATTGATATGAATAATCCATAGTTTGGTCGATCTTTAATTAACTTATAATTTAATTAGAAATAATCCTATATTTAAGGGGTCTTGTATCCGAATGGTCTACGACTGGTAACGATTGATTTAATCGATTAAAAATGTCATGTGTTACTTCTCTCTTTTATCGATTGATGTAATTGACCCCCAAAATTTTTATTTAAAAAAAAAAAAAATCAGTTTGATCCCCATTACCTCTCTTTTTCATCTCTCGTCACGTGTCATTATTTAATTGGTCATCAAATTTTTTAATTTTTTTTCTTAAAAATTCATTTTTAGAAAACTTTTCATCTTCTTCGTCGCGGTCATCTTAATTCAGGTTGTCGTCCTGGTTTTTCAACAATCATTTATGCTTTCTCTTCTAGATTCATTCGTTATTATTATTATTTTTGGATTCTAGTTCGTTGTAAATGGTCTTTTTCAGACAATCATTTTTGGTTCTTGTTCTTTTACTGGTAAATAAAATATCAAAATTTTCATAAATTTTCTAGCAATCCAAACAAAACTTCATAAACTTTAGATTTTCATAAATTGCAAATTTTCTAACAATCCTAATAAAATTGCAGATTTTCAAAACATCACAATCAAAATTCCACCACAACTTTACCAAAATCGTAATTTCAAAACAAACAACCAAAGAAAATATCAAAATTTTATATTAGTCAAAACAAAACTCCAGATTTTCTAGCAAACCAAATAAAATTAAAATATTTTCAATATTATCACAATCAACTCCGCCAAACTCGTACTCTCAAACAAACAACCAAAGTTAAAAATATCAAACTTTCTAATAATAAATGAAACCCCATATTTTCAAAAACTGCAAATTTCCTAGCAAACCAAATAAAATTGCAAATTTTCAAAACATCACAATCAAAACTCCACCAAAACTCGTAATTTCAAAACAACCAATCAAAAAAAATATCGAAATTTTCAAGCAACCCAAACAAAACTCCAGATTTTCTAGTAAACCAAATAAAATTACAGATTTTCAAAACATCACAATCACAACTCCACCAAAACTCGTAATTTTAAAACAAACAACCAAAGAAAATATCAAATTCAGTAACCAAACAGAACCTGTGATTTTCAAAACTGCAAATTTTCTAACAAACCAAATAAAATTGCAGATTTTCAAAACATCACAATCAAAACTCCACAAAAACTCGTAATTTCAAAACAAACAACCAAAGAAAATATAAAAAATTTCTAGCAATCCAAACATAACTCCAGATTTTCATAAACTAGAAATATTCTGGCAATTCGAATAAAACTGTAGATTTTTAAAACACCACAATCAAAACTCCACAAAAACTGGTAATTTTAAAACAAACAACCAAATAAAATATCATAATCAAAAGCAGAAAAAATGAAAACAGAAAACTATCATGAACATACAGAAAAAAAAAAAATCACGAAAAAGAACATGAAAGTGAAGATAAAACAAGACAAGAACAAAAATATAAAATTCTTCACGGAGAGAATTTTCTATTTCAGAACTCTAGAAAATAAAGCCAAAAAATTGAAATAGAATATTATTGCAGTGGAGGGGGGAAGGAGGTGGATGGAGCAGGAAGAGGGACGAGAGAAGGGTGTGGGATAAAATTGATTTAAAAAAAAAAGAGCCAATTAAATAATCACACATGGTGAGAGAGATAAGAGAGATAATCAAAATGATTTTTTTTAAAATAAAAATTATAGAGCCAATTAGATAGGTCACATGGCTACATAGGATTATTTTAACTTCTTTAGCCGATCATCGATGTCTTATGATCAATACAATATGAGACCCCCAAACGTGAGATTATTCATAGTTAATCAATAGGTGGGACTAATTAAAGAATATCGACAAAACTATGAATCATTCCTATCAATTACCCACAGTGTTTAAAATGTCGTGAAATATCAATGATATATCGTCGATATTTCAGGTGTCGGTCCATCCCAACACGATATTAACCAATGATAGTTAGTTAGGGGAAAATTGGACAATATGGGCGATATATCGGTAAGACATTGATATATCGACGACACTATCGACCATAATCAGTACGTGAAACGACGCGTGTGTCGTAGCTGAAATTTTTGCATTATTGGCAAATATCGGCAATATATCGAAAAAAATCGGAGATATATTAGGGATATATCAATGACATGTGGACGATTGAGATTTTTTTTAATCCAACGACTAAGATTTTGTCTGCGTTTTGAAAAAGCTCAAAAAGCTATCTACAGGATCTAACGGCCAGAATTGAGTCCATATTGATCTAACAGTCAGGATTGAATCTGGCAATTTCTTTAGGTTCCAACGGTTAGATTTTTGATATGACAATGGATTGTTAATATGTTATTTGATCTCACGTGGAAATGATTTTGTAACGGTTGTGATTGGTCCAGTAAATCAACCACCCGCCATAATTCATTTTTAATGGGTTTCTTTAATTTAAACAACTAGTTTGACTCCAAAAATTCTATAAATAATCTAAAATCACTAGTTTTTCATATCAAACTCATCAATTCTATAAACGGCTAGTATTTTTGTTAATTTTTGATATATCAATATTCATGTAAAAATATCCACCGATATATCTCCGATACATTCGATATATTTGTAAAATTCAAGTATCGATATATCCATCGAAACCAATATTTTTAACTTTGATTAACCCTAAAGTTAAAGCAATGTAGGAAAGTGGAGAGGAATAATGACATTTAGGTGGCGTTTGTTTTTTGACTTAATGCTGAAACTAAATAGCTTTCAGCATTAAGTTGTTTGTTTTTTTTAAATTTTCACGACTTATTGCTGAAATTTTTTAAAAAAGCTCACGTAAAATCGAAAATATTCGATTTTTCTATCTCGTAAAGTTCATTTTTCAAAAGTTAAATAAGAATATACACTACTACGACGACAATCCAGAGGTTTAGATGTATGTCCCATCCCGATCCGTCTGCTTAATTTTTCACTCCCAAACTTATCTCATTTAAAAAATTAAATAGGGCGGGACGGAGATGAGAAAATTCCCAAACTCGCCCCGTTTACATTTTTATAAATAATTTTAATTTTTTTATATTTGTTTTTTTTTTATTTTTATTATATTAAAATTAATATTTTTCTTATAAAATAAAATATTATGAATTTTTATAAATTATTTATTAAAAACATAATAATAATAATACTATTTATTAGCATAAAATAAAATAAAAAAATTTAAAAGGCACCTGCATTTAACTTATTATTATTATTTTCGGGACATATTTCGCTCATATTTATTTTACTGGCCCTGTTTGGTCCAAACAATTTATTTATTTTCATCATTTCTTTTAAATGAACTTAGCACAAGCCATTTCTTTTGACTTTTCTAGATTTTCGTGAAAAAAATCTTCGTCCCCAGAGTCACCTAACTTATCACTTTAAAATCTAAAATTGCTTGTCTTAGAATTCTCGATGAAATCCTTCGAATACTAAATTTCATGGTACGAATTTAACTACAAGCAAATTAAGCTACATCCGAGATCTTTAAAATTTTTAAATTTTCCCTAACCTTGTACTATAAATTTATTATTTTTATTAACATTTTTGCTATTTTTGAAAATTTCTAATTTTTCTGCTTTACAGTAACAATACTCCGAATTGCCTCTCGATTGGTAAAGAACTCAACCATTAAAACCCGATTAAAATTAAATAAACCTATGCCATTAAGAGCGATGGCAGATTCCAGATCCCGAAATAACCAAGTGTCATTGCCACCCCTAATACCACTCCATCGTTAAAACAAATAAACTTTAATACTTAATACATGCGACTATTCAGATAAGCTCAAAAAGCTTCTATTCAAGATAAGTAATAAAACAAACACCACCTTAGTTTGTTGGAGGGTTGGACCCAACCCACACTTCTTTCGTCTCTCTTCCAAACACCACTCATCAGCAAAGTGGAAAGCCATGATGACAATTAGTTTGTTTAATCCTGCCCACACCTCTTTATACAAATATCAATGGCTTTTTTAGTTCGTACCCTAAATTTGAAAAAAAAAAATCCTCAAAAATGACATGATAGTTTGCGGAAAAATATAAAAAGGATGGGAAGGGATTATAAAATATTCATCGTAAGAACATGTACTACAACTTAATATTCAAATTGAATAGGTGAAAATAAAATGGATCATATATATTTTTTAATTCTATTCATTTTTTGCATATTATATTATAGTACTCTATTCTTATAAAGATTTGATCTTGATCCCGAATGTCCATCTCATCTCTTAACCACTTGAGACAAATTTTAAGGGTGATCTATGATACTTTTTATTACAATGAATGTGTATTTTAGAAAGATAATTTTTACAATTTTTACATGAATGATACAAATTTAATTCCCACCAAATGTATCCCTTCCTAGAGACTTTTTTATTTTTTATTTTATTTTTTATGATTTTACAAATTTAAGAAACATTTATCTATAATTTTTTAAATTACTTATACACGTAAAAGATTAGATATATACTAAAAGTGCGTCGTTAAAAGAGATTTTTTCACAATTAATTTAGTAAAAAATATTTTTTTGGCAATTCATTGGCATACAGAATCGAAGGAATTACTTACTGGTAGTGTGATGATGCTAAAAAATCTACCTTTATTGTTTTCTTCTTCTTTACTCTCTTTCACAATTAAATGACTTTTAGTTTTCCAACACCATCTAAAAAATCCAAGGTAAATTTCTTCTTTACTCTCTTTCACAATTAAATGACCTTTAGTTTTCCAACACCAGCTAAAGAATCCAAGGTAAATTTTAATTAGCTGTAAAAAAATAAAAGGTAAATTTCAATTACCTCCTTTATTATTTGAGCTAACTATAAACAGTCCCTATGAGTTTGAAATTTTCACTGATTGATCCCTTTCTTTTGAATATTGTGTGCAAATAACAAATGATAAATGATGTATTTGATCAAAGACAGAATTTGATTCAAACGTTAAGGGGGGCAATGAAAATAACTAAATTAAAAAAAAAGTAGTCATTAGGGACGGTCACACGAAAAATATCACTTAGGAAAAAATACATAGTAAAATAAACGGGTTTCAATATTATTTGTAAATTTATGGCACATTTATTTAAAGTTCAACTAGAGAAGCTCCTTTTTCAAAAGTCAAAAGATGCTTTTAATTTGATTTCTCCCACCTATTATAGATTTAGAAATACTAATTTTAATATTATTGTATTTTTTTTTTAAAATCCCCTACTTGGGCCTGAAACTCTTTTGGGCCAAAAAAAATCTAGCCCCAAACATGAGTTATCTCTCCAATAATGTACACTTTGAAAATGATAACTTTGCTATGACCTCATTTGGTGGAGAGCGTTTTATATCAAAATTAGAGGATTAGACCAATTTTAGAGGATTAACCAGTCAAAACCTTTAATATCATTATTTAGTGAAGAGATGATTGGGTCCAATTCACTAGTTTAAAAAACGCTGCTGGAAGGAGCGTTTTCAAATAGAGTATCAGATAAGGGAGTTAGCATGTGTTGTCTAAAATTATCAATAATTACCGTTTTTACCCCAAATTTCACAAACCTAATAAGAGCCTTACTCATAGTCAATTACCCCATCTTCAATACTACTATCTATTACTACAAAAATTATATTAAGAATATGACATATTACCACAATTTACGTAAAATTGCTCTCACAACTTTATTGATAAACTAATAGTAATATTTATCTATTTGCACAAGGTTAATATTTTTCCAAATTAGCAACCCAAGAAATTTGCATTTTTTAAAATTTTAAAATGACTAATCTTTTTTTTTTTTTTTGTAAATGATGTTTTAATTTTTCAATAGTAATATACCTTATTTTTAATAAACCCGACTTATAAATCTAAATTATTAACAAAAAAAATACTCAATAATAAATTGTGTCAATGTCCTTATTGGTCATTTTACACAATTAAGTAGTTATCAGTTATCAACTAAATTTTACCAAACACATTTATGCAAATAGCTAATAGAATCATTTGTTCAAATCAACTAAGCTATTAAGACCGTCATACTATTGGCCCGAGCTCTGGCTCCCTAGGCCAACTGCCCAAATTAAAAGGCCTTGATGGGACAGTTCAAGATGTACCTGTCATAATGAATATACCCAACGGCGACTCTCCTGCACTGGGCACCTTCACTCCTGATGCCTCTCTCCCGAGCCCCAGAGCCCGAATACCCTTCACCCGATGCTTCCTATCCCAATCACTATTCCGCCACTGCCGAACCGCAACCTAAGTTGTTCATGATATGGGCAGATGTTCTCCCAAGAATCGCCATCCCGCCCAATGGAATAGAAGACACTCCCAACAATGGGCCCGTCGAAGTAGTTACATAAAAGAAGACAAGTCATCATTCCTAAATGAGAGCCACCTTCCTATCTTTATGGGAAGAAATCGTCCACTTCTCCATGGGCGCGATCCATATTCTCCTCCATAAAGTAGAAAGAATCACACTGAGATGAGGTATGACATTCTCGATTGAGATAATTGCGCCTTAACGCCAGCCTCCCACAAAAGAGCTAATCTTTGTTATTTTCCGATGATTTAATGAATGTCACCGCCGCCTTTCGTTTTGTTGTGTCAGGAATTAATTGGTAATCGGTGTGAATACCCCGACAATCCATTGACTCAGAATTTTATAATTACACGTCATGGGTGTCCGTTGACTAAATTGGGCCAATCCTTATGAATCTACATGTCTCATGTTATGAGACCCATTACATGTGCAAATGGGAAGGGCCACTGGGGCCTACACATCCTACTCATAAAATGTGACTATACAAAATGATTCAATTACAATTTGTTTACAATCTATACAAAAATAAACTTTGCCCGTAATTTTAGAAAATACAAGATAAGGCCATCTGGCCGCTTTTCCGCTCTAAGGTCCCTGATGTCCCATCCCCAAGGCCTTTCTGCATCTCGAAAAATATATTCTATTGCACAGCCAGGGGCCGCCCAAGAGTGAATTTCCTACTTGGGTTATCTTCACTCTATGCAATGCAATGGCACACCAAACATTTAACACACATGCTAATATATCACCTGGCATATATTAACAAAATTAATTCATAATCATGCTATTATTCGCCACAACAATAACATAAGATTAAATACACTGGCTTGGTTATATCAATCCGCAGAAATTCATCTTGAAACCGCCCCACAAGTCATTAATCAAGATGTTATTCACTCATGGCAATAACACAACATCACACAATCACTCAAACAATTGCGGATCCGTCCAAACCATTCCGTAGATTTATTCACTCTGGCCCAAATCTTGAACCGAAATCACGCCATCCAAGCCTCAACAAACTCTATCCATTACATAACCCTTAAACAAAAAGTAAAGAAGAGTAAAAACCCCACCTTGGAGTTTGTCGAAACTCCACAATACCGGTCTTGACGCGAAGCTCTCACTGTGAGGATCAATCCTCTCTGTTCGGGCTTCTAGACACTCTATTCGATCGGGCCTAGAAACTAGAGAGAAGTGAGAGCTTCTCTCTCTAAAAAGATCTCTCTCTCTCCGTTGGCCTCCCTCTCTCTCTTTCCCTCTCCCAAACTGATTTGGGTCAAGGTTGGTCAAGAGAATTGTCCCCTCACTTGCCAAGTGTCAAGCTTCCATTGGCTCATGGGATTACACCTCTTATCTCATCTATCTACCTTGAGATTTTCACCAATGGCATGATGCCATGTCTCAAGCGAGCCCTCACTGAGCTCAAGTTTGACTCGCATCTGCACTGGACACACGTGTTGCCTCTGGCCACCCAAACGTGTCAAGTGTCCTACATCTCTCTCAGGTCAAAACGTGAAATTCCTAATCGCCTTTAATTCGACTTAAATTCGACGTGGTAGCTAGATTTCGTGAGACGATTTCAATCTGAAGTCCGCTTCTCATTATCCGAGATTTGTGAGCACTCCTGATTTTATAAATTACCATTTTATCCTTCCTTAGAAAATCTGGATTTTCCGGGGTCTCACATATATATTTTGGAAGAAAGTTGTGTTTCAACTCATTATTTGAGAATAATTGCAAATAATATATAAAAAATGAAAAATATATGGTTCGATACCGTTTCATAGATAATAATTGTGTTTCAAGTATAATAGTACCTAGATATCATCTTAATAAACTGTAAGTACTACCTTAATATCCTAGATATTATCCTACTGAACAATTCCAATGTAGTAGCTACATGTTAAAATCATGCATATGCATATTGAACCAAAATCTTGCAAATTTAAACTTTCAAGTGATCCAGTTGTTCAACATTGACATGTGATACAATTTTACATAAAACCAAATGTAGATGAAAGCAACAATAAACAGTAAGAGACAGATGATTTTAAAGGTTATTGTAGATCTGTAGTTGGTGTTCAGAATTTCCATACATAAAGTCATGATGAATACAAGATCGACCAAAATTTATTATGTAATAATAGAATGATAGATTAAATTCGGTAGTATTACTACATTACAAATATCTGCTTATCATATGATGCATATATCAGAACATCTAAACAGCTCGATTCATTCTATGGTATAATAAGAAGAGCAAACACAAAGAAGGTAATTGAGACTATGATTCAGCTGCACTCAACCCACAAGTCAATGAGGAGATTTCGATTTAATATGAATATCATGTTTTTTTAACATACTTCCTCACCTTCATGTGGCCCCATAACAACATAGCTAGACTTTATTGGAGCACTGATGTTAAATGATACTCTTAAAATATCACTCATAGAATTTGGATTGAATACGTATCATTGTCGCTGTTCGTAAAATTATTAATATTTAAAAAAGGCAAAGAAAATACAAGAAGACATATAAATATATGTTGTTCGGAAGTATGTCTACATTTATAAGAATGACAGTTCAAACTTTCATTATCACCGAATAGGGTTATATAGAAAGGTATTTATAATAACAATGAGTATGACAAATTTACAAAAATACCCATATATACCATACAGTAATGCATAAGATTCAACCCCACACCCCAAACCTATTATTTATTTCCCCAACAAAAAAGAATAAGCCTCAAGAGCAAATGCCGCCGTGGAGCTCGATGAAGGAGCTTCATCCCCCCCTCGGCCCACTTCAGCACTTGTTCATCTTTTTACTTTCGATACGAGGCACATACCATAACAATATATATACTTGTTAATAAGAGTGAGTGGATCTATGAGAAAAATAGAAAGAGAAAGAGAAAGAGAGCATACTCCCACACTTGTAGTGGCGAGGGAGCTTCCTTCCACAACCTTTAATCAGCTTTACCATTCGGTTGACGTCGACAAGGGCAGCCAACTTAGGCGTAATAATAGGGCAGACACAGTCAAGATGTGTGTCCCTCATCCACTTGCAACAGGCCGACGTCGGATTCTGGCCGTAAACAACTTGTTTGCATGCATTAACCCCAACCCTCCTCTCCTCTTTACACTTGGCTGCGCTCAGTGCTGCACTAACCATCCTCACCTCCCACATACCCAATACTACCATCACCATCATCATCAACATCCCCATCCCCCATGCTTTTCCTTTCATCATGCCTGACATCTCTCTTCTTGCCCACAAACTTATTAAGCACCCACCCATGTGGATATATACAGGGATGAGGCTTGGAGGCTACTCATTTTTCGATTCCTTTCACACCCCAGTCAATGGATTTCTTTGTCTTATCGATTGTAGATCATGCCCACTCTAGTCAATGGATTTCATTGACTTATCGATTGTAGATCATATATGCCCACTCTAGTCAGTGGATTTCATTGACTTCTTAGAAAATACAAACGACGAATAAATATTCAAAATTATTGAGAGATGACTCCACAAATTATACCCTCACCGAATTTTTTTTGGAAAAAAATTATACACTCAAGTCATGCACGTTGCTCTCACTGAAATACGTAAGTATTTAATTATTTATTTTTCTTAAGTTTACCCTCATTGAAATTGAATCCTGGCTTTACTACTGTTCCCATCAAACCATGCTTTGATATCGATATTAACCAATTTTTTTAAATGCTCAAGAAAATGAATAACAAATATGTAAATTAAAGAGAGATGACTTGAATTGTTTTTTATAGGGAAAAAAGTTCATGACATTATATAAGTATAAACTTCTCTCAATATAGTAAACACAATTTAAATCCGTGAGAGTCCCTTGGGTTCAAAGCGAACAATATGTACATGGTTGGGTATAATCGTTACAAATTGAATCAGAGCTGATCCTTGACTTTGGTGTGGGAATCTATTTCGTTTGACCCCTTAGGAGGTTTTTGCTTGTTTAACCCCGTAATTTTATGAGACACACCATAAGGATGCTGTGTCTCAGATGAAGTAAGTGCTCATTATATCCTATATTGATGAGATAAAGTTCTCGACATTTATATAAATACGACTCTCCTCAACCTAATAAACGCCGTTTAAACCGTGAAGCGTCCTGTAAACTGTGCTAAATAAAGATCATTGCCTACTGGACATGGTCATTACTATTTGCTTAACAGAGTATCATACCTTTTGTAGTGGAACTGCTCTCAAAGTGCTTGGCGGCCCATTTGTTTTCTTTCTTTCTTTTTTTTCTCTTAAGCCCATTGGGGTATTACAAATGTTATAAAAAAAAAGAACATGAGGACACACAGGCAGCGGCTTAGAGAGAACGCTTGTCTCTGTGTTGGTTTGCTGAGGAGGAAGGAAGAGAATGTAGAGAGAGAAGTCCACATTTGCCGTCGTCATCATACTTTCTTTCCGAAAGTGATTTCTTGAAAACAGGGTAACCGTGGGGTTTTTTTCGTGAGTGGTAAATTGTGGCAAACGTGGGGTTTTTCTCGTGGAGCAAACAGGCCGTGGTGTTTTTTGCGGAGTTGCAAAGAGGCAGCTTGGTTTGATTCTATACGTTAGGGCTCGGGTGCAGATCTTCAACAATCATTTCGATTATACGATTGCCTATTATTTTATTCACTATATTTAGATGATTTCATTGATTTTGGGATCTTGAAGTATTATTCGATTGTGTTGAAACTAGGTGTTGAACCTAGTTTAGAATTAGGTTTTGTACCTAAATTATTATAGTGGATATTCGTGACTCCACAAAGGTCCCGGTGGTTTTTTCCTCTTCTCACTTGGGGGAGGTTTCTTCTTACGCTAAAATTCTCTCTGCTTTTTTTTGTGATTATCTCTTGGCGTATTATTTTTCGTCGCATTTTATTGACTCCAACAAAGTTAAATCAACAAGGGAAAATATTCAGCCTGTGTTTATTTCCCAACAAGTGGTATCGTATCTGCTCTATTGTTCGTATCGCGGGTCGGTGTTGGTTTAAAAATGAGGAATCTTCTCAGAGCTTCAGATGATTAGACCAACCTCGTCTAATTATTCTGCCTTGAAGCCAAGAATGGAAGATATTCTTTATTGTAAAGGATTTATATGCTTGGCTGATGGGGATAAATAGTAAACCCAAAGATGTTTCATGTATCGAAGATCATGAATAGAAAAAACAAGAGCTCTAATCGTATTAAAATGGTAGACCGTGAGTGTGTTTCATCATGTGTCACAGGAGACTAATGCTACTGAGCTTTGGAAAAAATTAGAATCCATGTATGAACGAAAGACTGGCATTGCACAAAGCCACTTGATTAGAAGGCTAGTAAACTGGCGTATAAAACGGGCACAAATAGAAGCAGAGCACACTGGATTTCAAGGGTTGGTGAACCAGCTAATGCTAAGTGAAGATGAAGATTGAAGATGAGTCAAAGCATTGTTACTTTTGAGTTTGCCGAGGTTGATACTCTAGTTATCTCACTTAGTAAATCACTCTCCTTAATGGCAATTTAACCATGGATATGGTAAAAGACGCTTGTTTAATGAAGAAGCCGTATGAAGGAACAAGGAATATCTTCTCGACCGAGGCTCTTGTCACAGAGAACAGGAGTAGAGGTAAATTAGAGAACCTAAGGGCTGGTAACCAAAGTGTGTCGCAATCCGCAGGAAAGTCTAGTGAAAGAAAGTGTTATCATTGTATGAAGGACATATGAAAGAAATTGTTATGCTTGGAAACGGGAACAAAAAGAAAGGCAAAATCGTATAATATGAAAATAAAAATACTACAGCTGCTTTATCTGACGAAGATGGGCAGTCATTTTTGAGATGAAGAATGTTTTAGTTCGTATAATGAGGTTGCTGAGTGGATTATTGATATGCAAATTCCTCTTTATCATGTTACTCCTATTAAGGAGTTCTTCACATCGTATGTGCCAGAGACTTTGGCATCGGTGGAAGATGGGCAACACCCGCCTTACCCAAGATTGTAAGTATTGGTGATGCTCGCATACGCATTGCACGTCGGGTTGTTCATCGACTCGAGAGATGTGCTATGATGTTCCTCGACTCCTACGCCTTGACCTTACTGAGTTGCCTGATCGAAGGATATGTGAATTACTCGTAACGGTAAATGGAAGCTACCAAAGGTTCTTTAGTAGTCGCTAGAGGCAAGGTTAGGAAGCACACTCTTACAGTGACAACTAGAAAATATGCGGAGATGAATTGAATGCAATCAAGATGGTTCCTCCTCAAATTTATGGCACAAAAGATTGGGTCACATGAGCAGCGGGTTACATGATAGACTTGCTTCAAAAACGTCTCATTCCTTTTACTTTTAAAGGTGACGCCTTAACTCTTGTGATTATTGTTTATTTGGAAAACATCATAGAGTTTCTTTTTCTAAATCTTCAAAAGGAAATCTAATATTTTGGAATTGGTTTATTCTCGATGTTTGTGGTCCCTTGAGGTGGAGTCCTGGGTGAAATAGATACTTTGTCACATTCATTGATGATGCACAGAGCGGTGTGGGGTTTATCCGTTAAAGGCCAAAGATCAAGTGTGTATCGGGCTTTTTCCAAATTTCATGCCTTAGTTGAAAGAGAGACAGAAAGTTTTTGAAGTGTCTTCAGATCGACAATGGAGGTGAGTATACATCAAAGGAGTTTAGAAATCATCGTCAAAGACATGGTATTAGACATGAGAAGACAGCTCCTGGTACTCAGCACAATGGTGTTGCAGAGAGGATGAACCGCACTATTGTCAGAGAGAAGGTCGATGCATAAAAATGGCAAAGCTTATCCAAAGTGTTTTTGGGGTGAAGCTTATTCAGACCGCTTGTTACTTGATAAATAGGTCTCCTCGCCTTGGAGTTTGACATTCCGTAGAAGGTATGGACAGAAAAGATGTCAAGCATAATCATCTTAAGGTTTGGGTGCAAGGTTTTCAGACATGTCCCTGTAAAGAGCGTAGGTCAAAGTTGATGACAAAGTTCTTCCATGCATCCTTGTCGGGCTATGGAAATGAAGAGCTTGTGGCACGCATTATGGAACCCAGCTGAAGAAGATTCTTCTTAAATAGATGATGATTTTTACAGAAAGGACTTTACTATTCTTCCATTCAGAGAAGACCTAAAAGGTTGTTTACCATGATGGTGTTATTGATCCTGCCAGCTATTCATTTTCCCTTTGAGCGCATCATAGATGGGGGATGGTAGAAGGATCGGTGATGAAGCACCGTAGACAAGTATTGGGATGATGGGATGCCAAAAGTGATCAAGTCAGTTGGAGTTGTGGGAGTGCACCCTCTCAACAAGTCATTTCGTAACCTCAAATTAGAAGGACTATCAGGGAGAGTCATTCCATCATCAAAGTATCCTTCTTCGTGAGTATGTGTTGATTACCGATGAGGGGGAGCCGCAGAATTTTCAAGAAGCACGTACTCATGTAGATAAGGTGTCGGATGGCAATGATGCAGAAGAAATGCATCTTTTGTTAAAGAAATTACGCTTATGAGTTGGTGGAACTTCCAAAGGGCAGAAAGGCATTAAGGAACAAATGGGTGTTCAAGTTGAAGAAAGATAGTGATGGAAAATTGCTTAAGTATAAAGCTCGTTTGGTAGTAAAAGGTTTCGCGTAAAAGGGTATTGACTTTGATGAGATATTCTCTCCAAGCCAGAAAATGTCTTCATCGAGTTGTTTGAGTTTGACCGCTAGTTTAGACCTCGAGCTTGGAACAAAGATGTGGAAGACTGCTTTTCTTCATGGTGATAATGAAGAAATTTATATGTCACAACCTCGAGGGGTTTAAAGTAAAAAGGTAAGGAGCACATGGTTTGCAAATTAAAGAAAAGTCTTTGGCGGGCTTCATAAGCTACCAAGCAAAGGGTACAAGAAGTTTGATTCCTTTATGGTGAGCCACGAGTATAAGAGGACAGATGCAGATCATTGTGTTTATTTCAGGAAGTTTACAGATGGTAACTTCATTATTCTTACTTTATGTTGATGAGCATGTTATCACAACGATTCAAAACTTGATTGGCAAGCTGAGAGAGGTTGTTCAAGTCCTTTCGACTACGAAGGACTTAAATCGCAAAACAAATGTTGGGTATGCGAATTACTTTAGGATAGAAAGGCAAAGAAGTCAGTGGGTCACACAGAAAAGTATGCTGAACGTGTGCTTGAAAGGTTCAATATGAAAGATGCAATCATGAAGTACACCTCTCTAGCCAATCACTTTAAGCTAGCGGGTTATGCCCTACGACAACAGATGAAAAGGGAAGATGGCCTCTATTCCTACTCCTAAGAAGTAGTCTATGTATTGTATGGTTTTGTATACCGATATTTACATGTCAAGCGGTACAAAGGAGTGATTTCTCTCAAATCCGTGAAAGGAGCATCGGGAAGCAAAGGAATGGATCTTCAAATATTTGAGGGTACTTCAAAATTGTGTTTGAGTTTTTGGGTTCAAAACCAGTGTTAGAAGGTTTTACAGATACGATATGGCAGGACCCGATGGTAGAAAGTCGACTGGCTTTTATTCACTTTGCCGGTGGAGCTGCTTCATGGCGCCTAAGTTACGTATGTGTCGCTTGTCTATTAACAGGCGGTATTATATATAAAGAATCAAGCAAAGAAAAGAGATGTTATGGATGAAGAGATTTCCAAGAGCCGGGTTTGACAGAAGATGAGTATGTTGTGTTTTCAGGATAGCCGAGTGCTATGGACTTGAGCAAGAATACTTCAGACTATCTCCGTACAAAGCACATCGATGCGAGATATCATTGGTTACGATGTCATCGAAAAGAGCGATGAAGCTTAAGAAGATTCACACAGATTTTAACTCTCCGATATGATGACAAAAGTTGTTACCGCAGAGAAGTCGGAAGCTTTCAGGTCGGCTTCAAGATGGACTCTAACCGAGATGTTGGGAGTGTTATCTCCCTTATGTTGGGCCGGGAGGGGGGATTGTAGTGTGGGTCCGTACCCCAAAGTTTGGCGGCCCATTTGTTTTCTTTTTTTTTTCTCTTAAGCCCATTGCATACAAATGTTATAAAAAAAGAACATGAGGAGCGCAGTCGGGCAAATGCTTTTTTAGAGATTCATTTGTCCGTATGGTTTGTCGAGGAGGAAGGGAAGAGAATGTAGAGAGAGAAGTCTCACATTTGCCGTCGCGTCGCAGCCTTCTTCCGAAAGTGATTTCTCTTGAAAACAAAGAACCGTGGGGTTTTTTCGTGAGCGTAAAACAAAGTGCTGGGTGGGGGTTTTTCTGTGGAGCAGAAATCAGAGGCGCCGTGGTGTGTTTTTTATGGAGCAGAAAACAGAGGCAGCTTGGCTTGATTTATACAAGAAGCTTCTGGGTGAGATCTCATCAACTGCCTTGATTTGAGGCGACGTCGGTTATTTTATTCACTATATTTGTACGATGCTTCTACTGATTTGTGGATCTCTGCCGCATATTCCTCGATTGTGTCGAAAACTAAAGCGCCAACCTAGTTTAGAATTAGGTTTGCACTCAACCATTATGTTTCAGATATTTCAAATGACCTCGACAGCTGCCCCATGTTTTTCCTCTTCTCACTCAGGAGGTTTTCCACGTTAAAATTCTTCCGCTTTTTTTTTTTGTGATTATCTCCTGGCGCATTATTTTTCTTGGCCTGATTTACTCGACTTCAACAAAGTTAAATCAACAAGCGAAATATTCACCAAGGCTTATTTCCCAACACTTTTAACATATTTTTCTTCCATCAATTGCGCGCCTCTCTGTTAATATGCTTTTTTAAAGCAATGAAAGCTGCTGTCACATGTAGCTTTGAGCATTCAGTACGCAAACACTTATTATTCCATTCATTAATCACAAAACAAGCCTACAAAATTGAAGATTTTAATTTCCAGCAGCGTAGTCTAGAATCTTTCTGTTTAATTTATGGACAAAGACGGACTTCACTCATACAGTAGAGGTTGACTTTTGACTTAGTTTAGCTGTACAAGGAAGGAGGGAGGAAGTGAGAATCATGTGAGAGGAAGTAAAACAAAGACATATATGTCTCGAGTAAGGAAGGGGTCAGGAACTTTCATTCGTTCTGTTCGATTTCTTTGTGAAAATCTTTTGTTTAAAAATTTCAACCATAACCATTGGGAGTTGTGAGTTGACTTTGAACTTTTTTATATTTGGCATATTAGGCGAGGTAGGAATTTGGGGCCTTCAATTGATTTTGTTTGAAGCCAAAAGATTTTCTTGCTTAATTTGATTCTTAACCATGCCGACTCCCACCATTTATGTTACTGTCTTTAAATGTTGAAAAGAATTGATGTTTGCCTACGAAATACATGCTTTGATTGTGAAAAAAATTGACCATCATATTCTTTTTCATTTATATTTGACTATAAACAACAGTTCTACCCATCAGAAAATAAGCTCCAGGCATAAGTATTTTTAGAGGGCATTCTTTCTTTTACATCTAATCATTTTGTATTACATTCTTATAGTATTATGTTTTTATAAAGACTCAACCCTTAGATCACCGTAAACTTATCCCACTTTTTTATCAATTGCATCAGACCTCAAAAGTTCAAATCTTCGAAGAGAGTATTTATACATCCTAATTAGTAACATAGTGAAATGGTTATAAGGCTTTCCTTTAAACTAAAGGTTCAAAGCTCAAATCTTAGAAGGAATAGTTTTTTTTTCTTTCCCAAAATATCTTAAAACCCAAATTGGTTCAGGGAAAGGTTGACTTGGATAATAGTCTTGCCTTGTCAAGAAGGTAAAATTCAAAATTATAATTTGTAAATAACAAATTTAGAAGACCCAAATATTTGTCTCTCCATTTTTAGGGTCCCTCTCACTTAATATATTCTCTTCTGACTTCTAAGTTCTAACACACCCACTGTTTTTCCATGAGTGATTTTCTTAATTCAAAAATATTTTACCTTAGAGATAGAGCTATTAGGGGGAGAAAAGGAGTTAGTAGTTAGTACACAATTTTTTTAAGCAGACGACACCTTTTTAAATTCCTTTTCTACTTTTTTGAAAAAGAAAAAAGAAGTTAAAGCTTATCTTGATAAATAAAAGCTAAAGAAAAAGGTTTTGGATTTGTTTAGATTCATCATATTCAAAGCAACATTAAAGATATATGTGTTTGTGCCTTCATTCAAAGAAAGAATAAAATATGGCAAAAGACATGTGGAAGATTAAAATTATTCTATAATATAACAATGTAGTTCTCAATATAAAATTATTCCGCTACAAATACTTTCCTCAACAAAGCGTGGGAGAGTGAAGAGCTATGGTATGATTGATTGATTTATTAAATTGATGTATATAGAGAGAGAGAGGAGTATATAGAGAAAGAGAGATATAGATAGATGAGATAGAGAGTATATATATATATTAAGAAGAAGTGATGTATTAACAATAATAAATATAAAAATTATAAATGACATAAAACCGAGGAGAATAAAAAATATGTTAAATAGCTAAATGTAAAAGTTACAAAATTTAATTTATATAAAAACCCCTTAAAGTTTAAACTTATATAAACAAAAGATGGAATTATGTGAGGGCAAATAATTTAATTATATACACATATAATGTTACCATTTTGATTGAATGATAAATAAAATAATGTTAATATTTGTAGCAATTAATCTTTATTGAAGTAACAATCATACAATTTTAAATATATAAATTTTTCTTATTGAAGTACACATTTTAATTTCCATGGTAATTTTTAATTGATGTTATTTACGTACATATTAAATTGAACATGAAGTTTATCAGTAATTCGGGCTTTAGTTGAAAACTGATTTGGGGTAACCTTCAATTAAAAAAAAATCAACAACTCACTTTAAAAATAAAAATAAAGTAGTTAGACTCCACATTCAGAATATGAGAATGGAGTCTTGGGGAACAAGAAGATTCTATTTTTGCAATCTGTGCTTGAATGCCTGGTGCTGAAACCTACAAAAATATAAAATACAATCTAATATAAATGGTGGGAATAAATAAAAAATGAAAAGAAAACACAAAAATGCTAAGGCTCCCGTTAGCCTAAATTAAAACTTTAACCCATCCAAAATCCGCATTACTTTCTAATTTTCTGTTCTATTCTCTAATTTTGGGCCACTTAAAATACGCTTTCAGATTAATTCACTGAAAACATTTTCTACTTTCAATCCCATTCGGTTGAATTTAATTGAAACAAGGAAACAAATTTTTAATCGCTTTCTGATCTATTATATGTAAACGTCAAAATAAATTAATCATTTTCTGCTTTCAAATTGTTGCCTATTCTCAGAATTCAAACTAGCTTTCATCAAGTTTTAAAAATGAATGGTATAAAATAATTTTCTACCATTTTAAACAAGACTAACCTACCATTTATGTGACACAAAAGCTTACTCCACCATTTTTGAATCCTCAGAAACTGTTGCCCTCTGGCGGAGTTGCCTCTTACAAAGTCATCCTGACCTTAAAAAAATTGTGCTGTAAGTTGCTGAGCTTTGAGAATTTTTGAAAAATGATAGGCCAGAAACAAAAGAAAAGTTGTAGGAAGAAAATGGAGAAATTGAAAGTTAAATTCGACCTACTTCAAAATAATTTTGCTTTAACTCATAAATATAAAGATTAAATAATTTAAAATTTGAACCAAACTGACCTCAAATGGTTTGATTTGCGTTTATTTTTATTTATGTCAATTTATTCCACGTTGGGAAATATCAGTAATAAGACAAATTAGAAGAAGGCATACAGAGAAAGAGAAAAACAATAAGAATGTGTGTAAACAGTTTTCTCCATAATGAATTAAAAGCAAGCAAATCCAAGATAAAATTTATAAATGATGAAAAGGGAAGAGAATTCACCTATTTTCTACCCCCATCACGCCTGGCTGACATGATAATGGCCAACCTAAAAGATAAAGCAGAGTGGCCCTTGCTCGAAACCCACAAATATAATTTACTACATTATAACTAAAGTGTTTTAACTATAAAAAAAAAAAAAAAAAACTCACCTGTTTCCTCTAGCAGAAGAAAGCATATGCAAGTAACAAAAAGATTTACCTGAATCCAATGACAATATATGACACCTGATATGATATTGATCTCAAAATAAAACAGATAGACTCATATATCAATGATAAAACACAATTGAATAACCTAGTAAGGCGAGATTAAGTCATTCACACAGCAACCCTATCACAATGGTGAAATTAACTGGAAATCAGCAGATGCAAATCCTAACAATACAATATTCTACAAATAGAAGATGCACATGAGAAACATCGTCTGAGTTCAACAAAGCCTTGAATTCAAACAACTTGGTATGGGCTGGATAATTTTTACATCAATCACGCATCCATCTAGGGAGAACATTAAATTATATAATACTTTTTCAGCAAGTCTCAACATGAAAATGATGATTCAGCTTTGATATTCATGAATAGGAAGGGCAACTGGCCATTATGGGTACATTACTTTCCTCTTAACAATGTAGAAACTTCATACAGTGAAGATAGATTTGCAATAAATATATTTGAAAGCAAAAGAACATTTCTCACAAAACTGTGGTTAAAATTTAGGCTAAAAGTACCCTTGTAACTTTACTTTCCAGAGCAGAGTAAAGTACTACTTCGACCATTACAACTTTCAATGTGAAGTAAACTCAAAAGGATTTCCTATTGACGCCATGTGTGATGAGTTCAAAAGATGGATGTATGGCAGCATAATCCCTCATCAGAATGGCTTTGTGAAAAATAATAATCTAACCACCTAAGCAGAAGAATTGATGCCCACGACTAATCAGAACTAAAGATTTTTAATTTTTTTTTTCTTAGACAAGAACCTTAAACAAGCAATTGTTAGCAGAGTCTCATTCTCGGACCAATCCATGCACATAATTTTACTTCTTGAAAGTTGAAACCAGTGAAGGCCTTACAATTCTGATTTAATATTTTTTTGATAGGCGAACAAGAGTTAGTCGCCACAATAATGCCTGGCTAGAGAGTAGCAAAGAAAATACAACTGGTTAGAATTGTTTTGTGATTTCAAGAAATTTTAGCTTTCCTGAAAAAACAAGTTAGCAAGAAAATTACAGGTCTGTTTTTGCTTTTCCTTTATATTCAGAAAACAAGTAGAGAGATTACTAGCAAGTAACCCAAGCTGGTGGGCATGACTAAACATATTTAAGGAATAGGCAGCAGAAGCATGAAGTTTCTGAAATTTAGGACACACCTCTGCCTCCAATTTTCAGAGAAGTTAATCTTGTGGTTACTGCAGCAGCAATCTCCAGATCAAATCCTTGCACCAATTCCTATAAAGGGAAACATTATTTCATAACAGTATCGACTGTCCTAGTGAAACATTTCCAGAAAAAAAAAAGAGACAGAATGCACAGAGCAAAACCCATGTCTATGGCATAGGTGGACATGATGAAAAATGCACAACATTTCATATACCGTACAACTTGATGAAGACCATAAATAAAAACATAAAAAAGGATGGAGGAAAGTTTCAACCAAGAGAAAAATTATCCTTTGAATTTAAAAAAAAGTGAAAACAAAATAGTGAGACAAAAAAATGATGGGTTGCTGAAATTTCTTGTTATAAAAAATAAACAAAAAATAAAAAAGATAGAAAAATGTCAATAAAAAAGTTTATCTTATGATTCATCACTTTCCAAAATTTATTCTTAACTAATTTAACACAGACTTCTCATATAATAGTCTATCTCTAAGCAGATAACAAATGTTGGTGAACAAGAAAAGGCATACCCAACTGAGACCATGATCTATGTTAGCAGGAGTCATGTGGGTCCGAATAACATAAATTGGGGGAAACTTTTCAACAAATTCTTGCATTATCAGCCAGAACTTAATTATTTCCAGTCACAAAATCTCTATTCTCAGTCACCCAAAAACAACAGCTGGCTTATTTATTTTACTTTTATTTTTTGAACTTCTTTTTTTAAGGAGACAATTTCCAACAAGAAATGAATAGCAACTTAATTTTGAAACAACAAGTGACGGGTAGTTTATTTGAACATACTTTCATCTTTGTCATTTAGCTTTTTTATCCTCTAAAAGACGCAGACGCAGGAGATGAGTATCATAGACAGTCGGGATAACAATGAGAATTACAGTTCGACTTCTGTTGCTTTTTCCTGCAAAAAAACATGTTTCCTCTCATCAAATTCTTGCGATGCAAACTGGAATGGTTTTGTCTGGTGGAAAGTTAGCAAGTATTCACATGTAATCTGCTAACTAATCCAACTTCTTATTTCCTAATTAAAAGAAACTGAGAAATGTATGGGCAAATAAGAGGGATAACCATACTACAGACTTAAAGCATGGTACAGCCGATTTCTGTTTTGGGTAATGATTATGTTTTTGGGGGTAATCATATATAGAAACCTATCAAGGATAACAGGTTAGAAGTTGACTTTGTATTTTTGAATGGATCTGTTTGCTGATTTCTCTTACAGTTCACTGAGATTCTATATATGCAAACTAGAATGATGAGGGAAGCTTATAGTATACCTCCAATTAAAAGTCTTACTGCCATCCACTCTTATATATCTGCAATCTTAAGGCAGTTGTTGACCATCTGTATATTCTTTCAGCATTGTATATACTTTCGTATAGTTCTCCGACTCTGCAGAGACTAGTTCTCTATTCTCCCGAGCTCACGAAATCATTCTTCCTTGTTTCCTCGCGATGGAAACAAGACAATGTGAAGATGAAGAAGAATACCCATTTCCAACGCATCATTAGAATCAAAAGGGTTGCAACTATGTTTTATGAGTTAAAACCTTAAAACCAAGCAATATTATGACATGTGATTGTATTAGTAATAGAGATGGTAATGATCCCAACAGAAAGACCCATAAATTCACAAAGAATTAAATTCAAATCACTGAAATCATCTTCAATAGGATGAAAGTATGATTCTGAAATGAGTTAAGATGAACATCTGAAATATAACAAGAAAAGAACACCAGCACAAGAAAAAGTGAAAATGGGAGCAAATAAACACAAACAGAAATTTCTTTTTCTCCAACTTTTCTTCCATTTTCTTGGCAACCAAATAGTAGATAAGTTAAAAATGTAAACACAACCCCTTGGATGAACAGAAAGTTGACAATATCTTGGATGAACAGAACAGGACACTAAATCAAAACCCATATAGATAAAATGTTCTAAATCAAAACCCAAAAACAGAACCCTAAAACATCTATTTATACCTTAGGCATAATATGGGTATAATAGAATATAAAAATAACATCCCAAAACAGAGCAACCTCCATCACTTCCTCTGCCAACTTCAAGTCACTCTTCACTGTGCAACCTCCAAGCAGAGCTCCCCAAACAGCTATGTCGGGCTCAAAGGGCATCTCCCTCACTAGAGCCTCAGCTTTCCCGAGCCGGCCATTTCTGCTAAGTAAATCAATCAAGCATCCATAATGCTCAAGCTTTGGACAAACCCCAAAATCTCTTTCCATACTATGAAAGATTTCACGGCCAACTTCTACCAAACCTCCATGACAGCAGGTGTGTAGCCATTGGCCGTCAATCCTATCTTTTGCACCAAGAAGAAGTGCTCACTGCATCCTCTTGAGCCTGATGGATGGCAGGATTTGATCATAACATTCCAGCAAAAAACATTCTTGTTCCTTTTTTATTTTTTGCTGGAATGCTATGATTAAAGCACTAGCCATCCTCGTTCTATCAAACAAAAAAAAAATCTTTGTTCCAGATTTTGATAAAGACTGTAAATGCCTTGTTTATATCTACACATTTAGCATACATTTCCATTAGGGCGGTCCCTACTATAACTCCCATATGAGACCAATCGTTTATCAGAGAGTGTACCCATTTCCCAAACTCTAGCGCTCCTAAGTTGGAACAAGCTGATAAAATAGATCCGAATCCACGCCTTCCAACTGCATTTTCACAAATCGATCCAATGATTCTTCATACTTCCCATTCTGGGTATAACTCGAAATCATAGCGTTCAAAGAAACCACATAACCGCTTGGCATTTTCTCAAATAGACATGCTGCACCCTCAAGGTCTCCTGAAACACTATAGGCCCCACTCATCGAAGTCCAAGTCACCACCGGGATCTGCTCAATAAATCTCTTGCATTAGCTACATCCCCTGATTCTGGCTTCCAACTAGAAATGATTGAGTTCCAAGAAATGACATCTCTTTCGGGCATATTGTCAAACAGCTGCCTTGAGGACTCTATATCACCAGTACTTGCATACTTGTAGATCATCCTGTTCCACAATTCAACTGGTTTGACACCTAGTTTCGTCATTGAATATTACACGACCATCATTCAACTTCCCGTTCCTGATTCAACAGTGAACCCTAGATCGTAGTCTACTTTCGTTCATGTCTCGTAATTTAGTACAAGTCAATGGAGACTCGAAGATTAGATGCAAAGTTCGGCTGGTCTAGGCCCGTTTAATGGGTTGGGTTGGGTTGCCACCCTAGGCCCCTCCAGGTCCAGGCTATAATGGAGAGGCCAGATTCTAGTGGGCCCCAAAATCTTTAAATCCATCAAGTAGGCTCCTGGGCCATGCTTTAGCCCAAGTTTGTGACATAAGGCAATGTCCATTTAAAAAATCGGAGTCTTCAATGTTTTAAAAACTAGAGTGGTTAATAAATCAAAGTTTAGGAATTGAATAATTGATTGAATCGGAACAGAACTAGACCAAAAAAGTAAGATTGACACAGTGTTTTTAAAATAATATGTAAGATTACCTCATTTTCCAAACTATTTTCGATGATATTAAAATTTCAGCTTTATTATTAGATATAAAATAATTCACAATGCTCTTTTTTTTTTTTTTTCTGTATAAGATAATTTTTAAAATGATATAATTTTTATTATTGGATAATTTCTAAAAGATATTTTTATTATTGATTAAATATCTTGTACCAAATATAGAAATATATAATAAAAGTAATAAAATTTATTTTGTAGTGATAAGTAATAAAAATAAATGTTTAAACATTTCATTTATTTTATAATTTTATATTTCATAAAATAAATCAAAATAATACTTTTAAAATAATTTGTTTTATAAATTATATTTTATAAAAATATAAACTATTTTATTTTTTTAAATCAAGGGTTTTTTTTTCTGAAGCTTGGAAATGGTTTTATGATATTTTATTTTATTTTTAATATATTATAAACTATTTATTAAATTATATGTGTGATCATAAAGTTTAGAGTGTTCTTCAAACAAGACTTATGTTTTCGTCTCACAAACACAAAGTCTCTGCGGTTATACTTCTTTATCTTTAAAAAAAACATTTTGCAGGATATCATGGATTGATCTGGTGATCCAATCCAATTTTTAATACTATGGACAAGGGGTCCAATTGGACCTGCTCTTCTTAGCATAAACTAACATTCATTAATTTCAATAAATTTATTTTAATTAGTGCCCTAAAACATAGCTTATATCCATCTAAATATCTACTAAAATCATAATTTCAATCAATCCAAAAATTTTGAAAAAAAAGACAAGAAAAACAATTTTCCAAAATAAACAATGAAATACTACATATTTTAATGCACAAAATGCAACACATATCAAACAAGACTACTCAAAGCCGTATGATTTACTTGGTTTTATTGACGATTCAAAGTCATATCCTCCGACAATGATAACTCTGCCCAATGCCACATCCCCCTCCCCGAATCCAAACCATATTCTTTGGCTTAGACAAGACTAATTGCTTCTTAATGCAATTGTTGGGTCAGTCTCTGTCACTCTAGTGCAATTCATCTCTACGTCCACATCTCAGGCGACCAATCACTCTCTCTGAAAAGACGATGCCTCTCCTTCACGTGGACGGATCATGACTCATCGCTAGAATTTTGCCGCCCCATGCAAGACAATCGCATTCATTACTAACTATATGCAAGATGTCAAAACAAAATATTGACTTTCTCACTTTACGAACGTCATTGATTTTGATGAGCTCTCCATCCGTGTTTTGAACGAACTTGGCCTGACCTACTCACACATATCTCATGCCTTACAAGTTCGAGATACTCCAGTTACTTTTGAGGAATTGTTCGAGCACCTACTTAGTTACGAGGCCCAAATGAAGATTTTGGTTCCTTATGCACCACTTGCCTCCACTCCGGCCTCGTCAGTTACTTCACTATCTCTTCATCACATCGTCTACGAACAACCATAAAGCGCATTTAACTTCAACCGGCCCTGCCAGTCTTAGACTCCAGGCCACCCAAAATGGGCACACCGACTAGCTCCTCCACTGTCTCCGCGACATCCAACTCGTCATTACGCCTGGGCAAAGTCGCCACTTTGCAAGGTTGTCAAATTTGTGGTGCATAACCAAGACTCTACCAAAAGAGGAAGGCAGTTCTATCCACCTCGACACTTGCTTCTCTTCCTCTCGCCTATGCCCGAGCTTCGTACCCGATCTTCACTGCACCCTATGCCCATATTATAGTCCATTACCCACTGCAATTCTCCTCGGATTTGGTCGCTGATTCACGCCTCACCATGACCGCTGACCTTATCGACTCGTCCTTCATGAGCCGTATTAATCGCCTCCGACAAGTCATTATTGGTGATGGTATAGGCTTATCTTATTGCTAACATTGGCTCTTTTCTAATTCTTCCCTCTCTACTCTACCCCTTATTATTTTACCAACAAAGTTACATGTGCCTGCCATGTCTAAGAACTTTATTTCGTCTCTACCCTTGTGCCGATAACCTTATTAATGTCCTTTTACTTCTTATTTCAAGTGCAAGATCGTCACTGGGTCACTGGTTTATATAAACGAGACGATGTCTATTATTGGCCCAAGTCTGTCCCCTTTCTGTCTTTCGCCTTAGTTCCGCTCTCTTTAGTCTCGGTCCTCGCTTCGCCATTCCATGTGGCATAGTAGTCTCAATCATCCGTCTTTACATATTTTTCACAAATTTCTAAGTGTTCTAAATATTTCCTTTCCCGAGGACCATTTATGTTCCTTTTCCTATACCTCCTGCATTATTAATAAAAGCCACAACTTACTTTTTGCTTAATCAAGCATTACCTCTTCCTCTCATCTTGATGTCATTTTCTCTGATGTTTGGACCTCACCCGTTTCATCTTCAGATGATTTTCACTACTATGTTATTTTTGTTGACCATTACACAAAGAATATCTGGCTTTACCCGTTACGTCAAAAATCAGATGTTCATTCAACTTTTATCACTTTCAAGCAACTTGTTGAAAATTATTTTACCACCACCATTAAAACACTTTACACAAATAATGGGGATGCATTTTTAGCCCTTCAATCCTTTCTCGCGACCCATGGTATAACCCATCTCACTACCCCTCCTCACACTCCTGAACATAATGGGTATTCTGAATGCCGGAATCGGCATATTGTCGCAACAGGTCTTTCTCTTCCGCATTAGGCATTCATCCCTCTCACCTTCTGGCCATATGCCTTTGCTACGATTGTCTATTTAATCAATAGAATGCCTAAAGTTAGTCTTTGCCTTGGTTCCTCTTTTGAAAAGTTGTTCCACAAAGCTTCCGACCCATCTAAACTCTCGTGTCTTTGGTTGTTTATGTTTTCCTTTGGTCACACCTATTCTTCCCACAAACTCGATCCAAATCCAGTCCTTGTGTTCTTTAGTTACTCCTCACTTAGAGTGCCTTTGTTTTGACTTATCCTCAACAAAATTTTGTGCTCTCACATGTCAAGCTCAGGAAAATGTTTTCAGATCTCCCACTTCATCACATCGGGTAGACACACTCGCCTCCCGTCTTATCGCTCACCTAGGGTGACTATCCAGAATTGTCGACCTCATCCCCATCCCCCCACTTATCCTCTGGCTGAACTACATCTCACCACCCATTCCGTCGACCTCCCCCGAACTGCTGAATTCTTCCCCATCCTCCCGCTGAGCTGCATCTCACCCACCCATTCTGTCAACCTCACCCAAACTACTGAGATCATCCCTATCACCCCACCCATTATGTGACGCTTGAAACCCAGGGGTCCGTTGACAATCCTTCAACTCGCAGAATACCTGTAGCCATTGAGTGTCTCAGTGCCACAAAATGAGTGTCTCTATACCCGAGACTCAAACATAAGTAAAAATGGTACGTTGACCAATACATCCATACTTACCAAAATATAACCAACTTATATTTCAATAGTTTCAAGAGTTGACCATACCCTATACAAACATGTATCAATCAGAATGTTTCACATGTTTTACAAAAATATAATCAAAGCCACATAGTTCAAGCCTCAAAAGCGGCCTTTAAGTGAGCCGTCTTCCCGAATACTCCCCCGTACCTGGGTGCGTATCCCACGACGGGGCAGCCAATGCCCGCAGCCGAATTCTTCTACAAGTGCTACTCCCCACCTAATGCACATGTAATGGCATAACACAAACATCCACATTCCATACAATTTACAATTCATACATGAAATGATTTATGTCATGCATGAAAGGTTTCCATGCCCATACCCCGAGTCACTCACCGACTCCCTCACACATGCTTATGCCAAGTGTGGCAATCATCACTGGTAATACCAATGAAACCTATATACCGAGCCTTGTCGGCTCACCAACACCCAATGCAATTTGCCAACGAAAACTAATCCCGAAGGTCATTCCTTGACTTATCACATAACCTCGGCTCCAGGGCACCTGCAGTCTCAATTTTTAAGCAATAGAACTTTTCGCTACACCGCGGTCTCTACACCCACATAATTTGCTCACGCCGCCGGGTCTCTACACCCATGTTCCTCGCTTTTCATGAGGAGATTAACGACTCCCTCTTGGTTCGCCCAACACACACAATTACTCATTTTATGATTTGAACTATGAGTCTTTATTGGACGTAGTCTCAAAGACAAACTCAACCCACATTCACCAAGAGTAGTGAACAACCATACCGTGCACCCATACTCGACTCGACGCGATGTCACCGTGCACATGAATGCAATGATGCCAATTCATATATCAATGGCACATACACAATTATATTTCATATAATTCAAATAATCATGTTAACACATCAATTAGCATGCATTAACACATCATTTTCCATACACATTTCAAGTCATTCAATTCAAGCAAATTCACATGGACAATTTCGGTCCAACAAGAAAATCAAGACTATTTTTAATGGGCCCCAAACTGTACCCAGGTTGTCCAAGGACGGGCCCCTCATCAAACACTTTGCCCAATTTTCGAACCGACCATGGCCATTTCCCTACCACAACACCCAAAACCATTTTCATGGCTTTTTAGATAAAGAATATCCAAGTAGAAGAAAACCCCTACCTCTCGGAGTTACCGAAACTCTACAATATTGGTACCCACGCGTAGCTCTTGCAGTGGGGATCAACCTTGCCTCTTGTCTCACCGGGATTTGATGGACCTAGATCGCTTAAAATCTAGAGAAGTGAGAGCTTCACCTAAAAGGCCTCTTCCTCGCTCTTTTTGTTTCCCTCCTCTTCTTTCTCCCCAACCACCCTGTCAAGATGGGTCAAGAGAACTTGCCCCTCTCACTTGCCATGTCACATTCTAAGTGGGCCACCTGGATTACACTCATCCCCTTATCCATCTACCATATATTTTCACCCAATCACATGTTGCCATATGTCTCTCATGGGTCCCACTTGACTCATGTTTGTCTAGCTTTCCACTTGACACGTGTCTCATCTTGAGCCACTCAAATGCGCCAAGTGTCCCGCACCACATTTCGTGCCTCGAAAAACGTGAAATTCCAACTATCTCGTAATTCAACGAATTCAAGAGAAATGGGGACACGGTATGATTTCAATCTGAAGTCTGCATTATCCGAGACGAAAATTTCTGGATTTTTGGACCGAATTACCTTTTTTAATTCCTTTTTTTAGAAAATTTAAATTTTCTCGGGGTTTTACACATTCTCCCACTGAGCTGCATCTCACCCACCCATTCCACTAACCTCACCTAAACTGCCGTGATCATCCCCATCACCCCACCCGTCCTCCCGCCAACTTGCATCCCACCTACTCATACAACCGACCTCCCGAATCAAATTCCTTCCCTATCGCCATCTGGCCCTCCGACCGACTCTGCATCCCCGAATTCCTCCAATACCATTCCAAACAGCCTGCCTCCTTCAGGCGTCAACTAGTGCCCTCCCACCCTCACTCTATCATCCTCCGAATCCCTTACCCATTCCCTCTCACCCACTAAACCATTATCCTATGCAAGCCCACTCTAAAAATGTCATCCTCAAACCCAACCCGAAATATGGTCTCACCACCATAATTCCAACTATCCCTGAACCTTGCGCTATGGCCCAAGCTCTCCAAATCCCAAGTGGGTTCAGGCGATGCAAGAAGAATATGATGTTTTCAGCCAGAATGGTACTTGGGCTCTAGTTCCCCCGAGACTGAGGCAGAATATAGTGGGCAACAAATGGGTGTTTTACATCAAACAAAATCCCAACGGCTCTATTGCACGGTATAAAACTCACGTTGGTACTAAAGGCTTTCACCAACAACCGACATTGACTTTCATGAGACTTTTAGTCCCTTGATAAATTCCATCATCGTCTGTATTGTGCTAAGCATTGCCCTTAATCGCAAGTGGGTCCTTCACCAACTTGGTGTAAATAATGTATTTCTCAATGGGCATCTCACGGAGGAGGTCTATATGGCGCAACCACATGGCATGCGTAAAACTGATTATCCACATCATGTTTGTCGATTACACAACGCTATTTATGGTCTCAAACAAGCTCCACGAGCTTGGTACCAGGAGCTCTACACCTTCTTGCTCTCTCTCGGCTTTGTCACATCCCATGCGGACTCATCCCTCTTTGTTTACTCCCGCGGTAATGCGCTCTTTATTTCCTTGTTTATGTTGATGATTTGATTATTATAGGTAGTGACCCCTTACTTGTTGACACTATTATTCAGTAACTTTACTCTAAATTCTCCATAAAGGATCTTGGGGAGCTATCTTTCTTCTGTGAAGTTGAAGTTTTGGCCACTCCAATGGGTCTTCTACTATCTCGACAAAAGTATGTTATTGATCTTCTGAGCAAACATAACATGCTAGGCTCCAAACTTATCTCTACCCCGCTTGTCGTAGGTACTTCTTTGACTGGTAAAGATGGTATTATGCTAGTCAATGCCACCATGTACCGTCAGATGGTTAGTGGCCTTCAATAGCTCTGGATGACTCGACTAGATATTTCCTTTACCGTAAATAAACTCTCCCAATTCATGCACGCACCATCTAAACACCATTAAAGGGCGCTCAAACATCTACTTCGTTATCTTAATGGTACGAGATCCTCATCCGCTACGACACTCCTTCACACGTGATGGAGCCCGATGCAGACTCTGGCTGCAACCCAAAATGATCGCATTCCAAAGGGCTTGCTTTCCCTGGTTAATCCACCCCCTGCAGTTCTACAAAGCAACGCATTGCTGCTCGCTCTTCCACCAGGCTAACATCATGCAATGCCGCGACCATCACGAATCCACAATGGGGCAGAGACACTGCAACATATGAACTCTAGTAAGATAAACAACAGAACTTTCTTATGCCACCTTAGTATCATTTATCTCATGATCTGATTATCATGAAACCCATGATTGATACACTGCGGACTTGGTTCAATCGTCTGAGTCGCGTGTTGTTCATGTCTTTGTTGGTGACTAGCTTGTTGATGCACTTACCAAATTTCTGTCTCAGTCTCGGCTATTTTACCTATGTAACAAGATTGTTGTTATTTTTAGCATACCATCTTGAGGGGGCGTATTAGAGTATTTTAGGTTTCTTTTATTGATTTATGTTTTACTTACTTGTCCTTATTTAGGTATATATATATCTTAACTCTCTAACAATTACATGTCTCTTTAATAATATGTACTATCACTTTCCATGTGTAGACTTTACATTAGGAGCCTTTATTAATGTGTTGCACAATTGATTTTTGGTTTATAAAATAGAGGCTGATATCATTTGATGCTATGAGATATGGTGTTTCTTCAATTAATCACCATGATAATTCCATTCTCCTAAAGGATATTTAATTAGAATATTTTGTTTGAAGAACGGTATATGCACAAGGACACAAAGATATTTGAAACTTAAAACTAATTGGTTTGGAAGTATATGTTTAGTATAAATGTGAAGGTTAATGAAAATATTAGACTATAGTGACGTTTGCTTTTTTAGCTCTTTTTGCTTAAATCAATTTGCTTTTAAACTTCAAACTATTTTTTTTTTTTTACGGCTTATTATTGAATTTTTGAAATTTTTTGTTGAATACTTTTTTAATCTTAAGAGAAAACCAGGTTTTCAAACTCTTAAAATAAAACTATGAGAAAATCATATTCTATGATCCGATTGAAACTTTTATGATTTGTTCTCATATTAATCAGATAAAAGCAATTGTATATTTAAATTTTATTTTTAAAAGTTATTCTCTCTAGATAAAAAGTAAAATATTGATTTCTTTTTTTCTCGGTTGTTACATGGGATAATTATTTTTTTTTAATTTTAATTTTCACAAAACTTAGATAAAATATATATATTTTTCATAGATTATATATGAATTTAATGAGAATGATTTTGAGTGTTTGTTTTGGGTGAAATCTCTTTCTCTCTCTTTGTGCTTTTAAGAAAATCATTTGTTCTTGTTTTTGAAAATTGGTTGAGGTCATATATTCACTCTACTCTCAAAGAAACTAAGTTTTATGAAGAAAACTCGTGTTCTTCTTGATGGATCTTCAAGGGGAAGGCTAAGATCAAGCTTGAGGACTCCAAGAATTTATTGGGAGATGATGGCGAGGAGTTGAGGTGAGAAGGTTCTGTGAAGTAGCTCACGAGGGATTTGAGGCTCTGCTTCAGTAAACTTGCACACCTAACTTATATGCATCATAGTGAAAATTTTGATCGGTCGTAGGCTCGTGGTTTTTTTACATCCTATGAGTTTTTCCACGTTAAGTGTTTCCATATTGTCTTTATTTCTCCTTTTATTTTCAGTATATAATTTCAGTTTTTGTGATGTGAACTCCTTTTATTTTCAATATATAATTTTAGTTTTGTGGTGTGAAATGGTTGAATATTTGATTATTGAATAATAAGTAAAGTGTTTTGAATCATATTGCTTGTGACTTGCATTTATAAACAGTTTGAGAGGAAAAGGTTTGCATCCTTGCATTTGATATAATTTAGAAGAGATTGATTTCAAGTTATAGAGAAGAAACTCCTTGAGAAATTTTGGTTATCTTTGGTTGTTTAATTTGTTTTTCAAAGAGTTTGTCATAAAAAAACCTATTCACCCACCTCTAGGTGTATTCGTTAAATGAGAATTCAACTTACACACATTTTATAAAAATGAAAACTATCAACATGTACCAATTTTCTTTGTTCCTTGATTCAAATTTTGGATCAATATTTTTGGCATTATTTTCATTTTCATGTCGAGACCTGAAATTCTAGTGGACATGGTGTCAGTTTTTATTTGATATAATAAAAATAAAATAAAATAAAACAAAGTGGGAAGCATATCGATAATCGAAAGTTGCATATACCTACATCCTAAACATGTTTCTAATATAAAAACATGAAAATAAATAGGATCTACATACCTGTACCCATTGATTTTAAAGCTCAAATTGGACTACAAAGAACTAACCCGTATAACCTTTTTGCTTTCCCTTACTTTGCTCTTTCGAATTGATGGAATTCTCAAAGAATGAATGAAGTTTTTTTTTTTTATGTGATAGAGTAGTAAGAGAGGACCCCTTTATATAGTAGTTCTTCCATCAAGAACTACAATTGTATTGCTTCTAAAAGGTTACCACTTTAAACTTTCACATTTCAAAGTTGCAAAAGTTGAAACTTTTCAAAAGGGTTGCACCATTTCAGAATCTTATAAAACTTTACATTCTCCCACTTGGTGCAACTATTAACAGTTTGAGTAACAACAAAATACATGAATCATAGAGATAAGTCCTCCAATAATGAGTATTATTAACTATGTATCACAATGCATTTGATTCTTAATACTTAATACCGGTAATAAAACTTAATGAATAAACCTTATGTTTATTCTAGGTCCAAATGAAATATACTTTCTCAAATGAATTAAGTGCACATGAAAATGAGAAAATAACCGTATGTATAAGAATCTCATGAACTAAATGTATATATACAATTACAAAGAGGAAACAATCCCCATTCTGTCTACATGATCCTTGAATTTCATGGGTGGCATGCCTTTAGTCAAAGGATCAGCTATCATCAACTCAGTACTAATATGCTTAATGACCACTTGTTTTTCCTTAACATGTTCTCTAATGGCTAAGTATTTGATGTCGATGTGCTGGATTCGACTCCCACTCTTGTTATTCTTAGCCAAGAACATTGCAGCTGAATTGTCACAAAAAATCCTCAATGGCCTAGAAAGAGAATCCATAACTCTAAGCCCATAAATGAAACTCTTAATCCATACACTTTGCGGTGAGTAAACCTAAAACAAGAGACGAATCTGCACTTTCCATGGTAGAAGTGGCAATCAAAGTTTGTTTGACACTTCTCCAAGAAACAACTCCATCGGCCATGATGAAAATGTACCTGTGATGTTTACTCTCACATTGGCAATTCAACACAACTAACAAAGTTCAAGATCAAAATAGCCAACTATCTAAGTTGTCCGTCTGCCTATACATAAGCATATAATCTTTAGTTCCTGTATACCTCTATGACTTTTACAAACTTTCCAATGGTCCATACCGATTACTTTGGATATCGCCTAACACTCCAACTGTGATATGCAATATCGTGCCTTAGCAAAACTCAGCATGCATAAGGTTGCCAACTACTGAAGCATATGGAATATTCTTCATGGATTCATTTTCTAAATCATTTTTTGGGCATTGATTTAGACTTAACTTATCGCCCTTCCTAATGGGAGCAACACTTGGTGAACAATCCTTCATTCAAAATCTCTCCAAAACTTTATGAATATAAATTTCCTGTGATAGACCTAAAATACAGCGAGATCTATCTCTATGGAGCTTAATGTTAATGACATAAGATGCCTCACCCATATCTTTCATATCAAATTTTTTGGAGAGGAATTGTTTCACCTGGCGAATGCTCTTTATCATTGGTTGCAAGTAAAATGTCATCCACGATAAACAAGGAAACAAGTTTTATTCCCACCGACCTTCAGTATACATTGATTCATATTTTCAATCAAACCAAATTATAATTACTCCATGGAATTTGTGTCACCATCGACGGGAGGCTTGTTTAAACTCCGTATATGGATTTCTTAAGCTTGCAAACCAAATGCTCACCTTCCCTAGAAGAGAAACCTTTAGGTTTGCTCCCATGCATACCTCATCTCTCTAGATCACCATTAAGAAAAAGCTGCTTTCATCCATTTGGGGTAACTCAAGGTCAAATGTGCACCACGCCAAAATAATACGAAGAAAATCTTTCGATACAGAGAAAAGGTCTCCTCAGAATCTATTCTCTTTTGAGGACCCCTAGCAACGAGTCTCGCCTATATTTTTAATGTTGCCTAATGAGTATCTTTTGGTCTTATAGACCCATTTACGCCTAATGGCCTTCGCCTCGAGGCAACCTATAAGGTCCTGTGATTTCGCTGCTTCTTCATGGAATCTAACTCATCCTTCATAGCATTATACCATAGATTAGATTCTTTACAACTTAAGGCTTGTGAAAATGTTTCAGGACCATTTTCGGCTCCAATATCAATTTCTTGTAAATACACTATGTAGTCACTAGGAATCACCAACTTCATTTCACGAGTAGATCGTCTTAATGCTAGACTGTCTTCTCCTTAAGGAGTTTGTGGTTCAACTGTTTGTTCAAGATTATATGGTAATTCCTGAACTTATTGATCCTCTGGAAGGTTCTCAGCTACTTGTGGAACTTTAATGATTGGTTGTTCAACACTAATTGAAACTTGAGGAGTGTTATGAACTATAACCAATCTATCATATGACGTGGAAGGTTGAGTTTCTATATGATCGTGAATAGGAATTAAATCCTGAATCGATCCCTCCCACTGATCATGTCATTTTCAAGAAACTTGGTGTTCCTTGATTCCACAATCCTAGTCGAATGAGATAGACAGTAAAATCTATAACCCTTAGACATTTCAACTTAGCCAATAAAGAAACCACTAAGTGTCCTTGGGTCCAATTTCTTCTCATGTGGATTATATATTCGCACCTCAAATGGACAACCCCAAATGCGCATATGTCGCAAACTCGGTTCCAATTTTTCCATAATTCAAAAGGTGTCTTTGGGATAGCCTTAGTTGGAACACGGTTTAATATATACACTGTCGTCTTAAGTGCGTCAATCCACAAAAATTTAGGAAGATTGGAGTTGCTAAGCATACTCCGCACCATGTCCACTAAAGTTCGATTTCTTCTTTCTGCAACACCATTTTGGTGTGGAGAACCAGGCATAGTGTGTTCGGCAACTATCCCATGCTCTTGAAGAAACTTTGCAAAAGGACTAGGTGCTTGTCCATTCTTAGTGTACCTACCATAATATTCACCACCTCTATCAGATCTCACTATTTGTATTTGCTTCCCGCATTGGTTCTCAACTTCAGCCTTAAAGACTTTGAAGGCATCCAATGCTTCATACTTGTTATGAAGCAAGTACACATACATATATCGTGAGTAATCATCAATGAAAGTGATGAAATATTTTTTACCAAGCATATCCATATCTGGACAACATATGTCGGTATGTATGATTTCTAATATGTTTGAACTCCTATTGGCATTCTTCTTAGACTTTGTTTGTCCGCTTTCCTTAATGCGCTCTCATATAAGTCTCAAGATCAGATAATCTAAAGTACTAAGTTCTCCATCTTTACGAATCTTTAATTCTATCTATGGAGATGTGACCTAATCTCCGATGCCATAACATGGGAGATCCTCATTAATATTACACCCTTAAAGCACTACACAGAACATGCAAAGAATTATTATATTTCATTATAAAGAAATTCTATATAGACCATATGCTAAAATACATGTTCCAATATGATTTGTTTCATAAAATAAGTTAAATACATCGTCTTGAAAAGTAAAAGAAAAACCTAATGGAACAAGTCTAGAAACATAAGTCAAGTTTCTTGAGAAACTTGGTACATAAAAGGTCATTTCCAAAACTAAAACAAAGCCATTGCTTAGTGTTAACGTGCATGTCCTGATAGCCTCCACATGTGAGCCCATCTTATTATCTGATAAGATGCTTAGTTCACTTCCTACTGGCTTCCTTAGGTTTTGCATACCTTGCAAAGAGTTTGCAATATGGATTGTAAAACCAGAATCAATCCACTAGGTATTAATATTAACAGTAACCATATTATATTCATAGGATGATAGATTACCTTTCTTCGCAAGCTACATCTTGAATTTAGGAAAATCTTTCTCCACGTGTCCCTTCCTTTTATAGAAGAAACACTTATTTTCCTTCTTGATATCAGCCTGAGGTGGTATTTTACCTTTCCCCTTTTGATTTGATTTAGAAGTGCAAGTCTGAGATGTGTCATTCCTTTTGTTCTTCCCAAAAGTTGTAGCCAACATCGCACTTTCACCCAATTCCATTACGAGCCTCTCTTCTTCTTGAACACACATGGTCATTAATTCATTGATTGACCATTTATGTAAGACCCTAGAAAATTCTAATTTTCTGAAAAATGATAAAATGGTAATTTCGATCAAAATCCGGAATTTTTCTAGATCTTAGATGACGAAACGGACTTCAACGTTGGAATTGTCTCACGAAATCTATCTACCACGTCGAATTTTGTCAAATTCCGGGACAATCGGAATTTCACGTTTTTCGAGGCACCAGGAATGGTGTCGGACACTTGGTACATTGTGAGTGGCTCAAGAGGTGTCATGTGTCATGTGAAAAATGAGTCAAACATGAACTCAAATGGGACCCATGAGAGACATGTGGCAACATGTGAGTGGGTGAGAATCCATGGTAGATGGATAAGGGATAAGAGTAATCCTAAGGTGGCCAATAAGGATTGGCCATGTGGCAATGAGAGGACAAGTCCTCTTAACCCCATCTTGACCAACTAGTTGGGAGGGGGAGAGCAAACCGAGAGAGGAAAGAAGGAAGAAGAAGAGAGTTCTAGTGAGGGAAGCTCTCACTTCTCTTTAGAATTTTCGATGATTGGTTCGTCGAATCCCGGTGAGACAAGAGGCAAAGTTGATCCTCATTGCAAGAGCTACGCGTGGGTATTGGTATTGTGGAGTTTCGACAAACTCCAGGAGGTAGGGTCTTTCTCCTACTAGGTTTAGTTCTTGTCTAAGGACCATACAAATGGTTGATGTGTTTGGAGCTGAAGAGGTTTGGCAGCCTGTCCCCGCAGGGGCCGATGGTTGGAATTTTGGACCTGCTTTGACACCAGTCGGGGTTTGAGACCGCCTTCGTGTCCCCCTGGAGCTGTGTGTTTGTGATGATTTGGACAATACCAAGTTGAACTGTCGAATTTTTCTATGGCCCATGTGAGTCATTTAATATGTTACATTCGCCTATTTAATAATATTAAGAATAAAGAATACTTTTGTTAATATGTCGCCAGATATAATATGATAACTGAACTGAATTGGTATATTGTCCTGACACATCAAGATCCAATAATGAACAAACAAAATGGATATGAATACACCTGAAAGTCGTCATTGTCTCACGGAAAGTCAATCAAGAATTGTGGAAATGTCCAACAATCTACGCATGAGAGGCCCATGAATTGTTTCGGAGAGTTATCCAACAAATTCACCTCGGAGGATTGTTCAACATATTTATATCGGAGGGTTGCTCACATATTAAACAAATATTTTTGTTTGGAAACAATTTTCATACATGGCACAAACATGTGTGAGAGAGTCGGTGAGGACTCGAGGCATGGGATTGGTCATGTAGACATTCGAGTAGGAATCATGAATTCACTTGAATGTGTGTGTTTGCCATTGCATGAGCACTTAGGTAGGGAGTAACCCAATGTAGGAAAATATCACTACTGGGCATTGCTCACCTCGTCGTGGGATCCCCCTTTCAGGTACAGGGAGTGTTTTGGAAGACGGTGCTCACTAAAGGCCGCTTTTGAGAAGAAAGGCGACATGTGGCATTGATTATGTATTTTTGTAAAACATGCATGAAACCTTCTAACTGGTGAATGTTTGTATAGGAGTGTATTGAAACTATTGTAGTATAGTTGGTTATATTTTTGTGAGTATGGATATATGGGCCCGACGTGGCCATTTTTACTCATGTTTGAGTTTCGGGTAGAGAGACACTCATTTTGTGGCACTGAGACACTCAATGACCATATGTATTCCGTGGGTTGACGGGTTGTTAACGGACCCCCGGGTTGGGGTGTCACAATTTGTCCTTATGTGTATTATATGAGATCTTAAAGGGATCGTATTGATGATGAAGAGTGTTCAGAATAAAGTGCATTAGGAAGGACTCCGACATATCTATCCCGAGTTTCTTAAGTTGATCTGCGATGTCCCTCATCTGCATGATGTGCTCATGCACACCCCTAATGCTTGTGATACAAATGGAAGAGAACTTCATTATTAGGGTACTTGCCAAAGCTTTGTTTGAAGTGACGAAGTGTTCGCAAATGGATTTTAGCAAATCTTGGACCTTGTCGTATTGCTCAACCAAACCCCCAATACAAAAGAGGATTTTTGTCTTTAATGAACATTACACCGACCGATTGATTCTCCCATCGCTCAAATAGCACACAAATCTCGCAGGTGTGCTTTATCCTATCGCTTCGGTAGTTCGATTTCCTATGGCATAATCGATGTCCATATAATTTAAATGAAGGAGAATAATTTCTTTCCATATTTTATAAATACACCCTAAGTTCTAATGTCAGTGCATATCACTATGGACTAGCAGGTCAGATACCGTAAAAAGTCCAAAAGCTTATGTTAGATTTGGAGGCTTATCACTAATTACATGTGTTACCAATGTAAACACGCACTTAAACTATATCTAATTTAATAAAGATTACCTGTGAGAAAAATCTTTATTTAATTAGTTATCTTTAACTTTATGATAGAAATTTCAAATTATTTAATTTTGATAGTTGAATAGTAACCTAGGAAACAGATAGGTACATGCATTTATATACACCAGAAAAGTCCCCAGGTAAGTGGAGGGGTCACAACGGTCCTTCTTAATAACCACTAGCCTTGAGGCTCTTATCGCTCTTTTGTTAGGACTTTCCTAGACATATATAGTCCACATAAGTACCACTTAATGTTCCAATGTTCCAAAACCACTATATAGTTTATATTTCTATCTTTAAAGATAAAACTAATAAATTATGTACCAATTCATACCCCGTGCAAATTATGAAAATAATCCGCATTCATCCTAATTAATTATATAAATATAACAAAATTTCCCCGTGGATAAATTTTATTATATTAAGTATAATTAATTACAAGTTTATGTCTCATTCTTTATGTGATCTTAACTTAATAAATAATTTTAATTAATTAAAGATGCTGTGGCTATTCCCTAACTAATCAAAATTATATTGATCACAAAGACATTTTATAAGTATTTAGTTATGCTTTCTAACTTAGGCACTAAAATTAACTTTTTTTTTTGTATAATATCAAATTTTATTGAATAGCATAATTAAACCATCCTATTATGCTATAAAAATTGTATAATTAATCATAATTATCACACACAATTTGATTTCATACAAAAGAATCAAAACATAAATAATACATTCATGCATGAGAAAGCCTTAAAAATTGTAAATTTTATTAGTATTTTTCTTAAATAAACATGATTTGAGCAATTAATAAATAATGCTTAAGCATGTCATTCTCAGTTGAACCTTTGGTCATAGGTTCAAATCTCATAAGTAACGTACATTTTTTTAATATTTTAAGCCAATTAAAAGTGGCCTGATTCAAAACTAGGCCAAACCCTTAAAGGGCTTTTCAGCAAGCCTATTTAATATTGTTGAAACCCAAGAATAAAGCCTTTTCATATAGGCCCAAATACTATTTATGTATTTTAAAGGATGTCTTCTTCGTATAAGACCTCCATGAAAACCAGAAACATGAATTTTTTTTTACTAGTAGTTTGTTGTTATAGAATCATAAAAAACACATTGAATCAAATATAAAGGTGATTGAATTGATTCTAAACAATTAAAAAAACCAAACCAAAAGATCCAAAATTTTGAAAAATGAGATCATGTACAAAAAAAAAAAAAAAAAAATATATATATATATATATATATATATATATAATTTTTTTTTTTTTCTCATGCCTTGATGTTATAGAATCATAAAAAACACATTGAATCAAATATAAAGGTGATTTAATGATTCTAAAACAATTAAAAAACCAAAACCAAAAGATCCAGAATTCTAGAAAAATGAGATCCTATACTGCATTTTTTTTTCTTGTAGAATAAATATCCAAGGTAGAGGGTAATCATGCTCTGATACCAAATGAAGTAATTATACGACATCCTAAACATGTTTCTAATATGGAAACATGAAAAGAAATAGGATCTTACATACCTCCAACCATTGATTTTCTGAAAGCCTGAAACTGGATCACAAAGAACCAACCCGTATAACATTTTTTCTTTCCCTTACTTTGCTCTCTCGAATTGATGGAATTCTCAAAGAATGAATGAAGTTTTTTGATATGATAGAGCAGTAAGAGAGGACCCCTTTATATAGTAGTTCTTCCATTAAGAATTACAGTTGTATTGCTTCTGAAAAGTTACCACTTTAAACTTTCAAATTTCAAAGTTTCAAAAGTTGAAACTTTTCAAAAGGGTTGCACCATTTCATAATCTTATAAAACCTTACATAATCGCCATATAGTGATTGTATGCTAAAAATGGTTTCATCATAATCTATAAATTTTATTGATCATATGCTTTCTAATTAATCAAATATGTTATCTAATTCGATTTTATGATACCTACTTGAAAAATTCCCATGAAAGGATGGTGAAGATCTTCGATTTCCAAAAACACAAGTCTTCAATCCAAAACCAAAGAACCGAATAGACTGTGTGTGTGGGCACAAAAAATGGAGAAATTTTTTTGTTATCCTTTTCACAAATTTTTCAACTCCTCCAAAAATTGTTGAGAATTTTGTTTTAAAAGAAATTTGAAAAGATCGCTCATTTCTCTTTCTATTCTTTTTGTATTCTTTCTTTCTATTCAACCACCTTCTCATAATCCCATGTTTTCTATTAAATTGTTCATTTAAATTCAAATATTTAATTTTTTGAATTATAACTACCCAATAACTTTTAGTCGGTCAAGTCAATAAAAAAAGAATGTGTAAATCATGGGACTTGAACCTTGGAACTCATATATATATATATATATATATATATATATATATATATATATATATATATATATATATATATATATATATATAGTTTCCAAGATACAATAGGCTAGGTTCTTCCTTGTTGAATAATTTGGGTAATTAAGATTAAATAATCAAATTACTTATTCTCATATAAATTAATTCAAAATTAATTTACAATTAAGCAATACAAAACTATTTTCTCCTCTGTCTAATCCATGTCTCGCCTGATTGGGGACTCCAGGACCCATAATTTTAAGCTCCAATAAAAACTTGGATTAATTAATTAAACTCTTTAATTAATTAACACAATTTTATTAATTCCAATGTTACTCCACTAAAACTTGGATTTGCACTCTTAAAATTATAGATATATTATTACCAAGAAATTAAGTTGTCCATATGATTTAGTCATTTACATATATTGATCCTCCATAAATAATTCATAATTAGAGTTAGGTGAACCGTTAGCCTTCTCTAATCATCTCTTTATCCTTTAGTACTAATTACTTCATCGATTGATAAGATTCATAATTTAATTATGAATCTGAATGCTCGTACCATTCAAGACTTGAGTAATCACGTAAGGGAATTATTTATCCGCTTCTTAAATAAGAAGGAATGGATTATGTCTTGTCTGTTAGCGGTCCCTGCTATTTAATCTATCAGATTCCAAATATAAAGATTGATATTTATATTATTATAACTGCATCTCAAGTAAAACAAAGAGACAACGCCATAAATAGGATTTTGCTAACTACTCAGGATTAAGATCATTGCATATATGACCATCAGTGAGATGATTTGAATTATACTATTCTTAATGGACATTATCAGTTATTCAAATCATGTCATGTCCCTGTCCTACATAATCACATCATGTAAAGTGCATTTATTAGATGTCTCTCTTCATCAATCGTTTGGATAAAACAATTTCATTCTCAATGATAATAACATGCACTAGTGAAAATCAATTAAAGATCTCATACTTTAATTGTTAAGTGAAAATAACAATTTGACTATTTTAAATTAGCATCCTTAAATAATATCCTCTTTTATATAACACTTATATACTTATTTAAGGTTACGTTTGATAATAATGGGATTTTGTGATATTCATAAAATATTTAAATAATACATGCATTAAATGAAATATTTATTTATTGAGAATAAATAATATTTATTATTTATTTTCATCATATGCTTTAGGGCATTTATCCTAACAATCTCACACTTGCACTAAAGCAGATGAGACATGTCTTTCAATCCAAAGCCCTCCATATGTTTTTCAAAAACTTTGGTTGGCAACGTCTTTGTGAATGGATCCGCAAGGTTATCTTCTGAAGTAATCTTTAAGACGTTTACATCACCTCTTTCCATAATTGATCGTATTAAATGATATCTTCGCTCGAAGGCGTTCGTTTGCTTTATGGTGTCTTGGTTCTTTGATATTTACAATCGCCCCAGTGTTATCACAATAGAGGTTAATTGGTTTTTCCATACCCGAAACAACTTTCAGGTCTATCAAGAAGTTCCGGAGCCAGATAGCTTCCATGGATGCTTTTGAAGCAGCCACATATTCAACTTCCATAGTGGAGTTAGCAACACAACTTTGCTTCGATACTCTCCGGCATGTTCCACCCTCTCCACCTAAAGTGAACACTGATCTTGATATTGATTTTCGATCATCTCTATTAGTTTGAAAATTAGAATCAGTATATCCAGTGATAGACAAATCTTCTCTAGAATACACATGCATATAGTTTCTCGTTCTTCTTAGATATTTTAGAATACACTTGGATCAAGTAAATTCACAATGATCGAATCCTAGATTTGATTGGAATTTACTTACTATGCCCATTGCATAACATATGTCCGACCTAGTACACTGCATAGCGTACATTAGGCTTCCAACTACATATGCATATGGATAGCGTCTCATGTCCTCTTCCTCTTATGGAGTCTTTGGACATTGTTCTCTATGTCTTGAAGGCAAATAACCTTGCTTGGAATTTTGCATGTTGTACCTCATAAGTTCTTTTCAATATATGATGCATGTGACAAAACCAAAAGCTTTTTCTTGCGATCTTGAATGATTTGAATCCCAAGAACATAACTATAATTCCCCAAATATTTCATTTGAAATTTTCTTGATAACTAATCCTTTATGTCATTCATTGATTCCTTATCATTCCCAATGAGTAAGATATCATCCACATAAAGAATCAGGAAAACCACATTTTTTTTCTTCAATGAAGTTATAGACACATTGTTCATCTAAGTTTCGCTCAAAACCATAAGATTTGATAGCTTCACTGCCCTCATATTCCATGATTCAAGTCGCTTTGAGTCCATAAATGGATCTCTGCAATTTGTGGACTTTATGCTTCTGTCCTTTAGCTATAAAACCTTATGATTGCATCATGTAGATGCTCTCTTCAAGATAGCCGTTTAGGAATGCTGTCTTGACATCCACTTTCCATACATCATAATCATAATATGCAGCAATGGATAAGAGTATCCTAATGGACTTTAGTTTAGCGATCGGTGAGAAGGTTTCTTCAAAGTCAACCCTATCTCTCTGGGTATATGATAGGGGTGAATGATATTAGCATTTATAGCGTGTTTCTCGTGTGTTTATGTAACCTAGATGCTAGATTATAAGACCTGAGAAAATTCCAATCTCTGGAAAAAGGGCAAAATCATAATTTCGGTCAAAACCCCGAAATTTTTCTAGATCTCGGATGACTAAACGGATTTCACCATCGAATTTTCTACAAACCCATTAACACGTCACGCCAAATTCAGACAGCTCAAATTTGCACGCTTTTCGAGGCATCGGTCTCGGTGCCGTGAACGACACGTGATTTTTACCTAAAGTCACCTAGAACATGTACTCATGTGACACATGTTTCATGAGTAGAGAGAGGATGGAAATGGAAGGCCAAGATAGTGCCAAATGTCGAAAATCCAAGCTTAGGGACATGATTGGTATTATGTGAATAGTTAAATGATAATAGGACAGAATAGCGAATGGTGTCATCCTCCTCCTTCAAACCAAAGACCAAAACGTGAAAAGGGGGAAAAAAAGAACTTACAGTAGGTTTGAGATATTGATTTTAGAGAGAGAGAGAGAGTACCTTCTCTCTAAGATTACGGGCGATCCGACCGTCGAAATTCGTCGGGACAAGAAGGAAAGTTGCTCTACGCAGTGAGGCCTATGCGTGGGCTCCAGTTTTAAGGAGTTTCGACAAACTCCGTGAGGTAGGGGTTTCATCCTACTTGAAGTTACACTTTATTTAAGTGTTTTGTGGATGTTTCGGTTGATTTGAGGCCTTGAACGGCCGTTTGATCGGTCCCAAATCTTAGAACCGCATTGTTGTAATTTTTGAAGTCCATTTGTATAGTCTGAGATTGTGTTGGGGCTGTTTTGGATGTTTATTTCATAAATTGTATTGTGATGTGTATGAGGACGAAAATGGCTATGAAATTCGGTTTCACAAAATGGAACCGATGATTGGTTATTGGCCGTGAACAGTAACCCGAGGGTTTCACTGTTCACATGAATAGTGTTCACGAAATGAATTTTATGAGAAAAATGTGTTTGGTTGAGTAATTCAAATCGAATTGCTCGTGGTTGTTAATTAGCCCACGTGAGCTAATTTTTGGTGTAATGGATTGTGAAATTGCATAACATGTTCAGGTGATTAAATTGGCAAAATGTATATCATGCTATATATATTTGTAATGTAGTTATATAAATTGAATCGGAACGTGATTACGTGATTCCACATGACCGGCGCATCCTAAAGCAATAGAAGTGAGTGCATGAGTGGTTTCGAGAGAATTGTTTCGGAGGGTCGACTAATAATAATAATTATCTGAGTGTCCATTACAATACGGAGGGTAGTCCAGCAGCAAGATATCAATCGTCGGAGTCGGCCCGATTGATATACATCAGAGGGTTGTCCACAATTAAAAACAAATACCTTTGTTTTGAAAATAATGTTTCTCATACAGGACTTAGGCAAGTGTGAGGGAGTCAGTGAGGACTTATTATGGGTTATGTCTTTAGATATCTAAGTAGGACGCGAATTTGCTTGAATGTGTATTTACATAGGATCATTGCATGTGCACTTAGGTGGAGAGTAACCCATTTAGGGTGATTCCACCACTGGGCATTAGCTCACCCTGTCGAGGGAATATTATTTCGTGCAATGTGGAGCTTATGGCATGGCTCATAATAGAGACCGATTTCAAGAAAGCCGAAGCCAGGGGTTTCTCGTGTTTTAGTTGGACACATGTATTAGAATGTTTTAAACTTTTAATATATGTTTATATGAAGAGTAATTTATTAACTTTTGAACCATGTGAGATATATGTATTTAGTTGGGATGTGTTTATTGTGAGTATTAATGCAGGGGCCCAAGTGGCCATTTTTACTCATTTTATTCATATGTGGACTCGTGGTCGCTGGACAGATATGTACTGGGTAGAGCCTCAGATAAAGAGACTCATCGATTATATGGTGTCAAGTTACCCGACATCCATGATTATTCCGCGGGTTGACGGGTAGTCAACGGACCCCCGGGAATGGGGTGTCACATAGATTCACCTCCTTATTCTCAAGTATTACACTAATTCTTCATCTGTGTGAGTTTTGCAGAGATTGAAAGTAAAGCAAGCAAAGAAGAGAGCAAAAAGAGCAAGAAAGCAGAACCTGCACCAAAGAAAATGAACAACTTTGCCGAGGTGAAGCTAAAACTGAAGAAATTGCAGGCCTTGGGTTCACCAAGGAGAAGGCAACCCTCGCTGAGGCGAAGACCTTCGCTGGCTACGGCGCAAAACCTCGGGCCGAGGCGGCGAGGAATCACATGCATGCAAGGTGCCTCAAGGTCTCGCTGGAGGCGAAGCACACCTTGGCCAAGACGAAGGGAGACCACCTTGATTTTTGACACATGTCTTCACCAAGGCGAAGAATGTCGGGTTTGGGACAAAAATGCCCTCATTCTCAACCCCATTTTGGTCCTTTTCCAATGCTATAAAACTTGTTGTGTAATATTTCGAGGGAGATAGACAATATTGGAGAGAGCTTGGAGTTTGGCACATATTCATCTTCTAGGGTTTTTCTCTAAGCTCTCATTTTCTAGGGTTTGTAGATTTTCTTAGTTTTAGCTTGTGATCGGGGCTGTTGCAAGATCCAAATTCTAGGGGACTCTTGTAAAGTGGTACTTTACTTTGGGAGACCTCTACTTCATATTTTTTTGTATCCTCGAATCCTTCTTCCCTAATCTTTCAACATTATGTTTACTAGAGACATGATATTGTTGGGTTTCAGCTACTATGAGTGGCTAGATCCTCCTCTAGGGTTATTGTTGACATTGGTGTTTGAATTTTCAAATATATTGAATGATTTTTGTGAATGTATCTTCAGGTTGAGGTTTAATGATGTGGTTTTTATGAATTTCCGCTTTTTTTTAATCAAGTTGCATGCTAGGTGCTGAGATCGAGCCCGTAGCTAATAGGGTTTTCAAAGTGACATTTGAAAGTTTTCCCTTGGGACTTGATTTTCCTTCTCAAATATTTCACAATTGATAAAAGCAATTTGACTTAATCAAAGAAGTCTAGGAAATTATGGATGCCTAGTACTAGATGAATTTCATTATGAGGGACATCATCTAACCTTATGTGATGATCGTATGGACCGAAAGGTGATCGATCTGAGTATAACCCGAGAAATTTCATTGTATGGACCGAAAGGTGACCAATGGAAACTCTTAAGGACTGATTTACCTTAGAACAAGTAACGTGTCATTTGACCTAGATGAACCGAATGGAGAATAGGGATTAGGTGTGAGAAATTGAGGTGAGACTCGAAAGAGAGAACCTCATACATAGTTCCTTGGGTAGACACAAGAGCAACTTCACTTAATTAGCACTTAATGAGCATAAGCCATAAATGCACCAATGGAAACATCTGGCCCTAGTGTTATTCCTTAACGTTTTTCTTACAACTTAATCCAACCACTTACTAATCTTTTAGAGTAGATTTTTAGTTCAACTTAGTTTTTCTTTTAATGAACAATCGATCACAACTAGTTTAATTCGCTTAAATAGTGAAATTCTCGAGTAGCCGAGGTACTTAATCCCCATTTAAACCATCTCTTCCCTATGGGTTCGACATACTAGGTTTTTAATTTGAAATTCATTATATTACTTGTGATTCATGCACTTGTGGATTAGGTTGCTTTAACCAAACTTTCATGTAAAAAAAAAACAAGTTTTTGGTGCCGTTGTTGGGGAGCCAAATAACTCACTTAGGGTTTGGGGAAAATTTGACAACATCTCCCCTTACCAACCCTACTTCTCCTTACACCAATTTCTTCCTCATTTGAAGAACCCAACAAGAAACAAATACCAAGAAATTCAAAATATACAACAAACCCAACAAGATTGGAAATCCCTTACCTTAAATTTCCTTGGCCAACTCAAGCTCTATCTCCATCTTTTTCCTTAATTTTCTCTTCTTCTTGAATACTTGTTGAAAACAAGGCTTAGAATGAGAAACAAAAATGGTAGAACCCTAGCCAAAGGGCCGGTTCTTCTTGTCTCTCACTTCCTCTTCCTTTTTATCTCTTTCTCTCTTTTCTCTTTTTCCCTCATTTGATCACTCATCCGGATGCCAAGCTTTTCTAAGCTTAAATGAAGACTTGCCTCAAGGCAATTTATGTGGCATTCTCTTATTGGTTTAACTTTATTCTCCTTTGTATTTTAGTCATTCTTCTCTTATTCATTTAGACATATAATTTATCAAAATTCTACACTAACATATAAACTTATCACTTTATGCCAACTCAGTCCTTGATAGTAAAATTAAAATACCCTTTTTCACACTTAACCCAAAAATTTCCGAAAAACACAATTTGACTTCCATTTTACTTTAAACAAGCCATTAAACAATTAGGGTATAATTTGGGGTGTTACAAGTACTGGTTTTTTGTTTGGGGGTGATTTCCCAATACTTTTGGATATTTTTCAATTTATATGCTTTTATCGATGCACTAGGATGCACATGGAACATTTCACTAATTTTGATTAGTTTGCTTTACTCTTATACTGTTTCTGGATATTTTGGGATATTGTGGATATTTTGGATTTTTTTTTATGCTTGATCAGTTTTATACATTTTTTTTCCATTGTTAGTAATAGGAGCTCTTATATGCTTTTTTTTTAGTAAATTATCTTAAATACCTATGACGCCCATTTGGGTCTGACCATCGGCCAACTTCTCATGAATCTGGGTGTCTGTATCATGAGAGCCTCCATACATGAGTAAAATGACCGCACAGGCCTATCATACATACTCATCAAAATATAATCAACTATATTGGCCATAGTTTCGTTATTATTACATCACTCTTAATACGAACATATATTAAAAATTAAGAATTCAAATATATATGTTTTACAAAATATATGTCAAAGCCATGGTCTGTTTCTCTTCTTAAAAGTGGCCTCTGACGAGTCGCGCCGCCTCTCCTCGTAACATTCTTTCTCGCAGAGCGAAATGTTTCTTCCTCTACGTGCAGGAAGCACGCCCGCGAGTTAATTTTCCTGCATGGTTACTTCCTCATTTGTGCCAGACATAATGGAAATCCAAACACATTCAAGCAAATGCATGATCCTACTTGAATATCTACATGCCTAATCCCATGTCTCGAGTCCTCACTGACTCCCTCACACATGCCTAAGCCATGTATGAAAATCATTTTCCAAACAAAAATATTTGTTTTAATTATGGGTAACCCTCCGATATAAATATGTTGGACAATCCTCCGAGGTGAATTTGTTGGGTAACTCTCCAAAACACCATGGACCCTCCGACGTGACTGTCGATCAACTTCAAGGTACCCTTGGAAAATTATTTGAAATTCTCTTCACAACCATTTCCTTTTTTTTTTTTTCTGATAGCTGCAGACTCATTACCTATTACTCTTAGGTTTCCCAAAGGCATGAAATGCAATATGCCATTTCACAACAATTCATGTTAATATATTAAGCATGCAAATACTAACCGAATTTATCCACAATCATCATACATGTTAATATATCAAGCATGCATATATTAACAAAATTTAACACACAACATGTTATTCTCTCATGGAAATAACACCAAAATTAGCTCACATGGGCTAATAAACAAATTAAGCAATTCATTTTGAACCGCCCAAGCAACCCAAACCACACACAAAAATCAGCGTGAATGTAAGAAACCTGGTCCCAAACTGCCTCTCACGACTACACTAGAGATTTCTTCGTCGATCTTAAATCCGATGGAATCGAAAACACGCCATCCAGGTCTTTAACAAATCCCCATCCATTAAAATGGCTCTAGCCAAAGAATAAATCAAGTAGGAGAAGACCCTACCTCCCTGACGGTCGAAACTCCACAAAACTCCGCGGTCCACGCCGTAGCCCTTGCAGCGTAGATCAACTTCTCCTCTTGCTCCGACGAGACCCGATGGTCTGAACACTGAGAAATCTAGAGAGAAGTTGGACTTTCTCTCTCTAAATCTGTTTTCTCCTCCTAACTGTCGGATACCAGGCCAAATGAGAAGAAATGTTTTTTTTCCTTTTCATTTAATTCCCTTTTTATCCCTTAGTTTGACTTTTAAGGGCTCTTTGACATGTGGCTTAATATAAGCCATTTATCTCTTATCCTTCAACTATTCATGTGACATGTGTCACATGGATACATGTAGTAGGTGACCCTGGTCATATTACATGCCTCTCACAAGCTATCATACGGCACCCGACACCCGGTGCCTCGAAAGACATGAAATTCCAACTGTCTTGGAATTCGACGAAATTCGACGTGGTAGCTAGATTTCACGAGACAATTCCAACAGTGAAGTCCGTTTTGTCATCTGAGATCTAGAAAAATTCCGGATTTTGACCGAAATGACCATTTTACCATTTTTCAGAAAATTAGAATTTTCTCGGGTTTTACAATACCACAGTGCACAACAACAATTTTTTTTTGTAAATATAAAAAATGGTTTATTTTGTTGTTTGTGGGTCCATTGTTGAAATACCTGAAATGTTTATGATGATATCAAATTGTGTTTTTCTTTACATATGAATAATGTGAGTGACCGTTGAGCTAAAAGTCAAATAAGATGACCATATAGCTGTACACTTAACTATATGTTTGAACCAAATCAAGCACAATTCTCATATACCCTTGTTGTCCAATTATGCTTGGTTTAGAGAAAAATTTAAGGGAAATCATGATGGTTAAGATTTCACGAGACTTTAGAACTTGCTCAAGTATCATTTGAGGCGAAATCCTAGGTAGCACATCTTTTGGGAAATGATATAGGCCATCCTTGGAATTGGTTGAGCCTTTTTAGCCTACCCGATTTTGTATTAACCCGTAGTCACCCAATTTGAGCCATAATAGCCATGTTCTATCTTGAAAAACCAACAACGAACACCCATATCCCGTTATTTTACCCATCAATTAATAACCCATATTTTACCCTTAACATGTTGCTGACAAAGCACAAATCAAGAGAAGGACATGTATTTTGGTGGGAAGTTGGGATGAAGCAGTTTTGATAAATACAAAATGTCAAGGAAGGGGTGTTGAAAAGAGCAAAGAAGAAAAGAACTCAAGGTGGAGCAAATCTAATCTCATAGCCTTCCTACCTTGAGATTGTAAGTCTGTAGGGGTGGTTTAACACCTAAAACCCCAAGGCCAAGTGGCCCGGGAGTTATCGAATCTAAACTCGCTACACGGGTAGGTGTAAAAGCATAAAGACGTTGAATATTGCATTTCTCTATATCTTGATGTTCAAAAAAATAAAAAGTCTTGGTAATCTTGAAGAATATAGAAACAAACAAGTTTGGGGGTGAAATAGTATGAAGAGCACATTGATGCTAATTGGGTCGAGTGAATGACTCAATTGAAGACATAGTCAAATTTTGGAGGATGAAGCATAAAGATAGAAGAAAGAAGTGCTAGAGTGTTTTAGGCAAAATTAGAACCTAAATGACCTATTTAACTACACTCTCACCCTAGCCACACATTACAAGCTTAAAAAGACCTATTTGATCCCGAGAACATGTAATGCCTATATTAGTGGAGAATGGGATGCAAAGCTGTGAAACCCCGAGAAAATCCTAATTTTCTGAAAAATGGTAAAATGGTAATTTTGGTCAAAATCCGGAATTTTTCTAGATCTCGGATGACGAAACAACTTTACTATTATGATCCTCTCGCGAAATCTAGCTACCATGTCGAATTTCGTCGAATTCTGAGACAGTCGGAATTTGTACATTTTTCGAGACAATGAGCGTACTACGGGACACTTGGCACATTTTGAGTGGCTCACAATGTGCCACGTGTCAGGTGCAGAATTAGTCAACTTGAGCTCAAGTGTTGGGCCCACATGGACATGTGACATCTCCTAATTGGATGAAAATCCAAAGTGGGTGGATAAACTGGAGCGCGAAATCCAATTGTACGAATTGGTAATTTGACAAGTGGCAAGTGAGGGGACAAAAGAGGAATAAATGAAAAGAAAAAGAGAACACTTCTCTCATTTTTGGTTGGTACGTGCAGTGGAGGAAAAATCAGATTCTAGAGAGAGAGTCCAACTTCTCTCTAGAATTCCCGGCGATCGAACTGTCGGTTTCCGGCGAGGCAAGAAGCAAAGTTGCTCTACGCGGCAAGGGCTACTCGTGGGCACCGGTTTTGGGGAGTTTCGACAAACTCCGGGAAGGTAGGGGTTTCCTAATTGATTTAATCCTTGTTTAAGAGCTTTGTTAATGATTCGGAGTGTTTGAGGCCGTGAATGGTCGCTTGGCTCACTACAAAACTGGGACCAAATACTGAAATTAGGACCGTTTGGACAATCCATGGGCTGTTGGTGTGGTTTGTGTTATAATTGTGTGTTAAATTGTGGTTTTGGTGTTGCGAGGTCGAAAATGGTTACGATTTCTGGTTCCAAGGAAGTGGAACCAATGTTATGAGGTGGGGGTTGTCCATGGACAGCCCACACTGCTTGGACTATTAAAAATAAATTCCGACTTCGTGTTGGACCGAAATGTCCATGTGTTATTTGCATAAAATTTGCTTAAAATGAATGACTTGAATTGTGTGGAAAATAATATGTTAATGCATTGAATTAAATGTGTTAACATGATGTTTGAATTCTATGAAATATAATTGTGTGTGAGCCATTAGAATTGAATTGTTAATTAGCCCATGTGATTTAATTTTGATGTTATTACCATGAATAAATAACATGTGGTATGTATGTGAATTTTGTCGATATATGCATGATGATATATTGGCATGTTGCATGAAAATGGCATAATGCATTTCATATGCACGGCCAACTCAGATCATCAGTGTGAGTGCATGACATGAAAGAAAATGAAAATACATGGGAAGGGAATTTCTAGGAAGATTTTCCGAAGAATTGCTTTGGAGAGTTGTCCAACAGTTCATCTCGGAGGCAGACCCATGACTGTTTCGGAGGATTACCCAGCAATTTACCTTGGAGGGTTGTCCAATAGATTTTACCGAAACTCGATAGTATGTTTTCGAGAACAAAAACCTTTTGTTTTGAAAACAGTGTTTTTCTCACATTTGGCTTAGGCATGCATGAGGGAGTCAGTGAGGGCTCGAGAAGTGGGAAAGGGTGAGTCACATTCTCATCCATATCATGTAGACATTTATGTAGGATTATGTATTTGCTTGAATGTGTTTGGTTTCCATTACATGCACTTAAAGGAGTAAACCTATGTAGGGAATCTAACTATCGAATTGCTCACCCCGTCGAGAGAAAATTATTTCAGGTACTAGGAGTATTCGGGAAGACGGTGCTCACTAGAGGCCGCTTTTGAGAAGAAAGTCGACGTGGCTTGATAATTATTTTGTAGAACATGTATTAGAACTCTTAATTTTAATATATGTTTGTATTAAGAGTGATGTAACAACTCTTGAAACTATGTTAATATAGTTGACTATATTTTGATGAGTATGGTTATATGGGTTTACGTGGCCATTTTACTCATGTATGGGTCTCATGATATGAGACACATGTATTCCTACAGTTGACGGGTGGTCAAATCGGACCCCGGATTGGGGCATCACAACTCATCGAGCTTAGGTAAACGACACCTTAGGAGTTCTGGTTTGGGTATCCATAAGTTTAGTCCCGATACCGCCACAGCCTTGGTATCGTGAGCCTAGGGTTTATAAATACCTAGAGCTAGATGTTGGATACTAGAGTTATAGCTTAGTATCACGAAGTTAGGTATACGATTTACCTAGACTTGATTGGCACTGTTGGGACTACATGCATCCATTGCATTTTGATGAATTAATTGTGTTGTGTGATTTGTAGCGCTGGTGAATAGACATATAGGGAAATGCTGGAATACTAGGGTTGAGAAATATAACTCCTAAGGTTTGGGAAAAGGTTAAGGAGGATTTCAAGGTAGTATCCAGAATAAACAAAAAAAAAAAAAAATCTATGGACAAGCTTGGTTCCTGGGCCACATGAATAGATTGTGTTTTGTGAAATTCTGGAAAATTATTCCAGTTTTTGCATAGGAAAACGGGTTAAAATTAAACTTTTAAAAATTTTGAGTTGAATAAATTGCAGTTGTCTAGGCTATTGCATTTTAGGAGTAGCAAGGGGGCTACGGGAGGAATAAAAAAAAATTGTGTTGAGGAAAAATTTTTTCTAGGGTTTTATAGTGTGTAAAATAGGAAAAAAAAAAGTATAATAAATTTATTTGGTTCTACTGAAGATATGAAATTTTTTTTTTTTTTGATTTTGCAGTGAGTAGAACAAATGAAGAAAAAAAAAATGAAAATGAGTGAAAAAAAAAGGTGCAAATACAGAGCTGTAATGGCTACGCTCTTTTTTTTTTTTTTTTTTTGTTGGGTCAGCGATATTTATATTGCATCGTGACTGCATGGCCCTGGTGCGTAGGCCGGGCGCATACGTGCATGACACGATCGGAAGCTGCGGGCGGCAAAGAAGGCCGCGATTACGCCATTGGGCCGCGATACGCTAGGAGCAATTTCGCGATACAACCGACCTACGCGCTGGTCGAGCGGCGCCAGGCGCACGCACGGCCTCAAGCATCGGGAGTGTTGTGATACAATGGGTTGTATCGTGAGGAGGGGGACCTTGTGTCGCGACACGGCTCCCGCCCCTACACAAGGTGCGCAGGAGCGCTATGGCATCGCCAAGGACAAATACATGACACGGCGCGCTACGCGCGAGTAGGATTTGAGCTGGGGCATACAACTTTGTATCGTGACCGGGTGATGACACGGCGCGCGACATGACCTGACATGGTTATGTGTGCTGCGACACTGGGCCGAGGGGGAAGCCATGATACGACACCTACACGACACGGCCAAGGCATCGCGGCCAGCGCAGCTGCGGCGAGCGCTGAAATGTCCTGGGTGCACTGCACCTAACCCAGCTTTTGACTCACCGACTATTTACAAGTGATTGATTGATCACTGCCTCATGGAATAATCGTTTCATGAACACTAATCACGCGGTTTTAAAAAATAAATAAAAAAAAAAATGAAATAAAAAAAAAATTTTTTTTGTTGCATATGATTTAGTGTATGAAATTATTGTCTTGCATTACCTATGAATGCATGGACGTTGTGTATGAAATTTTTCGATAGGTGAATAGTGTCTCGAGGCTGTATTTACACCCTTGAAGATACCTCATTAAAACTTAACTCACATTTGACACGTGTACTTGGGTTAGTCGCGAGAGGACGAGGTCGTCCACGAGGTGCTAGCCAAGCACCACCGGTATTTTACCAGCAGGCCTTTGCTAAGGCCGTAGGGATTGCAATCGCCGCTATCGCATAGGCGTGTGCAATAGTGAGCCAGGGCAGGTCAAACGACCTCCAGCATTTAGAAGCACATCATCCTTCAATGGCCATAGAGGGAGGAGTAGATGGCATACGAGGCATCCAAGATATGGGTGCTGGTACTAAGAGGAAGGAAGATCCATCTTCTTCCAACTGAAAGAAGCGTAAGACTGCTTCACGGACCTCGGGCGACGTGGCCAAGGTTATCAAGACCAAGGCCAGGATGGGACATTTAGTCAGGCAAGACAGATGATGTGTTATTTCTGCCGACAGCCTGGACACTTTCAACGGGATTGCCCACGGAGGTAGGAATTCCAAGGTTATGGGACACCTCAGTCCCAATCATCAGTGAGACAAGTTAGGGTTGCCAATCAGGCATGACAGATGGTATGCTTCCACTACCAGCAACTTAGACATATGAGGGGGATTGCCCTAGCTGTGATCCTGTGGTTTCGGTAGCACACCTAATCATCGATGGGACAAAGGATTAATAAAGTGTACCCTCCACCCCTAACATGGGCCGAAGAACCAGCTTCGCCTGTGGTGCTATACAAGCACCTTCGGCAGCACAGATGGGCCAGAGGGGCTAGAGTGTGGGTCGAGGTCAGGTGCAGAGCTCACAGGCCAGGACTTCGGGGACCTAGGGCGGCCTATGCCACAGGCTAGAGGTCAGAAAGCATGTAGATCAACCGAACATGCAGGTAATGTGATATACCCGCATTTGTTTTCCGATGATCCCGCTTATTAATGCATTCCTGCGGTGAAAGGTTCGCTTAGAGGTCGAGGCCTTGGACAAGCCATGTGTGGATGTTCTTCCCAGATCTGTATGGCGGTCACCGACAGCTCAGGACGCGGTACCGTAGATCTGGTTTCGCCATACTGACCTTCTCAGCGATGGATATCGGGTTTCATGTCACCTCGACATGGATTCGCTGACGGCCCATCGGGTTGTCATTGATTTTGACCTTGCAAAGGTCGTCATTTGCACACCAAGCAGGAATTGGGTTGTGTAGGGTTACGTATGCACGTGGTTGGATGCGTATGTGTGTGGAATTTTGGGAAGAAATTCTTTTAAGGGGGAGAGAATGTGAAACCTCGAGAAAATCCTAATTTTCTGAAAAAGGGTAAAATTGTAATTTCGGTCAAAATCCAGAATTTTTCTAAATATTGGATGATGAAATGGACTTCACTATTGGAATCGTCTCGTGAAATCTAGCTACCACGACGAATTTCGTCAAATTCTAAGACAATCAGAATTTGCACGTTTTTCGAGGCAACGAGCGTAATGCGGGACACTTGACACATTTTGAGTGGCTCACAATATGCCACGTGTCAGGTGCAGAATTAGTCAACTTGAGCTCAAGTGTGGGGCCCAGATGGACATGTGGCATCTCCTAATTGGATGGAAATCCAAAGTGGGTGGATGAAATGGATAAGGAAATCCAATGAGCCAATGAGAATTTGACAAGTGGCAAGTGAGGGGACAAAAGAGGAATAAATGAAAAGAAAAAGAGAACACTTCTCTCATTTTTGGCTGGTACGTGCAGTGGAGGAAAAAAAATCAGATTCTAGAGAGAGAGAGTCTAACTTTTCTTTAGAATTCCTAGCGATCGGATCCGCTTCTGCTTTCTTCGGCGGTAAGAAGAAAGTTGCCTACGCGGCAAGGGCCACGCTGGCATTAGTTTCCTGGGGGAGTTTCTCGGCTAAACTCCGGAAGGTAGGGCTTTCTTCCTACTTGATTTAATCCTCAAGCAAGATCTTGTTAATGATTCGAGTGTTTGAGGCCGTGAATGGTCGCTTGGTTGGTCACAAAACTCGTGGACTAAACGCCGAAACCAGTGGACCCGCTTGATAAATTCCACGGGCTGCTATGTGGCTTCAGGTTATAATCAGGTGTTAAATTGTGGTTATGCTGTGAGGCCGAAATGGTTACGGATTTCTTGCTCCATGGAAAGGGAACCGATGTTGATGAGGGGTCAGCTCCATGTATAGCCCACACTATTTTGGGATCAGCAAAATAAATTCCGACTTTCGTGTTGGACCGAAGTGTCCATGTGTTATTTGCATAAAATTTGCTTAAATGAATGGTCAATCAGAAAATAATATGTTAATGCATGGAATTAAATGTGTTAACATGTTATTTGAATTATATGAAATATAATTGTGTGTGAGCCATTGGAATTGAATTGTTAATTAGCCCATGTGAGATAGTTTTGATGTTATTGCCATGAATAAATAACATGTGGTATGTATGTGAATTTTGTCGATATATGCATGATGATATATTGGCATGTGTTGCATGAAAATGGCATAATGCATTTCATATGCACCGGGGCAACCTAGAAAATTAGGTGTGAGTGCATGGCATGAAAGAAATGAAAAATGGCGAAGGAATTTCAATGAAGATTTTCAGAAGAATTGCTTTGGAGAGTTGTCCAACAGTTCATCTCGGAGGCGGACCCATGATTGTTTCGGAGGATTACCCAACAATTCACCTCGGAGGAACAAAAACATTTTGTTTTGAAAACAGTGTTTTTCTCACATTTGGCTTATGCATGCGTGAGGGAGTCAGTGAGGGCTCGAGAAATGGGAAAGGGTGAGTCACATTCTCATCCATATCATGTAGACATTCAAGTAGGATCATGTATTTGCTTGAATGTGTTTGGTTGTCATTACATGTGCACCAGCCAGGAGTAACTCATGTAGGGGAATCTAACTATCGGGCATTGCTCACCCCTGGCCGAGGGAAAAATTCATTTCGTGCACAGGAGTATCAGAAGACGATGCTCACTAGAGGCCGCTTTTGAAAAGAAAGCCGACATGTGGCTAGATAATTATTTTGTAGAACATGTATTAGAACTCTTAGTTTTAATATATGTTTGTATTAAGAGTGATGTAACAACTCTTTAAACTATGGTAATATAGTTAACTATATTTTGATAAGTATGGTTATATGGGTCTACGTGGCCATTTTACTCATGTATGGGTCTCATGATATGAGACCCAGGTATTCCACAGGTTGACGGTGGTCAACGGGACCCCCGGGATTTGGGGCGACACAAAAGCAAACTTATGAAGTCTCGATCACTCTTTATATATGGAAACTCTTTATAAGTGAGAGATCTTTCACCTCATGCATTCCCCTAATTTCATTTAGACTGAATTTGGATCAGTGAGGGTGAGACTGTGCACACTCACATTAGAACCTTGACCTAGGTGCAGTTAGCTTGTGACCAGCCTGTTTGCTTTGAAGAACACTGTCTTAAACATTATTCATGTGTTGGAATGCGTAATTCTTGAGGCAAAATACTGCAAAGTGCATATCTCCACGGACTCTTTCTTTGTTTCTAATAAATTGGAAAATACTTTTTTTTTTTGTCTTTGCTTGAGGACAAGCAAAACATTAAGTTTGAGGGTATTTCATAGGGGTGAATCATATTAGTATTTATAGCGTGTTTATCGTGTGTTTTATGTAACCTAAATGCTAGATTCACCCCTTTATTCTCAAGTATTATACTAATCCCTTATCCGTGTGAGTTTTGCAGAGATTGAGAGTAAAGCAAACAAATAAGAGGCAAAAAGAGCAAGAAAGCATAACTTGCACTAGAGGCATTGCTTCGTCGAGGCGAAGCTGTTCGCCAAGGTGAAGAGATAGCTTCGTTGAGGCGAAGCTAAAACTGAAGAAATTGAAGGCCTCGGGTTCGCCAAGGCAAAGGCAACCCTCGTCGAGGCGAAGACCTTTGCCAAGGCGAAGTAAAACCCTCGCTGAGGCAAAGGAGGAATCACATGCAAGCAAGGGCCTCAGGTTTGTCGAGGCGAAGCACACCTTCACCGAGGCGAAGAGAGACCACCTTGATTTTTGACACATGTCTTCGCCAAGGTGAAGGATGTCTAGTTTAGGACAAAAATGCTCTCATTCTCAGCCCCATTTTGGTCATTTTCCAATGCTATAATTACTTGTTGTGTAATATTTGTAGGGATATAGACAATATTGGAGAGAGCTTGGAGTTTGGCACATATTCATCTTCTAGGGTTTTTCTCTAAGCTCTCATTTTCTAGGGTTTGTAGATTTTCTTAGTTTTTAGCTGTGCTCAGCCAAGTTGGTAAGATCAATCGCTGTAGGACTCTCGCAGTGGTGGAGCACCGCTTTAGAGGCCTCTACTATATTTGTTTTGTATCCCTAAATCCTTCTCTTTCTCTTAATCTTTCAGCATTATGTTTATTGTAGACATGATATTGTTGGGTTTTGAGGCTATTATGAGTGGCTAGATCCTTTTTTAGGGCTGGTTGTTGACATTGGTGTTTGGATTTTGAAATATATTGAATGATTTTGTGATTGTATCTTGTGTTGATGTTTTATGATGTAGTTTTATGAATTTCCAGGTTTTTATCTAATTGTTGCATGCTAGGTAGTGAGATTGAGCCCTAAAGCTAAAAGGGTTTTCAAAGTGACATTTGAAAGTTTACCCTTGGGACTTGATTTTCATTCTCTAATATTTCTAATTGATAAAAGCAATTTGACTTATCGAAGAAGTCTAGGAAATTAGGGATGCACAATGCTTATGTAGTTTCATTAGAATTTGTTTGTGTGGCTTTATGTGTTGATATGTTATTGCTATGATTGAATAACATGTTGTTATGTGTAAAGTGTTGTTAATATATACATGCTTGATGTTAACATATATTGTATGAAATGGCATAATGCATTTCATATGCACGAGAATGACGTAGAGTCTTAGAGTGTAAGTGCAGCAACCTGTTGAATATATCGGTGGGCAAAATTAATTATCGGAGTATGTCAATATATATGAGTCGGTTGTCCACAAAATTAATTATGGGTAATGTCCATATATCGTCGGAGGGTTGTCCACAAATTAAATAAATAAATTTGTTTGGAAACAATTTTCATACATGACACAAGTATGTGTGAGAGAGTCAGTGAGGAATCGAGGCATGGGATTGGGCATGTAGACATTCGAGTAGGAATCATGAATTCACTTGAATGTGTGTGTTTTCCATTGCATGAGCACTTAGGTGGGGAGTATTGGCAATGGGAAGGATTCAATTCTTGGCGTTACTCATACTAGTCGTGAATAACAATTTAGTCTTGAAGTACTGCTCGAGGATGGAGCATCAGGAACCTTAGGCGAAGAAATATGGCCGGATTGGCCTTATTGTATGTTGTAATCGAGTGAAAACCGATTTTGTAATTTGTAATTAAAATTGTAATTAAGTGGCTTTTGTATAATATAAGTGAGATACGGTGAGTTTTCTAGTTTCCATAGTCTTGTAGTAATGAGGCTAGAATTAGGAGGTTTCTGATGGGTAGAACAAAGGAAAGAAAAAGAAGAATCTGAGGATAGAATGGGATAGGCTATTGCCCATTTTCGATTATTAGTCGCGACCCGAAATGAGATGCCATAGCAGGTGTGAGCTGGTGTTCATGACGAACCGCCTTGTGAGTGGAAGTCTTGTGACGAAGCGGATCTCATACGACATCCTCTTGTGTATGACAGATTTTGGTGCGACGCCACGACATGAATCGGCCCCAGGTCATGACATCAATTTTTGTGTCCCGCGACATATATGTATATGCATATATATATATATATATATATATATATATATATATATATATATATATATATATATATATATATATATATATATATATATATATATATATAAAATTTATTTTTATTTTATAAAATTAAATAATTTTAAAATATACAAAGTTTTGATCAATTTTAGGTTATATTTGATTTGTTTTTATATTTTTATTGTGAAATCAAATATGAGAAAAATAAAATTTTACTTATTTTGTAAAAAAAAGTTTGATTGTTTTGATAAAAAAAAAAATCAAATATAAAATAAATAATTAAAAGCTAACATATATTTTTTAAAATTTTTATTCTTTATATTGATGAACTAAAATTAAAATACATAAAATAAGTTTTAAAAAAGAAATAAAAATAATATGTGAGGTTTTACTTTATTTTATTTTATTTTTATTCCTTATTTTTCTTTTATTTTCTTTTCTTTGTAGTTTCTTTAAATTTTGGGACTAAAACATAATTACAAAATTTAATCATATGACAACCTCGTCTTAAGGGCGTTTTTAAGCCGGAATATTGAATATAATGATGATGCCTTTTCAGCAGGAGTATGTAGGAGTGTGTAGAAATTATTTAGAGGCTGGACCGGATTGTTTGTGGCTGGGATGCGGGCGTGCAGATCGTGCAGGCTGAGGTAGGATGCTGTGGCCCGATGTCTGCGGAGCTGCGGGTGTGTGCTCTCTGCGAAAACAAAAGGAAGAAGGGTGGTCGAGGCCGCTTGGAGTGGTCGCTCAGATGCCTGGTCAGTTCTTTACGAGATAAAGAGGCTTAGGCCTTAGAGGGGCGAATGTTTTTGCGTACCTTTCACCGATGGGGTGGCCTGGTATTTATAGTAGATGTTCAACCAGTTAGATGGTAATTAGGAGTCTTTCCCATTGGATGGGATATTTCTTATTATAGTCCATATCGGATTTGAGTGAGATATAGAAAGAGTAGTTTACTTGGGATAGTCTTCCTTCCTTATTGATGAGACTTGGTGGGATTTTCAGAATAATATATTATTGGGGTTTATTACTACATTTCCCACGTCTCTGCAGGAACTTACCATAATTAGCTGGGCCAATGGAGTTGAACCTCTCTTTTGGTGACCCCCTGAGGTTGGGATGTTGGCTTTTAGAAGGCAGAGTGCCTCGTTAGGCTGACTTGCTGGAGTTAACTAGTGGGCCCTTAGGTGCCATTTGGTGGCCTCTTTCTTGGGCTTTGTGTGTGAGCTACTTGACCTTATTTTCAAACCCTATCAGGTTGTCCCGACCCTTGTGTACGGTGTGCGTGGCGAGTACATGCGTTTCGTCGGGTGTAACTTCCCGGGTACTTGCTGAAATTTGGATTGGATAGGGCTTGGTGGCCCAGTCATTTGTCTTATGATAATGATGGCTGCTTGGTTTGTGACTTTGTTCTTCATCCTTGATTTCTTTTTGTTTTAACTCTCGGACATCCTACATTTGTGTGCAAGCTGTGCAGGACCTTTTATTTTCCTTTAGCGAGTTCGGACTTCTTTCTCTCTTAGTCCTCTGTTTGAGTCTTTTTGTGTAGAGTCTTTCTCTGTTTGTCTTCTGAGTCCCACTTTGTGTCTGGGTTGGCGAATTTTGTTTCATTATCAATTTGTCATGGGTTTGGGTGTTCTTAACTCTTTTGTGTGTCAGCCAATTGATTCCTAGGCTAATGATGGCTGCAGACCGGCCCAGTAGTCTACTCAGTAGTTTAGTCGGGGGTTGGTCTGGTGCTAGAGTGCCTCCTCTTCCCTTGGACAAGGGCAAGAGGAAAGTAAACCTGGTTAAATTTCTGAAGGGGTGAATATGAGATGTAGTTAAGCACGCACAGCGTGGGACCTAGCAAGGTTGGTCCTTCATATGGGGTCATCTTTGCCAGACGTTATCAGCCTCCTCTTGGCGTTCGGGTGTGGTCCACGACGTTTGACCCTACATGTGGTCTACATTGCTAGGATGGTGTGTTTCTTCGAAGAGGCCTTCAACAACGGTCTCCGCTTCCCTTTGCATCCCTTCATAAAAGGGGTTTTGCATCATTTCAATGTGTGTCCTGCTCAACTCACGCCTAATGGTTGGGCATTTTGGTTAGCCTGCTAGTTTTCTTTAGGGACCGGGGCTCGGCCTTCGGCTAGCCCTTGCTTCTTTATCTTTCGGCCCGAATGAGACATCAGGGCTTTCTTTCCATGACCTGGCGTTAGCCCCTGCGGTGATTCAGATCTTCCCTCACTCCATGCAGGTTGTGGAAGGGGCCTTTTCGTTAGCGGTAGTAATTGGGAGTATGATTCTCGACAAGGGCGACACTCTGGCGTTCGGTAGCTTAGGCTACTAGAGAATCTCCATTAGTGTTAGTTCTATTTTTGGTTGTAACTTATGTGAGTGCATTTGGGCCTCTACAGTTAAGTGTTGTTTACATATTTCTCAGGTGCTCGAATTGAGCTCAGCGCTGAAGATAACGCTATAGCGTTGGCGTTGGCTGAGTGCCCTCCTCGTCCTTACTCGGGCCCAGTTAAGTTGATGTTCTGAGCCTTAGTTGAAGTCCGCTCGTGCTGCTCAGGCGTTTCGCCTCCCTTGTGGGTGTCGGGTTGACCCTCTCTTTGCTAAACCCACTAGGGGGAGCTGTTGTGATTGGAGAGTGATATCCGGAAGCCCCGGAGTAAGAAACTAAAAACCTTGCACTTTGTTGAAAAGGATAGGCCGGTTTCGGTTAAAGTCCCGAAGTTGGGGGTATCGCCATCTTCTCCGTCCTCTCACATCCATAAATCAGGACGGGTTATGGCTCCAATAGTTTTAAGCTCGCGGTCCCACTGCAGGTGCTGCGGAGGCGAGAGGGTCCCTCGGGCGGGGCGGGTTGAGCGGCCGTTGGCGGTGCACTATAAGGTGCAGGTCCTTCAACGAAGGAAGTTAAGTTGCCTTCTCGGAGAGAGGAAGAGCGAGAGAAAGATCAGGAACCCGAGTTGGCGGGGGCGAAGTTCTTTACTCCACGATCGCGGGAGAGCTTGCGTGAGGCCGAGTCGTCTATTCTTAAGGACTCTGATCTTAAGAGGTTGGTTTGTCGTAGTTGATGAGGCGTTATTTATCTTTCCCGGGGGGTTGCCTCACGTAAGTTCTACGTGTGCTGCCCTTTTTGACTTCATTTTGTGATGAGTTTGAGCTTGAGTTGGATGTTGATTTTATCTTTGGCGGATGTCTGGTGGATACTGTTTTGAAGGGTTTTTAGCGAAAAGCGAAATAAATGAAGGTCATGCTATGGCCCCGGAGCTTATAGGCGGGTGGTATCTCACATACGAGCTAGGTTGGTGCGGTCGGATGCAAAAGTATGAGCTGGGGCCGGGTGAAGCTGAGTCAGGATCTTGCACATGCCACTTAGGCTGGGTATGCCGGGCGGGGCGAGGAGACCCGGGGCCGGGTGCTTTGAGGGGCGGGCGGGAGGTGAGCTTCGGGAGGCTCGGGTGGGTGAGGTTATGCAAGAGCGACTTGATGGAAATTTGGGGCGGGTTCGCGATCATGATATGAACCGGATGAGTGGGCGAGCACCTCCTGCGTCGAGCTTCGGGGTGAAAAGAGGCTGCGTGCAATCAAAGGCGATCGCCGTGACAGGCAGCGCGAGTGGGCGAGGCTCGTCAGCGAGGCTCTTGAAATTTTATCGGCTCGGTGGGACTCTTGAATGAAAGTGTTACGGGTTGCGGGGATCTTCATCGTGAAATATCTTTGGTAGCTCGGCGGGACGAAGTTATTGGAAGATTGGTGAGACATCTGTCGATGGATTTACGGATGGCTTGCCTTTCGGAAGAAGGCTATCGATGCCTATCCGAATCACGGACAGTTGACCTTCGGCGACGAGGAGGAGGAAAGTCGCCGGCTGGCGATTATCTTTGGAGAGCTGGCACCCCTCGTGAGTCCGCCCCCTGCTTCATCGTCTGCTCCTCCTTCTGACGCCTGATCTCCTGTGCTCGTCTTCGCCTGCCGTCGACTTTTACTTTTTCTTTTTTTATTGTTGTTGGGCCTGGGACCCAAGATTTATGTGACCTTTTCGTCAATGATATTTATTAATTCAACTTGCTTCCTTCGCCTTTATTTGCGCTCTTTGTGTTGTTATGCTTGGTTTGACTTTGCTTCTTGTCACGTGATGCGGATTAGGCGCTGAGTTAAGAGATGTCAAGTTCCTGTTGGTCGTGAGGCTCTCGGGTTCTCAGATCTTAGGGGTTGAATAGCTGAGTTGAACTGATTCCTTAATTGCTTGTGACTGCGGCTGGATCGTTGAGCTCGTCCCGATTTGAGTTGGTGGGCTCTTGGCTGGTCGCCGGAATTTGAGTTGACTTCTTAGAACATCTGGCACATGTAAATTTGGTAGAGCTCGTCCGTGTGAGATCTTGGGCTTTATTGGTGGGTTACTGAAATTTGGGTTGACTCCTTAGGAATTGCATGGCCTATGTTGAATGGATGAACTCGTCAATGTGACTCTCCCGGACTCCGATCGGAATTTGGTTACAGTAGGTTGGGTGACTCCTTAAGGTCGCATGAGCACCGTAAGAATACGTTGAGCTTCGTCGGTGTAGATTGTTGGGGCGGAGCTACGTCACATGTCTTGATGGGGCTCGTCAATGTGAACTCGTCAACGCGAACTATTAAGCGGAGCTCGTCTATGTGAACTGCTGGGAAGAGCTCGTCTATGTGAACTCGTCAACGCGAACTATTAAGCGGAGCTCGTCTATGTGAGCGCTGAAGACTCGTACGTGAACTATTAGAGGCGGGCTCGTCTATGTGAGGCTAGCTGAAACGGGCTCGTCTCACGTGAACTCTTAGGAAGGAGCTCGTCATGTGAACCGTCGATCGTGGCTAACTGAGCGGGGCTTGTCGTGAGAGGCTTCTTGGGAAGAGCTCGTCAATGGGTGGGGCGGAGCTTGTCTATGTGAGCGGTAGGCGGGCTCGTCCATATGAAGCTAGCGGAAGAGCTCGTCGGTCTGGACCAGTTGGGTAGAGCTCGTCCATGGCTTCTTTGCAGGAAGAGCTCGATCGATGGGTGTTAGGCGAGCTCGTCTATGGCTTGTTAGGCGAGCTCGTCCATGAAGCTTCTTTGGGAAGAGCTTCGTGAATGCGAGACAGTTAGGTAGAAACTCGTCCATGAGAAGCTGACTAGGCGAAACTTGTCAATGTGAACTGTTGGGCTCCGTCGGCTGAGTTGCATGGGTTGAATTGACTCCTTAGGTTGCATGGCCTATGCTGAATTATTGAGCTTGTCAATGTGAGTGGAGCTCCGGCGTGGGCGGGTGGCGATGTAGCCCAGGGTGCGTGTAACTGGCGTCGACTCCTCGGGTAGCGTGACACAATCCCGGAGTAGGCAATGAACTCGTCAAAGTGTTTCTTTGGGCTCCGGGCGTAGGCGGAGGTGGCCGATGTGGCCGGAGGTGGCGGTCTCAGCACGGGTGATCCCGACTCCTCCCGGGTAAGTGTGACTGTCTAGAGTAAAGCGAACTTCGTCGAAGTGGTCTCTTGAGGCTCAGTGGCGTGGCCAAGTGTGATGTAGTAGAGTGGCGATGTGGTCGGAGTGGCGTGTAACTGGTGATCGACTCCTCGGTAGAAAAGTGACTGTCGAGTAGATGAACTACGTCAAAGTGAACTCTTGCGGGCTCGGTATTGTGTAAGTGGCGATGTAGCTTGAGGCGATCGACTCCTCAGTATAGTGACTTGTCAATTAAAGCGAACTTCGTCAAGTGAGCTTCTGGGCTCAGGGCATTGTGTGAAGTGGGCGATGTAGTGGGAGTGGCGATATAGCTGTTTGATTTGATCCTCGGTGGCGTGACTGTCTAGAGTGAGCCAATTTCGTCAGTGAAACTATTTGGGCTCACGAAATTGTTATGGCCAGAAGTGGCGATGTAACTGGTGATCGAGCTCCTCGGGGTAGCGTGAGCTGTTCGAGGTAGATGAACTCGTCAAAGTGGTCTTTGGGCTCCGGCGGTGGCGGTGGCGATGTGGGCGAGTGGCGATATAGCACACGGGCGATCGGCTCCTCAGGTAGCGTGACTGTTCGAGTAAACCAGGCTCGTCAAAGTGAGCTCTCTTTGCCCCGGGCTCAGGCGATGGCGGAGTGGCGATGTGGCCAGAGTGGCGATGTGATGGCAATGCTGGCGGCGTCGACTCCTCGGTGGCGTGACATGTCAGGAGTAGATGAACTACGTCAAAGTGAGTTCTTGGAGCTCGGGCGCTATGGCCAGTGGCGATGTAACTGGTGATTTGACTCCTCGGGTGGCGTGACTGTCAGGAGTAGATGAACTCGTCAAAGTGAAATTTCTTTAGCGATCTGTAGTTCGACTTCGATTTTCTTGGAAGGTGCGACGTCTGTGCCGATTTATGGAGAATTTGGAGCGATTCGGGTGACTTTTGAGTGCTTTGGCCTTTTTATAGATGTGACTTCATTCTTTATTAAGGTTATCACTTTGGATATTACCGCCTCTTACGGTGCGTAACTTCATCTGCGCGAGATGAGCGTCAGTTTGATCATCTTCGCGAGGATCCCTGAAGATGCAGTTCGGTTTGTTGGACTTACGTGGGAGTTGTATTTGTCCTTCTACATGAAGGGAAGTTGTAACCTTCTGAACCTTTCGTTGTGTCTCTATTAGAATTGCATCACACTGGTGCAGTTGCTCAACTCTTCTATGTTCGGTTGGTGACGGGCGCCTGCTGCTGTTCGATGTTAAGCTTGCATTGCTTCGCGTCGCGGGGAGGTCGTGTCGGCGTTATGGTTGGTCACTGCATCCCTTGGAGGATTAGCGTTGCTCCTTGTGTTAGAGTCGTCCATCGATGGCGAGAAATGGAGTTATATTTGTAAAGGCTGTCGTTCCCACGGTGGCGCATTGATGATGCCTTTTCCAGCGGGGCGGGGCGAGTGTGTGAGGTCGGTAGGGTGCGGACCGGATTGTTTGTGGCTGGGATCTGGCGTGCGGATGCGTGTTTGAGAATTGGGATTCTTTGCCTTTGTTGATCTGACTCTGGGTGTGCTCCTGCAAAAACAAGGAAGAAGGGGTCGGCGGGGGCCCGCCAGGTGGCGCCTCAGATGCTAGTCGGATCTTTCGAGATAAGAGAGAGCTTAGGCTAACTTGAAGATGATGTTTTCATTGCCTTTCAGATGGGGGTGGCCTTGTATTTATAATAGATGTTCAACCAGTTGGATGGTAATTAGGAGTCCTTCCCATTGGATGGGATATTTCTTATTATACTTCATATCGGATTTGGTACAGGATATAGAAAGAGTAGTTTACTTGGGATAGTCTTCCTTCCTTATTGATGAGACTTGGTGGGATTTTCAGAATAATATATTATTGGGGTTTATTTTGTTTCCCATCTCTCTGGGAGACTTACCATAATTGGCCTTTGTGCCCAGCAGGTTGAACCTCTCTTCTGGGCTGACCCCACAAGGTTGGGATGTTGGCTTTTAGAAAGGCCCGAGTGCCTCGTTACAGACGAGCTTCTCCTTTGATTCAAGTAGTGAATATTCGTGCTTCATTTGGTGCTTCTTTCTTGGGTGCTGGTGTGTAGGCTTAGACCTTATTTTCAAACCCTATCAATAACTTTTATTTAGTTGAATGTTGATTTTATACTAAATATTGAATATAACTTTTATTTAGTTAAATGTTGAATAAGACTTAATAGTATTAAGTATGAAGTTGTTTGTTTAATATTATTATTTATTAAGTATTAACTTTTTGTTTGTTTTTATACTTAAAATTAACATCTTAATTATATTAAGAAAGCAATTTGTTTAACCTTATTTTTGTGATAAAATGAAAAATATTTATATAATATATGTATAACATCTTAACATTTTAATAAAAATAAATAAATTTATTACTATCATTTTATTTTGAAGAGAAAAATATTGATTCCAACTAATAATACATCAATATAAATATATAATCAAAATTGCTAAAAATCACAAAGGATGAAACAACATCTAGGTTAATAACATAATAAAACGACTCAAAGCCTAAACATTTAATAGTTGAGTCTACACATTTGATATTATTATTGTGACTAGAATACATTTGACTCAAGTTCTGCAGCATATTGACGACTATTGATTTAATTTCTTATCTCTGATCGTATATACTTTACTCGTTCGAATCGCTGATCTGAATAACGCCCTCACAATGACGAAAACCTGTGCGCCCCATTTCCACGGGGTCAGTTGATAACCTTGACCATGGAATATTCGTGGATGTCGGGTAACAGAGCACCGATCATGAATCGGGTAGAGTCTCCTTTGTGAGCTCTACCCAGTTTTCTTTGTCCCAAATCCTGGCAGCCTATCCCGATCACATGGAAGCACAATCTAATATTTTACAAAAGACACTTAGGGTCCACATACGGATAAAAATGGTAAAATGGCCATGGGCCATGCATCAATACTCACAAAATACATCAACTATATTACCATATTTCAAGAGTTATTACAATACTCTTAACCAAAACATATATCAAAATTTAAAGTTTTAATATATGTTCTACAAAACGTATACCAAAACATCAAAGCCTGGCTTAGGCTTTCTTAAAAATCGGCCTTTAAAGACGTCTTCTCGAAGCAGTCCACTTTAAATAATGATCCTCGACGGGGTGGGCAATGCCCTAGTAGTGAAAATCTCTATGGGTTGCTCCACCTAAGTGCACATGCAATGATTCAACATAAACACACTCATGTAAATACATGATCCTGCCCGAATGTCACAGTGCGATCCAGTGTCTCGAGTCCTCAGGCTCCTCTGTAGCCGATCCAGGGAGGTGTGATCTGAATCTTAGTGGGGGGCACACATGAGAGCACTAAGTGTCACTGTCAGTATTTTTGGAAGGGGTAATGAAATGATAATTTATGGAACCACAGATGTTGTTATAGAACAAGGCTAAATCGTAATTGATCGCGAAATGGGATATGAAAACCATAATCAAAAAAAGAGAAGAGGCAGAAATAAATAACTAAGGGATTGGAAGTGCAAATGTTAAATAGGTGGGAGGACTTGGTACGAATTAAGGCATAGTAATATAAAAGGAGGAGAGACAAACCCAGAAATTCATTTTGAAGTCTCCTTTTACTAGGGCAAAACGCTGGAGAAGGTTGGAGAAAGAGAGAAAGAAGAGGAAGGAGGGAAGAAGAGGAAGAAAGAAGAAGGAGGAAGAATTTCGAGGTGTGGAATCCTTTAATTTGGGTTTTGATATAGTTCTAAAGGTTTTATGGATGATTAGTTGCTCCTTTCCTAGGGTTTTGTTAGGAGATTATCCTAACCCTAGATTTGTTAAATTCATGTGGGTAAAACCTTAATTGGTATACAATAAACATGGAATCCATCAAAATTTTATGGGTTGTATGAATTGGTGGACTTGAGTAAGAGTTCTTGGATTTTCACCTAGGGTTTGTTGTAAGAAGTTCTAAACCACCAATACAGAAGTGTGGTGGAGTTGTTTTGGAGTAAATTCCATTTGGTTTTGAGGAATGGTTGTAAAAGGAGGAGAATGTTGGGTTTTTAGGAAATCTTTGTCAAATTTAGTGAAACCCTGTTTTGTTTGGCTATAGATTAAGTTATAATCATCCAAATGAATTGATTCCAATTGTTAAAGAACCATAAGAGATAGGACTACAAATGTATAGAAGGGACCAAGAGCAAATTGTATCTCTAAGGCTCCCAAATCTGATTTGAAAGGTGAGCTCGTGTATTTCCCAGCTGGTTATCTTTCTGTTTTGGGTATTGTTGTAGTGTTTTGACCATAAGTGGAGTTTCACTCATCCAAATTGATTGATTAAAAAATTATGGGTAAAATAGACTTCTAGGGGAATAAGTTAGCTGAAGGAAGTGCATGCAAATTGTAGCCCCAAAGTGCCCATAAATTTTTCAAAGTGGAGCTAATAATGAGATTACGTGCAGCAATTTGAGTAATCTAGATGTAAAATACAATAACTTGAGTTTTGATCCAAATTAGGTGATTCCAATTGGAGAAGAAACCTTATAACCATGACTTCAAAATGAGTGAAGAAAAAATTTCCAATTTATGGGTTAAGACCCTAGAAATCAAGGATAACAGTAGGTGATTCGAGTGAGCTAACCATTGGCATTAAAAAAATGTCAGAATCAGGTTATGTGGTTGAAGGCCTTAGAGAAGGAATTTTAAATTGAAAAATTTAAAGAAATGTCATTGATATAAAGGACTGATATGGAGAGTTTCACTTTTAAGACCGTTTGAATAATTTTTTGGGTAATAAAGTCCGTAGAGTATTGTTGGAAAAAGGTTTACCAAATATGGTTTTTTTGTTGTGGGCTTTTATGCCTGGCGGCAAATTTGTTCATTTGGTTTTATATGAATGCTGTGGTGGTCTTAAAGTGACATTCATGTGAAGTAATGCTAAGTTTTACGCTATAATGCCAGACGACACGTTTTCGCCGTATTTGTTTGAGTGTGTAGGCGCTAAAAGCAAATGCGGGAAAGCCGGAGTCATGTGTGCTCGCTTTTTGTAAATGATGAGTGTTCTAAACCTATTTTTCTTCAAATACTTGTGTATTATTATTATAAACTGTTTTACACTGGTATTTAATGGTTTTGATTGTAAACCATATTTGAAAAGCAAGCAATGAGTTTAGCAAACAAGTAATGGTTTTACTTATTCAACTACTTTTAAAAAGCAAGCAATGAGTTTAGTAGCAAGCAATGGTTTTGAATTATCAAACCATATTCAGCAAGCACGGTTTTAAATTAAACCATATTTCAAAGAGCAAGCAAGCAAGCAAAAGAATATTTTCAAACAGCCTAACTAAAACTCAGCTTAAGCAAGCATATTCTAAGTGAGGTATTCCGTGACGTGCAGACCGGTGGTGTTAGGATATCATTCATGCATTTTAGATTTGCCTGGTCGGTAAACTTAATTCATGCATCATGGAATTTAAAGGAGACCGTGGCACGTACTGGAGTATATAGGGTTAACGCGTTAGCTAAATTATGGTGACGGAGACCAAAGTCAATTCCACCATATTTACCGAAAAAGGTGAGGCGGATCGTACTGTGCCCTTTCACCTAGGTGAGCACCTGTGTCCACCCACCGGCACGGCCGATGCCCAAAGCCCCGTAACACAGCTGCATGAAAGGCCTCTAGTGGTTGATGATTTATAAGCATATTTTATACAGTTTTAAAAACAACCACTGGCGCACGGTTGAGCCTAGGCTCCCGTGTTTGTTTTAAAGCAAACGGTTGAGCCCAGGTTCCAGTTTTTATTTCAAAACGACCGGTTGAGCCCAGGCTCCCGTGGTTATTTTAAAGCAAACTGGCTGGAGTCCAGTTCCCGTTTGATTTTAAAACGCTGCTGAGCCTAGTTCTGTGTTTATAAACAACGAGCAAACTTTTAAAGCAAGAGATTCGAGAAAAGTTTTATAAACTTATAAAGAAAAGCAAAGCAAAGCGCGAAGCAAGTTTGAAAATTTTTATAAACTTTAAAAGCAAGCAGCACATAAAATTTAGAATAAAGTAAGTGTTAAGGCCTGAAAATATCATGTAAAGTTAGAGCTACAGCTTTGAGATGTTTTGTGTGCCAACCATTTTATAAAGTATTACACTCACCGAGCTTGTTTAGCTCATTATTTTCCGCTTTAAAAACTATTTTCCAGGTACAGCATCGCCGGACTGAGCAAATGATTCTCCCGACTTCAGATTGCGGCCGTATTAATACTATTTTGTGTAAGGAATACTTTGAATTTGTATAATCGAGTATTTGTATGTACATAGTTTTGTTTTCAGGAAAATGTGATGAGCCCGAGGCTCTTTGGATGAGTGTGCTGGTTGCCATATTTGAAAAGTGTAAATCAGAGCATACGTGTTTTGGGAATTGTCCCAGATGCAACCAAGCAGGCTGCCGAAATTTTATAAAATCACAAGTTTATAAAAAAATTTTACACGAAGCCGTAAAGTAATACAGCCTTCGCTTCCATAGAGTTTCCAATGTTAGAGGTTACTACTGGATTTTGAGGTGGCTGCACACTGGCCGATAGTAGGGGGTGGGGGGAGTGTGACACCTCACACATGCCTAAGCCAAAATGCGAAAACATCATTTTCATTTCTCTCATGCCATGCACTCACACCCAAATTTCTAGGTTGCCCCGTGCATATGGAATGCATTATGCCATTTAAACCACATGCCAATATATCATTTTAATACATATATTAACAAAATTTACATGCATGCCATGTTATTTAATTCACATCAATAGCATCAAATTAGCATCTCCACTGAGCCAATTACAATTCATTTCAATGGCTTACACACAATTATATTTTTTATATAATTCAACTTACATGTTAACATTACTAAATCTACATTATCACTTATTTCATTAACAATTCAAGACAATTCCAACAACTCATGCTAGTATATAAAACATGTATATACTAACATAATTAACTCACATAAATCATGTTATTCAATTTGCAACCAATAACACAAAAATTAGCTGATTCGTTTGTGCCAAGTAGGTGTTCGGAATCAACAAAATTTATAACCTAAAGATCTTACTTCACTCCACGAGCAAAGCTACCGTAGTATAGTGGCTCTAGGGTCGAACATTGATGGGTTTTCTTCGTGAGAGAAGAGTTACAAGGCATTAAAATGGTGTTTTCTCAGCTGATTTATAGGTGTGTAAAACACAGAATGGTTGAAACTGAAATAACTGATGTAAAAAGTTAAGAGAGAACCTCAAGTCTCGGCCACCGGGCTTAGGTTCTAGGTTAACCAACATGTACTCTGTCTTTATCCTCACAGGAGTATGACATAGTCATTTCGAACCGGGATCTTCATTTAGCTTTAAACCTAGACCCTAAGAGTTTTCCTTTGAAAGATGGCATTCGATTAGCATAAATGTCCCTAGCAAAGGAAAAACACATCTCAAAACAACACCACGAGCAACTATTAGGGAGACAACTAATTGGGCCTCAGTGGATCTAGTGAAAGTATCCACTGAACCCAAAAAGCTTGCCAAATACACATTAAGGAGAGCATGCTTAAGAGATTTTAACCTAAGGTGAGAAGCAGGGGCACAAATACCCTTAAATACATACATGAAGAGCATGAGAACATGCAGCTAAGCCTAAAAACAACACATAATGGCCTTCCCTTCAAGGATCAGGGGGTTTTAGCCGAGCATCCCTTGATTTGTCATCATCAAGGGGTGTTTGGCTACAAAGAAAATGCAAGAAAGTGAAGGGAGAAGAAGAGAAACACCACCAGCTAGAGGGAGGAAGCTTCTGCGCCAACCGACCGATCGACGAGTGAAAAGCTCGATTTTGATTACAAGCATGGTCAGCCATATAGGTGCTCGCAAAGGAAATTACAAAGTGTGTTAAAGAACCAAAATACATGAGGGCAAATTGTATAAAAACCACCAAAAAGGCGGGTCAAAAGCATTCAACAAAGTCGTGTGAGCAAAGTTCAGAGGCCATAAAATTAGCAACCTAATGTTTGTGTTATAAATTGGTAACCCCAAAATTTCACGTTGATGGCACTCGTGAACCTCGCAACACTTCACAACTCGCGAATTTAAAGGCTGGGACTGTAACCCCTAAAATTTCAACAGCTATTCCTCCCCTTCTTTCAATAAATTTGTTCGAATTTCTCCGATTTGGATCATGCATCTTCGAATTCAAATTTCAGGTCATCGTGGTTGAGTCAAATTGGAAGAAATAAGGCATTCAAAAGGGACCAAGAAAACTACTAAAATAGCTACAAAAAATGTGATCAAGAGTGTGTCGGATCCAATGTATCAATCTGAGTTATCAGTCGATTAGTACATAAAGCGTGATAAAACCCAAGATAAACAAATAAACAAAGCTCAATATTGCACTATTCGTACCAATCATTAGCTCACGGGCTAATTAATCAAGTAATTCATTTTGAATCCCAAAACACACAATTCACGTGGAACAAAGGAAACCCCAGGGCCTGCACCGCCTTCACACCCACACTAGGTCTTCTCACTTGGCCATTCGAGATTCAAAAAACACTCCACTAATCCAAGCCTCAAAATATCCCATAATCATTCACGACTCTGGGGCCAAAGACAACACAAAGAGGAGAAGACTCCTACCTCCTGAATAGTCTTAACCCACCAACCTGTCCACGTGTAGCCCCTCTGGGCTGTGCGTAATAGCTTTGTTTCTTCGTCCCATTGAGTAAACCACTGGTCCGAACTTATGAAATCTAGAGAAGCAGCTCTCTCTCTTTAAAATTTGAAACACTCTACCTACCGTGATCAATTCCAACTTATGCATCAAAGCTCTTTCTTCAATTGGGAAGAAGAAAACTATTCATCTTTTTTGTCTTTATGCAATTAAACATTTAATAATTCTCCATGTCCCTAAGTTTTGGGATTTTCACACACGGGCTTAATCTGCCATTCATTTTTATCCTCTCACTAATCATGCAACATGTGTCAAATGGGTACATGTAGTAGGTGACTTTTGTCACATCACATGTCTTCTCACGTCGCTTAGCGCACCCACACCCCACTAAAACGCTAATTCATATGGTAAATAGATTTACGAGACGATTACAATAGGTGAAGTCAAGCCAATATCCAAGATCTAGAAAAATTTTGGATTTTGATCGAAATTACCATTTTGCCATTTTTCAAAAAATTGAATTTTCTCGGGGTTTCACAAAATCTAACTGTTGCACTGAGATGACACAACCAAGATGACACAACCTAACCCGCAGCACCAAGACGACGATAACCACATGCGCACAAAGGCGACGACAATCATAAGCTCACTAAGGTGACGACTAAATCATGAAAAAACATTTAAAAACCTAGATATATGTGGAATAACCAGTTTATCAAGAAAAAAAAGATGGAAAAGGGGTGTAGAGAGGTGATTTTAAGCTAATAATGACAAAAAAAAAAATCACATCTTATTGCTTAAAGAAAAGAGACTGGTAGAGAAAAAGTTGAGAGAAAAATGAGGCTAGAATTTCAAAAAATATAGAATTTATTATTATCATTATTAAAAAAATTATTATTATATTTCTCTATTTTATATAATTAAAATATAATATATAAATTAATAATTAAAAATAAATTGATGAAGTCGTGATTTTTTATTTAATATATCATGATTGTTCTTTTAAAATATTTGTGTGGATTTTTTAAAGATTTTAGGAATATTTTAGGAGATTTTAAAATATGGATTTTTCCTTTTAAAATATGACTTTTTTAGAAAAAAAATATTTGACTTTTTCTATTCATAATTTTTTTTAAAAAATTCATAAATAAGTCTTGCCAAAATTAAAAAAAACAAACAAACAATCTAAATTCTGAAAGCATATTCATTTCAGAAAAAAGCTAAAAAATACAAACGCAGACTTAGTCTATCGAAGAAGTGTCCTTTAAACCCGACTCAAGTAATAAAGGGACGGGATAAGCATAGAAGAACAAAGATCCAATTCAAACACAATACTACAATAAAATTGATACTACTTTGTTGGCCCGCCTATTACGTTGATGGTGAAGACAAACATGGATAATGATCCTTTTAACAATCCCACTAATGGAATCGAATTTCCGAGACATGAATTCAAATTATCTCGCAGCCTTGGTTACTTTACACAAACAAATATATAGTTTGTTTTCATTGGATCTCAAGGGTCGACTAATTAATTATGGTTAAACTACTCATGTGTACATGTAGAATAACCAAATTATTTAGGTTAACCCTACAGCGTGATCTCCCCCCCCCCAAAAAAAAAAACCTTCTTCATATATATATATATATATATATTTCGAAAAAGTTTTTATAACTTTTTGAATCATCAACAAAATAATTCCTATTGTCGCTGATATAACTCTAACATGCGGGGCAAATACAATCGAGTTATTTGTTCACCATTAAAAGGCAATAAAAAACCTTTTTCAAAATATGATCATCACAACAACTTGGTGATCCCCCACATCATTTGCCTCTCTAAACTGCGGACGCCTCATCGCGTCCATCGACAACCCGTCAACCTCGCGGAATATTCGTGGGATGTCGCAACTCGACACCACTCATGAAAATCGAAAGCGTAGTCCCTTTGTACTGGAGTTTCACCAAAGGTACAACCTGTCCTAACTTCACATGGCAACCTGTCCCAATGATACAAAGACCACACCAAGTCCACATCAACAAAATGAGTAAAATGGCCACTTTGGGCCCATGCATTAATACTCACAAAATTAAGATCAACTATTTTACCAATAGTTCAGAGTTATTACAATACTTTAACCAAAACATATATCAAAATTTAAAGTTTTAATACATGTTCTACAAAACTACACAAAAACATCAAAGCCATAACCCTGGGCTTTTCTAAAAATAATCGTACCTCTAAAGAGCTGCCTTCCTCGAATAGTCCCCGGTATTCGAAGGATCCCGAATGGGTGAGCAATGCCCAAAGAGGAAAATCTCCTGCATGGTTACTCCCCACCTAAGTGCACATGCAATGATTCAACATAAACACACACTTACAAATAGTATGATCCTACTTGAATGTCTACATACCTAATCCCGTGTCTCGAGTCCCCACCGACCCCCTCACGCACGCCTAAGCCAACGAGAAACATCCTTTATTTCTTTCTATGTCGCGGCACTCACACCTAGTTTTCTTAGGTTCCCCCAGTGCATATGAAATGCATTATGCCATTTTCAAACCACACATGCCAATATATCATTTACACATATATTAACAAAATTTACATACATGCCACATGTTATTTAATTCATGTTAATAACATCAAAATTAGCTCACTTGAGCTAATTACAATTCATTCCAATGGCTTACACACAATTATATTTTTATATAATTCCACATCATGTTAACATATTTAATTACATGCATTATTAACATATTAATTCTCACACAACTCCAAACAATTCATGCTAATATATAAAACATGTATATACTAACATAATTAACTCACATAAATCATGTTATTCAATTTGCAACCAATAACATCAAAATTAGCCTACATACACTAACCAATCAAGTAATTCATTTGAATCACCCAAAACACATAAAATCACACAACAATACACGTGAACAATGAAACCCTAGGGTCGGCACTGTTCATGGCCACACTAGGGATCTTCTCACTCGGTTCAAGTATTTTGAGACCGCAAACACGGCTAATTCAAGCCTCAGAATATCCCTAACCATTCACATGACTCTTAGCCAAAGAATAACACAAGTAAGAGAAGACCCCTACCTCTTGGAGAAGTCGAACTCCACCAAATCGGTGTCCACGCCGTGAGCTCCTCGCCGCTGCAGTAACAACTTTGTACTTGGACCCGGCATTTAACCGACAACAACGAAAAAAATTGATATATGAACTTATTGTCTTGCATTACCTATGAATGCATGGACATTGTGTATGAAATGTTTTCTGTATGTGAATAGTATCTCGAGGCTGTGTTTACACCTTAGAGATGCTGCACTAGAACTTAACTTGCCATGTGACGTGTGTAGATGGCTAGTCGTTGATTAGTACCCAAAAATTGCTATTTTGAGCCCTATTCAAGATAGGTTTTGAGTGCTTTTTGCGCACTAATCATATCAATTAAGCCAATTGATGTGTGCAGGTCCACTTAGTTTCACTAATTCCATTTCGAGATTGTTTTGGATAGTTTTCAGGTTTTTGAGAACTTCAATCAGCAAGTTTAGCTTCTTATTGTTGATTGCAAGATCCTCGATGATTTCACCGAGCCGAGTATGGCGAAATATCAAGATTCAAAGTGAAGAATTGAAGGCAAAGCGATGAATAAGAAGTGCAAAAGAGATGCAAAGGAGCAAACAGAAGGTGAGCAATCCCAGGATTTTAGCTATGATTGCGGTGGGCTCACTGATCATAAAATTTCGTAATCATAGCGAAAATTCAACTAGCGAAATTGGGAATTTCGCTTAGGCTAGGCTGAACCCTCGCTAGCTAGCGAAATCTCTTATCGCGCTTCAGCGAAATTCTTCCTCCAATTTCGCGATTCACAAAAATTTCGCTAGCTAGCGAAATTATCAAGGATAGCGAAATTTCCATTTCGCTATTCAGAATTTCGCTAGGCTACACTTCGCTAGCATAGCTTGAAATTTTCGCATGCCAGCTTAAATTTGTCAGATAATAAATTGCTCACCGTGATTTTGGTATTTTTGATTCTAAACGACCACGTTTTGATATTTTACCATTTTGTCCCTTATGTAATTTCATATTCTAGGCATTTTTGTCATTTCACACATTTGGGTTGGCTATATAAGCCACCTTATAAGTTTGTAACCCTAACTTTTAATCTTTCAGTACACACGCACTGTCTAGCTTTTCTCTCTTCTCTCTCCTCTCTTTCATTTCTACACAAACACTCCTCTGAGGATGACAACTCGTAGAGGTTTGGCTGACCTCTTCCTCCTTGGAAGAGGAGGGTCACCGTGAGGTTTGGAGGTAAGTTTTCATGCCCTCTCATTTATCACACGCATTTATGAGCATTGCTCCCGCATCTCACTTTAGGTTGAAACCTCCTAGATCCAAATTTCTTAAATTAACGCATTGGTGTGTTTTCAGGGTTACAAGGATGCTTAATCTTAGATCCACCGCCATCCACTTAGTTGTCTCTTGGCTTAGTTGCCTTAGGTTGCCTCTTTTTTGAGGCCATATGCACACCGTTAGGGACTCAATGCTCACCGAATGCCATATCTGGCGAGGGAACCGGTCCTCATGTTTTTCAAAGCATTTATTCCCTTTTACTGTTTCTGTATTTCACTTTTTAGGTTTGAATCACTGATACCCCGAAAGTGGCTAGTACTTCAGTGTGCTTCTGTTCGTTGATGCTACTGCCAGATCCAACTGATGCCCATTTAGTTGTCATTTATGAGCTCCTGCAAGTTAGATCTAGTGAGGGTTTTAACCGCTTTGAAACATTAAGGTACAATGCTATAACATTAGAAGAAATAATTTTAGGTTTAGGTTTTAATGCCAATGAAGAGCCTGGGCTCGGGAATGACTATATGTCATCCTCCCCAACGCGAGGAAAAAGACCCGAGGACATACACACGCCTTCAACCCTAAACCAAAGGGTCTCGAGACTTCCAAAGGGGTCGGCTTTACATTTTATTTCATTTAAATTTCAGTTTGCAAACCACCAACCCACTGTTTTTATCACCACCTTAAAATCCAAATTTAATTCACCATTTTTGACTTCACTCAAATCATTTGTACGAAGAAAACCCATCCCCGTGTTCGACCCTAGATCACATCAAAAGAAATTGACTACTGCAGTAGGAGGAGTATAGGAAACAAATATTGTTGATTCTGGATCACCCTACCGTGGCACGAATCGTCAGCGGAGAGGACGAAGAGGTCGGCCCACGAGGTACCGGTCGTAGAACCACCGTGCTCGACCGCCACCCGGCTTTTGATCAAGAGGGCTTTTGCTGAGGCCATAGGTATTGCTATTGGCTATTGCACGTGTTAGCGCAGTAAGGCAACCGTGGAGGTCCGAGTAACCTCCAGAGGTTCAGGGCACATCATCCTCCGACATTCACAGGGGGAAGAGATCTGATGGTGGCAGACCATTGATTCATGTAGGTTGAGAAGGTATTAGAGGCTATGGAGATTGTCTATGATACGACTAGGATCAAACTAACTGCATTCCAGCTAGAGGGTGAGGCCCAAGTATGGTGGAATTGGGCAAAGACCTTTAGAGATCTAGAGGCAATGACTTGGGCAGAGTTCCATGATCTTTTCATGGGCAAGTATTTTCCGGATAGTGCAAGACATGCGAAGGCCCAAGAGTTCCTATGTATGAGGCAAAGGAACACGACGCGATGGAGTATGTGGCCGCGATTCACCGAGTCGGGCACGCTTTAGTGATGACCATGTACACGCATACGGCCAAGGGTCAGAGGCTCGAGAATGGGCTGGAGTTGTCCATTCAAGGAAGGATTGTAGGACTTCGCCTACAGGACATGGACTCCATGGTTGGGACGACCCTGACCATAGAGAGAGAGATTGAGGATGCTCAGAGCACTCGGGATGTGGGTGTTAGTAGCAAGAGGGAGGATTAGCCTTCTTCTAGTTCGGGGAAGAGGCGAAAGACTTATGCTTCACACAAGTTTCAGGACTAGGGCTAGGATGGGGCATTTAGTCGTGCGTATGCATGATATGTTATTTGGTGCCGGCAACCCGCATAAGGAGACAGATTTGGGTTCCTAGAGACAAGGATCTCAGATTTTGGGACAAGACAACCCCAAGAATGTAGAATGTGAGAGTATACAGCTTCATTCTCCCATACCCTAGTATGGGTCAAGAACCGCCTCTGTGGTGCTACAAGCACCTTCTGGCAAAGACGCATGAGACAAAGGCCGCAGTGTGGTCGAGGTCAGGCATGTGGCTCACTGTGTCGGGACTTCTAGTCAGGTAGGGCAGACGATATGTTATTTATGCCGACAAATAGCATATGAGAATAAGATCGCCCCAGGAGGCAGGTCCATGGTACTACGTGCCGAGCATACAGAGTAGCCTGACATGCGTGGCACTGCTTCTAATCTCGCACATGTTGACTAGGAGTAGTAAGTTTTGAATTGGATGCACTATATTCATTCATTAATGCATCCCGTGGTGATAGATTTGGGCCAGAGGTCGAGGCCTTTGTGAGAAGCAGGGTGTGGATGTTCTCCTTGATGTAGGGTGAGAGCTGAACCCGATATAGGTCGGATTGTGAGTTAGAGATCTCCGAGATTCTTGCTCATAGGACTCGGGGATCGCATTGAGTCGTGGTGGGTGCCCAGACATCACATTTAGCCTGATGTGGGTGCACTAGATGTGGACATTCACCACTCTCGTGAGCGGTCATTTGTCTTTGGGATTACATCCAACACAACTCTAGTTCAAATCGGGAAATGAAGAGTACTAATGTAGTATTGGCAAAGCAAGAAGGGGTCGTAACCCCTTTAGGTGAAAAAGCCTGAGTTAGTGGAAGGAGACCCGCAAGAGTATCCGAAGAATCCCAGGGGGCGTGAGAGACCCGGGGAGATATCCCGAATTTCTGTGTGGGTGTAAGAGACCCGAGGAGATATTTTGAATTTCTGTGTGGGTGTAAGAGACCCGTGGAGTTATCCGAAATTTCTATGTGGGTGTAAGAGACCCGGGGAAATATCCTGAATTTCTGTGTGGGTGTAAGAGACCCGTGGAGTTGTCCAAAATTTCTGTGTGGGTGTAAGAGACCCGTGGAGATATCCAAAATTTATGTGTGGGTGTAAGAGACCCGTGGAGATATCCAAAATTTATGTGTGGATGTAAGAGGCTCGTAGTGTAGGCCGAAAAGTTCTGTTGCCTGAGAGAGAAAACACACGGTCATGGTTATCACGTAGACTTCAGAGTCGAAAGGACAGAGTCCCGAGTGACTCAGAGATTCGATACCCATTGGAAATTGCATTGGGTGTTGGTGAGTCGACAAGGGCTTGGTATATGGATGTCATTCATGACATGGATTAGGTCGACGGTCCATTGGATTGTCAGTGATTGTGATCTTAGGAAAGTCACAGATACACACTAAGGTGGATTGTGTAGTGGTTACATATAACGTATCGATGCGACGGTGTGGAATTTTGAGACGAAATTCTTTAAAGGGGGGGAGAATGTGAAACCCCGAGAAAATCCAATTTTCTGAAAAAGGGCAAAATGATAATTTTGGTCAAAATCCGAAATTTTTCTAGATCTCGGATGATGAAATGGACTTCACCGTTGGAATCATCTCGTGAAATTTAGCTACCACGCCAATCTCGCCAAATTCGAGACGCTGGCTTTACGCCGAGGCACCGAGTGACAAAGGGCCGCAGTTCTGTGAGACATGATGTGACAAAGTCACCAACTTACATGTACCCATATGACACATGTTGCATGATTAGAAAGAGGATGAAATGAATGGCTTAGATTACGCCATGTGTCAAAAATCCAAAACGGCGACACGATGGAATTAATGAAAGTTAAATATATAAGACAAGAAATGTGGGGAATAGTTTTCTCCAAATGGAGAGAAAACGGTAGTAGGTTGTCGATCCAGCTTTTAGATAGAGAGAGTGCTCTTCTCTAGGATTTCCGCCGTCGCATCGCCGGTTCGCTTTCGCCAAGAAGTAAAGTTTTGCCTTATCGCAGAGGGCGCACGCTGCGGATATCGATTTGGTGGAGTTCTGACAACCCAAGAGGTGTGGGTCTCTACTTGTGTTATTCTTTGGCTAGAGCCATGTGAATGGTTGGGGGATATGAGGCTTGAATTAGCGTGTTTGGCGGTCCCAAAATACTTGAACCGAGGAGAAGATCCCTAGTAGGTCGTGAACAAAGGCTTCGACCCTGTGGTTTTACTGCTCACGTGTATTGCTTGTTTCAAGATTCAAAACTGAATTACTTTGATTAGTTAATTAGCCCATGTGGAGCTAATTTGATGTTATTGGTTGAAAAATTGAATATGATTTATGTGAGTTAATTATGTTAGTATATACATGTTTTATATTAGCATGAATTAAGCCTTGGAGTTATGTGAGAATTATGTTAATGCATGTAATTAAATGTGTTAACAGATGCACCATATAAAAATATAATTGTGTGTAAGCTATTGAATGAATTGTACTAGCTCAAGTGAGCTAATTATGATGTTATTGACAGAAATTAATAAATATGTGACATGTATGTAACTTTGTTAATATATGTGTAAATGATATATTTGATATGTGTGGTTTGGAGAATGGCATAATGATTTCATATGCAATCGGGAACCTAAGAAAATTAGGTGTGAGGCACGACATGAAAGAAATAAAAAGGATGTTTTTCACAAGATCAGGCTGAGGGAGCTTCGTGAGGACTCAGGACACGGATCGGGGGTATGTAGACATTCAAGCAGATCATGTATTTTCTGAAAGGGTTTATGCTGAATCATTGTATGTGCACTTAGGTGGGAGCAACCCATGTAGGAGAGATTTTCAATATCAAGCATTACTTCCACCCCAATGAGGGATCGAGATTTCGGTGCATGTGGACTGTTTCGAGAAAGACGTTCTTTAGAGGCCGATTTTTAGAAGAAAGCCGGGTTGTGACTTTGATGTTTTTGGTATTCGTTTTGTAGAACATGTATTAAAACTTTAAATTTTGATATATGTTTTGGTTAAAAGTATTGTAATAACTCTTTAGTTGATGTAATTTTGTGAGTATTAATGCATGGGCCTAAGTGGCCATTTTACTCATTTTTATTCGTATAGGACCCAGCAGGATCTCAAAATATCGGGACAGTTGCCATGTGATTGGGACAGGCAAATTGGGTAGAGCTCCTCAGACAAAGGAGACTCATCGGTTTTCATGAGTGGTGTCGGGTTACCCGACATCCACGATGATTCAGTCGACGTTGTCACCCGACCCCGTGAATGTGGCATCACAAAATCTCTTTCTTCTCGCCTAATTCTATTAAATCTAAATTTAATTTAATTTCTTATTTCACTTTATTTTTCTCTCTTCATGTTTTGTCTCGTTAATTTCCTTCGTTTACCATAGCGTAAGGATCTGCAGGCGTTTAATGTCCAATCCACCTATCATATCTCAATTTCATATATGCCCTTTTTAGAGGATAATAATGTGAATGCTAGCGTGAGAGAGTATGACTTTTGTAATCTTTATTTATTTATTTATTCATATCCTCGCTAATTAAACCTCTTTACTTTGCTTTCATATTCCATTTTATTTTACCATTATTTTTCTTCTTTAATAATTTCTCAAAGCTTTTTTAATCTCTAGTTCGTGCTTTTTGTGTGTCATTGGGAAGAAAATGAATGACAAGTGATGGGGACTAAACAAACCAACACACAGGCCTAACACGCAAGCCTAGAAACCAGGCTATCAAGGGTCAGGCTCGGGAGCAGGCCCAGCAGAGAGCCCGGTCCATGGGGCCACCCCACACATTTCCAAGGGTCTGAGCCCAGACCAATGGGCCGGGGAACAACAGAAGCTCCAAAGAGCCCATATAGCATAACAGAGCACTCAATCTCCAAACTGCTTCTCATATTTAAGGAATCAGGATCCTCCATGATCATAACTTCTTAATTATCCCATAACAGTCGATTCACGATAAAGGAAAGGAAATCCTTCACCAAATAAGAAAGATACCGTATCACCATCTGATAAGGAAAGCTATCAATGTTCATTCTTATAAAATACCGAATCTAATTTCATCTAGGAAAGATATGCTGTAAATCACTCTCTCTAAAAACCATTGAATTTTTTTCCTCCTCCGAATTGTGGCTGGAACCGATTTAGCATCGGAGCGGCGGCCAGCACACCCTCGCCGATCCTCGCTTCAAGCTTTTTACAGTCATCAACTTGGGTAGACTCCTCGCCAATCTCCATCTGGCTTCAATCCTACCAATTTCAAGAAAGAAAACACCATCAACGAGTATGATGCTGACAATGACAAAATTTAGTTCGTGCTTTTGGGAAGAAAAATCAATTGACGAAAGATGCTTCGATAAGGATATAATTTAGTTTGTGCTGGGAAGAAAAAATGAATGATGAGAGATGTTTAGATAAGGAAAATTTAGTTTGTGCTTTTGAGAAGAAAATGAATGAGGAGTATGATGCTGACAAGGAAAAAATTTAGTTCGTGCTTTTGGGAAGAAAATGAATGACGAGTATGATGCTGACAAGGACAGAATTTAGTTCGTGCTTTTGGAAAGAAAATGAATGACGTGTATGATTTGACATGACAAAATTTAGTTTAGTTGGAAGAAATGAAGGACATAATTTAGTTCGTTTAGAAAATGAACAGTATGATGCCGATAAGATATAATTTAGTTCATGCTTTTGGAAAGAAAATGAATGACAGTATGATGTCGACAATGACAAAATTAGTCTGCGGTTTTGGGTATTAAACCGAATTACCAGTGTGATGCTGACAAGGACAGAATTTAGTTCGTGCTTTTGGGAAGAAAGTGAATGACGAGTATGATGCTGACAAGGACATAATTTAGTTCGAGCTTTTGGAAAGAAAATGAATGACGAGCATGATGCTGACAAGGACAGAATTTATTTCGTGTTTTTGGGAAGAAAATGAATGACGAATATGATGCTGACAAGGATAGAATTTAGTTTGTGTGTTTCAGGTAAAACATGAATATAATTGCTCGTTTTGGGAAGAAAATGAATGACAGTATGATGCCGACAAGGACATAGTTTAGTTTCAGGTTGAATCTATTAATATTAGCTTAGTTTGTGCTTTTGGGAAGAAAATGAATGACGAGTATGATGCTGACAAGGACAAAATTTAATTTGTGCTTTTGGGAAGAAAATGAATGATGAGTATGATGCTGACAATGACAGAATTTAGTTCGTGCTTTTGGGAAGAAAATGAATGACGAGTATGATGCTGACAAGGACAGACTTGTCTGTGGCTTTTGGGAAGAAAATGAATGACGAGTGATGGGGACTAAACAAACCAACACACAGGCCCAACACGCAAGCCCAGAAACCAGGCTATCAAGGGTTAGGCTTAGGAGTAGGCCCAGCATAAAGGCCGGTCCATGGGGCCACCCCACATGTTTCCAAGGGTCTGAGCCTAGGCCAATGGGTTGGGGGAACATGTAGACAACCCAAATAGCCCATATAACAGAGCGCCCACCTGCTAATCCGCTTCACGCTGGCGAATCAGATCCTCCATGATCATAACTTCTACCATTCCGCAGTAATAGTCGGTTCCCGATAACGGAAAGAAAATCCTTCACCCAATAAGAAAGATATCGTATCACCATCTAATAAGGAAAGCTATCAATGTTCCTTCTTATAAATACCAACCCACTTCATCAAAAAGAGGTACGCAGAAATCACTCTCTCTAAAACCATTGAATTTTTCCTCCTCCGAACGAAGGAACTTACTTAGGCATCGGAGCGGCGGCCGGCACACCCCCGTCGGATCCCTTTTCCCTTCGTTTCTTTTTGCATGTGGTTAGCTTGTAGACTCCTTAGCCTAACCCATCGGCTTCAATCCGCTCCGGCCCAATTTCGGTAGAGAAAACACCATCAGTTTGGCGCCGTCTATGGGAAGATAGTTCCTTTATAAATAAAACTAATCACTCAGTGACCGATGGTATCGACTCGAAACATGAGCCGGAGCCACACCAACCCCCCGAGAACGTAACACCAACCGGGATGATGGCATGGGGACACCAAGAAACCCTCAAGCCTTGCGCGCCAATACCGATGAGGCTAAGACTTCTGGCCTCACCAACCGTGGCCTACCGAATCGAGGGGCTCACCAGACAACTAGGACGTCCACAGGAGGCACACCTAGTCCCCGAAGGCCACGATACCCTTTCGTAGGAGGAACGACGACACCCCAACGCTTCTCGGGAAGCAGATAAAGAAGAGGGAACTAGCCGAGCCAAGGAGCACAAACCCCACATACCCCTTGAAGAGGATCGAAATAGGGGGAGGCCTGATAGGAATAACAGAGGCAACGAACTAGCCTCGCATCAGCAAGGGGCCGAGGGACGATCATGGAGCAACAAGCCTAAGACATCGCAAGGGAGCTAAGCCATAAGGAAGGAAGCCGCAAAAGCCGAGCCCAGCTTCCATGGATACTTTATACAAAGAAATCAGCCTCGCTCACGGCCGAGGTGCTTCAATTCCCCCTCCTAGCAAAATTCAGAATGCCGTAAGTCGAAGCATTCGACGGAAAAAGGGACCCAGTAGACAACCTCAACACTTACAAGAACCAAATGGAATTACATGGATACCAAGACCTAATGTGCGTAATGCTCCGCCTTCGCTTATCACGCTGTGCGCCCGCAGTGGCCTAGTTCAAACGTAGAGACTCCCGCCATCATCAATCTCATCCTTCGAGAGCTCCCATCGCTTATTCCCCACTTCATAGAAGCTTGACATACAGAATGAGTTATCATCATATCCATCAAGCAACAACCCCAAGAGAACTTGAGGTCTTACGTCCAAAGGTTCAACACAGAGTCTTTTAAGGTGGACGTCCCAGACGAGAAGTTCGCCATCACCGCTTTCATCGCCGAAATAGGCGTACAATCAAAGGACTTGATGTTTTCCATCTCAAAGAATCCACAGGCGACCATGGCCGAGGTGCTCGCCAAAGCAGAGAAGTATATCAACGGCGAGGAAGCCCCTTACATCAAATAAAGCTCTTCCGCACACAAGGATAAAAACCGAGGTGACAAAGAGGAGCGGCTTCCTAAGAGGCCGTGAAACAGTGGACAAACTTCGCGGGCGAATGGAGAGAATGCAGAACGATCCCCAAGAGACGAGGCAGATCGGGGGATTCGTTGGGTCCACCTCACCGCGTTCAAACATCATCCACCATAACATCTCCATGCCTTGTATTTGTGTCCACAGTACAACGCGAGAAGACTCCCCATACGTCATCCCAAATGAGGACAGATCCCACAAAAAAAAATATGACCAAGTATTGTGAGTTCCACAGGATCATGTACACGACCGACGACAGATCTAGCTGAGAAAGCGGATCAATATCCGATCCGACGCTGATCTCAGCCGCTACCGCGCCGTGGCTGCCAGACCGTGCACCACCCCTCGCCACCCTCGCCGCCAGACCACCAAAGACTAACAACCCCAGGAGAGATCCATGTGGATCTCCTGCCGGATTTGTCGGGGAGGACAAGCTCTACCAGAAGTTCCCATCCGCACTATCACTTTTTTTCGACTGATACGGGAAGGCTTCCAACTACACACGATCCACTGGTAGTAAAGGCTATCATAGCCAACAAAATAATCCATAGGGTACTGGTCGACAACGGTAGCTCAACCGACATCATCTTTGCATTAGCCAACAAGATGAAAAGAAGTGTGGGAGTAGCTTAGAACTAGTTAGCACCCACTTATGGGATTTTCTGCAGAAAGAGCATACCTGGGGGTCAATACACTAATGCTTACTTAGGAGATCCCCACAAGAGCCAAATCGTAGTGAAATTCCCTCATAGACTCGCATCACCACAAAGTGTTAATAGGGCGCACCTTCCCTTAACGCCATAAGCCAATCCTCCGCCTATCATGGTCTATCAAATTTCCCACCACAAATGGAGCGGGACCGCACGAGGAGATCAGCGATGACCGGGTGGAGCGTCTCAGCATCAATGAAGGTAAAATGGCTGGATAGCATCCACATGGATGACCCTGACATGAGGGACTCAGCCGAGCCACTCGACTCCACGCCTCAAAAGCGCTAGAGCCAGTGAAGCTCGATGACAAGCCAGAACACCTCGTCTACATCGGATCTAAACTATCCGAAGACACCGGGTACCGCCTCATCTGCTTCTGAAAACAAAACATATAAGTATTTGCCTGGAAACAAGTGGACATGGGAGGAGTTGACCCTGCTGTAATCACCCACAAACTAAAAGTTTGCCCATCTTTTAAACCGGTCAAGCAAAAAAGGAGAAGCTTCACCCCAGATAGGAAGAAGGCGATCAATTAGGGAGTCAGTAAACTCTTCTAGGTCAAAGCTATCAGGGAAGTTGAATATCCTGACTGGCTAGCCAATGTAGTCCTCGTTAAAAAAGCCAATGGCAAGTGGCGACTCTGCGTAGAATTTACCGATCTCAACCGAGCCTGCCCAAAGGACAACTTTCCCCTACCTCTGATTGACCTCATTGTGGACGCCACGGTAGGGCATGAGCTCCTCAGTTTCATGGACGCCTTCTCAAGATATAATCAGATTAGAATGGACCCCAACGATCAAGAAAAAACCTCATTCGTCACTAGTCAGGGGACATACTGCTACCAAGTAATGCCTGTCAAGAATGCCTGGGGCCACTACCGTAGGTCACACAAATGTTCCAGGCAGATCGAATCCATGGAAGTTCAAGATAGATCATACATGTTAGTGAAGTATGTCGCTGTAGCCCACATAGACCACTCCACATGTGCCTCCAGTCCCGAAGAGCGCTATAATATGAAATCGAACCCAAGAAATGCGCTTCGTCTCCTCTGGGAAATTGGCTTCATAGTCAATGAGAACAGGCAAATCTAGACAAAATAAAAGCGTGCTTACGTACCCCTCAAATACGAAAGAGGTTCACACCGACCGGAGGATAGTCAGTTAAGCCGCTTCCTATCTCTGCCAATGACAATGCCACTTTCTTCCAAACTGAGTGCTGGGCCTTCCTAATGGGATACCCATCGCGAGGAAGCCGCTTCAGCAAGATCAAACTCCAACGGAAAGTTCCCTACTATTGGTAAGCTCCCCTTCAAGGAGCCTCACACTTTACCTAGCCAAGCTTCGTGATTTCTCAACTAGCTGCCGTTCAGCCGTGAGAGCCGATGATACAAGAACCCGTTTATTATCAAACAGCTCGAGAGGTGCGGAGGAAAGATAACCCAAGACGGAGAAGGATCCTGAAGGTAACCACAAATTTTAAAACTTCAGTCTGGCCTGTGGCCCACACCGGGCCGAGGTCCCAATAGAACATCCAATGAAACATATATTGCACAAACCGGAGACCTCAAGAAGACTGATGAAGTGGGCGATAGAGCTAAGCGAGTTTGACATCAGATACAAGCCCAGAACGGTAGTCAAAGGACTGATCTTAGCAGATTTTATCATGGAGTTCACCTCGACGAAATCCACGGAAGCTACCCCACTCATGCCTGACCTCCCTACTTGGAGATTATCCGTAGATGGAGCAACCATTCAAGAAGGGCACAGTTTGATCTTTGACTTCTCTCGATCTGATTAATATAATACGCCGCATTCAATTTCAAGCTCCAATAACGGCTTCTAGTATGAGGTCGTGTGAATAGTCGCTTAATCTTGCCCACGCCAAGGGTTGATCATTTGAAGTGCACAATCCCAATGCAGGTGAAACAAGATAAGACCCATATGAGGCCAAAGATGAAAAAATGATCCTTTACATCAAGAGGGTGCGAGAGCTACTAAAGTTCAGATGAGTGCATCCGACATGTCCCCCGCGTAAAACTCACTGCAGATGCTCTTGAAAAATTGGCAACAACATCAACAGAACACCCGATATGCTAGCCTACGAGCACCTCCCAAGGCCCTCAGTAAACTAGGTCGGCTAGATTCACCATCCACCGAGGAACCCTCTCTGCGTAGGCTTACAATTCCATCCCAAAGTGCATGTATGGGAAGACGAATCACATACTCTGCAGAGAGGTGCACAAAGGCACTTACAAGAACTATCAGGCTTGTGCTCGACAGAAAACCCTAAGGCGGGATACTAACGCCCAGCAATGCTCAAAGACGTTACACTAGTGCAAATGCAAGATCCGTCGAGCACGCCAATGTCCCACCTCCCATCCCAACCTCCGACTCGCCACAAGCCCGCCACTTCCGGGCAATGGGGTTAGGATATCGGGGCCCCGTCTCGGGAAGGCCACGGGGTTCATCCTCGCTGGCGACTACTTCACAAAGTGGGTCGAGGCCGAGCTCTTAGCAACAATCACTAAGCAGAAGGTACACAACTTCGTTTGGCACTTCATAATATGCAAGTTTGGAATCCCGAGGTCCTTGGTATCCGACAATGGGAAACAATTCGACAATCCTAAGTTCAGAGACTTCTGCACTAAGCTCGGAATAAAAAACTACTATTCATCCCCAGCTCATCCACAATCCAAAGGGTGCGTGTTACCATAAGGACTTCACAAAAGATTGAAGACAAAGTCGAAGACCTAAAAGGAACTGATAGAGTACCCCTGAGGTGTTTGTGCATACAGAACTACTGACTAATCACAGAACCCAAGAAACCCTGGGCTTGGCTCTAGCATTTGGTATCGAGGCAGTAACCCTTGTAGAAGTGGGGATCAAATCACCAAGGGTTGAATTTGCGAACAACAAACACAAGGAGGAGATCCTCCGCCTAAACCTCGACCTCCTAGAAGAGAGGTGTGAACAGGCACTAAGGCGCGCTAAGGACTATCAGAAAAAACAGCAAGGTATTACGACAGAAAGGTCAGGCCTAACAGTTTCAAGCCCAGCCACCTAGTATTGAAAAAACTCCTGCTAACAAGGAAAAACCCAACACACGGGAAACTAGGACCCAATTGGGAAGGACCCTACATTTATCATGGGTAATCCAACCTGGCAATTATGAACTTCAAACCGAGGAAGGAAAGACCCTACCTCATTCCTGGAACGCTGAGCCCCTCAAGCGATTCTTCTAATAGACCTCGGGTTGTAGTTTTTAATAAAACAATCAAGTTTTACTTTTATTTAGATACGCCTTGCTTATACTGCTCGCATTACTCGTAGATCATAAAAAAAAAAAAAAAAAAGACGACAAAGAGAGTAGTTTGAATAAGGAACTCGCCGTAGAAGCCTGGAAACTACATAGCAATCGACATACATGTCCCCAAGAGTTATACTTTTATTTCAAGAAAGTTACGCTTGAATAAAAATTACAATCAAAGATGTCCCGTGAAAATTACAATGTCTTTCACATCTCGTAAAGTTATGAGCCGCCAACAACCACTCAAGGCAAAAACAACAAGAAGAAAAAGAAAAATGAGGAGGAAAAAGAGGGGATGAGAGGTATAGTGGAGAAAGCGGGACTTAAAGTATTCCCTCTTATCACGCCCCTCTTTCCACACACATTCCCTAGCCCAACTCCGTCAAATGGTTGGACTAGGGAACAACACAACTCCCACAAAGGGAGGAACTAGGGAAAAACACAACTCCCACAAAGGGAGGAATTAGTGGAAACACACTCAACATGCGAAAGAAGCAGAAATCTGTTCACTTTATACACGCTAAATAGATTCAGCGGTAAGGGCGGCTAGCCAGAAACTTCATCATGCCCGAACTCCGAACACTGACGGCAGGAAGATGAATCCTTATAAAGAAGCTTGGGTGCCTTGGGAAATCATATGAACTTTCCGCTTCCTCAGACTCGCCATTAATGCCAATGCATCGGTTTTCCCAAGGAAGGAAGATGAAAAGGGTGACTAGCAGCCAGGACCAAGTAATGATTTTTGAGCTAAGAAATTTAAGGCGATCAGCCTCAGAGCTTAATCAAGCCAACAAGGCGGAACAGCCCAGGAGCCAAGTAGCTCAGTTTTCAGAGCTTAATTGCTCAACAAGGCAGAACAACCCAAGAGTAAAGTAGTTTCGCTTTTGAGCTCAATGTACCCGTAAGGCATAATAGCCCAGAGCTGAATCTGTCAATAAGGCGCAGAACAACCCAGAGCCGAGTAGCTCGCTGTGAGCTTAATCAGCCACCAAGCGTATCAAACCCAGAGAAAAGCCGCCGCTTTGGGAGCCTGTACTCAAAAGGCAAAATAGCCCAGGAGCTTAATTGCTCAACAAGGCAATATAGCCTAAGAGCCATGTACTTATTTGGCCAAGTAGCTCAGCTTTTCTGAGCTCAAGAGCCGCTTCTTCGCAGTTTAATCGCTTCAAGAAGGCGTAACAAACCTAAGAGTAAAGTAGCTCGCTTTTATGCTTAGTAGCTCAAAAGGCGCATTGTGCCTGTAGAGCTTGATCGTCAACAAGGCAGAATGTTTTAGAAGCCAAGTAGTTTAATTCGAGCTTACTAAATTTGTATGCGTAATAGCCTAGAGCTTAACCGCGCCGACGCGTAACAACCTGTGGTTAAAGTAGCTCGGGCTTTTGAGCTCAACAAATTAGAAGGCGTAATAGCTCAGAGCTTGACTGCAACAACCCAGGATCTAAGTAGCTTAGTTTTTGGAGCTCAACAGCTCAGAAGGCAGAATAGCCTAGGAGCTTAACTGCTAAACAAGGCGGAACAACCCAGGAGCCAAGTAGCTCGGGCCTGAGCTCAAGAATTTTAATTTTTTGTTTAATTTCTCTAACAAGGTAGTACAACAATGTGAGCAAAGCGTTTTAGTTTTGAGCCTGGGAGAGTCGCGAAGGTAGAATAGCTCAAGAGCTTGACTCGCTTCAACAAGGCGTATTAACCCAGAGCCAAGTAGCTCAGCCTTTTGAGCTCAGCAAATTTGAAAGGCGTATCAAATTTACTAGCTTAACCGTCGACAGCACAGCCTGTGGAGCCAAGTCATTAGCTCAGCTTAGTGTACTCACAGAGCTTAATTGCTTAATAAGGCAGAACAACCTAGGAGCAAAGCAACCAGTTTTTGAGCCAGCACCGTATGCACAGCCTAGAGCTTAATCGCTAACAAGGCACTATAGCCCAAGAGCCTAGTGAATACTTGGGAGCCAAGTAGCCTCATTGGGAGCAATGCATATTCGTAAGGCAGACACCCAAGAGCTTGATTGCTCAATGAGGCACTATAGCGTAGCAACCCACAACTTAGTTTTTAGAGCTTAATAGCTTAAAAGGCACTATAGCCCAAGAGCCAAATAGCTCGTCAGGGCTTAACAAATGCATACCTAGAAACTAAGTAACTCAATATGGAAAAACCCCATGGTGCAGACTGACGGGAACCACACGGCTCAGAAACTAGTAACACCATCATTTCATTATTTACAAAAGACGAATAAGCCCGAAGGCCCCGCATGATACAAAATCTCGGGCTCGCCCGAAAGAGAGGCTATACAGAAATCCTAATCGCATTAGGCTGAGCTCTAATCCACTGAAGCCGAGGGGTCAGGAGGCTGAGCTCCAACGGGTAGAGTAGGAGAGCTAACCTCCAAAGGAACCTGAAGGTCGTCGGGCAAAAGAGCAAGGTCAGGGGGCTCGAAAAGCACCTTAGCAACCACATCACCTCAGCCAGATCCTTCCGCCTCCCCACGAAAGCCGGGAAACTGCTTCCAAGTCTAGAAAGCCTAGCCTTGCGTTGGAAAGAAAGCCATCCGAAGGCCCATTGGGTGCAAACCTCGTCCCTGAGCTCTGCTATCACTCTATCCCTCTGGCTAACCAAAGCCTCCTACCTCTCAAGGTCCACATGCCTACGCACTCTCGCCGGCGCTCCATGGAGTTTCCAAACTGAAGCCTTTAACTGACCACCCACCCGGCGCTGTACTGGATGCGTAGCTCACTCCTTATCAGCCTTGCAAAATTCTCTTCCGCCAACTGCAACTGGGCCTTCTGCGACCTTCAAGCCCCCTCCTGTGCCTCTTTCCTTGTCCTCGGCCCGCGCCCCACCCCGTCGGCATGCTTCAGCCAGACCTATGTCACTAGCTCCTCGGGCCACAGTTTATATATTTGAGCTCCTGAGGTCTGCCTCTTGACTCAAAGAGGCGACCTTTGTTTGAGATAAGCCTTCGCCGCCTTGGCCGAACCCTCTAAAAGACTAGCCCTCTTCTCCAGGATCTTCAAATACGTAATCGACTGCCAAAAAGCGGAAAGAGGTTAGCAAATAGTTCGAAACAACGATGACACAAACGAATAAAGGTGATCTGACATACAGACGAAATTTCTCGGGGTTGATAGAGCTAAAGCTCTCACATCAGGCATCCACCTTCTCGAGGTCAGACTCTAGAAGGATGGATGAAGCAGCTGAGCTCCACATTGGTAAGCAAATGAGGCAAAGAAGCCCCCAGCCTCCAAAGGTCCCTTCCCACCCTTCAGCATTGAGGGGAGTCTGACATCCCGCTGTATCGCAGCACCTGAACCGAAATTCCTCGTGAAGAACCGCCATCCAGGGCGAGCCACCCTCCCAAGAATCCATCCCAAGAAGCAGACAAAGGCGAGGAAAAGACCCCCACCTCCAATATCTTTCCCTGAGCAGGGGGCTGGTCTTCAGCTCCAGTCTTCCTCTTATGCTCCTTCTTTGTCAGATCTCCACGTGGCCTGATGCTTCCATGTGGGCTTCAATGATAGAGGCCTGACAGAAGACTTGGTGGCTGTAGGTGGAGAAGGCTCTGAGACAGGGGGCATAGAAGGCTTCATGGTGAGAAGAGGAGAAGGCCTCAAAGCACGAGGTCGTGCAAGCTTCACACAAGACGGCCCGGGGATGTCCGACCTAATGAGCTCAGCATACACCCGCGGGCGACACTTAGCCAACTTCCAGTATCTATGGGAAGATGGCATGTCGAATATAATCAGCCTAGAATCGACCTCCTTAGAAATGCAATAAGAAGCCTCCGCGGAATCTTTACACGAAAAGGTCCAAGAAAAGAGCTGTATCGGAAACCCAAGCCCTCTATCCTGAAAACGACAAGAAGGCCAACCAAGACGCCTAGGGGCTAGAAAGCCGGGCTGAATATATATGCCTAAAATGCCGTAAGAATGCGACTGATATGAAAGGTGCAAAGGGAAACAAAGGACTATCTCCCAAAGGCCGTCTAAAAAAAGCAAACCATTTTAGGAACATGGACAACGTGAGAGGTGAGAAAGTCTGGGCGCCAAACATGGACACCAACCGAGGTTTATGCACCAGCAAAATTTCCGCATAAGGCAAGTTTAACTCTACTAGGGCTCACTGTAATGCCCCAAAATACCCTAATTTTTTAATAATTTTATTATATATCTTAATAATCATTGAGTTCCAACTTGGGTATTTTCCAGGAATTGTTAAATGAATGTTGATTAAAATATTATATGGCTAAAAACCAAATGCAAATATTAAATGCTAAAACGAGAAATTAATTGAACTCGGAAATAAACCCAAGTGAAAATGGGCAAAAATTGGAAATTGTGAAATAAGGACCTAAAGGTCATAAGTTAGAAACAAGAAATGTCTAAATGTGATTAATGATAATTTAAATGCAAATAGAGACAAATAATGGGCAGCTAGGGCAATTAGGGAGAACTTAAACCCAAAATGATTTTAAATAGCGCCAAACAAGGTCTTATGTGATATGGATATTTAAGACCAAAAGTGGTATTGAAGCCTATTTTGAGCAAAATGGTTTGAGAGAGAGAGGAAGGGAGAGCTAGGCCTAAAAGTGAGGAGGTTGCATTCTGCCGATTAAAGCAAGAGCTAAGAGATTCGGTTGAAGAAAGCTGGGTATCAAGATTGAAAGGGACACAAGAAAACCAAACCCTAACCCTTTCTACTTGTGCTATGGTTCGGTTTAATAAAACCCAAATGTGGTATAAAAGTGTTCTGGATGGTTTTATTTCAGTTTGAGATTGTTTTGTATTGTTTAGATTGGTTTGGAGTGAGTGTTTGTAAAAAGGAAAAATGTTGCCTTTCAAAGGAAATCTTGTTCTTGTTTTATTATAGATTGTTGCACCATCCAAATGAGGTGATTCTAATTGGTAAAGAACCATAAAATATAGGTCTACAAATGTATAGAAGGGACCAGGAACAAATTGGGGAAGCCTCTAAGGCCCTAAATATTACTTAAAGAGCTTAAGTAGCTCACGGGTTATGCTCTATTTTGGGTATTGTTATAGTATTTTGGCCATAAGTTGAGTTTCACTCTTCCAAATTGAGTGATTCAAAATTGTGGGTAAAATAGACTTCTAGGGGAATAATTTACTGGAAGGAAGTGTAAGCAAATTGTAACCCCAAAGTGCCTATAAATTTGTCAAAGTGGGTACATGTGTAAGGAAGCAGTGCGGTCACCTTTGCAGAATTGGAGTAGTCTGGATGTAAAATGCAATAGCAGAGTTTTGGTGATCCAAATTGGATGATTCTAGTTGGAAGAAACCTTAGAACCATGGCTTTCAGTATGTAGAAGTAACCATTACCAGTTATGAAGTCAAGACTCTGAAATTGGGAATAACGATGGAAATGGCGAGTGAGCTAGGAATATTGACCAGTTTGGCATTAAAATGCCGTAACTTGAGTTTGGTTAATAAAAATGAGATGATTCTAATTCCTACTACAAATAGACTCATAGAGCTAAACTTTTCTTAAAGGAAGCAGGAGCAAATTATGGCTCATGTGTCCCCAGAAAAATTTTCAAGTGAAGGGGTATCGGGTAGACATAAACCCTGACAAAAAACTCCTAGAATAACCTACTAATATGTGATTGTCTTTGTATTTGAATAGGGGCTGACAAGGAGGAAAGCCCGCATTGAAGTCAAGATTCCGAAGATCGGAATCAAAGTGACGACTTTGGTTTGTTCTACCTTTTTTGTAAGACCTGAGAAAATTCCAATTTCTGGAAAAAAGGGCAAAATCGTAATTTCGGTCAAAAATTCGAAATTTATTCTCTAGATATCGGATGATAAAACATATTTCACCGTTAGAATCGTCTCGCAAAATCTAGCTAGCACGTCGAATTTCGTCAGAAGTGCGAGGCAGTTAGATTTGCACGTTTTCCGAACATCAGTATGAGTGCGGAAAACTAATTTTGATGTGATGAAAGTCACCTATAACATGTACACATGTTATACATGTTGTATGAATAGAGAAATGATGGAAATGGACGGCCGAGATAGTGTCAAATGTCGAAAATCTAGAGGCAGGGACATAAATGGCATTTTAGGAAAGTTTAATGAGGAAGATGACAAAATAGTGTATAGTGGTCATCTTCATCCTTCAAAAAGGAGACAGTGGCTGGACAAAAACGGAGAGGGAGCAGCAGGTGAGGGTTTTTGAATTTTTTTTTAGAGAGAGAGCACCTTCTCTCTGAGTTCAGGAGATAAATGAGTCGAGAGTCGTTGGGACAAGAAGGAAAGTCGCTCACGCGCCAGACGCTACCAGCGTAGGTTCGGTTTTGGGAGTTTTGACAAACTCTGTGAGTGAAGTTTATCCTCTTGGGTTTTCTGGCTTTTATTTAAGTGTTTTGTGATGTTTGAGTTGATTGAGGCCGTGAGGGGCCGTTTGATCGATTCGAATCTTAGACCCAGAAGTGTGTAAATTTTGGGACACTTTTGGTCAATCCGTATCAGTTTAGGGACTGATTTGGGTATTTGTATCATAATTTATATAATAAATTGTGTTTTGGTGAAATAAGAGGCGGAATGGGCATGGAATTGGATTCCACCAAGAGCCGTGTTGGATGAGTGAAACACTTACGGATAGCCACTGCTTTCTATTTAGGGCCGGTAAAAACAATCTCGGGTTTGTGCAAATTGGATAAACGTCCATGTGTTGGGTGCTTGAAATTGATGAAATAGATAGCTTGAGTTGTGTGGAAATAGATAGGTTAATACATGATTCTAATGTGTTAACACAATGAAATAATTATATAAAATATAAATTGTGTTTGTAGGCCATTGGAGATGATACTGTGAATTGCTCAAGTGAGCTAATTTGGGTGATGGTTGATATTGTTGAATTACATGTGGTGTAATTGTAGATTTGAGAATATATGCATATTGATATATTGGTTGAAAATGATTGAAATGGCATAATGCATTTCCCTTATCTGCGGGTAAGCCTAGAAATTAGGTGAGTGCATGACATGAAAAATTGAAAAGCAACGTTTTTGAAAGAATTTCCACGAGGATGAATTTTTCGGAGAATGGGGTTGGGAGATGGTCAATGATTATTTGGATGAGGACCATGTTGTTTACGGAAGGTTCTCAACACATTCGCCTTGGAGGGTGAGTCCCGTATTTTAGATACTTGGTAGTATGGTTCGAAAACAACAAGAATTGTTTTGAAAAGATGTTTTTACCATCGTGGCTTAGAGCGAGTGTGAAGTCGATGAGGACTTGCGTGTGGGTTGGTCATTTAGACGTTCAAGTAGGATCACGCATGTGTACTTGAATATTGTTTACATTGGAGCATTGCATATGCACTTGGGTGGAGAGTAACCCATTTAAGGTGATTCCACTACTGGGCATTAGCTCACCCTGTCGAGGAAATATATTATTTCAGGTACAGGGAGCATATGAAGAGACGGCTCATCTTAGAGTACGCTTTAGCGGGTTGTGGCTTTGGTTTTATTATGTATACATGTATTAGAATTCTAGAGATTTTTGATATATGTTTGTATAGAGTAATTATCAACTCTTGAATCATGAGATATGTATGTAGTTTGGGATATATTGTTTGAGTGATGATCGCGGGGGGCCCAGTGGCCATTATTTTCTCATTTGGACCTTTATGTAATTAGTTAGACGTGTTGGGACAGGTTATGTACTAAGGGTAGAGCTCCCCGTACAAAGGAGACTCTGCCCGATTTTTGTGAGAGATGTCGGGTCACCCGACATTCACGAGTGTTTCCGCGGGTTGACGGGTAGTCAACGGACCCCCGGGATTTGGGGCGTCACATTTTTCCTATTCTTGTTTCAAGATTTGAACTATTTGTTCTAAATGAAAAAGAAAAGCACATTGATTGGTTTTAATTGATTTGAGAAAAGTGATTGTGAAATGTTTGCATATGACAATTGCATGATTATTGAAAATGAATCGTTTATACGAATGTACATATTGTACTGTATTTTGCTATAAAGGATTTGAACTCCCTTAATAGAATGTTAAGCATTTATTTCGCATTAAGAATGATTGGCATACGATAGGAAATTGAAAATAGCGATGCTACGAATGATTGTATTGATGAGAAAACATGTGTCACTTCGATCGTGGCCAATGGGACCATATTAGTAGTGTTCACGAATTGGTTTTTAATAACCAGTTATGACCCGATTAGGACGTGCTTGTGTATAAAACCGTTTTATCTGTTTGCAACCCAGCGGGACCGTGCGGTGGTCGATATCTATTATCTAGAAAACATAGGTTAAATTCGTTAAGGGCATAACGGGGTGGTTGGTTGTGAATTGTAAAAAAATTGGAATTGAAAAGCATAATTGAAAATTTGAAATGAAAAGAGCATTGTGAAATGCATGATTTGTTTATAAATGATTTATTGCATATGAAAGTGTATATTGGGATGGATCAATGAAACTTAAATGATTGTATATGAAATAAGTATATGTATTGTATTAACATTGACCATCCAAAAAGATTTGAAAGTCTTGTTTACTAAAATTGCATGATTTGATTTAAAGCGGGCGGGAATGGGTATATAGAACCACTAAGCATGAAAATGCTTAGCGTGTAGTTTTATCTATGTGCAGGTACTGAGTGATTGACAGTGATTGAAAGAGGACCCAAGGTTGAGAAGCTCAAAGTCATTCAGAAAGTTTACGGAGTATGCTCCGTCACATGCATCCTCATCATTTTGAGCATGACATTGTTTTGTGATATTGATATTTTGTGAACAAGTTCAAGCTACGAACATCTATTTTGTAAATCATTTTGAAAAGGCTGGATATGCCTTTATAGTAACTGTACTTTGAATTTGTAAATGTTTATGGGCTTGTCCCAGTGAAATAAACCGCGATTTGAGAATGAAATGTATTTGATAAATGGATTTGATTAATGGCTTCGACCGGGCGTCCCCGAGTTTTGGTTCGGATCCGCCAACCGGGTTGGGCCGGGTTTGGGGGTTGCCACATACAACATCCGAACACTTCACGGCAGCCCTAAGATATTTTGAGCCGGTGGGGTACCTGATCTTGCTAATCCTCCCTTTACCCTTGCCGGCCAGAGGGGGATGACCTACCAATGGAGCCCTAACAGCTGCAACGGGGGGACCACCAGACCCACCACCTGCCTGCTCAAATTCGGACCCCTCAGTTGGCTTGCCTCCTATATGCAGGCTGTAGAGTGGTTGGACCAAAAAGAGCCGCATGATTGTGAAGGCAAGAAAGCGAGCGGGCGGCAAGAAAAGGCGGGGGGCCTCTCAGACACGAACAACTTTGAAGGTCGAAAGGGGCCAAAAGAAGAAGAAGAAGGAAGGCGTGTCGAACTATGTGAAAAAGCGACCCAGGCAAGGCGACGAGAAGCGATTAGAACGCGAGATAAAGATGTTTTGAAAGGAAGAAATCAACCACGTAGGAAGAGAGGACTGAGGACGGAAAAGCACGAAGTAGCTGGGGAGGATGTTCGAAAACGATAGAAGCGTGACCGGATGTCGCAAAGCGAAGGGTGATCAATATCTGGGCGCTTAATGTTGACCAGAAAGCCTGATCCAGCCACCCCAACCGTGCGTGGAAGTGGCACTCGATCAGCGATTCAACCCGCGCGAAGCCGCCCGGCGAGGCTAGGAAGCGATTGATGGGACTAAACAAGCCCACACACGGGCCCGACACCTTGGCTCATAAGCCGGTATCAAGGGTCGGGCTCGGGGTAGGCCCGGCGAGCCCGGTCATGGGGCCACCCACACACATTTCAAGGGTTTGAGCCCGGGCGATGGTGCGGGGAACATGTAGACAGCCGAGCCCGTAACGAAGCGTAATCTCCATAATCCGTTATCCGCGTTTTAAGGAATCAGGATCCTCCATGATCATAACTTCTTAATTATCCCGTAATAGTCGGTTCCCGATAGATGAATCCTTCACCCGATAAGAAAGATGATATCACCATCGATAAGGAAAGCTTCTCCCGGTGTTCCTTCTTATAAATACCGACCCACTTCATTGGAAAGAGGTATGCAGAAATCACTCTCTCTAAAACCATTGAATTTTTCCTCCTCCGAATGAAGGAACCGACTTAGGCATCGGTGTGGTGGCTGACACACCCCTGCCGGATCCCTTTGCCCTTCGTTTCTTTTTGCGGTCGTCGACTATGAACTCCTCAGCCCGCTCATCGGTTTGATCAGCTCAGAGCCCGATTCGGTGAAAACACCATCAGGTATGTTCTTGACAACGACAAAATTTAGTTTGTGCTTTTGGGAAGAAAATGAATGACAAGTATGATGCTGACAAGGACAGAATTTAGTTCGTGCTTTTGGGAAGAAAATGAATGACAAGTATGATGCTGACATGAATGACGAGTATGATGCTGACAAGGACAAAATTTAGTTCGTGATTATGTGGAGACCGAAACGCGTAGAGAGGGATTCCTTTTTCTTTTGGGAGGCTACCAAAAGAGTCCATGTTTGGCTTAGTGGAAGGACAAGGTCTCTGACCTATATGCATACATGACCTTTATTAGTTTTAGTTTTTATTTTCTTTCTTTCATATTTTCTTTTTAGTTGTCAATATTCTAATATGACATCGTTATAGACCACAAAATTTGTCAACATGCAATGTTCTTTTATATTATTATTTTATTCTTCTTTATCTTTCTTTTGATATCTCTTCTCATGCCTCTAACTCCCATTGTCTCACCTACCCAGTGAGTCTTATAAATATATTCTAAAGCGAAATTAAGGATTTGATTCTTTCATACAACCCATCAAACAAACCTTTATCATAGCATCATATTAAAGTTCTTTACTATTAATACTTATTTTTCAATATTATATGTAAAGTCGGCTCTATCATGATATCACATAGATTAAAATTAACAAAAATCTATAATCATATCCATAGAAATGTCACTACCTTTTTTTATCATTTCCATTTTCCTTTAAGGAGTGCATTTGAAAAAAAATAATTAAAAAAATATGATAACCATTATCAAGTAATTTTAATATTTTTTTTAAACTAATAAGAACATGGTTAAATAAAGGTAACTTCTCTTAGGTTCATTTTGGAATTTGAAAAATAACAAGAAAAGAAAATAGAAAGGAAAAATGAAATGAAAGAAAATTTTGAGAAATAAAAATAGGTTTAAACTTAATAATTAATTAATTATATATATATATATATATATATATATATATATATATATATATATATATATATATATATATATATATATATATATATATATTCAAACTCATTTTATTTGTTTCTTTTTATTATATAAAATTTCTAAATTTAAGAATATATAAAATTTTGAAGAATTTTAATTATAATTGATTTTTTTTTTCACAATAAAATCAAATATAAGAAAATCAATTTTTAGTTTTTTTTCCTTTCTTATTTTTATTATTTTTTGAGTTCCCAAATAGATGGCTTCAATCTATGAAGTGCTGGAGGGTAATAAGCATAGATGATAAGTGTAAACAATATTTTCTTGGAGTCACATTATGAATTTGAATGCGAGAGTTTGAAATTCTTTATTTGAGCTCTTGCGAAGTTAATTACCTAATCCAGATTCCAGCAATTCATTCTTCAATTGGTGCATCAATGAGCTTGAAAAGATGATGGCTGGTATTGGGTGCACAAAATATTTTATTAATTAATATGGAAATGATTGATGACATTCGTGGAAGTTGAAATTTTTTTAAGAAAAGAATATTATAGAATATTATAATAACTTAAGTCAAAGAAGCTACTACCTATTATTGTTCCTGTTTTTGAAAACAGTTCTCAAACTTGTTTGGTTTCTATTTTTGAAAAAGCTGTTCTCAAACTTCTTTGTTCTTTAAATTTAGTGCTTATTTGATTTTTGCTTTTGAAAACGATTATTATTTTCCTAAAGTTAGTGTTTTTTGTGTTTTTCCAGGATTAAAAAATTAGAAATCAAATATATTCTTCCTATTTTCCTAGTTTTTCTTGTATTTTAGAACAAAAAACAATTTTAAAAAATAAGAACCAAACAAGCCTTTAGTGTTTTTTGTGTTTTTCATGTTTTTTAGAAAAAAAATCAATCGGAAAGCCAAACATTTTTTTCCTTGTTTTTCTTGTTGAGAACAAGTGGTGCCTAAAAACAAACCGCCAAGTATGTATTTAATCCTTCACAGGTATCATAATGAGATAGGGCTGCTTGGTTGATCCACCCTCAATCAACACTTGTAAAGGTAAAAAGCTCATGGAAAAAGCTACAAATCCTAGCATTTTTTGAAACGCTCCTTTAAAAAATTGGTTATATATATCCTTTAAAAAGTTGGTTATATGCAAAAAGATCCGTGAAAAAAATTAGTTTCACAATTTTTTTTATAATTAGTGTTTCCTTTTGGTAATTATTTTGGAATATGTTTGTTATTAACAATAAAAATATAAAAATATTGTTTGATAATAAATTTTATTTCTCTTTTCTACTTTTAATAATAAAATAGATATATTAGACTATTTTTTTAACCTATTTATATATTTTTGTTTATGTCAAAACGATTATCAGCATGAAAATAATTAGTATTCAAAAATTAAACAAGCGGATGTTCAAATTATCTTTTTAAAATATATTTAAAATTTTTTAAAATGTAAATAGCTTTTATTTATATAAACTACGTTACCTAATTATTTTATATACAGATAAATATTTTAAACAAAAATTTGTTTTAATTTATTTGTGATAATTATACATAATTAAATATATTGACATAAATAAAAGAATTAAAGAAGATGAAAAACTTAAATATTACAATTAATTTTATTTATCATAAATTATATATTTAATAAATTATAAATGTATAACATTATAATAAAAAAATAATAATAATGAATCATGATTATTTAGCGTTGTTGATCAGTTAGTTTTTGTGCGGATTTTTATTAATTGTTTTGGTGTGATGAAAATATAGGAGAACCAAAATCTAACAAAAGGTAAACAAAGTATGATGTTAGAGATATAAAAGGAATAATTTTTTTGACCTATATATGGTGTGGTCTTACATTGTTTTTCTACAACAAAATTCGAAAATCCCTCTTGGGTCTTTGCTTGCATATTTGCATGATTTTGAGTTGGATTTTGGTCCCTTCTTTAACTTCTTTTCTTGTCAATCTCTACCACTCTCACTCAAAGTCACTACAAAAATTTATTTTCATTGTTTTTATATCTTTCTATCATATATATATATAAATTTACCTTCAATGAGTTACTAGCACCAGTTACCAGTTATCAGTATTAGCTATCAACACCAACTACCAGCTATCAACTCAGCAAATAGACCAAGGCATAATATCAAAATCCTTATACCCATCTTGAAACCAAATAGTTTGCCCTAATGCTGCATCTAATATTTTATGTTGTTCATGTAATGGGTTTATTCCAAGGTTGAAGTTTTTTTTTTTTTTGAAGTGCTGTTGCAGGCACTCACGTCGAGATTATCTTTATTTTCTCTTAAAAATAAAAGCATTATGGTTAATTTTGTAGCATTCACAAAGCCACTTTTATTAATTTTATTTTTAATAAATGTTTGTTGAATTTTCACAAGACCTACTATTTGGTTGAATAGATAGCTGGTATCTGGTAGTTAATAGCTTGTAGTTAATTATAAATTATTGTTTTTTTTGGACTATTTTGTCCACAATTCCTCAAACCAACCCTTTTTCTCAAACCTCCGGGGTTACATTTATTGGCTTTAACACTGTAAGGAATCAAACATTCCCTCTTAGCGGAAATGTAATTTAAATAAATGCGTATTACAACATCTGGGTTCTTGAAACCATGACTTGATTCGAATTGCAAAGCCGATCACTAGCCGCACACACGTCCGGCCTCCAAGGTATCCCACGAATAACTCTCGGGATCCTCACAGGAATTTTAACTTTCGAGAAGCCATGCTGGTGCCAGATCATCATGGTCTTAACCTTGAAGTTTTACGATCTATTTATAGACCAGTTTATAATCTTAAATAGGATTATTTAATAATTTCCATAAATAGGAAATTAATTCATAATTAATTATGTAAATGTAGAAATTAATTGAGAATTAATTCATTAATTTCATAGTTAGAAATTAATTCATAGTGGTTTAATATTTATTCTAATATTTATGATAAATTAATTCATTATTAATTATCATAAATATTATAATTATCAAATAATTATTGTTTTTGTTTTAACCCAGAATTATTCTTTTTGTGTGTGTGACCCTTTAGGTTCTAATCATTAATAAATATAAATTGTAATTCTTAGACTTATATATTGACTTTAATACACATAAAACCAACAAACTCCCTTGGACTAAAATTGTTTAGTAGGCTGGAAATTCTAAGATTAGATAAATTAAACAACTTTAATTTATCATTAATTCAACAATTAATCAATTTATATTTATGGAATTCGAAAGGTGGTCTCTGTATCATGACCACCTGAATGTGGGAAAGTCAGAGTGATCGACTTCACTGTGAACTAGATTAGTATAATTATTATCATACCATCATATCTCTTATTAGTACACGAGTAAGGTGTAAGTGTCAACTCACATTTGTGCTAATTTTTACCATTTGTTTTAGAAAATCAACCTTAAATAAATTTAGAACTTTTCTAAATCTTTGTATTTGTTTGTAAACATTACTGAGTTGACATTTCAACAAGTGGTTACCTTTGAGATATACTCTCCCCCTATTAGGAGTGATGAATCCTATATTGATCATAAACTATCAATTCATGTTTTTCATTATACCCAACTTTCATTATTCATACATAGCGTAACAAGTATGAACTAATTGAGTCAAGCATAATTTCCAACCACGAAAATGATACTCTTATGATCTCAAATTCAAGGATCAATTATACTACTATCATATAGAATTATCTGATTGACACTCAAATAGCTAACCTTGAAATATCTCGTAGGTCATTTATTAAATATGTTCTCAACACATTACTCACATATCATCATATGTGCTAATCTATCATTAACAATGTCCTTTTATTGTTAATATACGATTAGAGAATATTTAAGAATAATAAATATATTATTCTAAGGACTATCATCAAATAACCCATTATATAAAATGATGGCATCATATTGATATTGCATCAAAATATTTTAATGATTCAATCTTAAACTTATCATGTTATCAGATTATGTTGTAGCTAGACATATATTATTCTCATGTTTAAGATAGATTTTAGTCATTGGATAAATATTCTCTGTCTTCTTGAACATATCTTGTAGTGCATTGAATAATATAAATTGGATGATGGCGTGTAAGCATATGTTTGGATGATGACGAATCGAACTCTTCAGCTGTCGCTCGTTGTTGTCGCCAGCCACAGCAATCGGATCTTACTCTGGAAGACGTTGTTGGTGTCGGGCGCGAGGTCAACGACGCCTCGCGAACTGACGACAATATGCTGAATTCGTGGCGAATATCTGGTAATCTGTTCTTCGGCGTTGTTCCGGGATCGTCGTAACGAGTGGTTCTGCCGATTAATCTGTGGTTCGAAACGCGTTGATAATTCGTGCGCGCTTCAATATTCGCGATCAAAACGGATCTTCCGGTTTATTATTGGTAACCGGATGTTGGCCGCGCTCGGTGACTCTCGCGGTTCGCGCGAAGTGGCAACATTGACGCCGAACGCGTGACGCCGCTTTTATGCGTGTGCGTGTTGTTCTGGCGACGGAAAAAATGTGTGCCCGATATCAAATCTTTGGTAATATATCTTAGAAGGTGAATCGATGACGTGGGGAAGATATTATCTTTGATTGATCGTACTCAAACTGGCATTTTATCGTGTGCCGTTGGAACGACCAGCAACCGTGAATCTATCCGATGGATCTTGTTTCTGCAAAATAAAGCGCTGCCGTCATTCTTAGGAAATTTTTTGATATTACTCTGTGATTGAAGAGGTGTCTGTTTCCTTATTAATAATATGTGTCCCATAATGAAGACTTTAATACTCCCCGTGATCTTTGTATGCCAGGCTCATCGCCCGTTTTTTGATGAACAAACGATTATTCTATTGGCGATTATTCTCGGATCTTTGCCTTTTAATGATTGTGCGCGAAGTCAGGTCTTTGGAGATGCCACTCAGGACGATCGTTATCAAACTCTTCTTAATCGGTTAGCGATTATTATCCATTTGCGTTTTCGCAATCATCTTTGCCAACCATAATGTGTGCCATCTTCGATAGTTCTTTATGTATTGATGAAAAGTTTTATCATGTTAGTACCATTTCTGTGTTTAACCTTTCTCCAGCTGGGTGTTGCTATCTCGATGTTCTTTGAAACAATATATGTTTCTTTGAAGGCCATTTGCATCTAGGTTTTGTCCCTATGGGTGGATCAACTAAGGTCCAAACCTCATTTTTCGCCATATGGAATCCATTTCGGAGTTCATGGCTTGAAGCCATTTTTTGATCCTTATCTAATAAGACTTCATTATAGGTAGTAGGTTCATCATTATTAATGATAAACACGTCATGCCCTCTAGAGGCGGCGTATCTCTAGACCTCTGATCACCTTGTGTATCTTGAGTTGTTAACTCGGCTACATCATCATGAGTTATCAACTCTTGCTCCACCTCCTTTCTTTTACGCTTTTGTGGTTTACGAACTTCATCAAGTTCTATTTAGATCTTCATTGTTTAAGAATAAATTCTCTTTCAAAGTGTAGCATGTCTTAAACAAAACACTTTTGTTCATTGGGATTACATAAAAATAAGTATCCAAACTCTCTTTTAGATACCCCACAAGTATTTATCCAGATTCGAATCCAGCGTGGGCTCTGCCTTTGTGGGACATCCCAAACCTTTAAATGTTTAAGATTTGGTTTCCTCTTATACCATATCTCATATGGAGTTGAATCTATTTGAAGGGCATGGTTTATAGATATGAGGCAGTATTTAGGGCATATCCCCAAAATGATTTAGGAAGATTTGCATGGCTCATCATAGAACGAACCATATCTAATAGAGTTCGGTTTCTTCTTTCAGATACTCCATTTAATTGTGGCGTATAAGGTGGAGTCCATTGTGAAAGAATTCCATTTTCTTTCAGATAATCTTGAAATTCTTGGCTCAAGTATTCACCACCTCGATCTGATCGAAGGACTTTAATACTTTTTCAAAGTTGGTTTTCAACTTCACTTTTATATTCCTTGAACTTTTCAAGACCTGCGATTTATACTTCAATATACATGACCATATCTTGAATGGTCATCAGTAAACGTGAGGAAGTATGAAAAACCATTTCTTGCTTGAGTCAACATAGGTCCACATACATCAGTATGTATGAGACTTAATATTCTTAGTGGGCTAGGATCTTATTTTAATTATTTTAATCTTGAGTTAACTCAACAAATTAAAATAATCTCAATAAGTAAACAACAATTGCTAATTACAACTTTTGATACACATATCACATATGTCTCCTAATCTCTTGTCTCAAAAACACTTGACCTTGGGTTAATAATTAAGCCATGTATTTTTGGTAAATCAAACTCATTATTCCAGGATCTAATCTCATAGTAAAATTAATTTTTAGTAGAACAATCTTGAGTTAATTTAATAATTATTCTAATAAAATTTATTTAAACTATAATAATGGAAGACAACAAATGATTTAATATTTTATTGAGGGATAAATTAGGAATGTGTAACTTTTAAACAATTAACATACATGTAATCGAATAAAGTTATATCTACGTATGTACATAATAAGCACAGGCTCGATACCCTTTGTGAGGAATCAAACATTTCTATAACGAAATGTAATTTAAATAAATGCGGCACATACATACCGTTCTTAGAGAAACAAGCGGCTTGATTACGAATCCGTCACTAGCATGTGCCTGTAAGGCCTCCGGGAATCACATGAATAACTCTCGGGATCCTCACACGGGAATTTTAACTTTCGAAGCAATATGTGGTTATAGAATCATCTCATGATCACTTAACTTCAAGTTTCACGATCTGTTGGAGATGAGATTTTGATCTAAATAATCCTCATAAATAGGATTATTTAATTTTGTTCCTATAAATAGGAGAATTAATTCATAATTAATTATCATAAATATGAGAAATTAATTCATAATTAATTATCATAAATATTAGAAATAAATATTAGAAATTAATTACCAGAGTTGTTAAATATACTTAAGACAGAAGACTCAATCGGGAAGGAAAAGGGCTATGTCTTTGATGGTAGAGGCCTTCATAAGAAAGAAAATTCAAGTCGGGTCCTAAAAGACCATAAGAAGATAGTGACATGGACAAAATCAAGAAGAAAAAGAAACCAAAGGGTACTTGCTACTTGTGGAAAGGATGGGACATTAGAAGAGGAATTGCAAGGCTTATAGAAAGCTTAGACGGAAGAAGCAATGAAGCTTCTACTTGAATATTTATGATTGAAATAAATCTTTCTACTTCTAAATCTGACTCTTGGGTATTAGATCTGGGATATGGATCTCATATTTAATAAATATCTGGGGTCTAAAGAAAATGAAAATTGGCTAAAGGGGATGTGGACCTACGTGTGGGAAGTGGAGCAAGAGTTCTTGCATTAGCGGCGGGAGCTCTCTACCTCTTTCTTTTGCAGATGGATTAATTCTAGATCTAAAGATTGTTATTTTGTTCGAAGCGATAACGAAAATATAATATCTATTTCTTGTTTTTGGATTTAGAGCGTTTTTCGATTATTACAAAGGTAAAGTTGTTCTATATCGTCTTTGATGTTTTTATAGTCTTTGGTCATTTAACTAATGGTTTTATATATACTTGATCTAGAAAATCATTTCAATATAAACACACACAAAAACAAAATAGATGATCTTAGAAATTCTTATCTGTGGCATTGTAGACTTGGTCATATAAATGAGAAGCATAAATAAATTATATAAAAATGGTACATTTGGGATCATTTAGATATAGATGTTGATACATTCGAATCTTGTTTATTAGGTAAGATGACCGCGCCCTTTCTTGGAAAGATTGAAAGATCTGTGAGTTATTAGTCTCGTATATTGATGTATGTGGACCTATGTCGACTCAAGCAAAAAATGGTTTTTCATACTTCCTCACGTTTACTGATGACCATTCAAGATATGGTCATATATACTTATTGAAGTATAAATCAGAGGTCTTGAAAGAAAAGTTCAAAAATATAAAAGTGAAGTTAGCCAACTTGGAAAAGTATTAAAGTCTTGATCGGATCGAGTGGTGAATACTTGAGCCAGAATTTCAAGATTATCTGAAAGAAAATGGAATTCTTTCACAATGCAAAATATCACTTAATAGCGGCATGGGACCGATTATGTATGCTATATGATGTGTGAGATGTCTCTATGCTCTAAGTGTTGCAAACAAAATTTGGGCTAATCACGGTGAGAGTCCTTTGGAAAGCAGTCATATTCTTAAGTACTTGAGAAAGACAGGTTATTTTTGATTTATGAAAAGGAATTTATTTACAAGTACGTGGATTCTTGATGCTAGCTTTCAATCGATAAAGATGATTGCAAGTCTCGGTCACGGTTATATTCACCTTAAATGGTGGTGTTGTCAGTTGGAAGGTTCCAACCGGAACACTAACGATTCCTAACGACCGAGTATATTGTTGCCCGAAGCGCTGAAGGTTGTTTGGATCAAAGTTCGTGCTGACCCAGAAGTGGTTCCTTCCATAGCGAGATCTCATTTTGTTGTATTGTGACAACAATGGAGCTATGCACAAGAAAGGAGCCGGATCATCATCGATCCAAACATATGATCTGACGCTATCATCGATCGAGGTATTGTGAGGATGAAGTAAAGATAGAAGGTTAAATGCGGAGGAGAATATAGTGATCAGCTAAACCTTTGTCTCGGAAAAGCATGAAGTAGTCATGTATTTTCATGGTTTTGAAGAATAAATATAATTGGATGTAGTCATATGGATGAAAGCTTATATATTTATTTAACTCATTGTGTTTTGGTTCTTTAATAATAATATGACAGTTTATCATTTTATATAATGTATATTTGATGATAAAGTCCTTAGAATAATATATTTATTATTCTTAAATATTCTCTAATCGTAGTATTATGATAAGACATTGTTAATGCGGATAGATTAGCACATATAGATGATATGTGGTATTGTGTTGGAGAACATATTTCTTGGAATGACCCACGAGAGATATTTTCATAAGGTTAGCTATTTGAGGTGTCAATTGTATAATCTATATATGATAGTAGTATAATTGATCCTTGGACTTGAGATCATAAGAGTATCTTCCAGTGTTGGAAATTGTGCTTTGACTCGAATTAGTTCATACTTGATACGCTATATTATGAATAATGAAAGTTGGGTATAATGAAAAACATGAATTGATAGTTTATGATCGTATGATTCATCGCGTCTAATAGTAGGAGAGTATATCTCAAAGGTAACCACTTGAAATGTCAACAGGAGTATTTACAAACAAATACGTAGATTTAGAAAAGTTCTAAATTTATTTGAGAATTGATTTTAGGAAGCAAAATGGTAATTAATCTGGTCGGTTGACACTTACACCTTACTCATTAATACTGTAAAGGAATATGGGATGGAGTGAAAGGATAATAATTATCAAGATCTAGTTCATGCAGATGAAGTCGATCATGACTTTTCTAACATTTGGGTGAATATGATATTACATTTAAATCTTGACCTATAAATAATTAATTGTTGAATTAATGATAAATTAAAGTTGTTTAATTTATCTAATCTTAGAATTTCTCACGACTAAGTGACTTTGTAGTCCAAGTAGGAGTTTATTTGTTTATGTGTGTTAAAGCTAATACAGTCTAAATTACAATTTATATTTATTGCCAGTTGATTAGGAACACAAATGGTCACACAAAAGAATTCTTGAGTTGTAAAAATATTATTTTGATAATTATAATATTTATGACTAATATTAATTTATCATAAATATTAGAAATATATTAAAATTAATTATGATTTAATTTCTAATATTTATGGAAATTAATTATGAATTAATTCTCAATTAATTTCTCATATTTATGATAATTAATTATGAATTAATTCTCCTATTTATGGAAATTAAATAATCCTATTTATGATTATAAAATCGATCTATAAATAGATCGTAAAACTTGAAGTTATGATCATGAGATGATTCGAGGAACTAGCATATTAAGCTTCGAGTTAAAATTCATGTGAGGATCCCGAGATTTATTCGTGTGGATGCCTTGGAGGCGGACGTGTGCGGCTGATGATAGACTTTGATTAAGATGAAGCTGCGTTGTTCGAGCTGTATGTATGTCTGGTTATTTCTACATTTCTAGTTCTGTATAGAATGTTTGATTCCTTACAACATTTTCTCGACCCTAGTGTTCAACATTTTCCTATATGCTATTTACCAAGCATACAATCACATAATACATTCAACACATAATCATGCAACAATCATCAGAATGCACAATGAAAGCATGATCTAACCCGTGCCCATCAAGTCCTAGGTAATCGGATACCTAACTTATTGATACTAAGCTATAACACTAGTATCCGACATTAAGCTCTAGGTATTTATAAACCTATGCTTTGATACCATGCTGTGATGCCCCGATCCCGAGGGTCTTGTTGACCACTATCAACCTGCGGAAACCTGTGTGTCTCATATCATGAGATCCACACGTGAGTAAAATCACCTAATAGGGTCCATCATACATACTCATCCATAAGGTTACAAAATATACATTCATAGATTGAGGGTTATTACATCACTCTTAATACAAAACATATATTAAAACTAGTCAGTTCTAATATATACACAAAACATGAATCAAGGCCATAGTCAGGCCCGCTTTATAATCCCGGCCTCTAAGAAGCGCCGTCTTCATGTCTTTCTGGCGCCAGGGAATCCGCGATGGGGTGAAGCGATGCGTGGTTAATTCTCTCTGAGGCTACTCCCACGTAAATGCACATGCAATGGCACATCACAACATCGTTCCGCCACAGTCGCAATGCGCCCATGGAATGATTTACATCATCATGAAATCTGTTTTCCATGCCCCGAGATGCTCTGAACTCCTGTACAAACTATGCTAGTGTGTGATCGTGCTGTGTGATGACTTGCCCGTCACGGGCATGGCTCCCGACACTGATGCAATTTGCCAATGGGTAGCTCCATCGAGTCAACGACTCCCTGTCAATCAACTCTAGGTCTAAGTGATAAACATGATGGTGTGTTTCTTGAAGAGCAAAGCTTTGAGATAGTGCGGGTCTCTCACACCCGTGCAAAACCTTTTCGGATAGTACCGCGGGTCTTTTACACCCATTCAAGTCTTTTACATCTATTCGGGTCTTTTACACCCATTCGAGTCTTTTACACCCATTCGGGTCTTTTACACCCATTCGAGTCTTTTACACCCATTTGGGTCTCTCACACCCGTAGGAACCTTTGGACCTGCGGTCTCTACACACCCAGAGTTGAGGGACATGACACACATTGATTATTTCTCATTTTATAATTTGAACTATGAGTCTTTATTAGACGTAGTCCCAAAGACAACTCAACCCACATTCACCAAGAGTGGTGAACAACCGTCTGTAGTCTTTGCTTTTGGGCTAGACGCGATGTCACCCAGGTGCACATGAATCTGATGATGCCAGTCATATATCCCATTCGGTAAACTATACACGATTATGGCTATATAATTCAAGCGATCATGTCGACACATCAATTAGCATGCATTAACATATCATTTCCCTTTTACATTTCAAGCCATTCATTTAAGCGATATCATCTTGTATTTAAGCAATAACATGCAAACCACAAAACACATGGGCCAATTTCGGTCGACCATCGAGACTTTTAACGATCTAGGAAGCGATGCGTGGGTTGTCCATGGACAGCCCCTCATCATCATGAATTCACTTCTTTGAACCGAATCCATGGCCATTTCCGGCTGCAACGCTGGCAATTTCGGCTTTTAAACAGGAAATATCGATGAAGAAAACCACTTACCTCTCGGGTTGTCGACTCCTTGGCTGATATACAGCGCGTGGCCCTTGCGGCGTAGTTGACTTGCTTCTTGCCTCGCACGGAGTTTGGGACGATCATTGTGAGAAATCTGAGAGAAGTGAGAGCTTCTCGTACTCCCAAAAACTACTCTTCCTTTCTCTTTCCTTTCCTTTCTCTCTCTATTTCCCTCCCTTTTCCCCATCAGCGGTTGGGTCCAATCCCCAAACTCTAAGCGCGTGTAGTCCTCTCATGTAGCATGCTCCCAAACACCTCCATTGAGTTGGCTTTAGTTTTCTATCCTGCTTGTCAATGCAGTAGTTCGCTCCCGATAATTATGTTGCCACATATCTGTGGCCATGCGGTACCATGTTTTGACTCATTACGCATGAGTAGCCTCTTGGGCCATCCGTGTACAGTGTCTTTGCTCTCAGATGCGCCGAAAAGTGTGAAATTTCAGTATCTGGCGAAGTGTGAATTAATGGTAGCTGTTCGCAGACGGTCCAGCAGTGTCCGTTTAGATGTGAGATCTAGAAAAATTCCAGATTTTGACTGAAATTACCATTTTACCATTTTTCAGAAAATTAGGATTTTCTTGGGGTTTCATAGATATTATAAATTATTACTTGGTACAGTAGTTGATTAAAGTTTAATTTAACGGTATAAACATGATGTAGTCATATAGGTGAATGCAGTAAATAGGGAGATAAAGAAAAAAAAGGAGAATTTTAATATTTAATAAAAGCGTATTAGAATAAGCTACTATTGTTTAACCTTAATTAAGTATCCTTAATTTGATTAAAAACTCTTCAGTAGTTGAGGCGATTGGAGGAACAATCAGAAACTAATATCTTATTCACCCCAACCATCTCTTGAAGGGTGCTTGGTAAAGAAATCTAACCAGCTCAGGTTTTAAAATGCTCTTATAAAAATATTACAATTTTCATTTTTATCTTTTTCTATTCATTTACGCAAATCTTTTAAGAAATTGGTTGTATGGAAAAAAATTATGAAAAGGAAGTACATTAAGATTGAAAATTATGGATCGTGAGGAGAGCCAATTCCATTACTTTCATAATTTTTAATTAATTAATTTATATTTTAGATTTAATTTTTTATTGTTTTATTTTTTATTGCCCTTAAAAAATAATTATCTAACATAAATAATTAAAGAAATATGTATGAGTATTTTTAAAATATAAATATATTTAAAGGGGTTTTAAATTCTCAAACAAACTTTTATTTTATAAATTATGGTACCTAATTATTTTATAATTTTTGAGATATTTTCTTCAATAATTAATAATAGTTGGTTATCTTCTTCTTTTTTAATTGAAATTACATCCTTAATTATTTTATTTAAAAATAAATATTTTAAAATAGAATTTTTATTTTAATTATTTGTGATAATTATACGATTCAAATTTTGTATTTTTTAAATTTGGGATAAATTATTATTTTATTTTATTTTAGTTATTTTAAAATGATAAAATCATAACTCAAAATAAACTCTATTTCAAATGAATTTTTATGACATGAATTATAAATATATTGACATGAAATAAAAGAAACCAAAAATAGAGATGAAAACTTAAATATTACAATTAATTTTATTTATTATAAACTATATATTTAATAATTGTGTTTATGGCCTCATTATTATTAATATGTGACATCGTAATAAAAATAATAATAATATAGGTGGGCCACCCAATTACAGCTTTTTGGAGAATCTCCTTGCTTAAAGAGTCTCTGTCATCTCCATTTGAGATTAACTTGGGCTAGTTGCGGTGTTGGTGGACTTGACGCGAGTTAAGCTCTAGTGGGAGATCCATTTGTGAGTTGCATAAGGAGGTTATTTGTTTGGTTGCTGTGTGCCCCATTTCTCAAAGTCCTGGTGACCGCGTCAACCTCGGAATACTGTGAGTCTCATATCATAGAGACTATGCGTCTGATAAATGACCACATTGGCCCATACATTCATACTCACAAAAATGTATATTTTATACAAAAAGGAGTTAATTTAAAATTATCCAAAACTGGATCTTTTACCCATATTTTTACAAAATACATAACAAGGCCATATATGGCTATTCCTTCGTCTCTAAGACCTCGGATGCATCCCATCCCCAGGTGAACCCTCGGTACCTGAAATAATTTTCCCTCGATAGGGTGAGCAATGCCCAGTAGTTGAATTATCCTACATGGGTTACTCCCCACCTAAGTGCACATGTAATGACTTGACCGATAAATTCAAGAAAATCGTGATCTGCTTGAATATCACACATGATATGGATGAGAATGGCGACTCATCCTTTCGACCTCGAGCCTCAAGTGACTCCTCCGCGTACCTAGCCGAGTGCTTGAAAACAACGTTTTTCAAAACAAAGGTTTTGTTTCGAAAACATCTCTTGGTGTCGGTAAAATCTAATTGGACAACCCTCGAGGTGGTCTTTGGGTAATTCTCCAGCAATCATAGGCCCCTCGGCGTGGCCCCATTTAGACAGCTACCGAAAGCGATTAACGGAAAATCTTGCGAAATTCCTTTCACAACCATTTTCATTTTTACTTTCATGTCATGCACTCACACCTGTTGATCCTGAGTTGCCCGGTGAAATGCATTATGCCATTTTCATACAACACATGCCAATATATCATTAAATTGCATATATTAGCATACTAACACATGTTATTTGTCGTGGCAATAACATCAAAATTAGCTCACATGGGCTAATTAACAATTCATTCAGCCAAACTCACGATTATATTTCATATAATTTAAAACATATGTTAGCACATTAGATTCATTGTGCTGCTATTATTTTCCACACAATTCAAGCCATTCATTTAAGCAAATTCACATGGATGTTTTGGTCAACATACCATCAGGATTGTTTTAACGAGTCAGCTTGATGTGTGGGCTATCCGTGGATAGCCCCCCCTCATCAACCTCGGTTCCACTTCTTTGGAACCGAAATCCATGACCATTTATGGCCTCACAACACCCTAACCACAATTAACACACACGGGGACCATTTATTTGAGATCGGTCAGTACATCCCAGCTTGAGTCCTAAAAATTCCAGCATTTAAGTCAGTTTTGGGATTAATTATGACCGCTCCACGGCACTCATACAATCAAATCATTAACAAAGCTCTTAAACAAGGATTAAATCAAGTAGGAGAAAGCTCCTACCTTGGGTTTGTCGAAACTCCTGAAATCGGTGCCCACCGTGGCCCTTGCGTAGAGCAACTTTGCACAGTGGCCCGACGAGGCAGCGGCGAGCGAGAAATCTAGAGATAAGTTGGACTTCCTCTCTCTAAAACCTGTTTTTCCTCCACTCATTGCGGATCAAACGAATGAGAAAAATTCTTTATTCAATATTGTACTTTTATCATGGTACACGTATGCCCTTTGTTTTTGCGATGTGGTTGCATATCCTCTTTATCTTTCGCGGTTTCATCGTGGAATCCACATATCCCATGATTTTATAAATCTCATACCAATTTAGTCATTCTGCCTTTGCGTATGTAGAACCTTTATCAGGATATTAAAATTCATACCACATTGAAGAAATATGAACTTGTTAAAATGGGCGAAGATCAATCTGTTGTTGATTGTGAAGACGGTTAACAATGATGTTTTTGTCTGATTTATCAGTTCAGGTTTTGTTGTTGTCACATTTCTTAAGTGGATTTTCCAATATGTTCTAGTAATACCCTTAGTATGTTATGGTAGTACCCTCTTAATATGTAATGGTTCAATTAATCATCAACAAAATTAGCCACATTTTGTCTATTAAATCCTATTATTGCACATGCATGCTCACAAGGTATGCCCGACAAGTGCAAGTGTGCTCCTTGATGTCAACATTCAGGGTTGAAGTACCAATAAATACACCAAAGATAGAATCACTGATTGGGCTGACTGTGTAAACCTTGCCTTTAGCTATATTAATTTGCACTTTCTGATATATTTTCGGTCCTATAGAACCCTTCTATTGATTGGATTCAGTTTTATGCTTAACAAGCATAGCACCCAACTAAGTCATGTGCTCTATTAAGAAGCTATGAATAGAGTGATGTCGTTCATCTCTTAACCAAACATTAAAAGACTACAAAATTTGTTGTCGTTTTGTCTCGTCGTTTCTTCTAGAATTTTGACATGGCCCAGTGTTGAGGTTCATTTTGCTCAATCAGGTTGCTAACAAATCATTATACATAGGTAATTCATTAAGGTGAGCATTGTAATCAGTCTCCAATCGAGCTTAGGCAATTTTATCAAGCCATTACAATGCATTTTCCTTCCCTGGCTCCCCTTTTATGTTATACTTATTAAAAAGCACGGCATTTCCTTCAAGTGACGATAACAATAGGCATGGTTCTCTCCTCCAAAAATCTCTGGTACACTACGCAGAAGACCCATGTGTCTATCCGATAAAATGATCACATCCTTATCCCCAATGAAATTCTTTAAGTTTTGTAAGAACCAATTTCAATCTTCGGAATTCTCGGAGCTCATCACACCATACGCTATCGGGCACATGATGTTATTGGCATCATAAGATGTTGTTGAAAAGAGGGCACCATCGTATGCCCCACTCATGTGGGATGAGTCAATAGCAATGACTAGCCGACATACCCTCAAAAACCCTATAATGGACACTTCATGGGCAATAAAGAGTTGTTAAAAATGACCACACTAGAGTCTATCAACTCTACAACTAATCCTAAATTACATTTTCTTATTCACTCACACATCCAAGGCAACAATCTATAGAAAATTTTCAGTTGACCATATATTCTCTTCTTAGCATTTTCCTTAATATGCCAAGTTTGTACATAAACCAAACGCATCCCATGTTCCCAAACAAAGTCTTTACAAATTTGACATGGCGTGTATTAGGGTGTACATGGAATGACTCCATCAATAACCTTCAAGGCTCTGTTACATCAAACTAATGGTTGAGAAGAAACTACATCATCAACAGTATGTCTATGCTTATTTATGAACGTGTGCACTTGTACAACATGCGACACACCCACAACACAACAAGTTATCTTCCAAGGGCAACCATTTACTGTGCATATAACAATCATGTGTTTAAAACAGTTTTTCTTATAATAATTGTAACGCCCCGTCCCGAGAGGGTGTACGGTACGTGTAACCGTAGGGGCGCATATGTGTACCAAAAGACTTTCTTAATTATTTAAGTGCCATTGTAATATTTTTTTTGGAAGTAGTTTTTAAGGATGAAATTGTGAAATGATAAATTGATTGAACCCGGAATTTTGTACTAGAACAAGGATAAAGTTGTAATTTTCCAAAAAGGAGATGAAGGTCATAATAAAAGAAGATTGTATGCTATTTTAGAAATAGAAAATTTATGGTACAAATAAGATGTAGTTTGAGGACCAACTTGTAATTAGGGGAAATATGATAATATAAAAGGAGTTGAGACAAACAAACATTTCATTTTTGGTCTCACAAAACTAGGGCCTCACGTAAAGGGAGAAGAAGAGAGGAAGAAGAGAGAAGCAAAGAAGAAGAAGAAGAAGGAGATAAAAAGGTTCGGATTCGGGGTTTTTGTATGGAATCATGTATATTTTGGATTTCTAGGTTTTTGCATAGGATTATCGACTTTTGGACTTTATATGGATTTTGTTCTTGGGTTCTTGATCTAGTTCTAAGAGCTAGGGTTTGAGGTTGTTTTGTGTTGTTTTGATTGGTTGGATTGGTTTTGAGGAATGGTTGTAAAAAAGGAGAATGTTGGGTTTTTAAAGGAAATGCCAAGCAAAATTTCAGAAACCCCGTTCGTTCACTATAGATTAAGTTATAATCATCCAAACGAATGGATTCTAACTGTGTTAAACTACAAGAGTAGGATAAAAATGTATGGCACTACATAATATCAGAATGGCTACTCAACACGATCAAATGTGAGCTCGCAGCTCACCGGTTATGCTTTGTTTTGGATATTGTTGTAGTAGCCACATAAGGGAGTTTCACTCATCCAAATTGAGTTATTCAAAATTATGGGTAAAATGGACTTCTAGGGGAATAAGTTAGCTGAAGGAAGTGCATGCAAATTGTAAACCCAAATTGCCCAGAAATTTGTCAAAGTGGAGCTATTTGCAGATTTTGTTACGCTAAATCGAAAGTAATCTAGACAGAAATACAATAATCTCTGAGTTTTGGTGATCCAAATTGGGTGATTCCACTGGAGAATAAACCTTAGAACCATAGCTTCAAATTAGTGAAGAAACAAGTTCCAATATATGGAGTTAAGACCCTAAAAATCAAGGATAACAGTAGGTGATTCAGTGAGCTAACCAATTTGGCATAAAAAAATGTTGTAACTTGTGTTATGTGGTTGAGGGCCTTAGAGAAGGAATTTTAAATTGAAAATTTAAATAGATGTCATTGGATATATAAAGGACTGATCTGGAGAGTTTCATAATTTTTGAAGACCGTTTGAATAATTTTTGGGTAATAAAGTCCAAAGAGTATTGTTGGAAAAAGGTTTGCCAAAATGAGTGGGTTTTTTTGTTAGGGGTTTTTTTTAGTGCTCAAGGGTAATTTGTTCATTTGGCTTTATATGAATGTTGTGTGACCCTAAAGTGACTTGCGTGTAAAGTACATTAAGTTTTACGCTATACGCAGGCGATTAATGTTTTCACCGTATTCGTTTGAGTGTGTAGGCTAAAAGCAAAGACGGAAAAGTTGTGGAGTCGTGCTCAAGTTTTGGTAAACAAAAAGGTGAGTGTTCTAAACCTATTTTTCAAATACTAGTGTATTATTATAAACTGTTTTACACTGGTATTTAATGGTCTTGAATGTAAACCATATTTTAAAGCAAGCAAGAAATGAGTTTTAGTAAGCAAGCAATGGTTTTGAATTATCAAACCATATTTCAAGCAAGCAATGATTTTGAATTATCAAACCATATTTCAAGCACACAATGGTTTTGAATTGTTAAACCATGTTTCAAGCAAGCAAGCAAGCAAAGTATATTTTATAAAACAGGCCTAACGAAAATCCCTAGTTTTAAGCAAGCATACCGATCAAAGGTATTCCGTACGTGCACGGTGGTGTTAGGACATCATTTCATGCATTTTAGATTTGCCTAGTTGGCAAACTTAGTTCATGCATCATGGCATTTAAAGGAGACCGTGGCACGACTCAGTGATATAGCTGGCGCTAGCTAGATTATGGTGAGGGAGACACGAGGTCTTTCCACCATATTTACCTAAAAGGTGATAGCGCTGCTGCCCTTCCACCCAGGGGTGATGTGGATCCAGGTCCCCACGCCACTCGCTGAAGCCTGCCTCGCTTACTACAGTACAGTAAGAAAGGCCTCTAGTGGTTGATCTTGATTTATAAGCATTTCTCATACAGTTTTAAAATCAACCACTAGTAAGCAAGCAAGCATTTTATGAAAATTTTTTAGAAACTTTTAAAGCAAAGCAAGCAAGCATTTTACGAAAAGTTTTAGAAACTTTTGAAGCAAAGCAAGCAAGCAGTTTCTGAAAAGTTTTATAAACTTTTAAAGGAAAGCAAGCAAACAATTTTACTAAAAGTTTTATAAACTTTTAAAGCAAGCAAGTATATGATGAAAAGTTTTATGAAACTTTTAAAGCAAAGCAAGCAAGCATATGATGAAAAGTTTTAGAAACTTTTATAGCAAGCAAGCAAGGATTCTGGAAAATGTTTTGTAAAGGATAGTTTTACAGTTTTGAGACATTTTACAGAAAAAAACAAGTATTTCCAAAGCATACACTCAATGAGCTCGTTTAACTCATTATTTTCCTGTTTTAAAAGCTATTTTCCAGGTACATGCATGCCGGACGCTGGGACATAGCAGGGTCCTCCTGACTTCTAGTATATGTGTTGTATTTACTCAACTGTAGCTAACTTTTATTTGAAAACACTTTGCACTTGTATAGTTGTGCATATGTATGTACATAATGTGATGAGTCGGAGGCTCTTTTGAAGAAATGTTGTTGGTTGCCATGTTTTAAAAGTGTAAATTGTATATACAGGTTTTGGGATATGTCCTGTATGCAGCTGTTATGCTACCGAAATTTTATAAAATCACAAGTTTAGAAAAGAAAAATTTTTATACGAGTTTTCAGCAAGCAACACAACTTCGCTTCACAGGATTCTCTAGTCGTTGGAAGTAATGGCTGGGGGTTTCTGTGGGGTGGCCGGCACACCGCCTGCTAGTAGGGGTGGGGATGTGTCAAAAATTCTACAATATCCATATATTCTCATACAAGTACATACAAAACAACGTTATTTAGTCACTCTTCAATTCTTAATCACTTGTAAAGATAATAACCATATCATCAAATCTTATTTCTCCATGCATACATCTTCTCTATTTTTTTTATTGCATCATCTCACATAAATCATGGGGATATCTCATCCGCAAACCAATTTTCATCACTCCTCAATCGTCTTTTTTTTTTTTTTTTAATTAATTAAACATTCACACCTATCCTTCACAATACAAACAAAATTACAATAAGACACTAATTTAAAATTTAATCTAATCAAAATATATCATGACTACAATTTATACTTCATTAAATTATCATCAATAACATTAATTACAAACAATTCATGCACCCACAAAATGCAAATTGCATGTTCAAGTGATTTTTAATACTCATCCTGCACCATTACACAAACAAACAATTGTAAGTTTGTTCACAACTAATACAATAAACCAAGTCAACAAAAATGGAAGACATGAGAAAGGACACATAACACACAAGCTCAGGTATTATTACAACTCAACTCGATAATTAATGCTATTAAATTATCATTAATAACATTAATTACAAACAATTCATGTACCCACAAAAATGCAAATTGATCGCTCGATTTTTAATACCCATCCCGCACCATTTCGCCGTAAAACAAACAATTGTAAGCTGTTCACAACTAATACAATACATCAACTCAACAAAACCAAGCATTACGAGAAAGCACACATAACACACAAGTTCGTGTATTATCGCAACTCAGCTCGATACTGATCGCCATAAAGACCCGTTTTAGCAACCCAAACTCCGCCCATGACCCTGTGTCAAAGGTTTGACCCTAAGGGTTCTCCCAAGCCCAAGTCATAATCAACCGACACCTTGATTTTTTATTTTTTTTTCTCAATAAATCAATGTTAACCATTTACAAGTATCAAATTTTAATTATTAATATGATATGCTAATTGATAATTACCACATTCATGAGGATGTAAAATATTTTACCATGACAAAATATATTTTAAAGTATGAAAATTCCTATAAGTCTATTTGATAAGATACATATCAAATTAAAATAAATAAATAAATAAAGATCTACAACCCTTGTTATTAATTCTTTGCCTTTCTCGAGGCTTTTATACACTATTTATCTTCCTGGTTTCTCAAACTAGCCCTCGCATCTAAAATTATTTAAAATAAAGTGATGAACATTTCATTATCACTAAGAGAAGGATTTCACACCCAATGAAGTTATATATAACTAAGGCTCAATATTTAATTAAATAAAACAAACATAAAAATATATAACATACCACATACAAACACCCACACATAATCCACACAATCTATCATCATATAAACAATTGAATAAAGGTTAATGCTTAATCCACTTGAATAAAATACACATGATAAGTTACAACACATACACATCGATACATCATCAAAATAATTATGAAAACCCACAACATACACACATAACTAAACAATCACACAATTTACACATGTCAAACACATCGTCAACATAATTCACACAATTAACACAAATGAAATATGATGGGATGCAAGTGAGAGTGATGCACAACCATGAATCACATTGTTGTTTTCGGGCTTTCACCGAAGGATATGTGTCCATAACCTAATACACTCCCCACTTAGAGTTTTCTCGGGGTAAGTTTCGTGTTTTTCACACTAGGGATCTCTCTCCCTTCTTAATTCGCCTCTCATGGGCCTTTCATTTCATCATCAGATTTCCTCTCATTTTCATTTTCACAAATACAATGCATGTGTAATGCCACCATTTTTTCAAGATTTCATTCTAATAGTTCCAAATAATTCATAACCAAGGTTACAACATTCCAACACCTCAAGGGAATCCCATAACCTTACATCAATATCGAAAGTTATTATTTCCACATTAGTACTTATTTAATTATATTTGTGACACTAAAATCCTGGCTCCTACGACCAACCATCAACCCTTGACACTATGGGTATCGCAGATATCTCGATACCACACTATCGTGTCTCATTCCATCGAGACTCGTTTACGAAAGTAAACTAGCCCCATCAGCTATTTCAACCATACTCAAAATATTACCCAAGACTGTGTCACAATAATCCTTAAGAGTTTATTACAACACTCTTATACAAAATCATATATTAACACTATTTTGTTATAATATATTTTACAAAATGAATATCAAGGCCACATGTCAGCCTTCTTCACAATTACGGCCTTGAATGAGCGTTGTCCATCGGTGTATGTCTTGCACTTGAAATATTTTTCCCATAAAGGGTGAGCCACACCTAGTAGAGAATACCTCATACAAGGGCTACTCCCCACCTATGTGCACATGCAATGTCCACTCACCATTTCACAATCACATTCCAACAAGAACATGCCAATTCTATAGGGAATCTTATATGTCATGCCATGAAATGAGATGCGACTCATCATGTACCATGCGCTCGAGTCCTCACCGACTCCCTCACACAACGCCTAAGCCCATGTGTGAAAAATCGTCATTTTGGATGACATCCAATAATCATTTTCAAAACAAATTTCATTTGTTTATAAACCAAAATCTTTTTGGATGATACCTCCCAATGATCATTTTATATTCAAAACCCATGTGCCTTTTTGTGGGTAGCGGATTTTGGTGCTCTCACCACTCCAGAACCCGCACACTTTTACTAGCTTCTTCACATCCGTGACTATGTCCGACCATAATTGAGGGAAATCGGGGGATCCTCCCAACTTGTTGATACCCGACACATAATTTCTTTACCATTTCAATCAACCGTATGAATCTGTTTGACATTGTCCCATTTAACTGAGCACACCCAATCAAACACCAAACGCCATGTCGATTTACCAACTATGCACTCACACCCATTTAATGCGATGTCCCCGTGCATATGCAATGTATGCGCCATTGCCTATTTGTATCATGTCACATATATGATGAATGCTATATGGACAGTTTTATCAAACATGCATATCACCAATGCATCTTGGGCAACTATATCAAACTTGCATATAATTTTCCCACATTAATTCATTCATGTCAATATATCACACAAGCATATATCAACATCACAGACAAATCATTACTTACTCAAGTAATGAAGCACTTTATCCTCTAGGCTAAATTACGACATAATATGTCCACAACATAGCCTACAACATGCCATATTTACACATACAATTCATCATGTGTCAATATATTAATACACATATCAACATTTCATCAAACAAGCATGTCATACCATGCAACTAGTACACTTGGTGTTATGATCAAAATTTCGGCAATGATGTGAGCACTGAATTCCTATCACTAGCATATGGCTAGATTCTAGACTTAAAGAGATTTTCATAGAGTCCAAGAAAGCGGGAATCAGAGTTCGGACGAGAAAGATATGGTCGTCCGAAGTTGGAGTACAATAGGGGTCACACTATTGCACCAATCCACGCAATAGCAAGCCTGAGGGTTTCAGAAGCATTTCGAAAACTCTCGTGAATGCAATTTTTCAACCTAAATTCGCTCCGGAAGTAGCCCTTTAAACCAGCTACAAATCAGTCCCATGCCATTAACATGGCACAACATGGTTCCAAAATCAGCCTAAAACAATAGCCTAAAGGCTAGAAATAAACCAAAGTAGGAAGAATCCCTACCTCTTAAAGCGTAGCCCCTCATGGAATCTCTGGAATTTACTCCTTGGTCCAACGAGTTCCGACCATCGGAACGCCAATGAACTGAGGAAGAAACCGCCGACCTCCTTCCTCTTTCTCTCTTTCTATTCATTTTCCTTTCTTTTCTTTCTTTTCTCTCTTTCTTTTCTCCTTTCCCTTTCTCTTGATTTCCTCCCTTTCCTCTTTATTGCTCCTACCCTCTACGAACTGGTTGTGAACTCCCCCTTTTTATAGCAATTCCATGCTCCATGCATGTGGACACATGGCTTGCCATGTGTCACACATGCATTTGCTTTTGTATGCCATGTGTCACACATGCATTTGCCTATGCATGCTTTGTGACACATGGCTTGCCATGTGTCACTCACATGGCCTGCCATGTATCGGGTGACACCCGTTGCCTCCAAAAATGTGTAATTATGACTATCTCAGAATTCAACAAAATTCAGATAAGCAGCATTCGCAAGTGATCTAACCCAACAATGAGGTTCAAGCCACATCCGAGATCTAGAAAACTTCTAGGTTTTCAACCTGTATCATAGTGGCAAGTTCACCGTGTTTGCCCCATTTTTTTTGGAAAAACTCAAATTTACCCGGGTTTTACATTCTTCCCTTCTTAAAATAATTTTGTCCCGAAATCTACATGCACATATACATATAATCACATGCATATGCTACAGTCATTCATTTTTGTTTTTCAAATGACTAAACAACATACCTTCATCCTCAAATAAGGAAGGATAAGTGGCATGCATCGTGTCCTCGCGTTCCCATGTTGCCTCCTCCACTCCTTGGTGCTGCCACAACACCTTTATTAGCATCATTTGCATCACAAAACCTGATCCCTACTATCCATAATATGCACAGGTCCCTCCTCAAAGGCCCCATCTGCATCAACAATGAGATCGCCCCAATCCACAACATGAGTTGGGTCTGGACTCTAATTCCGAAGCATGAAGACATGGAATACCTCATGGACACTCGATAAACTCGCAGAAGGGCCAACCGGATGGTGCAATCGCGCCCACCCTCTCGAGTATCTCGAAGAGCCCGATAAACCTCGACAATAGTTTTCCCCGCTTGCCGAACCTTACCACTCCTCTCTTAGGCATCACCTTCAAGAAAACATGATTGCCCTCCTCAAACTCTAGAGGTCGCCACCTACTTCCACGTAGCCTCTTTGCTCCGGGCCAAGCAAGAGAAGTCGTCCCGCATAAAGTCCACCTTCCCATAGTGTCTCTAATCAATTCCCGGACGTGTCGGGGTCTCTTCCACCTCCGTCAAACAAATTGATATCAACATGGTTCTCATATAAAGCCTCATGGTGCCATCTCAGAGGCTCGCTCTTTAGTAAATTCATTAGTGAACTCTACCAAGGGAAAATGTTTTCCCAACTACCCTTGAGATCTAGGACGCATGCCCGTAGCATGTCCTCTAAAATCTAGATAGTCCTCTATGACTGATCGTCCGTCTGTGGATGAAAAGTAGTGCTCATCATCAACTGCGTCCCTATGGCTCTTTGGAAACTCTCCCAAAAATGAGCCGTAAACTTGGGATCCTGATACTATACGATAGAGACTGGCACTCCATGCAACCGGATAATCTCTCGTATGTACAACCTGCAGAATTCCTCCAGTCTGAAGGTCATCCACACAACTAGAAAATGTGCCAACTTGGTGAGCAAATCAACTATCACCCACACCGCATCATGCTTCCGCGGTGTCCATGGCAAGTGAGTCACAAAATCCATCGTGATATTCCCACTTCCACTTTGCTACCTTCAGTGGATGGAGTAGCTCTGCTGGCCTTTGGTGCTCAGCCTTTATCTTCTGACACGTGAGGCATCGTCGAACAAAATCCCCAATGTGTTTCTTTATCCCACTCCAGTAATACTGGCGAAAAAGATCTCGGTACATCTTCGTGCCACATGGGTGTATAGAAAAACGAGAGCAATGAAACTCCCTGAGGATCTCCTCTCTCAAATCTGCTAACTGAGGAACTACAACCCATCCCCGTACCGGCATCACATCAATGGTACGGCCCAACCTTCACTCCTCGTACTGATCAGACCATCCCGAATGACAATATCTCTATATCTTATCCTTGGGACTCAATCACTCTGCTCAGTAGGGAAGGTGTAGCCACTAAACTCCCCAAAATACTCTAAGCCTGATCATTGTACTGTAGTCTAAAATGTCCCACAACCTCAAGCATCTGCCACTTCGAAAGCTACTAGCCGCGATCCCTCGCGGACTTCCAATCAGCCATTGCTACCATCACATTTGCCTTTACCAAGACAGAATGAAAGTGAAGTCATAATCCTCCAAATACTTATCCATTCACAAGTACCTCACAAGCCGAGGTCTCTATGTAAAGATATACTTTAGACTTTTGTGGTTTAAGAATACCTTGAACTGCTCACTATATAGATAGTGGCGCCAAATCTTCAAGGAAATACTATACTTAACTCCATGTCACACTCCCGCCTGCGGGTTCCTTCTAAACTTACCGAGGGAACCATAAGCTACAACCTCTCCCGACTACATCAAAAACATTCCAATCCTTCCTTAGACGCATTGCGTTATTAATCGTGTACATCTATCCCCTTCCTCGGACTATCAAAATAGAGCCGGCAAGCCTCCTTTTTCACCTGAATGCCCGGGCCAGATAAGTCATTCAATCCCCAAATCGACCTCCTCCAGTCAATCCTTCATAGGCACATCTTAATCGAGAGAAGTCCTCAATGAACCTCCCAGATTGGCCTTGCCAATCCTAAGAAACTCGCTGCATTCAAGACTAACTTTGGTCTCTCCCAACTCATAACTGCTTCAACCTTTTCCGGGTACACTGATATACCCGAAGCTGACACTACATGTCCCAAGAATCTCAATAAGACAAAACTCGCACTTACTGAACTTGGCGTACAACTGATGTTCTCTGAGGGCCTGGAGAACAATCCTCATGCTCCTCCTTCGACTTGGAGTAGATTAAGATGTCGTCAATGAAGACTACCACAAATTGATCTAGATAGGGCTGGAACACCTTATGCATGAGATCCATAAGTGATGCTTGTGCATTCGTCAATCCGAAGGGCATCATTGTGAACTCGAAATGCCTGGTGATCAATAGTATCTTGAACGCTATTTCCAGTGGATATCACCTCCCTAACTCGCCAACCTGATGATAACCTACGTAGATTTATCTTAGAGCATATCCCGCCCCCTCGAGCCGACATCAAATAAATCATCAATCCCCAGAAAGGATACCGATTCTCGATAGTATCCCCGTCTAACCGCCGCGAGTCAATGCATAGTCACAAGGGTCTTGTCTTTTTTCGCAACAACCCCCGAGCGCCCAAGGTGAAGTGCTCGTCTAATAAATCCTATGTCCAATGTTCCTTAATCAGAATTTTTAAGTTCCCCGAGAACTCGCCAGACGCCATTATATGCAGAAACAGGAAATAGACATCGTACTCAGTGGTAATTTAATCGTAGTTCACATCCTTATACGGAGGTAATCCCGGTAGTTTTTCTGGAAAAACATCTTCATACTCACAAACCACATGAGGTAGACTCAAATCTTGTCTCACCTCATCCTCTAAGGTAAGGCTTTCCAGCTAACTCGTCAATTGCCCGTGCCACCTAGAGTCGTACACGGCTTGAGGTAAAGCATCATGCTTATCCCCAAAAACATTAATTCACTAATTACCATCCTCGCGCGAGGTAGTAACTCTCCACGATCACAATCGATGATCTATCTATGGGTCATTTTCACCAATCCATCCCGAGGATGACATTAAACCCGACATGTCTTTATAAATTCAGATGGTCCACCGTGAGTAGAATCCCCGAGACTTAACCTACAACCACAACATATCATATCAACCCCCTCACCCTTAGTTCCTAGTGGGAGAGCTTCATGCAACTAAGTTTTTCCAAGTATCTCAAACTTCTAAGCCCAATTCTTTCACACATGATGCATCGATGAACGAATGCGATGCACTGTAATCAAACAAAGATCCTTGCCTACAAAGCAGACAGCGTAAAACATACCCCGAATAAATCGATTGATCTACCACCTTAGTCCGTGGTGTATCGTCGTAGATGATTTTTCCCGGGTCCCGGTCCGTGAGACTGTCCTGACTCCGACCCATGCCCCAGCCTATGTGGCATGTCCGCGGCGACAAAGCTCGCTTAACACCCTGACCGATACCGCCTTCGCCCATGTTAGGGTAAGGAGGAACAAACGACGTTTGTGCATGCCCCACTGATGACTAGGACTGTGGTGTCCCATAACTCTAGAATCCCTGCCTCTAAGGGCAATCCCATCTCAAGTGTTCAGGCTGGTGACACTGGAAACACACTCTCCGCCCCCGGGTCGGGCCAGAGCCCCGAAGTGCCTCCGATCTCACAACATGACCGATTCCATCCTCGCCCTAGGAGCCGAGGCCCCGTCCTCAAACCCCGCAGCAAAAGTCCTCCGCTCGAGCCAGAAGAAGACAGCGGTTCTCCTTCCTCTATCACTGTAGCACCCGCATCCTGATGCCTCAAGGGCCATTTACCTCCTTCTCAATGGCTAGATTTGTCCTGACCATAGAGTCCATATCTTGTAGGAGAATTCCTACAATCTTGCCTCGGATGGATAATTTCATACCATCCTCAAACTTTCTCACCTTAGCCATGTCTATGGCCACATAATCATCCCCGAAACGTGCTAATTCGGTGAACTTAGCCACTTATTCGAAAGTACCACATGCCCCTATATCAACCTAGAAATTCTCGCTTCTCGCATGTCTAGCGATACCGGAAAATCATTTCATGAAGAAGTCAATTTAACTCTCCCCATGTCATTGCCTTCTAGATTCTTTTGAGGTCTCGACCTAATCCCACCATACATGGAATTCAATTCTCTGTACCGGAATGTAGCTAGCCCATCTTTAACAGACGGAGGTGATCTCCATAGCCTCCAATACCTTCTCGACCTGTCGGAACCAATGGTTAGCTACCATCGGATCCCTTTCTCCCATGAATGTTAGGGGATGATGTGCCTTAAACCTTTGGAGGTTACTTAACCCTCCTTGGACCTCTGTTGCATTAGCCTATGCTATGGTAGCAGCCGCTGCACTCGCCTATACAATAGTAGCAATTGTAGCACCAATAATGTAACGCCTCGTCCCGAGAAGGTGTACGGTACGTGTAACCGTAGGGGCACATATGTGCACCAAGTGTCATTGTAGTATTTTGGAAGTTAAATTGTGAAATGATAAATTGATTGAACCCGAAATTTTGTAGTAGAACAAGGGTAAAGTTGTAATTTTCCAAAAAGGAGATGAAAGTCATAAAATGAGAAGAGTGTATGCCATTTTTAGAAATAACAAAAGTTGATTGGCAAATATTTAAGTGATTGAGGACCTATTTGTAATTAAAGGAAACTTGAGAGTATATAAAGGAGATGAGACAAACAAATTTCATTTTGGTCTCATTTTTGGCTAGGGCTTCACAATTGAGGAGAAAAAGGGAAGAAGAGGAGGAAGAAGAGGAAGAAGAAGATGACAGAATGTAAAGGTATGTTTTCTGTAGCTGGATCAAGTGTATTTTGATGTCTACGGTTATTGGTGTGATTGCTAGGGTTTTTCTATGGAGATTAGTTACTCCTTTTCTAGGGTTTTGTGGAGAGATCACCCTAACCTTAGAATTCTTGAAATTTTGTGGGTAAAACCCTAGTTGGAAAATATTAAACATGGAATCCTCCTATTTATATGGTTTTGCAGAATCAGCGACTCGTCAATTCTCGGGATTTTACCTAGGGTTTGCATAAGAAGTTCCAAACCACCAATACAAGTGTTGTGGTGTGTTTGCAATTCCATGTTGGTTTTCTATAATTTAATGTGAAAAGAAGAATGTTGGGTTTTTAAAGGAAATGCTGTCAAAATTTTTGTAAAAACCCATGTTCTTGTTTTGACTATAGATTAAGTTATAATCATCCAAATTAATTGATTCCATTTGGTAAAGAACCATAAGAGATAGGGATACAAATTTATAGAAGGGACTAAGAGCAAATTGTAGCTATAAGGCTCCCAAATACGAGATCGGGAAGGCGAGAGCTTAGAACAGTCAGTTATGCCTGCTTTGGGTATCACTTAAATAAGCTGGCCATAATGAGTTTCTCACTCATCCAAATTGAGTGATTCAAAATTGTGGGTAAAATGGACTTCTAGAGGAATAAGTTATCTGAAGTAAGTGCATGCAAATTGTAACCCCAAAGTTCCCAGAAATTTGTAAAAGTAGAGCTATGTGCAGATTCTGTTATGCCAAATTGGGTAATCTAGATGTAAAATACAATAACTTGAGTTTTGGTGATCCAAATTGGATGATTCCAATTGGAGAAGAAAACTTAGAACCATATATTCAAATTAGTGAAGAATACTTCCACTTATGGAGTTAAGACCCCAGAAATCAAGGATAACAAAGAGGGTATCTGAGCTAACCAATTTGGCATAAAAAAAAAATGTTGTAACTTGTGTTATATGGTTGAGGGCCTTAGAGAAGGAATTTTAAATTGAAAATTTAAAGAGTTGTCATTGGATATATAAAGGATTGATCTGGAGAGTTTCATAATTTTTGAAGACAGTTTGAATAATATTTGGGTAATAAAATCCAGAGAGTATTGTTGGAAAAAGGTTTGCCAAAATGAGTGGTTTTTTTTGTTAGGGGCTTTTTAGTGCTCAAGGGTAATTTGTTCATTTGGATTTATATGAATGTTGTGTGATCCTAAAGTGACTTGCGGTGAAGTAATGCTAAGTTTTACGCTATACGCAGCGATTAATGCTTTTCGCCGTATTCGCTTTTGAGGAGGCTAAAAGCAAAAGGTGAAAGTTAGAGCGTGCTCAAGTTTTAGTAAACAAAAAGGTGAGTGTTCTAAACCTATTTTTCAAATACTAGTGTATTATTATGAACTGTTTTATTATCAGGCTTAATGGTTTTCTACAAACCATATTTTAAAGCAAGTGAAAGAATGAGTTTTTAAGCAAACAATGGTTTGGATTTAAACCATATGAAAAGAAACACATAATGGTTTTGACGATTCAACCATACTTTAAAAAGCAAGCAAGCAATGGTTTTGAGTTGTAAAACTATATTTCAAAGAGCAAGCAAGCAAGCAAACAAAAGTATATTTTATAAAACAGGCCTAACGAAAATCTCTAGTTTTAAGCAAGCACACCGGTCAGAGGTATTCCGTACGTGCGCGGTGGTGTTAGGACATCATTTCATGCATTTTAGATTTGCCTGGTAGGCAAACTTAGTTCATGCATCATGGCATTTAAAGGAGATCGTGGCACGTACTGGAGTATATAGGGTTAGCGCGCTAGCTAGATTATGGTGATGTAGACCAAGGTCATTCCACCATATTTACCGGAAAAGGGGAATTGAGCCAAGGCTCTTCCACCTAGGTGATGCGGACCCAGGTCCTTCCACCGACATAGTTGAAGCCCAAGCTCCCGTGTTTTACTAGGGTATAGCAAGCAAGAAAGGCCTCCAGTGGTTGATCTTGATTTATAAACATTTTTCACACAGTTTTGAAAATCAACCATTGGTAAACAAGCAACACCGGCACGGTTGAGCCCAGGCTCTCGTGTTCATAAAAAGTCTTATAAACTTTAAAGCAGTTTGCCGAGCCTTAAGTTCCTGTTTATAAAAAAAGTTTTATAAACTTTTAAAAGCAAGCTGGTTGAAGCTCAGTTCTCACATTTATGAAAAGTTTTATAAACTTTTAAAAGCAAGCAAGTATGAAAAGTTTTAGAAACTTTTAAATCAAAGCAAAGCAAAGCAAGCAAGCAAGTATGAAAAGTTTTAGAAACTTTTAAAGCAAAGCAAGCAAGGTTTCGGGAAAATATCTTGTAAAAGAGAGTTTTACAGTTTTGAGATATTTTCATAAAAAGCAAACATTTTATAAAGCATACACTCACGAGCTTGTTTAGCCTTATTATTTTGTCAAGTTAAAACTATTTTCCAGTAATGTGCACGCCTGACACTGGAGCATGTTAGATTCTCTTGACTTTATATCGCTGCTATATTAAATAACTTATGTAAGGAAATACTTTGAATTTGTACAGTTGAGCATATGTATGTACATAGTTTTGTATTGTGAAAATGTGATGAGCCTGAGGCTCTTTGAAAGAGTGTGTTGGTTGCCATATTTTGAAGTGTAAACTGTATATACAGGTTTTGGGATTTGTCCTGTATGCAGTTGTTATGCTGATGAAATTTTATAAAATCACAAGTTTAGAAAGGAAAAATTTATACTAAGCCAAGAAGCAAACACTGGCCGCTTCACAGATTCTCTAGTCGCTGAAGCACCTACCGGGGTTTCAGGGTGGCTTCAAGACACCCGCTGGGTAGGGGTGGGGTGTGACAACAGCCCATGAAGGCTTGTCAATAAGGCTGGTGGCAGTGGGCCTGTTCACCCACCGCCCCTGTCCCCTTCCTCGACTTCCTCTTCCTCGACTTGCCATCTACATGTGTCAAATAGCAAATTGAGATTCCTTTTCTAGTCTAACTAGTAGGGCATCATCCAACCACTAAGAGATATCAAGATCCCGAACTATCTGGCTCATTCATTTCCGAGCCCCTAAGGTTATGTTCTCACCCTGATGTTCAACTTTTCCTATCTACATTTTACCATGTATATAATTCACATAACACACAATCATATAGCATAGTGAGCACAAAACATGAAATGCACCATAAATGCCATGATTTAGACCCATGCCCGCCAAGCCCTAGGTGTTCGTATACCTATGCCCTGATACCAAGTTGTGACGCCCCAAAACCCAGGGGTTCCGTTGACCAACCGTCAACCTACGGAATACCTATGGGTATCGCATATCTCGATACCACACTATCGTATCTCATTCACTGAGACTCATTTATGAGTAAAAGCAACCCCACCGGGCCCTTTCAACCATACTCAAAATATTACCCGCATCAGGCTAATGGTAGATAGTCTTTAAGATTTTATGACAACACTCTTATACAAAATCATATATTAACACTATTTTGTTCTACTATATTTTACAAAATGAATATCAAGGCCACATGTCGGCCTTCTTCACAATTACGGCCTCGGATGAGCGCCGTCCACCAGTGTCTATCCTGCACCTGAAATATTTTTCTCATAAAGGGTGAGCCATACCCAGTAGAGAATACCTCCTACAAGGGCTACTCCCCACCTAAGTGCACATGCAATGTCCACTCACTTATTTCAATAAATCACATTCCAATGCAGAGATGTTTAATTTATGGTGGTATCCTACATGCCATGCCATGAAATGAGACGAGACTCATCATGTACCATGCACCCGAGTCCTTACCGACTCCCTCAAATAATGCCTAAGCCCATGTGTGAAAAACCATCATCCTGGATGCCATCTAATGATCATTTTCAAAACAAATTTCATTTGTTTATAAACCAAAAACTTTTTGGATGATATCTCACAATGATCATTTTATATTCAAAACCCCATGCGCTTTTTATGCAGGAGTAGCGGATTTTCAAGTGCTCACCGTGGCCTGCAAATCCGTACACCTTTACGGCCTTTCACCTCTGGGACTATGTCTGACCATAATTTGTGGGCCTTTCACCTATGGGGATCTCTCCCAACTTGCTGATACCCGACACATAATTTCTTTACCATTTCAATCAACCATGCGACTCTGTTGGACGTTGTCCCATTTAACCGAGCACACCCAATCAAACACCAAACTCCATGTCGATTTACCAACCATGCAGTCACACCCATTTAATGCGATGTCCCCGTGCATATGCAAAGTATGCGCCATTGCTTATTTAAACCATGTCACATATATGATGAATGCTATATGGACAATTTTATCAAACATGCATATCACCAATGCATCCTGGGCAACTATATCAAACTTGCATATAATTTCCCTGAATTAATTCATTCATGTCAATATATCACACGCTATTATATCAACACATGCATAAATCATTACTTATCGCCAAGTAATGAAGCACTTTATCCTCTAGGCTAAATTACAGCATAACATGTCCACAAAATAGCCTACAACATGCCATGTTTACACATACAATTCATCACATGTCAATATATTAATACACATATCAACATTTCATCAAACAAGCATGTCATACCATGAAATTTGTACACTTGGTATTATGATCAAAATTTCGACAATGATGTGAGCACCAAATTCCTATCACTGACATATGGCTAGATTTTAGACTCAAAGAGCTTTTCATAGAGTCCAAGAACGAGCAAATTGGAGTTTGGACGATAAAGATATGGTCGTTCGAAGTTAGAGTACAATAAGGGTCACACTATTGAGCTAAACCCACGCACAAGATGCTCCGATGGTTTCTGAAAGCATTTCGTAACTCCCAAATGCAATTTTTTCAACCCAAATTCGCTCCTAGCGTTCTTAAACCACAAGGGTGGGGAATCATCTCCATGCCATTAATATGGCACAACATGGTTCCAAAATCAACCTAAAACAATAGCCTAAAGGCTATAAATAAACCAAAGTAGGAAGAATCCCTACCTCTTGAAGCGTAGGCCATCGTCGAATCTCCAGACTTTACTCCGTGGTCCAACGAGTTTCGACCGTCGGAACGCCAATGAACTGAGGAAGACACTACCGGCCTCCTTCCTCTTTCTCTCTTTCTTTTCCTTTTCCTTTCTTTTCTTTCTTTTCTCTCTTTATTTTCTCTCTTTCTTTTCTCTTTTCCCTTTCTCTCCTTTCCTCCCTTTCTCTTTTCCTTTCCTCTTTGTTGCTCCTCCCCTCTACAAACTAGTTGTGCACTCCCCCTTTTTATAGCAATTCCATGCTCCATGCATGTATACACACATGGTTTATTATGTGTCACACATGTATTTAGCGCACATACCACACATGCATTTCCCTATGCATTTGCGGACACATGGCTTGCCATGTGTCATGACACCTTTTCTCCTCTAAAAATGTGGCAATTACGATCGTTTCGACCAACGAAATTCGCTTGAGTAACTAAATTTCGCGTGACAAACTCAACAATAAGGTTCGTTTCGTCATCTGAGATCTAGAAAACTTATAGGTTTTCAACCTGTGTCGTAGCGGCAAGTTCATCGTGTTTGCCCCATTTTTTTTGGAAAAGCTCAAATTTATCCGGGTTTTACAATATCACAAGATTCCCAAACAATTCAAATCAACATTCGTATTTAACCAAACAATTTTCCAATACTTAAAATGATCTCCATATTTTTTACATCAATCTCAAAAGTCATTACTTTCATATTCAGACACAACAAAATCTTCAAATAATTAACATAAACATTCAAATTCACCCTATACAATTTTCACTATACCAAAAGTTTCCAATTCCACTTTCAAGCACACTACAAAGTCCCGGTCAATTGATATAATTATTTATTCAACCACACAATTCTCAACCTTCAAGGCACCTTCATCACCATAAGATACACTTAAGGACATTAAATTCATAATAATACATACTACCAAGGCTTCAAATAATTAACTTCAACATTCAAAACCACCTAAATAAAATTTTTAACACATCAAAGGATTCTGTAATCTTACCTCACGCTGTAAGCTCATTATTTTCATATTAATATACATTACCAAGTCCAAAACAATTCTCATCCACATATGAAATGTAACGCCCCAAAAATACCCTAGAATTTTTATAATAATTTTATTATATATTCTAGGTATAAATTGAGCCAAACTTGTGTTTTTCCGGAAAAATTGGTAAATTGACAAGTTATGAAATGATAAATTTAAGTGAACTAAATTCTTGCACTAGAACAAGGTATTAAAATTGTAAATGCCAATATGAGAGTAAAAATCATAAAGGGAGTGTAGATGGGCCACAATACAAATAAATAAGTTGATGTGCAAATCTAAGAGATGAGGACTAAATTCTGCAAATTAATGAAAAGATGATATTTTAAAGGAAGAAAATAAAAACCAAAATTTCATTTGTCTCAAAGTTGGGCCTCTAGCAAACCCAAGTAGAGGAGAAGGAGAGAGCCAAGAGGAGGAAGAGAAGGAAGAAGAAAATGAAGAGGAGAAGAAGATCAAGGTATGGAATCCTTATTTTCGGGGTTTTTGATATGAATCCTAAGGTTTTTGGTATGGAGATTAGATGCCCTTGGTCTAGTTTTGTGTAAAGATCACACACATCTGAATCATAGTTATAGAGAGTAAAACCCAATTGGTGGAAAATAACCATGGAATCACCACATTTATGTGGTTTTATAAAGAAGAACTGCGGACCTTAGGTAGTGTTCTTGGATTTTCACCTAAGGTTTTGTGTTTTTTGAGGTTCCATAGCACCAATTTAAGTGTCAGGAATTGTTTTTGCATGAATTCCAAGTCGCTGAGGTATTGCGAATTATGTGTTTAGATGAGCGACCAGCATCAAAAGCTGGGAAAAATAACAAAATCGGGCACTCAAGGTGCATCACATGAACAAGAGGTATACCTAAGACACCCCACCGAAGCAAAGTGGCTCAAGATATTTAACAGCAGTACGAGACACTCCCTGCTTCGGTTTTCCTGCTTTCGACCAGTTTTCGATTTTGGCCATAACTTGTCCTATATTTCTTATCCGATTTGAGTGATTCAAGGGCTACTTAAAATAGACTTCAAGGAGAAACCTCAAACTTAAAAAATAGGCATCACCAAATTTCTGATCCTAAGTGGCCTAAAATTCACTCAAAGTGGGCCATGTGCAATCCACTGTCTCATTTTGAACATAGAGTAGTCCAAGAGTTTCTGGGATTAACTTGAGTTTCCTAAGGTTCGAATCAAGTGATTCTAGTTGGAATAGAAACTTTAGCACCTTAGCTTTAAAGAGTACAATTACCTAGGAGTCAAAACATGAAGTTAAGACTCTAAAATGAGCAATACAAACTGTCCCTGCACTGCATTCTATTAGTTGGCATGAAAATGCCATAACTTTAGTTAGATAATCCGATTGAAATGATTCCAATTTATGAGTAAAAGTAGACTCCTTAGAGGAATAAGAATGAGACTAAGTCAAACGTATCAGACTACGCCTCCGCAAAGTTTTGCTTTGCCTCTACGATATTCGTTAGCATGATTATTTGCTTAATCACTAAGAGTGAATAAATCAGATTTGACTAGGTGCGTGAAGACGATAACTAATTCCAGATCGACATCGAGAAGAAACGGAATCGTATTAACTGGTCTATTTCATACCGTTTCTTATTCTAGTTTGTTCTATATTTGATCTTTATTCCAAAGATGTTCTTATACTTGCCTCGTTTCTCTATTTGTGAAATATTCATATATATTGATTTGAATCATCATATTCGAACTGCCAAATATATGCATGATAGTATTTGAACTGTAAGTGAATTTATCGTATAAAAGTAAATTAATTTTGAAACGTGATATTGAATGACCAACATGATTCCGATTCACTAACCGAATTCATGAAGGTAACCAGATTGTCAACGCGAAATCACATCATATCGAACGACGATGCGACAAGTGATTCACCAACTGAATCTGTCGTGAATGCCGACTTCTATAGTCATATGTGAGACTAAGAATATTGAACGCGAAATCACATTACTACCGAATGACAAATGTGACTGTGATTCACCAACTCAATATGTCGTGGAATGTCGACCTATAGTCATATGAGACTATAATATTGAATGAAAACCACATTAATACTAATGACAACAACAGCAGATTCAACAATCGAACTGGCCATGCCTAATTCTATAGCTATATGTGAAATCACAAACCGAACAACGAAACGATGGTATTGAAAAGTGTATTTGTATAAGTATCTTTACATTACACTGATATTGTATAAAGGCATTATTTTGATAAATGCATGATTTATATGAACGAAAATGGAATACAGAACTGTATAGAACCACTAAGCATGAAAATGCTTAGCGTATTGTTTTTATCAATGCGCAGGCACCGAAAGTGATAGACATCAAGCAAGACTCAAGATCGAGGAGCCTGAGTCATGAGAAGGAATCTTGAGTATGTCTGGCCATATGCATTACTCCATTTCTTTCGAACATTGACATTTCAGAAAAACATTAACTCCGATCATTATTTTTGTAAAGGCATTTTGTTAAATGTAAACGTTATGAATCTTTTGTTAATTGTAAATATTTACGGGTTTGCTAAAATGAAATTGCTTCCCATAAATTACAAATTTAAAATGAATAAAATAAGCCAAATGTTTTAATAAGATAATTGGAAATGTCGGAGTAAACGGTTCACTTGATCCGCTGAACCTGTGGTCCAGGCCTAGATTCGTCATAATTTTTCTAAAATCTATGATTTAATAAAGCGTTAACTAAAAGGATTTGATTAATGACTTTAAAAGAAATTAAACGAAGGTCCCTCGGTTTTCTTGCTCGATCACCAATCTGGGCCTGCCGTTCTGTATTCTACATGAAAGTAGCTAAATAATTTTCCTAACTCTAAAGGATAATAAGTTCCTCAACATTAAAATGTTTCAAATAATCCAACAATCTCTCAAAGAAAAAAAATTTCTCCTAAACTATACAAACATAAAATTAAAAAAAACAAAAACAAGAACATCAATACTAACAAATAAAAATCCCACCAACTTCAATACAATGTCAAATATCTATTACAAGGCAAACATCGTTCTACCCAAGATATTCACCGATGATTTTTCCGAAGATTACAAAATAAAAGTTTTAGGGTCAAGCCATCCTACCTCAAATCTAGAAAATCTAACCATTGAAATTCAAATCCGTTACCACTGGGTTGTTCCTAGATAACCCTTCAAAATTTGAGCTCAATCGAAGTTCCTTTGGCCACAAAATCGCAAAGCCCTAGCTTACGGGGGCTCTTGTTTTTCTTCCTCCGTCGCCACCGCCAACGCCTCCATTCTATCCCTCCCTCGCTTCAATTTTTTGTTTTCTTTGTTTCGCCTTTATCCTCACACGTAAGTCCTATTTTTATTTTTATTTTTTTGTTAATTTTTTTGTTTTTACTCTAATAACTTATAAATCTCAATATAATTTATTTACTCACCCTCTTTTCTTTTATATAAATATCTATTACTATATATAATTTTTTTTTCAAATAAAAATTTCTCATAGAAAATAATTTATTTATTATTATTATTGTTTTTAAGAAAAATCAATAATAAGTATTAACAGTAAAAACAATAATACTAATAATGATAATATAATTAATACATACTATCTCAAACAACATAATTTATATTCTTAATACCTCATTTTATTTTATACCTTATTCATCATTTTTTTTCTTTTATTTTCTAATTATTTTTTTTCCAACCAACATGGAAAATAATTCAAAGTCCAGTGACCACGAAAAGTCTTCAGAATTTTCATAAATCCTAAGTCAACACGTGTCCTTAATCTGACTTTTTGACTTATCAACCACCCTTAATTGACAAGCCTAACATAAAATTCAAGGTCATTACATTCTACACCCTAAAAAGAAATTTCGTCCCAAAATTTAAATAATCTAGCCTCAAAATTCATAGAAGAGTTGTGAATTAAGTCAATCTTGTTTCACCTTGAGGTTTCTAAGTCTCTTTTTCTATTTCATAATCGTTTTGTTCCTAAATTAGTCTTTTACAACTCTGCCAACATTGAGAAGTGAATTTAGGATCTCTATGATGCATTATAAGTAATGGTATCTTATATAATCTTACAATCTCCTGCATATATAATTTGACCTAAGAATTCATGAAATTAGTAGTCTTCATTGCTAGATAATGAGCTAACTTAGTAAGGCAATCCACAATCACCCAAACTCTTTTAATTATTCTTAGTTATATTTCTTTGCAATCCTATCACAAAATTCATGGTTATAAGATCCTACTTCCACTCAAGTTATAGTACTTCCACTCAAGTATAGGTAAATGTTATAACAACTCTATAGATTTCTTTTTTTTTTCACTTGTTGACAAATCTAACAATTGTCTATATATTGAGCAATGTCCTACTTTGTTTTACTCTACAAAAATTATCTCTTCAAGTCTTGGTATTTTTTTTTACTAACCTCCGAATTTTGGTTAAACCAACATGTTGTATAAACAAGACCCCCTATTTTTTTTTTCTTTTTTTCTAACTTATGATGATTTAATCAAAAGTTCTCAATACTCCATACATTTCAAACTCTCCACCATAACCAGATAATTGAATAGGTTCTTCCAATTGAATGCACTGCTACAATACTTTTCAAGCTTTTAGGTGGTAGTGAAAAGTAGAATCATATAATGTCTCAATTAATCTCCAATGTCTAGAGTTCAACTCTTTTTTGAGTGAAAAATATATTTTAACTCCTATGATTTAAGTACACTTCAATTTTTTGTCTACATATAAGTAATGTCTCAAAGTCTTAAGGGCAAACACTACGATTGTGAGGTCACGTGCCTTACATACTTGTATTCTTTGGTTATTAATACAGTCTTCCCCTTCAATTCAAGGTATATAATTTTTGCTTAGTTCTGAAGAGTTCTCTCTTTCAAAGATCTAATGAATCATTTGGTGGATCAATTGGTGAATTTACTGTTCATGATCCCTTAAATGTTCTAGATGGACCAATTAAATGGTCAAGAGCTAAGAAGATCAAGGAAGCAATCGCTGGGCTGGTGCAATCCACTTGGGCCAAATTTTTAAACCCAGTTAACAAGACTTCTACTTTCAAGATGAGCTTCAATAAGGATGGAGTAGCCTTAATTAATCTGATTCAAGCAACTGAAGAGTTGGGCTAACTTGGAACTTGGTGCTCGACAATTTAATTGGGTTGAACCATTTATTTATTTTAATTAATGGGGGCTGATTTTCATGAAACTAAACCCATATTTGTATTTTGTTATGCTGGCCAAACTTGGGCTTGTTTTGGGCTGAATTCTTAGCCTAGTTAATTAGGATTAGTCCAAGGGTCATATAACTAGGACATTATGCTATTAAAAAAAACAATAACTTTGATGATTGATATTCTGAAAATTTTAAATTTCAGATTGAGAGAGTTGAGTTTTCTCCTCTTGTTTTTTAATGAACTTTTGAACTTATCAAAGAAACAATTCTTTGTGGCATTCACCCATCAAATCTGAGTTCTTGAAACGATTTTTCATTGGGTTCCTAAAGCAAGATTTCAACGGGTCCTTTGGACAAGTTTTCAATGGGTTTAGATTCTTTGTTCCTTGCTGATCATTGGGTCAAGGTATTTATCTATTACTTGGTTTTTTTTTTTCTTTCTTAGGTTTTGAAGACCAATTCAGATTGTAGGTTCAAAAGGGTTTTCCCTTGTGAGTTCACGTCAAGATCTCTTCTCATGTTCTAAAACTTTTAATTGATTTCTATATACCTGCATGGCATTTTCTCAAATAGACATGCCGCACCCTCAGCACTCTAAACACTATAGGCCCCAATCATCGGGGTCCAAATCACCACCGGATGTGCTCAAATAAATCTCCCCACTATGGCGTGCAGTAGAATAAGAAATGATTGAGTTCCAAGAAATGACATCTCTTTCTAGCATATTGTCGTAAACAAATGCCTTGGCGAACTCTATATCACCAAGACTTGCATACTTTCAGAGATCATCCTTGCTCCAATAATCAATTCAACCGGTTTGATACCTAGCCGCCATTGAATATTATACGACCCATCATCCAACTTCCCGCTCTCGACCAATGAACCTAGATCGCAATCTACTTTCGTTCAAGTCTCGTAATCTAGTACAAGTCAATGGAGACTCGAAGATTTGATGGAAAGTTTGGCTGGTCTAGGCCCGTTTAATGGGTTGGGTTGGGTTGCCACCCTAGGCCATCGCAAAATAAAAAAGAAAGAAAAATGTTAATAAAAAAGTTCAGCTTATGATTCATCACTTTCCAAAAAAAAAATTTCTTGACTAATTTAACACAGACTTCTCATATAATAGTCTATCTCTAAGTAGATAACAAATGTTGGTGAACAAGAAAAGCCATACCCAATTAAGATCATGATCTATGTTAGCAAGAGTCATGTGGGTCCGAATAACATAAATTGGGGGAAACTTTTCAACAAAATCTTGCATTATCAGCCAGAACTTAATTATTTCCAGTCACAAAATCTCATTCTCAGTCACTCCAAAAACAACAGCTGGCTTATTTATTTTACTTTATTTTTTGAACTTTTTAAGGAGACAATTTCCAACAAGAAATGAATAGCAACTTAATTTTGAAACAACAAGTGACAGGGGTAGTTTATTTGAACTTACTTTCATCTTTGTCATTTAGCTTTTTTATCCTCTAAAAGACGCAGACGCAGGAGATGAGTATCATTGACAGTCAGGATAACAATGAGAATTACAGCGCCTGACTTCATGCTTTTTCCTGCAAAAACATGTTTCCTCTCATCAAAATTTGCGATGCAAAATCTTGGAATTGTTTTTTATCGGTGGAAAGCGAATTTTACATGTAATTTTGCTAATTCAATCAACCCTTTTTATTTCCTAATTAAAAAGAAACTAGGAGCTGTATGGGCAAATAAGAGTGGGATAAATTCATACTAGACTTAAACCATGGCATAGCAGATTTCTGTTTTGGGTACAAGATGCTATGTTTTTGGGGGTAAATCATATATAGAAACCTATCAAGGATAACAGGTTAGGAAGTTGACTTTGTATTTTGAATGGATCTGTTTAAGTTGATTTCTCTACAGTCCACTCTAGATTCTATATATGCAAACTAGAATGATGAGGGAAGCTTATAGTATACCCACCAAAGTCTTACTGCCATCCACTCTTATATCATCTGCAATCTTAAGGCAGTTGTTGACCATCTGTATATTCTTCTCAGCATTGTATATATTGCATAGTTCTCCGACTCTTGCTGAGATTAGTTCTCTATTCCTCCTGAGTCATGGAAATCATTCTTCTCTTTGTTTCTTTCTGATGAAACAAGACAATGTGAAGATGAAGAAGAATACCCATTTCCAACGTCATCATTAGAATCAAAAGGGTTGGAAATCTGTTTTATGAGTTAAAACCATAAAACCAAGCAACATTATGACATGTGATTGTATTAGTAATAGAGATGGTAATGATCCCAACATAAAGACCCATAAATTCACAAAGAATTAAATTCAAATCACTGAAATCATCTTCAATAGGATGAAAGTATGATTCAGAAATGAGTTAAGATGAACATCTGAAATATAACAAGAAAAGAACACCAGCACAAGAAAAAGTGAAATTAGGAGAAAATAAACACAAACAGAAATTTCTTTTTCTCCAACTTTTCTTCCATTTTCTTGGCAAATCTCAAATAGTATAGATAAGTTAAAAACAAACACAACCCCCTGGATGAACAGAAAGTTGACAATATCTTAGATGAACAGAACATGACACTAAATCAAAACCCATATAGATAAAATGTTCTAAATCAAAACCAAAAAACAGAACCCTAAAACATCTATTTATACCATAGGCATAATATGGGTATAATAGAATATAAAATAACATCCCAAAACAGAGCAACCTCCATCACTTCCTCTGCCAACTTCAAGTCACTCTTCACTGTGCAACCTCCAAGCAGAGCTCCCCAAACAGCTGTCGGGCTCAAAGGGCATCTCCCTCACTAGAGCCTCACCTTTCCCGAGTTGGCCATTTCTGCTAAGTAAATCAATCAAGCATCCATAGTGCTCAAGCTTTGGACAAACCCCAAAATCTCTTTCCATACTATGAAAGATTTCACGGCCAACTTCTACCAAACGTCCATGACAGTAGGCAAATAATGCACTACTGAATGTGTAGCCATTAGGCGTCAATCCTATCTTTTGCACCAAGAAGAAAAGTTTCACTGCATCCTCTAAATGCCATAGATTTATTAGTGATTTGATCATAACATTCCAACAAAAAACATTCTTGTTCCTTTCTTATTTTTTGCTGAATGCTATGGATTAAACACTAGCCATCCTTGTTCTATCAAACAAAAAAACATTCCCAGAAATCAGATTTTGATAAAGACTGTAAATGCCTTGTTTATATCTACACATTTAGCATACATTTCCATGAGGGCGGTCCCTACTATAACTCCCATATGAGACCAATCGTTTATCAGAGAGTGTACCCATTTCCTAAACTCTAGCACTCCTAAGTTGGAACAAGCTGATAAAACAGATCCGAATCCACACTTTCCAACTGCATTTTCACAAATCGATCCAATGATTCTTCATACTTCCCATTCTGGGTATAACTCGAAATCATAGCGTTCAAAGAAACCACATAAGTGTATGGCATTTTCTCAAATAGACATGCTGCACCCTCAAGGTCTCCTGAAACACTATAGGCCCCACTCATCGAAGTCCAAGTCACCACCGGGATCTGCTCAAATAAATCTCTTGCATTAGCCACATCCCCGATTCTGGCCTAACAAGAAATGATTGAGTTCCAAGAAATGACATCTCTTTCGGGCATATTGTCAAACAGTTGCCTTGCGGACTCTATATCACCAGTACTTGCATACTTGTAGATCATCCTGTTCCACGATTCAACTGGTTTGACACCAAAATTCGTCATTGAATATTATACGACCATCATTCAACTTCCCGTTCCTGATTCAACTATGAACCCTAGATCGCAATCTACTTTCGTTCTAGTCTCGTAACCTAGTACAAGTCAATGGAGACTCGAAGATTTGATGCAAAGTTTGGCTGGTCTAGGGCCCTTAAATGGGTTGGGTTGGGTTGGCACCCTAGGTCCAGGCTATAATGGAGTGGCCAGAATCTAGTGGGCCCCAAAACTTTAAATCCTAGGCTCCTAGGTCATGCTTTAACCCAAATTTGTGACACTAGGCAAAGTTTGTTTTAAAAACTGGAGTCGTAATTAAATTAAAGGACAATGTTTTAATGAATCATTGATTGAATCTGAAATGTAATCGCGACGCCCAAAATCCCGATGGGCCTGGCTGACATCCGTCAATCCACTGAATACTCATAACGCTCTGATAACCCGACACCACTCACACAACCCGAAGAGCTTTGTACGAGCTCTACTCCAAATACGTAACCTGCTTTCAAATAGCTTCACAATGACCATTGAGGGTTTACATGCGGAAAGAAATTAATGGTCACTAATTCCTCAGATCAATACCACAAAATATATCCCAACTATATACAATAGTCAAGAGCTTAATAAATTCATTTATTCAAAACATATATTAAAAATTTACAATTTAATACATGTTATACAAAATCGAATACCCAAAGCCCCACAACTCTGCTTTCTTCTAAACGCCGCCTGAGCATCGTCCCGGTGCACACTCCCGCACCCGAAATAGTGATCCCGACAGCGAAAGCAAAGCCCCCGCAGCTGGATAATTTCCTACCTAGGGTTACTCCCCACCTAAGTGCACATGTTATGGCAAACAATCACATTCAATTTCCATGAACCTACTCCGAACGCCTACACGACCAATCCCATGTCCGAGTCCCCACCGACCACACATACGCCTGCCGACGCGAGTAACCACAGCTTTCAAAACAAAAGCCTTTGTTCAAAACATACATTACCGAGTTTCGATAAAATATCGACAACCTCTCGAGGCAAACTGGCTGGATAACCCTCCGAAACAATTCATGGGCCCCTCCGACGTGAATTGTTGGACAATCTCCCAACACGATTCTCCGAAAAATCTTCCGTCGAAATTCCTTTCACAAACATTTTCATTTTTGTTTCATTTCATGTCATGCACTCACACCTAATATTCCCAGTTGTCCCAAAGGCATAGCGGAATGCATGATGCCAATTCCAACAAACTCATGCTAATATATTCACATGCATATATATTAACATAATTAATTCACATAAATCATGTTATGCAAATTCACAACCAATTACACCAAAATTAGCTCACATGAGCTAATAGACAAACACAATCAATTCATTTTGAATCACTTACAAAACACATTTTCACACCAAGAAAATCACGTCACTATTCACATGAACAGTGAAGCCCTCGGGTTACTGTTCACGGCCACCAAATTTGGGATTTTCTCCACTCGGTTCAAATCTTTTGAGATCGAATTTACGGCTAAATCAAGCCTCAAAATATCCCTAACCATAAACATGGCTCTTAGCAAAAGAATATCACAAGTAGGAAAAGATCCCTACCTCTTGGAGTTGTCGGAACTCCACCAAATCGGTGTCCACGCGTAGCCCTCGCCGCGTAGATCGACTTTGCTTCTTGCTCCGTTGAGAACCGACGGTCCGATCGGCCGGAAATCTAGAGAGAAGGCACAATTTCTATCTCTAGATTTCAAAAACTCAAGCTTCTGCACGTTTGTCTAGCCCTCTGTCCATTTTTGCTCTTTTCCATTTAAGAAGACAACTATTCCAAGTTTGTCTTATTCAATTAACAATTCCAAAATTCCCATCATGTCCATTTTTCTAGATTTTTGACACTTGGCACTATCTAGGCCGTCTATTTCCATCATCTCTAAATTTCGCAAATACGCTGGTCACAAAGAGATACGTAGCGAAAAATGACTTGTCACATCACACGCCTCTTAAACCCGCTTCACGGCACCCGACACCTAAGGCTCCTCGAAAACGGAAATCACCGCCTCGACCGACGAAATTCAACGTGTTAGCTAGATTTCACGCAGACCATTCCAACAAGGAAACTGCTTCATCATTCGAGATCTAGAAAAAATTTTGGATTTTTACCGAAATGACCTTTTACCCTTTTAAAATTCAATTTTCTACTTACATTCTCCTCTGTGCTGAATTTCATCCAAATCGACAATCACAACAACTCACATGCATATGCAACGTGCACTATACCATGACAAACTAGTCATTTAAGTATTAAATGACTAAACCATCGCACTTCATCTAAACAAAAAGGATCTTCATCTCTAAACAAAAAGGGATAGTGGCCTCCATCAGAATCTCATATCCCACATCACTCCTCCACTCCATAAATACTTACAAGACTTCTTATAGTCTCACTGGCTTTGATGCCACAAACTTAATCTTTGCCGACCATAATGTACATCGTTCTTCCTCGGGCATCCATCATCCGCATCAACCTGATCTTCCCAACCATCATACGAATGGACTGATGTACTCCTCCCGAGTACGGCTGACGCAGAATAATCCCGCGACACCACAGCGTCAGCAAAGAAAGAACCCATATGTTGAGCAACGCCCACCCTCCCGTAGGTTCGGCGCCCGGAACAAACCCACTGATAACTTCCACGTCACGAACCGACCACTTTCAGGCATCACCTTCAAGAGACGACTCAACCCAAACCATGGCTGACGCCGCGACACTGATAGCTCTTCTCAGCCGCTCCGAGTCGATAAAGACGCGGTCGTGATCGCCCCACCCTCGCGAGGTGTTCCTGAACCGCCATCACCAGCACTAGCGATGGTTCTCCCCACCCCGGTCCAACATAGTAACGGGTATCAGCGGCCTCCGTCACAACACACCTACATATTGATCTGAGGCCTCCGCCATGAATCATGTTTGAGCAGAACTCACTGATATACAAATGCCTTCCGACCCACCTTGATGGATCCAAAGACTATGCCTTGTAGATGTCCTCTAACACACCCTGATAGTCCTCCCACCAATTAACCGGCTCAGGTGGAAATGCATTCACTACCAATAGAACTGATAGCCTTTGAAACTTCCAAAAAAGCAAAGAGTCCGCAGCCCATCTAATACTATGGATACCGGTACCATGAATGACGACTTTGAACATATTAACCCAGAGAATCTCTCCAATGTGAAGCGTCATCCAAGACATGAAATTGTCCTGATCGCTGAGTCATCCATTATCACCCATAATACATCACGCCCATGTATCCATGAAAAAGTGGGTCAAAACCCACTTGACGGGCTCCTCCGATTTCCACTCAAACACCCAATGGCTTCATAGCCTCACGGTTTCAAATAGTCTCAACCTACCACACGAAAGATATCATCGAACAAAAGTCCCCATTTGTCTTTTCTATCCCGCTTCCAAGATTTCATTAACACTTTAAGATTTGGCATGATCTTGTGTCAAATCTTGATAACAAAGAATCGAGAGCACATGAAACCCAGAACTCTCTTAATCACTAACTGTAAACGAATTAACGTCTCAGATTTCCAAGACCAATATCTCAGTGTCCACTCACCTAGAGATCGACTGGACTGCCTCAACGACTGACACTATCTTCAATATTCACCTTAGACTGATCACTACCAACGATTTAGTTACTTAAACTCTCAATGAGTCTGGTTCGCTGGCCAGATTATATAGCCCAAACTCATTCTAATAGTCCCAAAGATCTGCTACTCTAGCACATTACTTACTGCTCCCAGATCCAATCGAGTGCATCAACACTAATATTTCTATCAGATGGTAATGCAAAGCACAGTCATAATCTTGGGAATCTATCCATTTGAATGTTCATATTGAGGTCCACAGTGAAAATATATTTGTGACTTTTTTGTGGTTGAAGACTCAACTCACTGAGGTGATAATCAAATCATGCAAGACATTTCACGCCGCCAACTCAAGGCCAGGTGGGGCACCTACATGATTCTTCCGAACCTGATGGGAAACCATAAGCTGCCCACCTCCCACTCAGATCAAACATGATCCCAAGTCCACTGTATCACTAATGGCTATATACCTATGTGAAATTTCCTATCCGGATCATCATGATAGAGCCAGAGTGTGCCTCTCTCAAACTCTGAATGCGCCTTCTATTCCAATATCCAATCAAAACTCCACCTTCTGGCTTGATCCTCATTATAGTGGCTGAACTGGGGAGAAATCCTCACCAATCTCCTGGCAGACTTCACCAACTGGCAAATCACAGATCCTGGAAGATCACTTCGGCTCCTCCACCTGAGATCACAAATATCTTCCTGGTCCTGACCATTACGCCTGAGCGTCGGCTAATTCACGGTCCTAAAACTGACTTTAGTGCCAAACCCACTTAATTAACTGGCACAAACCGTGTCTCAACAATCCAATGGTTAACTTCTATACTGCGTCCACCACCGGGGAGTAGATCAAAACGCCATTCACAGCATCACGGCAACTGACGATCTAGATAGTCGGTTCACCGCGTTGAACCGCTGATCACACTGCCATCTACTAATCCAGCGGCATCATCAGAACTTAAAGCTCCATAACGCGTTCTAAATCTGCTTAGGGATATCTGCTTCCCAACCCTCAGCTGATGGTGTAACCGTTGCGAAGGTCTATTGGCAGACTCGCCCTCCAATCCCACCAACAAATCAACTCGTTACGGGTACCTACTCTGATCGTGAACTCGTTCAACCTGTTCGTAGTCAACCCACACTTAAGGGTCTTGGTCCTTCTTCAAATAGAACTTGTTTCTTCCATGGTGAAGTGCTCCAGCTCTAACAACCCTATCCAGAACAGCCCCGTAGCCGTGACTCGAGTTCCCGCAACTCAACTCGGTGTCATCCTATCCTGAGTCATAGAGATGGGCGGCACCAGAACTGGATACTTAAGTCTGCTACAACCTTTCGCGAAAATCCGGCAGTCGATCCTGAAAAAACATCCCCATACAGACTACTTGAGGTAGATCTAAGTCCGGTCCCCCACTCTCGTCCCTCCGTAAGGCACAGCCAACCCCGCGAACCGTCCTTAACACTGAATTCTACACTGTCTGTGGAAAATGACATGCCATCTCTGAAACACAAACACAGCACTGGTCCACGGGGCGCCGTGAAACCCTCCTACGCTCACAATCGATGATCACCAGAAGATGTCACCCAACCATCCCAAGGACGTTGAACTCTACAGAGATGTCCACACCCCTGTGTCCACCAGAGAACCTGTATCTCTAACTCGCAACCACGATATATCATCCCTATTCTCACCCTAATCCCTGGGAGAATGCCACACAAGGGCTCCTCCAAGGTCTCAACCTCTAAGCTCAATCCTATCACAACCTGATGCAAAGCAATGAATGAATGCCACTTGACCATCCAAATAACACTCTTGCCCATAAGCAAGATAGCAAAACTGCACTCGATAACTGCTGACTCATTTGATCAACAGCAGATAAATGCATGGGAGACGCCTCAACTCACGCCTCGTCAGGTCGCCCCGCCTACCACTCCGCCTCTCCGGCTCGCTCGCACTGAGTGCCCAGTTCTCTTCAACCCACGCCTCTAGCTCAGATTGGGGCGCTGGAGGAATATATCAGGATCCTCTCCGTCTCTACCGCTATCAAATTCCGCCACCCCAAAACCCCCAGATCCCTGCCTTCTCAGGGCAATCCTTCCTCATGCCCAGGCCGCTGCAATGATAGCACACCATCTCAGTCCATCACCTGTAACCCTAATCTCGCCTCTACCGATGCGATGCCACCCCGGAACCCTCGTGAAACCAGTCTCACTTCTTTCCCCAACCAGAAGAAGACTCCACTCCTTCCTTGCCATTAACACCGTGATCCCGAGGCCCGGCATCCTCGATCTTCATGGTCGGTTATCCAACCATGGAGTCTGCGTCCTGTAAAGCGAGTCAGAATCCACCCCAAATGGACAATCCTCCGCCTCTATTCTTCACCTTTAACTCACTATGTCCAGGCTGCATAGTCATTAGCAAACGGGCTAGCCCACGACCACACATAATCCATCACAAACACTGCTTTCCCCTCGCTCATCTCTAGGAACCCCGGGTCTTGGTGTTCTGCAGTGGCTTAAAATACTACTTCATGAAAGATCGCAACTTCGCTCATGTTTATTGCCTTCAGACCCTGAGGCTCCACTCAATTCCTACTTCTGGCCTCACCTCTAGCTGAATGCAAAATTAGTCCGATCCTGGTCGTGTTGGAGGTAATCTCCATAGCCTCCAACACCTTCTCGACTTGCATGAACCAACGGTTCACCATCTGATCCTCCTGTGGAACACGAAGGATGCCTCAACCTCCAGGGTTACTCGACCTCCCCGACCACTGCACCAGCCCTGTAATAGCAAGAGCTTTAACTCGCCAACAACAAACACCTGCCGGTCAAACACCTGTGGTGCTCGACCAGCACTCTGACGCCTTCACGCCTCACTGATGCCACACCATATACATGTCAAATGACAAACAAACCCAATACGATTCTAAGGCTTAATCATGATCCCCCGAGACACTATTCATGGCACAAAAATTATTTCACACAATACCGTAAAGATATAATTTATTTATTAAACTATAATCCACGATCAATTTATTTTAATTTTCATTTTGAAAAGATTTCTTTATTCACTGACTGATTTCTTTGAATGATTTGACTGATTATTAATATTATTTAAATCTTGTGAATATGTCGAACATCCAAACAAGACTGTAAACAAGGCAACTGAACTGAACTGAAGTTGAAAAGAGTACACCCAACTGACTCTACCGCACAAAGCTCTTAGTTTGTTTGATCGCGGCATCATGTTTGCTTTGGCTATGTCGAGTCCGTCACCTTCATCGTGGGCCCTCATGGTTACACACAGGCTTATTACGCACGACGTCATCTGAACACGAGCGCCAGGTCTGACGCTTTCTCAACATGGATTGAAGCCCCGCCACGATATGTCGTATTGTCTCATGATCAACCTGTCGCTGGGTTGACTGTATCACAACTCACATGTCTCCCACTCATAACAGAATGGATCACTTGAATTGGTCAGTTCAGGCACATACTGTCACTCACACAAGAGCCACCCTTACATCTTCTGACAATGACATCTGGTCTTGCCCTCACGCACTGCATCTTGGTTGATGACTCAGAGTTTGTTTCACTGGTCGTGGTCACTGATACATCCAAAACATGACAGACCCCAACACCAAAATGACAAGATCCACTCCACTCGCTTCCATTTTTCGTCTTTTTTCATCATTTTCCCATTCCACCACTTAAAAACCACAAAAAAATGTGTTTAAGAACATATAGGTTATGGCGATGATGCATGATATATAGTATATGTATAGATATGATATATATATGAGGGAGAGGTATGGTATGGCTATAATATGGCGATATATATTTTACTCACCATAATTTATTTATTTTTCCGTACGGCATCAGAAACTCAAAATTAACATTTTTTTCATTAATTTCAACTATTGTCTGTACTTGAACCTTCCGGCGTTAGAATTCTTCCATGTTATTCATCGCATGCCAATATAAACTTCACATCATATATGTCAACCCATGTCACATAACAACCCATTGGGGCGGCACAACGACAAAACGATCTGAACTGGGGTTCATCGGGTCCTTGTAAACCGTGATGTAGATTGAACCCACTGAGCACTTGTTGAAATCCTGATATCCAAGACTCGAAGATATTAAGTCGGAGTGTTTCTAGCACCACAATTACGAATATTCCGCTTCCAAGTCCCTCAACCAGGCTTCATGACGCAAAGCTCAACGATCTGTGCTCCCGCTAATCATGGAGCCTTTGGGCTTCGAATAACGTTCAATGCAACAATGATCTAACCTATGGATATCAACCTGAGCCCGCAGAATCACACGGTACTTTGACACTGTCAGACTCTAACTGAGAATTTTTGATGTCTGGTTAACCTCATGAAGATTTAATGTCTGTAATCTGGCCACCACTGATTAAATCAGTCCTTAAATGAGGATTTTTAATCAAATACGTGAACTCGTCCCAAACAATTCACAATGACCCCATATAATCCACATGCTATAAAGACGCCACTTCATCCCCTGATCACACTCACAAATATATCCAATCATGATGCACTATACACTGGGGATGAATAATGATTTTAATTCAAAACACAGATGAAAACTACACTCTAATATGTTATAAAAAACTATACTTCAAAGCCAATAACTCCTGCTTTCTTTCTTAACGCGCTCTGAAAGATAGCAGCATCCTCATATGAATTCCCCCAGATTTGAAACATGATCCTCTGATATAGATAAAAGCCCATAGAGAGCACTTTTATAAGATTTCTCCCACCTGGTGACTACATAAACAATCACATATCTGCACAATTTCATAACCTACCCAATGGTCTTCCAGCATGACTGATCCTACGCCCAGAAGCCCTTTACACCACTCTCACATATGCCTAATGAATGCTGGAGAACCACAGCTTTCAAAACAGAAACATCGTTTCGAAACACACCACCAGTTTTCTCTGCAAAGACGATAACTCCTCCTGGAGGCGACCCCATTGCTGGATAAATCCTCCAAACAATTCATGGCTCCTTCGATGGGAATATCGATAATCTCTCAAACGACTGAAAATATTCCATCGAAATTCCTTTCACAAAACATTACTTCTGGTTTCATTTAGCGTCATAACTCACACCTTTAATATTCTAGGTTGTCTCACACAGCGAATATGATAATCTAATAAAACCGTGCTAATATATCATAGCGAAGGTATATTAACATAATTAATTCATAAATCTATGTTATGCAAATCCATAACTAAATTACACAAAATTAGCTCACATGAGCTAATAGACAAACACAACAATCCATTTTGAATCACTCTGCAAAACACATTTCAACAAGAAAATCATGTCACTATTCATGGAATGCTTGTTCTCGGGTTAACGTTGCTCACGGCCACCGTGGATTTTTCCACTGGTTCAAAAAGCTGGCGATCAATTCTGATCAAACTGGCTTCCAAAGAACCCAACCACCATAAATATACTTCCAACGCAGTTAATATCACAAGTAGGAAAAGATCCCTACCTCTTGGAGTTGTCGGAACTCCACCAAATCGGTGTTCACGCGTAGCCCTCGCCGCGTAGATCGACTTGCTTGCCCGCTGAGAACCACGTCCCTGACTACTGGGGCACCCAGCAGGCGCACACTTTCTCTCTCTGGGGACTAAACCTGCCTTCACTCGCTTGTCCAAATTTCTCTATCCGTTTTTTTTTTGCTTTTCACTTGAGTAGAAGCCACAACGAACTGCAAGCCATTTTATTCACTGAACAATCCAAATTCCCCATCATGTCCAATTTTCAGACGCTTAAGACGCACCATCTGCTTCGGGCCCATTTGTCATCATCTCTCTACTCGCAACACGCTGCGCGAGCAGGCGTGTAGGTGACTTGTCACATCACATGCTTCTTAAACTCTTCACTCACCAGCACTCCAAAGGCTCTAAAATCCAGCACCGATCATTCTGAATTCACTTTAAATCTCATTTTATTAAGATTTTCTCTCATAGAGATTATTTCTAACAGAAGAATCCGTCATCATCCGAGATCTAAAAAATTTTGATTTCAATGAATTAATTCATTATCTTTTTCTAAAATTCAATTCCTTTCCTGGTCCAAGAATTAGAATCAAAATGTAATGATGTAAATTTAAATAATATAAGATTTATTCAAAAAATAATAAAAAACAATATCAGATGATCTGATTCTCTCAAACTATTAATGAAGTATAAAATTTACTTTATTATTGATAGAAATACCCTGGATGCTCTTTTTTTTTTCTATATAAGATAATTTTTAAAATTATATAAATTTTTATTATTGATAATTTCAAAGATATTTGCCATGACAACATTCATTCCAAAGATAGAACATATAATATACACAAAATTACTTTAGTTAAGCAATAAAATTAAATGTTTAAACATTTAATTTATTTAATAAATTATATTTCATAAATAACCAAATTATTAATTTTTAGTAATTATTTTATAAATTATATTTTTATAAAATATAAACTATTTTATTTTTTAAAATCAAGTTTTTTTCCTCAAGCTAAAGTAGGTTTATGATATTTTATTTTCTTTTTAATATATTATAAACTATTTATTAAATTATATATGTGATCATAAAAAGCTTAAGCCTTAAAGCAAGGTTTAAAAATATAAATCCGCCAATCCAAATTCATCTAAGTTTCTCAGAACTAAAATGGCTATTAATCCGATCCATCGTTATTCGCCGTTTTACCATCGGGCCTAGCCTACTTATAAAGTCAGTACCCAAAACACTTAAACTGCTTAAAACCTTAAAAAATGTTACAAATTCATCATTTTTCAAATAAAAATAAATAATATACAAACATATAATAATAATTAATATATAAAATGACTGTCAAAATAATATGTGAATAATAGTAAACAAACTTAAATAAATAAATAATGTTAAAATACTATTAGTAACTAAAAAGATCAAACTAATCCGGGCCTAAATAAGATTACAAAACAAAGAACTGATATATAACTCCAACTGATATAACAAAGAAAAGCCATCCCATAAACTACAAACAGACCTCAACGATAAAAACAGTTCTAACTGTTGATAAATACAATATCCAGAAGTTGCTGGCATATTTGCAATTTGAGAGAGAGAATGCAGAGGTGCAAAATAACGCTGGTGGCTACTGCTCTCCTCACCGCATAGACTCATCCATGATGCAAAGCGACCAGAGGTTTCACGTTGAAACATTACATGCTGGGAAATTAAGACCTCATTTTTACCCAACATTGGGAGCCAGCCCATCGCTCAAAAAACATCGCCCGTGGCTGCACATTTGGCACCATTTGGACAAACTCCCACGAGCTGCTCAACATATCTAAAAAAACAACTCCAAAGTATCAAATAAAATCTTATATGCCTCTAATCTTCATCCTCAACTTCATCCTCATTATATACAATAATAACATTTGATTACACATTAGAAATATGTACATCCTCGATGGTGATTGAGTTACCATCATCTATTAATTAATTTAGAATGTTAACAACATAAATTTAATTTATATTGATTAAAATAAAAATATACTTTAACCCAGATAATAATGAAATAACTATTTTATTTGAAAATCTTATCTTCCTAGAAGATATAGTTATATTTAGGAAAGAAATTGTGAATAATTTTGTTAATTATTTAAAACAATAAAATTATTTTGTTATTAACACTAGTTTAAATAATGAAATATTTAAAATAAACTGATAATTTAGTTATTAATTAAATTTAATGATAAAAAAATGAATTGAAGATCTATAGTACCAATTTAAAAAGGTAAATGTAATTTTAAAATCCACTTTTCTGAACTCATACAAAGTTGGATTTCAATTGATCGTCCCAAATTCAAATAACACGTCGACTCGGGTCCACCTCGAGATGCTGAATTTCCACGCTTAGCACCTGGTGACGGGGTGGATGTAAATGGCTCAGAGAGACATAATGCACAAAAGTCACTTACTACACGTACTCACGACACACGCTGTATTTAGCAGAGAAAGATAAATGGATGACCAGACACGCTTATGTCAAAAAACTTAGACTGAGGGACACGGATGGTATCAATGCAGCAGCTGCTGAGATAATAAGACAAAAATTTTGAATAAATGGGTCATCTTCCAACTGAAAAGCCAAAAAACGGGTGAAGAGAAGAGATGCAGCTAGCTTGATTTGATTTTTTTATAGAGAGGCACCTTCTCTCTAGGTTTTCGATCGTCGGGCCGAGTGCTGTTTCAACGAATAAGAGTAAGGCGATTACCACACGGCGAGGGCTGCGCGTGGGCACCAATTTTGAAGTGGGATTCAGAGCAGCTCCAAGAGTAGGGATCTTTTCCTACTTGCGTTAATCTTTGGCTAGAGTGTGGCAAAGTAGTTAGGAGCGTTACGAGGCTTGTTTTAGATGTAAACTGGTCTCAAAGCTTTGAACCAGTGGAAAATTCTATTTGTGTGGTACGTGAACATGAACCCAGGGGTTTCAGCATTCATGAATAGTATTGAATTTTGGTGTGAAATGTGTTTGGTTGGGTGATTCAAAATGAATTGCTCGTGTTTGTTAATTAGCCCATGTGAGTTAATTTTGGTGTAATTGATTGTTGGCGTAGAGTGCATCATAACATGTTTATGTGATTTAATTATGTTAATATATATGCCTTGATTATATTGGCATGAGTTTGTTGGAATTGGCATAATGCATTCCATATACCTTTGGGGCGGCTAAATATTAGGTGTGAGTGCATGACATGAAATGAAACAAAAAATGAAAATGTTTGTGAAAGGAATTCCCGTGAGTTTTCGGGAGAATCGTGTTGGGAGATTATTAAAAGTGCGTCGGAGGGCTTTATGGTGTTGGAGGATTTTATCTAATAGATTCGCCTCGAAGGGTTGTCGATATTTTCACTTAGAAACCCAGGTAGTGTGTTTTGAGAACAAATAGTTTTGTTTTGAAAGCAGTTATTTACTCGCATATTGGCTTAGGCATGTGTGAAGTCGGTGAGGACTCGAGACATGGGTTTTAGGCATGTAGACATTCGAGTGGAGTTCATGAAATTGCTTGAATGTGGTTGTTGCATCACATGTGCACTTAGGTGGGAAGTAACCCGGGTAGGAGATATCCTCTGCGGGCTGCCTTTGTGTCGGGGGATCACTATTTCAGGTACAGGGAGCGATCGGGAAGGCGACACTCATTATAGGCCGTTTGAGAAGAAAGCTGACTTGTGGCTTTGATGTTATTGTATAACATGTATTAGAATGTTGTAATTTTAATATATGTTGAAATAAGAGTGATTTATTAACTCTTGAACTATGGTATATAGTTGGTGTATATTGATGAGTATTGTTGTGTGGACCCAGTGACACGTTTTTACTCATGTATATTTTTATGATGTTGATGTTAGGACGGGTTGTATTTGGCTAAGGCTCCCATTACAAAGGGCTGTGAATTTTCATAGTGGTGTTGGGTTGAGCATCACGTTCTTCCACGAGTTGACGGGTTGTCCGGCGCGGACACCAGTTTTAGGGCGTCACGGCTTGGTATCGAGGCTCGGTGTCGACTACCTGGGGCTTGAGGACGTGGAGCTTAAGGCGCTGGTTGTAGATGTAGAACATCACCATGGTGTGGCTCGATGTGGGGTTAGGTGGCGTAACGATTACCTGAACGGAGAAATCACGGGACAAGATTAGAACACTACATGCACTGTGTTTTATGTGTGATTGGGTGTATAACATGTTGATTGTTATGAATGTTGTGTGATTGTGTGCTTAGTGATTAGCACATAGAAAAAAAAAATATGATGTGAAGAAAATTTTCTAAGGTTTTACAGTCTGTAAAACTGAAGAAAAATAAATAAAATAAATTTTAATAAATTTATTTGGGGTACTGAAAAATTATATATATATATGTACCTATTGAGGTAGTTTTTTTTTTTTTTTTCTAGTAAGCGAGTGTGAAGAAAAATGAATGAAAAAAAAGAAGCGGCTGGAAAATGAGCTCTTGCCCATTTAGGTCACGATGCAATGGATTGTATGTGACACGGAAAAACTAGGAAGTGGCCTGGCGATGTGTCATGATACAAACTTTGTATCGTGGTTGGGGGCGACTTTTGTATCGCAATAGGGTTGCGATACATCTTTGCATTTCTGACCACGTGAGTCGCCACGATATGGCGCTTAACTGCTGACGGCGTATGCGCATGGCCTTGGTCTTTGGTGTGTCGCGATACAACTGCGACACGGCTAGCGGGCACGCGACCTGGCAGGGAGGGCCAGCACGACATGGCGGCAAGTGCTTGGCGATCTCTTTCGCGGCGAGGTTCGGTGTGTACTGCGCATGCATGACCTAGTTTTGGACTCGATTATTTTGTTCAGAATCGCACATTTCATGATCTTGCTTCAATTCCTGAAGATTTTTTAAAATAAATAAAAATCAAATCAAATAAAAATATTTTAAATGAAATTTTTTCAAAAATAAAATTTTTGATGTTGAATATGATTTGATATATTGAATTAATTGTCTTGCATTGCTTATGAATCACGAGGGGACTTAGTATATAAATATTTTGTATATGAATAGTGTCTCGAGGTTTGTCGATTGTGTAGAATCTTGCATTGTGTTTATTGCCATTTGACATGTGCGGCTAGTCGGCGGGGCCGTCGGGTGATCCATGGGGTGCTGGTCGACACCAGTATTTGATCGACGAGCTTTGTTTGGCTGTGGGTATTGCGGTTCTTCAGCATTGCGCGACTAGTGTAGCCGGTGGCAGGGAGGTCAGTGATGACAGCGTGTTGTGTAAAATATGTAAGCCTATGTGCGTAAGTGCACGCGTCGTATCCGTGTATAATTTATTTTTAGAATTAGGATATCGATCCACGAGGAGATAAGTCAGTGATTGCGAGTTTAGCCTTTGAATATTATGCTGGGTACTAAACTTGGTGACAAGTTAACAGTAATGCAATTAAACTAATCCAAATTATCTTAGTAAATTACTTTGTTGTGGAGACTAGGGCTTTGTCTCCCTCTGCCACTTTTGATGGATAACTTCCCAAAGAAATTACTATTCAGTTTATTCACGACTTATTAATGACGGGGTGATCGTGCCTACGAGATACCCTCTCTCAAGGTGTATCCGCCTATCATAGATTTAGTAGGGTTGAGTGTATCTCACACTAACTGATACTAAACGCTTATTTCTAACCTTAATCGTCACACCCTCGGAATCGAATATCTCTATTTCACCAAAATTAGTGAGGCACACTCTATTCGAGATCTTGGGCATCTAAATCTCTGAATCTCGGATATCCCGGCACAATCATGCCCAATGTTGGCCGGACATCACCATATAAATAAATCATGATTATATAGTAGGTACTAACAAGTCACTAAACAAGCTGAATAATATCAAATACGAATATTAATCCAATACAAATCGTGATAAAGGTTTCAACAACACCCTAGATATGAATCTAGAACATACTGAACGTAAGTACACAACTATTCAATCTATAAAACATCAGTTGTTTTATCAGAAAAGAAAGAAAGAAAAATACAAAGTGGTCTCTTCCGGCTGATCTAGGTAGCTGCGCTGCGATTTGCGTGCCTTTGGTCGTACGATCTTCGATCCCCTCAAATTACGGTCGCTGCTTTTAATGGTGGCAAAATCGGCGGCGTCATGGCGTTGCAGCGTCGCAGCCAGAGGCGTCGCTGGCGTTGCGGCCTGTTGACTTCTGCTGTTGCGAAGCGAGCGGCGTTGGGGCGTCACGCGGCGTTGGGGCGTCGTGAAGTTGGAACATTGCGTTCACCGACTTATTGCACTTCACCCTCTGCTCGAAATGTTCACCGAAAACACTTGGATTCCTTTGCGAGTTCACCGCAATGCAAAAATCGAGATGTCGGGCTATAAATACGTAATTAAGCGTAAAGGTTAAGCTAAAACAATAAGACCAGAGGCGGAGTATGGCATGAGTGTTTAGGCACTCATCACACCCTGACTCAGTTTCTTGCTTGTCCCCGAAGCAGAAGCGACCTCTCCTAAGCGGATACACGACATATTATAACTACAAATTAGAATCGTGATGCACATGCTGATAGACAGAGGATCAAAGGCGGATTAGGCTAGCACTCTTGCCTTTTGCTCAAATTTCGGGGGTTCGCAGGGTGTTCGACTTTTGAAGAATTTGGTTGAGCTTCGAAGTGGATTCCAATGAAGTGCCTCGACCCTCAAGTGATAGCCTTTCCCAGGACTATGTGCATTGAATGGGCTGACCTCTAGTGTATACCTTGGTTAGAACGCCCCAAACTTTAGTTCAACTCACCTAGTGGGGAGAATCTAAATACGGAAGGATATGGAGCACCGTTTCTTCTTAACATACCTACTCATAACATAGAGAAACAAAACTAGTGCGGAAATGAAGTTTGCTTTATAAGTGTTTATGTAGCGGGGATTAGTTGGTGACTCCAGCGGGTTAGTTGGGCACACAGTGCATTCCAGTTCCCCTCGAACGTCACCCGAACACTCAACTAAACCTAAGGGCCCTAAGCTGTGGGAAAACTTCCATCTTACGTCACCAGCCAACGGGCGGTGAGAGTCGATGACTCACGACAGTTGGCTCGAGGGGCATTGGGCTTTGAAAGGCCCCTCGGACTGTGCCCGGGATTCCGATTGGAAGATCCCACTTATTCTATTCCTATTTTTCTTTTCTTTTCTTTTTTTTTTTTTTTTTTTCATTTGGGGCTCGAAGGCTATCCCCTTTTATTTACGGTGTCCCATCTCTTTGGTGTTTAGAGACTCCCAGGGTTTGTTGAACCTTAGTAAGCCCAGGGCTCGGCGCTGAGCATACCTAGAGGGTCATGCATTATTATTAGTGTGCTAGGCTCGTTGAGAAATAGTTTCTTGAATATCCCGGAGGTGATTCACTATGCCTCCCTACCTGTTCAACCTAATTCCCAAGTATCTAACACCCTACGAATCCTTTCTTGAGTTATACTATGTTTTTTGTGATGTTAGTGGACTCGGTTAAAAGTGATCCTCAACTCTCAAACATGGCATCACGCACACACTACCTAAGCACTCTAAACATAAACATATCCTAATACTTGGGACTCCCAATGATGAAACAACAAGCAGAAGAAGATAATATATAAAGATCACTTTCCTCAGCTCAACAAATTCAATATACTAAATAAACAAACATACTTCGAACAAACCACCTCATAAAGACCTGTCAAATATATCGCAGCCGCGCGCCGACAAGCCAGTCACCACCAAGCAGTGCCGGTCATCCTGAACGCGAGCGAGGTGAAGGAAACTTCAGCGGTGATCGGGGCGTGTCTGCGGAGGTGGCGAGTGGGCCCAGTGGAGGGGCGGCAACCCAGGCGGCTGGGCTGGTGGCTGTTTCTTGGAGAGCAAATGAGCGTAGTTAGCCGGGACGATGCGCACATCGGCGGAGGGCCTCCATGTCCTGGGTAATGAGGACTCGGTGCTCCTGTGTCTTGTCCCAGAATGCATCAAAACAATCAGTGAGGGCGAGCACTAGGTCCTCTAGGTCAGGGGTGGGACTGGATGGGGCCGCCCCCGAGGTCGGCGGTGGTGGGGGTGGTGGGTGAGTGGAGGACTGCTCGGCGTCACCCTGAGGATCGCCCGGGAGTCCAAAATGAGCCTGATACTCGTGGAGCTCCTCCTCATCCGAGGGCTCATTGCCCGAGTCGTACGTCCCCTCAGGTTGTGGTACACCCGGTTTGTCACGCTTTACCAATATAGCCTTAATGGGGTGTAGCCACGCCTCATTGTCCTCTAAGGGCACCCCTGCGCGTTTACATAGGCCATAAATGAGAAAGGGGTGCCCCAAGTTCATTTTCGCGTCCCGGTTATGGAGGATGACATCCTCGATAAGCACACTGGCTATCAAAGGAATGTCTGGATGATGGTAGTAGTTAAGTAGAACGCGGCAGCGTGCTTCACACACGTTCGTCGTCGAATGCAGGCCTTGGCGTGATGAATGTGCTAGACTTTGGGGATATAGGCCAAATGCTTGGCCTTGAAGTGCACGGCGTGCCCTTCATTGTTGAGCTTCCACTCTCCCCGCCCGTTGGTCAAGACCCGAATGACCTTGGGGTAATCCAGCCGCTCGTAGAGTCGATCAAAACGCTCCGGGGGAACCGAATCAAGATTATAAAATTGGTTTATAGACTCCGCGCTGAAGTCTACCAACCACGCCACGCACCCGGACCTTTTGGCGGCGTGGGAGGCGAGGGTTGGCGTGGGAGTGCGTGATACCGCGCTCATCGCGTTTGGGCGAGGTGGTTGACATAGCGCCCGCCATCCCTTAGTTGCAATGGTCTTACGAAAGAAGTCGTCGGGGTGGTGGAAGCCCTTTTCCTTGATAAAGGACCGATTCTTACATATGGTGCCGAACCGATCGACGACACCCTCATTGACAAACCTCGTGACGTCGAAAGTCGAGGAGTTAGGTCTATTGTGACCGGGTTTTAGCGGTCAATTTTGCAGCTTGCAGAACATCGATGCGAAGGCGGGTTTAGGCGGCTAAACTCCTAGGGGTACAGCTGGGGCGGTGCACCAAAATTTGTTACCCGGGTGGCCTGGACAATGGAGTCGAGCACCTAGGGTGCACTATGGGAACTAAGACCAGAGTGGGTGGACACAACCCCTAGGGGCTATCTAAAGACTTCATCGGCTCGAACTAGACCTAACCGGTGATAACCCAGGACGGGGCTGAGCCACAGGATGCAGACTCACGGGGGCCGGCCTTGGTGGTAGGGCGAGGGCACCCGCACTTGGTGGTGGATGTGTGAGATAGGGCGGAGGCCTGCATGGGTGGGGGAGAGAGATTAAAGGTGCGGTGGCCGGGTGATCGGTCAGTAGTGGGCTCGGCGCAGTGTCGAGGATGCAGCGGGGGTTGTGTAGCGGGTGTGAGGATATGGGGGGTTTGTGCGAGTGTGAGGGTGGGGCGAGGCATGAGAGGCCAGGTGATCGCCGGTGACGTCGGCGTTCGGGTTCAACGTCCGCGACGTTGTAGAGGAAGGAAGCGACCAGCGTGGCGACGTTTGAGACCCAACGTCGACATTCGAGAGGTTTAAAACCAACACGTCGGCGACATTCAGGATCAAGCATTCGCGATGTTGGGATCAACATCGCTGACGTTCCCGAAGAGGTGTAATCAGCGTCGGCGACATTGCGAGAGGGTGAAATCGGCGTCGCGGCGTTCGCGTCGCGGCGTTGCAACATCTTCGCGATCGTGTTGAGAGAGAGCGCGTCGCGGCGTTACGAGAGCCCCGAAATGCAAAATTTTCAACAATGGTCAAGGTAAGAGAAAACCCTAATTGCACTTGTAACTCCTCCTAACTTACGGGGAAGTAGATTTCTCTGAGCGATCCTCCATTACCTTCCATCACGGGCCCTGAAAATAGACAGCCAAAAGAAAATCCCGATTACGGACAGAAACAGAAAACCAAACCAAACTTAAAACAAACAAGAAAAATCAAACCATAGAAAGAAAAAGTTCAAGAAAAGCTTAGGTTGCCTCCCAAGAAGCGCTTTGTTTAATAATAGATTAGCTCGAAGGCCACGAATCTCAATGTGCCGGGGCAGGACTCATATATTTGCTTTCATTTCCTGCTTCTTTTGGTGTGTGCTCGGTGGAGATGATAATGGTGCCTTGACGTATGGAATTCGCCCCTAAAATATGGCTTCAACCATTGTGTGTTAACTTTGAACGTTCCTTTCTCTAGATGCGTAACTTCAGCCCCTCCATGTGGAAAAACTTTGGTCACTGTGAAAGGTCCCGACCATCTCGACTTTAATTTCCCAGGAAACAGTTTGAGTCGGGAATTAAATAAGAGGACATGTTGCCCCGCCTTGAATTCTTTCCTGGCAATATGTTTATCGTGCCAGGCCTTCGTCTTTTCTTTGTATATGTGGGCATTCTCATGGAAGCCCGTTTCGGGAGTGCGTCGAGTTCCCTTTGAGCTGTATATGCTTCTCCGGCTAATGTATTATCCATGTTCAACTGCTGAGTTGCCCAGTAGGCTCGATGCTCCAATTCCATCGGCAGGTGGCATGCTTTTCCATAAACGATTCGGAATGGCGACATACCCAAAGGTGTCTTAAATGCGATCCTGCCTGCAGTACATCTTTGATATTTTCGCCCAGTCCTTCATTTGATGGCTGATCTCGGGAATGGACTTGATTTCTCGGTCGATACCTCTACCTTGCCCCACACATGCGGGTGGTAGGCGAGGGATGTGCGATAATCGCGCACTCCGCACTTGTACAAGACTTTGTCGATCATCTTGTCTGAAATGGGTTATGCATGTCGATCTTAAGGGTACGAACCGCGAGAATATATATATGACGACTCTACGGCGGGCCACACCACGGCATCATTATCGCAATTCGGTATTACTTCAACCCATAGAGACATAATCTTTGCCGGCAAAGATGTACGAGGTTATTGAATCAAATGGACCCATGAAATCCATCCCCTATAAATCAAACAGTTATACTTCCATAATTGTATGCATAGGCGGTTCGTCCTTTTTAGAAATGCTCGCCGTTCGTGACATTTCGCATGTGGATCTGAGCGATGAGCATCCTTAAGATAATCTAGGCCGGTAAAGCGGTTAAACTTGCCAGCTCTTTGTTCTCTAGCCACGAAATGTCATCCACATAAAGTACGATTATTGTGGTAGTGGTTTAGAAATCATTCATTTCACGCCCGGGCACACATCTCCTGATCACTTAATTCGACAGTGCATGTAGATAGGTTCCTCCTAATAGTAGTGTTTCAAGTGTCACGAAAAACCTCTTTTCTATTCCCGACAAGCTAAATTCGGGAGGAGAGGATCACCTTAACCCACCAAATAATTCCGTAGTCCGCAAACCATGGAATCGCCTTTTGTCTGTAAGCTAAGAGGTACATCGTCAGGAAGTCGTCATTCACTTGGACCTCATCCTTGCCGCGCTAGTGATAGATGATGATTTGCAACTAGGCTCTCCATTCCCTTCTTGTCCTTAATCTCTAAATCGAATTCTTGCAGCAAGAGAACCCACCGGATTAGTCTGAGTTTGGCATCCTTTTTAGTCATCAAGTATTTTATGGCAGAATGATCAATGTGGACTACTACCTTGTTGTCGATCAAATAAGGCCTAAATTTGTCAAAAGCAAAGACAATGGCCAATAGTTCCTTTTCCGTAGTGGCGTAGTTCAACTGGGCCTCATTCAAGGTTCTGCTTGCATAGTAGATCACTTGGAATATTCTTTCTCTTTTCTGCCCTAACACGGCTCCAATTGCATAATCACTGGCGCGTCACGCCGACCAGTAAATGCCCAATGCGGTGCTACTACAATAGGCCGATACCAATTTATCTTTCAGAGTGAAAATGCGTGCATACCTTTGTGGATCAAATCAAGCGGTGTCCTTGGATAGATTGAACAACGGCTTTGCAATGTCTGAGAAAAGTCTTTGATGAAGCTATAGAATCCGGTGTAACAAAGCTTCTTGATCCCTTTTCTGCAGATGAGGGTGGAGTAATTTTTCAATTCTCTTCTTTGCTTTGTCTACCTCTATCCCTCTTGCTGAAATCCGATGCCCAAGTACAATGCCATCTTGTACCATAAAATGACACTTCTCCCAATTGAGTACAAGGTTAGTTTCCTCGCATCTGATCAACGCCGTTACCAAAATTCTCGAGGAAAATTATCAAATAGGCTACCCAGACCCGAAATACCTCAGGATTATTTTTTCAACCATAACTCGAATATGGCCATCATACATGTTGGAAGGTGCGGCGCACACGGCCCAAAGGAGCATCCGCCCCCAGATGTAGTGTCCGCAAGGACATGTGAATGTCGTCTTCTCCTGATCTTGATTTATAGCAATTTGATTGTAATGGAATATCCATCCAAGCAATAGTATTCGTGTCCGGCCAATCGATCCAACATCGATCCGAAAGCAGTAAATCAGGAAATGATCTTTTCAAGTGGCTTTATTAAGTTTTAAAGCTAATCCAATACAAATTCCACCGGTATTTGTTTTGAAAGGTAGTAATGTGTTATTCTCGGTTCTTATGGCCAGTTGTTCCTCCTTCCTTAGAGTACTATCTGGGACTTACCTTGCTTGTCGGAAATAGGATAAATGACCCCGGTATCCAGCCACTTTAATACCTCCTTATGGACTACCTCTTTCATAGTTGGATTCAATCTCCTATGTGCTTCCACTGAAGGCTTATGATCATCTTCCAACAAAATTTGGTGCATGCACATAGAAAGTAGTCCCTTTTAGATCGAAGCGAGAGACCATCCAGAATGAAACTTTGTGATCTCTAAGTACCCTCAATAACTTCTCTTCCTTGAGTGTCGGGGGCCAATTTGAAGTAATGATCCTTGTAGTAAGGTGGAAGCCGCCCCAAGATAAGCATACTTCAAATGGCTAGGTAAATGCTTTTGTTCCATCTTAGGTGGTTGTTCAACAGATGGCATTGACGTTTTGGTATTTTCACCTAGCAATTCAAAATATTTCCTTCTATTGGGTTCGAAGGAATCCATCCATTTTACATATTCCTTTGCCTCTTCGCCCATATTCTCGGAATCACGCTGTACTAGGTTAGCCTCCAAAGGATCCATGAGACCACTTTGGCTAGACACTATAGCCTCTACAGTCTTTGTCATGAAGCATGTATCACTCTCTGCCGGATGTCTCACAGCTTCGAACACGTTAAACTTGACTTCCTCCTCCTTCACTCTCAATTTTAGCTCTCCCCTCTGAACATCAATCATTGCTCTGCCAGTTGCAAGAAATGGTCTACCCAAGATTATGGGTATTTCTTTATCTTCTTCCATATCTATCTGATGAAATATCTTTGGGAAGATAAACTTGTCAACTTTCACTAAGACATCTTCTATCACCCCTCTCGGATGTTTTAAGGACTTGTCTATTCATTGAAGTGTATTTATGGTTAGGCGAGCTTCTCCTAAACCTGACCATCTAAATACTGGATGGGGCATGAATTGGTACCCCGAGTACATAAGGCTCTCGAATAGCGTTTGATGGTGCGGGGTCGTCGTGTGTCTTTGGCACTACGACTGGCTTTTTCTCGAAGGAAGGCACCTCTCGATTAGGTGCTTCTTTCAAATCTTCAGTCTTCTCTTAAAGGCAAAGATGTCCTTCGCCATTTGACATAACTTGGCATTTGTTCCAGAGCATCGGTAAACGGAATATTGATGTGCAGTTTCTTGAATACCTTCATAAACTTGGTGAACTGCTTATCCAGCTTATGCTTCTTTAGACGCTGAGGATACGGAATTGGGGTTGTGGGTTGTGAACAATCCTTAGCTGCGGGTTTCTTACTCCCCACCCACAGTTATTGTTTATAATAGGGTTGTTCTCTCTGTATTCGTTACATTTGGTGGATGCCTTCCTCGGTTCTATCTCACTCTATCCTTTGGTGGTTTCCTTGCATACGCTCTTTACCACTTCTTAGCGTGATTGCTTTTACATGTTCATTCCCCTCTCATCTCGGGTTCACTTATGAGTTGCTTGGTAAAGAACCCGACTGCCTTTCTGTCAATAGATTAGCCATTTGGCCCATCTACACCTCTAAATTTCTCAACTATGCTGCTTGATTGTTCAGTTGGGTGGTTTGGTGTTGCATATTTGCCTTTGTCTCATTCATAAAGGCGTGTGAGTAAGCATTCTATGGTGCTTGTTTAAGTCCACCTTTTCGTGAAGTGGATTCGCTCGCTCGAAGTGAGTAGCATGTGTTCTGATTGTTCCTCCGTCATAACCATTTGTTAAGAGCTATTACGGCTGTACGCCACCCTTGGCCTTGATTTTTGGTTACGATAGTTTATTTGCACCCTCTTGACCACATTGTTGTGGGTGACTCACGATTAAACCTGAACACATCTAGGGCTGCTCTATTGTTTGGCGTTTCAGAGCTAGCTTCTATCTTTGTTGTCTTTATCCTCCACGGAATTCACACAACTCCCATGGGCTGGTCTGTATGGCATTCATAATACCTTGTTGTCTAGTCGGTATAGTGAGTGAGCAACATCAAATCAAGATTATTCGTACCTGGATTTATCTTGTGCCTTTGTGGCCTTCTTTAGTGTAGTCTTCTCTCTAAGCCCTTTGATTAGTATTAGTAACGAGGCGTCTTCCAAGATTTCATAAACGGTCGAGTGAAAGTGGCACTATTCATTTTGTGACCCTCTGCTTAGGGCATCAATCCCTTTGTTCCTAGTCGCATTCCTCATTGACCCATTATAAAAGTATGGACTACGTCCATACGAGGTGGAGAGGCCTATGATTGGGCATTTCCTCAACGAGTTCGTGAAATCTATCCCATGCCTCTGCCGAGTTCTCTCCTCTAGTTGTCGAAGTATTTGATCTCTTGCACCAATTGTGCAATTTTTTTGCCAGTGGGAAAGGGCTTGGTCAGGAAACTTACGCTAAGTCATTTCCATGAAGTAATGGAATGCAGTGGATTTGACACTAAATTGACCAATGTTGCTTTCATACCACCTAGTGACGAGGAACAATCAACTTGAGTGCCTCTTGATCACCCCCATTGTACTTGATGATATCGTAGACTTCGAGAAGATAGTCAAATGCATATTTGGATTCTAATTGGGCAATCCATGGAACAGATGTCAGGTAGCATCCGTAAGGTTACTCCACTCAACCTCGAAATTGCTCACCGAATAGTGGTCTTTGACAAATAGTCTCAACAAGAGCGGTAGAGCAAACTCTTATAGCAACATGAATGGATCATCCGTCGTATAAACGGTCCGGTGCTTGATTCGTACTCCATTATTCCCATTACGCCCTTTCTTTGTGGCCTGCTTGCTCAAGGCCAAGATCATGCTCTTCATCATTCTGCATGATTGCTTGATTTATGTCTCCGTGTCGTTTTCGCTTCTGGGCTGTGACCATGTAAGGTTCTTTTCGGCTCAGGATCAAACAGATGTAGGTCAACCCGACCCCGTGTTCGCATGTACTCATCAGAATCCTTGCATCGTAATCACACACGAAACAAAAAGACCAGACACGCTGATTGTAAAAACAAAATAAAATAAAATTCCGTAGTAATATCTAATTGCTCTCATTGGCCAATATCAACACTAAACTTATCCCCGAAATCTGGTACAAAAACTTGATATATCGAAAGCGTGATGTGTGAAATATGTACGCCATGTGCGCAATGCACGCATCAAGTAATATAGTGTACCTAGTACGCGATATATCGATCCGTTCGGGATAAGTGCGTTGACATCGAGTTTAGCCTTTGATATTATCCGGAAGTAAACTGGTGACAAGTTAATCAATGTATGCAATTAAACTAATCCAATTTATCTTAGTAATTATCATGAGACTAGGCTTTGTCTCCCCACACTTTATGATTACTTCCTAAAGAAATTACTATTCAACTTTATTCATGACTTATTGATGACTCAAGTGATCGTGCCTACGAGATACCCTCTCTCGAGGCGTATCCGCCTATCTCGCTATCAAGGTTGAGTGTATCTCTACCCCAACCTCGACATCCAAACGCTTTAAATGTTCAACTTAATCGCCACCCTAATCGGAATATCTCTATTTACCGACTGACCAAGGGTCGGTCTATTCCGTAGATCCGGCATCCTCATCTCTCGAATCTCGGATATCCAACACAATCATGCTAATGTTGGCCAGACATCACCATATAAATAAATCACAGATATAGAGTAGATACTAACAAGTCATAAACAACTTAATAATATCAAATACGAATCTTTAATCCATGCAATCGTGATAGGGTTCAACAACACCCTAGATATGAATCTAGAACATCAATGGCACAACTATTCAATCTATAAAAACATCGCTTTATCGTAAGAGAAAAAATACAAAAAGTAGGTCTCTTCTTCACGACCGGGTCACTACCGGCCCGCTTTCCGCGGCTCGTCGCACGACTCGATTCTCTCAAATTTTGGTCCCTTTTCTTTTTATCGACGGAGAGGCAAGGGTCACACGTAGCGACGCTGAGACGCCACGACGCTGAGACGCCACAACGCTAAGTTCGCTTGCTTGACCCACCTTGTCGACCGACGTTGGGACGTCAGCGCGACGCTGGGATCGTCATGATTGATCGCCGCGACGCCGACGTCGCGACGTCTCTTCCAAATTATCGACTCTACCTTACTCCAAAATGTTCTCAAAATCGCCTGCTCCACCTGCATACCACACAAAATGCAAAAATCGACATCGTGCCATAGAAATAATGTAATTAACTGTAAAATTAAGCTAAAACAATAAGACAAACACGGGTATGGCATGAGTGTTTTAGGCACTCATCATAGAGTAACCTCTAGAGGTTTAAGGCACATCATCCTCTGACATTCATAGGGGGAGGAGATCCGATGGTGGCAGACCATTGGTTCATGTAAATCGAGGTGTTAGAGGCTATGAAGATTACCTCTGACACGACCAGAGTTAGACTAGTCGCCCGCCTAGGAGGCCAGGGCCCAAGCATGGTGGAATCGAAAAGACCTCTGGCTGCACTCCAGAGGCAATGACTCGCGCAGTCTCCAAGGATCTTTTCATGGCAAATATTTTCCGACATCACGAGGCATGCGAAAGCTTAGGAGTTCCTAGAGTTGAAGAAGGGGACGATGATTGTGATGGATTATGTGGCTAGATTCACGGAGCTAGCCCATTTTGCTGATGACTACATGGCCACAGACATGGCCAAAGTCAGGAGATTCGAATGCTAAAGCTATCCATTCGAGGCGTGATTGTAGGATCGCTATGTGATATGGACTCTATGGTCGGGATAGCCTCACCATAGAGAGAGAGACAGAGGATGCTCGCAGCACTCTGGATGCGGTGTTAGTAGGCAAGAGGAAGAGAATATTTCAATTTTCTTCTAGTTCTGGAAAGAAGTAGAGGGCTTCTAGTTCACGAGGGTTCCAGGTCATGCTATCTTGGGCCGGAACGATCGAGTTGTTAGTCAAAGCTGGGCAGATGGTGTACTACCAATACTAATGTACTCGACATCAAGAGGGATTTCCCAAAGACATGGATCCCAGAGCCTCAGGACAAAGACAATCCCAAACAATGCAGAGGGACAAAAGAGGATACAAGATACTCCTCCGTTGCACCCAAGACAAAAGCAATGAGCAAGTTTCAGTCACAGGGAGCTGCACGAACACCTCCCGTTACACAGGCAGGCCAAAGAGGCTAGACTATGGGTCGAGGCAGAGGACGAGGCCCATAGGCGTGGACGCTGTGTCTGTGGGCGTGTCTATGCTATCACATCACAGCCGAGCCGCAAATCAGCCACTATGCCAGGTACGCTTGCTATCTCGCCTATGGGCAGAGTGTTATTTGATTCGTGCTCGTGATTCATTCATTGGTCGTATCGTTTCTGTATAGAGCTGTTTAGAAAGCTGAGGCCTTGAGGAGCCCTTGTATGTGAGTTCTCCCCAGGGATTGCAGAGGATAGATGATAGAGGCTCTTGTCAGGAGTTAGATCTCTGGGATTCTACTCACGCTGGACCTAGGGTCATGGATTACGTCAGAGTCTCACTATCCTAGTGGATGGATTGCTGGATCACATACGTAGTCATCATCGATCGTGAGCGTAGGAGGCTACTCACCACACTAGGATGGTACTCGTGGCTGTGCTCTGTGGGGACAAGCATGGTGTTTTGCCTTGTGACGGGCCACGAGTTCAGGGGTGTCGTGGACGCTTGGAGGTTGGCTAGCGAGCCCATTTCCTAGAGGACAAGGTGAGACCAGACCTAGATCTACCTCGAGTAGTTTGCGGCATGAGGGATGTTTTCCGATGAGTTTACCGGATTGGTTCCAGAGAGGGTCAGAGACTTCCTTGGTGATCAGTTTACACCCTGGTACGTCACCCAATCTCTATGACTCAAAGATAGATGGCACTATGCTGAGCTGCAGAACCTCAGAGTCCAACCATGTGGAGCTACCAACAAGGTCTTACTGCACTCGAGTACTACCATGGGCGCTCCAGCTCATTTATAAGAAGAAGGACAAGACCTTCGACCGTATCGACTACTGCATAAATAACAAAGGGGGTTGCGATCAAGAATTGTACCCCATTGCCGAGGATTGATGATTTATTTGATCGCCTGAGAGAAACGCAAGTCTACTCCAAGATAGACCTTCTCACTGGTTACCATCAGCTGAGGGTTAGGGAGACAGATATCCCTAAGACAGCGCTTAGGACGCTATGTGGCACTTCACTACGATGATCCCCTTTGATTGACAAATGCGCCACGCATTCATGGATTCCCATGTGCATAGGGTATTCCACCCTATCTAGATCACTTGTTGTAGTTCTTATGGATGACATTTTGATCTACTCCCACCAGTGGGAGCATGAGTATCACTGGAGGATTGTATTACAAATAAGAGAGACCATCACCAGACGTCAAGTTCGGCATAGTTTCGTTTTCATCGAGGCGAGATTTTTGGGACACGTGTCGCGATCGGGAGGCCAAGAGACCGAGAGAAGGTCGAGGTCGATGAGTCGAGAGGCCAAGTCGGCCGAGATGAGTTTTCTGGGCTTGGTCGGGTACTACAAGAGATCTTACCGAGGATTTCCCGATTGGCACTTCCAGACTAGATTGACCTTAAGGAGGTCAAGTTTGATCGGGATGACTGATGTGAGGAGGCATTCCTGTGGAGTTGAAGAGGGAGACTTATCATCATCTTGATAGTCCCGACATGGGACAAAATGAAGGTAATTGTGAATGCCTCGAGGCCTGATTGGGATGCTTTGACGAGCTGGGAGGGTAGCTTATGGTTCTGGCCGCTGAAGAATCATGAGCAGAATTACTCCCACACACGACATGGAGTTGGCGTACCATAGTCTTCTACAGGATTTGGCGCCACTACTTATATGACGCAGGATTCTCTGAGGTGCACTGTACCACAAAAGTCTGAAGTATATTTTCAATGCCAGCCGACCTTCCAGACATGAGGCAAATGGATGGAGTTCCTAGAGGATTATGACTTCACTTTGCATTACCACCTGTAAGGCAAATGTGGTGGCCGACGCGTCAACACTAAGTCACGGGGAGCATTGGCTAGTATAGCTTCCCGGAGTGGCGGACGCTCGAGACTGTGACAGTGAAGGCAGTGACGCGAAAGGTACATGGTACATTGGGGAGTTTAGTAGTTGGCACCGCCCCGCTGAAAGTAGATGATCGTGAGTCCGGCGGGGCGTGGACGCGAGATAGTGTCCACGTGGACCGGCAGTCACTGTGCATGCGATGAGGGCCGACCGCCCACGCATGGTGGTCTTCTTATAGAGGATCGATAGTGGTTCCCTGGGGCTGGATCGATTTGAGAGAGGATATTCCTCAGGAGTTTTATCAAGCCTCGATTCATGCATCTAGGTGGCAAGAAGATGTACTAGGATCTTCGCCGCCGTGATTTAACGGGAGCTAAATAGTGAGCACGTAGGGGACTTTGTTCGACGATGTCTCACGCGGTCGTGAGGGTTAAGACCGAGCACCGCACAACAGGCTACTCACCACAGAGGTAATGAGTGGAAGTGGGAGCACGTCACGATGGATTTTGTGACCCACTTGCCACGAACACCGCAGAGACATGATGCGGTATGGGTGATGGGACCGGCTCACTGGTCAAGACATTTTCTAGCCAGTATGGATAACTCTCTCAAGACTGAGATTCCCCGCAGGTCAGGACATTCGGGAGAGATAGTCCTGGCCACATGGAGCACTGTATCCATAGTGCTCGATAGGACTCCAAGGTTTATGGCGCACTTTTGGAAGAGTTTGCAAAAGGCTATGGGCACATAGTTGACCATGAGTACAACTTTCCACCTGCAGACAGATATCACCCAGAGGACCATATAGGTGAAATAGGAGGACATGCTGCGAAACATGCAGCCTAGGATCATAAGGGTAACCCACAGCATTTATCTTATAATTCTGCCTTACAAACAAATGGCTTATTTAAATAGCATACACCAAACATATGGAGGCACAAAGGAGGCCATAGGTCACCGCTATGTTGAACCGGCATGTGGGAGGAGAGCCCAACACTGTTCCGATCCATTGGTAGATATTTAATCTTCCAGAAGGCGAGCCTGACACATGCACGCGCCCTCTCTCTCACGCTGAGTCCATGGGTAAGATTACATGTTGATGTAACCACGTCGAACCTTAGGAGTTCGAGGTTGAGATCATGTCTTCGGGCTGCGATGCCTAAGAGAGGAGGTCGCGTTCGCAAGCTGGTGCTTACTGGCGAGGTTTATCAGCCCTGAGATACCGCAGAGAGTAGGCATGGGAAGGCATCAAGCTGGCTTTACCACCCAACATGTCAGGTGTCCATGAGGTATTTCACGCCCATGTTCGAGGTACACCCAAACATCCAAATTTCATGTGGAAGGGATCGTAGAGACGAGGTTGACATCAATGGACCTTCGAGGAGGGACCGCAGGCATTGCGTGACACCGGATCAGGTTTTGGCGTCAGTAAGCCCGTGAGGCTAGTGAGGGTGCTATGGCGGCACCGCGGAGGAGGAGTCAATGTGGGAGCGCGACTTATCGACGCGCCACTCCATCCCTTCTCATTAGCAATGGCGTACGTAGTTTGTCCTTAAATGACTAGCTCACATATGCATGGTAGAGTACGCTGCATATGCATGTGTTCTTAGTGATTATACGCACTTTATTGAAATTCCTTTATGAGGAGAATAAAATTCCAGAAAATTCTAATTTTCTAAAAAAAGGGTAAATCTGCACTTCGCAAAATTGAATTTTTCTAGGATCTCGCACATGAAATGGATTTCATCGCTGAATCGCCCTCACAACTAGCCAACATCGCCGATCTCCCATCGACCTGATGATGGTCGACTTCACGCCGGTACAATCGTGATTCGCCGCCGAAAAATGTGCCTTGAGAGATATGTAATGTGACAACAGTCACTTACTAAATGTACTCATGTGACATACTGTATGATAGAGAGAGATTTTTGAAATAATGGATGACCGAGAGATATAGCGCCATGGTCGTAATCCAAGACTTGAGGACATGGATGGTATTAAATGAAAGTTTAATGAGATAAAAAGACAAAATTTTGAATAGTGGTCATCTTCTCAAATTGAAAAGCCAAAAACGTGCAGGATGAAGAGAAGATGATTGTACTGAGACTGATCTTTTTGCAGAGAGAGCACCTTCTCTCTAGGTTTCGTCGATCGGCCGCTTCGACTGAGCAAGAAGCAGTTCGCTCACGCGCGAGGCTACGCGCGCATTCACTCGCAGCTCGACAACCCAAGAGGTAGGGATCTTTTCCTACTTGCGTTAATCTTTGGCTAAGAGCCATGTAAATGGTTAGGAACGTTCTGAGGCTTGTTGTAGCCGTAAACTCGGTCTCAAAAGCTTTGAACCGGTGGAGAAAATTTCTATTTGTGTGGTCATGAATAGTAACCCCGAGGGTTTCACTGTTCACGTGAATAGTGACACGAAAATTTTGGTGTGAAAATGTGTTTGGTTGGGTGATTCAAAATGAATTGCTCGTGTTTGTTAATTAGCCCATGTGAGCTAATTTTGGTGTAACGATCAGAAATTGCATAACATGTTTTATGTGATTTAATTATGTTATTATATACGTGATTATATTACATGAGTTTATTGAATTACATAATGGTATCGCATATGCAATCATAAATTTAAAATATTAGGAAAGTAGTGCATGACATGAAACTAAACAAAAAAATGAAAATGTTTGTGAAAGGGAATTTCGACAAGATTTTCTCGAGAATCGTGGTTTGAGATTGTCCAACAATTCACGCTTCTGAGGGCCCATGAATTGTTTCTCGAGGGTTATCTAAATGTATCTGCCTCGAGGGTTGTCCAATACTTACCAACTGCAGTGTGTTTCAAGAATGACAGTTTTTGTTTTGAAAACTGATTATTTTACTTCCGCATACTGGCTTAGGTACGTGTGTGAGGAGCTCTATGAGGACTCGAGACATGGTTCGCATGTAGACATTCGAGTAGGTTCATGAAATTACTTGAATGTGGTTGTTCACATGCATGTGCACTTAGCGGAGTAAATCTGCCAGGAAATTATCATTTACTTGACTTTGCTCACCCCGCTGGCGATCACTATTTTCATGATGTAGAGTTTACCGGGAAGGCGACACTCATTAGAGACCATTTTGAGAAGAAAGCCGACTGCGGGCTTGATGGTATTGTGTATAACAATATAAAATTCCTTTAATATAAGGTTGAAATAAGAGTGATTTATTAACTCTTGAACTATGGTATATAGTTATGTATATTGATGAGTATTGTTGTATACCTGAAGTACGCTTACTCATGTATAATTCTTTATGATGCTGATGTCGACAGCTGTATTTGGGCAGAGCTCCCCGCATAAATGAGACTCTCGATTATGAGTGAATGTCGTTACCACATCCACAATTATTCCGCAGGTTGATTGGTTGTCAACGGACACCCCGGTTTTGGGGCGTCACAGAAATTGTAAATATTTAAAATAGGATTAATGAGATAAATAAAAATATATTTAATATTAAAACTGTAATTTATTTAATTCAAATGAATTCCATAAATTTTCATACAAGATTTTTAAAATTTAAAATTATCATATAAATTATATTAAAAATATACATTTAGAAATTAAAAATAAAATAGTTAAAACAAGAAAGTTTAATATAATAATATTATATTATAATAATAATAATAATTTTTAGAACTCCTATTCTACAAAAGAGATAGCAAAAATATCAAATTTTATAGATGAATATTTGAAAATCTCAATTACTAAGCTAGTTATTTAAAAAATAATAATTTCAAGTTAATCGGGCTAACCTGGGCTAAACCCATATGGGCCACAAACCAAAACAGGTATGGCCAAATTGTCCCCATTTTATTCGGGCCTTAAATTTTACAACTCAACCCTCAAAAAATTCGGGTTAAAATGGGCTAACCCATCGAGTTCAACCCATATTACTAGCTCTACTTATATTTCACCTCACAGACAATGTTATACTTTTACCTTTAAAACATTGGTAAATGGTATGATCAATTGAACTCGGGATCCAATCCAATTTTTAATACTATGGACAAGGGGTCCAATTAGACCTGTTCTTCTCAGAATAAACTAACATTCATTAATTTCAATAAATTTATTTTAATTAGTGCTCTAAAACATAGCTTATATCCATCTAAATATCTACTAAAATTAGAATTTCAATTCAACCAAAAGAAAACAATTCTTCTCCAAAATAAACACCCCAAAATAGAACTAGTAATGCCCTCTCAAAATCTCAGTTCTACATCATTGCTTTCACAAGGCTACTTCTCATTGGTTTATGCCTTCTAAATTTAAATGCTGGGTCCACACTGCATATATGTAACATGAGCATGGATATTAAATGAACCAACATTTTATATACTTTCATACTAAGTATATACTATAATGTTTTCCCATGTAGAAACTTGTTTTAGCTAGCTTTTATTAATGTGTCAGAACAGATTGATTATTGTATAAATATAAGTATGGATTCTTGAATGGACCTCCATTTTATACTCTCATATGTATTAGAGTATTTTAGGGTTTCCTTTTATTGGATTTATGTTTTTACTATTTTTTCCTTATTTAGGTATATATATACCTTAACCCTCTCAATAATACATAATTAAGTCTCTTTCTCATAATACTTAAGATCAAAGCTAAGCCGAATACAAAACAAATCCCTAGCCACCGCCGCCCATCATGCTTTGTTGATCACATGCCTTGGTTTAATGGCCGACTTAACTTCCACCACTCGTGCCTCCTCCTCACGTCCGACAAACCTTGAACGAGACTCATCTGCCTTATAATTAAAATTTTCTCAATGTCAATCCTCAGGCACTACTAAAACTCACAACCACAAATTATTTCGCGTGACAGCTCCAATTCACGTCTCTCCTATTTAGGTATGATTTACTTGTTTCCATTGACGACTCAAAGTCGTGTCCTCTGACAATGATAACTCTGATCGATGCCGGATCCACCTCCCAATCCCACCATATTCTCGTCTCGCATAAGATCAATTGCTTCAATGCAATTGTCGTCTGGCTCTCAACTTAGTGCAAATTATCTCTACTTCTTACACATCCTCGTATGTGGTTTGACTTACCCTTGAAAAGACGTATGCCTCTCCTTCATGCGGACGGATCATGACTCATTGCTAGAATCTTGTCAATCCTAAGCAAGGTAATCAGACTATTACCGACTATATGCAAGATGTCAAACATAATATTGACTCTCTTGCCCTTATGAATGTCTCTGTTAACTTTGGTGAGCTCTCCATCCATTTTTTGAACGAAATTGGCATGGCCTACTCACACATATCTCATGCCCTACAAGCTCAGGATTCTCTAGTTAATTTTGAGGAATTTTTTGAGCACCTGCTTAACTACGAGGCCTAAATGAAGATTTTGGTTCCTTCTGCACCACTCGCCTCCACTCCGCCTCCTTGCTACTCGACCTGTCCCTTCATCACATCGTCTACCGAACAACCGTAGCGCAACGCACTTGCCACTGGTCTCAATAGTCATGGACTCTACCTACCACCCAACTCGGGCAATACCGACTAGCTTCTCCTCCATTGTCTCGCTGGCATCCAAATTGGTCACTACACGGCAGTCGCTACCTCTCGGCGTTGTCAAATTTATAGTGTAAATCAAGAATTTCATCAAGGCAGGTTCCTCATTCACCTTGACACTTGCTTCTTCCTCTCCGCCTATGCCCGAGCCAGGTCCGACCTTCACTGCACCTTATGCCCACACTATAGTCTATGACCCCACCCTAGTAATCTTTCTTGATTTGGGCGCCACCATGTGACGATCTGGCGACTCTTGGTCATCTGATGAGCCGTGACAATCGCCTTCTCGACAGTTGTCATTATTGGTGATAGTGGCTGTGCTTATCTATTACAATATCAGGGTTTTTCTACCCTTCCCTCTCTACCTACCCCCTTATTATTTACCTTTGTGTTACATGTGCCTCGCTATGTCTAAGAACCTTATTTCCTGCCTCTACCTCAGGTCGATAACCTTGTCAATGTCATGTTTTACTCTTTCTTTCATGCAATATTTGCCACTAGGGTCACTCTAGATCGTGGGCAGCGTAGAGACGATGTCTATCTCTGGCTGAAGTCCATTCCTCTTCAGTCTTCCACCTTAGTTCTATCTTCTTCAGTTCGATCCTCGTTTTTCGCTATCTTTATGTGGCATAGTCGTCTAGGTCATCTGTCTTTACATATTTTTTGCAAATTTCTAAGTGTTCTAAATATTTCCTTTCCTAAGGACCATTTATGTTCCTTTTCTTGTACCTCCAACAATATTAATAAAAGCCACAAGTTACCTTTTGCTTAATCAAGCATTACCTCTTCCTCTCCTCTTGATGTCATTTTCTCTGATGTTTGGACCTCGCCCGTTTCATCTTCTGATGGTTTTCACTACTATGTTATTTTTGTTGACCATTACACAAATAATATCTAGCTTTACCTGTCATGTCGAAAATCGGATGTTCATTCAACTTTTGTTGCTTTCAAGCAACTTGTTGAAAATTATTTTACCACCACCATTAAAACACTTTACTACGTATAACGGGGCGACTTCTAGCTCCTTCGTCTTTTCGCGACTCCATGGTATAACCTTGGCCTCACTACTTGTTTGGAAATTGGCGTAGCTACTAAAGACTGTGTCAAGTCCCTGGTAACAACACCAAAAACTCGATGGCAAATTTCTGCAAGTCCACGGGTCACACAAGTAATACAGTGGACTAATAAGTCCAGATATTTATCCCACAAGGAAGGTGTGGTTTTAGCTTGGATTGAGTACCTTGGCTACTAAGGTCGTTCACTATTTAAGCAACTAGAGGGTAGGTGGAAAAAGGGTTTTAAAAACAAAATAAAAGAAGACAAAGTAGGGTATAATAAATGTCCACTCACAAGGAATGGAGTAATATTAGGGGATAAAACTTAAGGAAATATTCTAGGGCTGATTGTCTCCATTGATGCATTTATGGTTTATATTCATTAAGCATTGATAAAGTGAACGTACACTTGCGCATGTCCAAGGAATCAGATATAAGGTTTACACTTTCATGTCTCCCCTCAATTTCTCACACCAACTCCTTATTTTCCTTTTGGTTAATCTAGGTCATTAAATGCGATACTTTTCTAAGGTAGTTCTTTCCTTGGGAATCCTATTGGTCACCTCTCGGTCCATATAATAGGACTACTTGGACTATGTTCGGATAATACTTAGATGGTGCTACTCTTAATGAAATCCATCTAGTACTAGGCATTCCTAATTTCCTAGACTTCTTTGATTAGGTTAATTAGTATTTCAATTAACTAATTCACACTTTAAACGATCTGAGACCAGATTTTAGGGCGTAATCTAAGCGTCACCAAGGATGCCTTATTGTGGGGATCGAAGACCCAACTCTCAGCATGGATTAATTAGTTAAAATCGTAGTAATCCTAAGAACTACACCAACTAACATCCACACAAGCATGAGTTCACAAAACCATCATAAAATATATATAAACCAAGCATCAACTTCAAGCAATCAACCCTAGAGGATGTTTAGCTACTCATTACAACCAGGTAATCCAACAAAATCATATTTAAGATAAATATAATAATGAAGATTTACAAATAGAGTAGAGTTTAGAGATATAAAACAAATAGAAGGTGAAATTTGTCCCCAACTCTACATCACAACGGCAAGAGCTCCTCTAATGAGCTATATCTTCAATATCAGCTCCAAAACAAATTGGAAATGAACAAAAACAAAAACCGTAAAAATGACTCAACAAGAAGGAGGAAGGAGAAAACCTTAAGAAGGTGTTCCCTCTCCAAAAACCAGAACCCTAACATTGTATGAAATACATATATATATGTGGAAAATGGGCTCCAAAATGGGCAAAATGTGGACGCTTCGCTCTCAAGCCCGACGCTCTTGTCGAGGCGGGCGGCGTGTCTCAATCCGATGCCTTCCTTCGCCAGCGGTCCTCTTCTCCTAGGCGAACCCGAAGCTCGTCTTCTAATTAATGCCTCTTTCGCCTCGGTGAAGGGCTGCTTTGCCTTGGCAAACCCAAGGCCTCTTAAATTCTTTGTCTTTAGCGAAGCTATTCTTCGCTTTATAAACCATCAGCCATGTAATTAGCTGCTTAATACGGGCGTTTGCTTTCGCTTTCTTTTGCTCCTCTTTCTTTGCTTGCTTTACTTTCCATTCCTGCAAAGCATAAGCAAATGGGAGATTAATGTAATTTTAGGAATTAGGTGTGAATTCTAGCATTTGGGTTACATAAATACATGAAACTCATACTACAAATGCTAACAAGATTCACACCTATCACTACCCCTCCCCACACTCTTGAACATAATGGGTATTTTGAATGCCGACCGTTGCATTGCTGAAATGGTCTCATTTCATGCATCAAAGTAATTCATCCCTCTCTACCTTCCTGTCAGATGTCTTGCTATATTGTCTATTTAATCAATAGAATGCCTCAAAGTCTACTCTTCCCTTGGTTCCTTTTTTGAAAAGAAACCCATTAAAAGCTCCTAACCCATCCAAACTCTGTGTCTTCGGTTATTTATGTTTTCCTTGGTTGTTGATGAGTATCTTAAATACTCATTTTATCCCAATGTTTTGCTTAGGTTTTAGAATTTTTATGAGATAAATGTCATAATGCTCTCTTTTCTCAATTTTGTGATTAGACCAACCATCGGGTGAAATTGTAGTGAAAACAAAGCGAAAAAGTGGAAAATAATCAAACTTTATATGTATTGATTCTACATTTCAAGAGCTTTCCAAAGACACCAAGATTGCTCAATTTGGAGCCCGGACAGGAAAGTTATGGCATCCGACAGGATAAGAGGAAAAAAATAACAAGCTGCTAAAATTTCTTACGATGTAGCGTGTTTTCACGTTGTAGCTTGAGTTTTTCATGCTATGGCGTGGTTAGGCTTCCCCATTTCCAGTATCTCCCTATTTTCTCCACGTCGTAGCATGAGATCCGCCATGCTACAGTGTGGATGTAGGGGCCTATGATTTTTCTGAAGCTCATATCTTCTCTGTGACACCCCAAAACCCAGGGGTCTATTGACAACCAACCTACTAGAAAAACTCGTGATATTAGGTAATCTGACATCGTACTACATGTCCCATTTACTGGGATCCACAATTTAGAAAAAATTGGACAGAGTCTCCTTTGTACGAAGACCTCTATCCAAAATCCAACATGTACAAAACATAGTAACATGGCCCATCCGAGGCCCAATATAATTACAAATGACCTTATCAACCACTTATGAGCAAAAATGACCACACAGTGTCCACTTATCCATGTTCATTTAAAAAATACAAAATTATATTTAAAACAATTCATAAGAGTTTAATTACAACACTCTTACAAATATTACATATTAGAACAAGGTTGTTCCAAATTATTTTACAAAATGGCAACAAGGCCATATGTTGGGCTTCTTCACAAATGCGGCCTCGAATGAGCGCCGTCCATTGGTGTCTATCCTACACCTAAAATGTTTCCCATATAGGATGACGCTCAGTAGAGTAAACTTCCTACAAGAGCTACTGCTCACCTAAGTGCACGTGCAATGGTCAAGTTCCACAATTCACACATTCCAAACAAGATTATGCAATCCTAGGTTGGAATTATACATGCCATGAGATGAGATGAGACTCGGTCCATGCAGCCATGCCTGAGTCCCATCGACTCCCATCACACCCTAGAAGTCCTTATCTAATTCCCATCACATAAATGCCAAAGTCCATGCGTGATAAAATCCAACATTTATGGATTACATCCAATGATAATTTTACAAAACAAATTCATTTGTTTTCAAACCAAAAGCTTTTTGGATGTTACACCTCAATGATCATTTATATTCAAAACCATGTGTCTTTTTGTGGGTAGCGACTGGTCTCACCGCAGCTCGCAAGCCTTCCTACACTTTCACGAGCTTTCACCGTTGGACACATATGTATAACAAAAAATACAGGGGCTTTCACCCGATGGGGTATCTATCGCTACTTGCTATCACCCGACACATATTTCATTTTCATTTATACAACCGTGTGACCCTGTTGGACGTTGTCCCATCGTACCGAGCCCACTCAATCAAACACCAAACGTAGTGTTGATTATATAACCATGCACTCACACCCATTCAATGTGATATCCCTATGCATATGTAATGCAATGCGCCATTGCATTTTATATCATGCCACATGCATAATGAATGTTACATGGACAATGCTAAAATCGTACACTTCACCGTGTACCATGGACAATTATATCAATCAGCATAAAATTTCCACACGATCACACATTTCATGTCAATATATTTGCATACACATATATCGGTCATCGCACAAGTCACCAACCAAGCAATGACATACTTTATCCTCTAGGCCAAATTGTGAAATAACATGTCCACATAGCTTACAAACAAGCCATGCAATGGCTTTATACATACACAAACTCATTGTAACGCCCTGAAAATACCCTAACAGCTTTATAACATTTTCAAGGTGTAAAATAAATTAAATTATATTTTTCGGAGTTTAAATGGCTAAAAACGAAAAATGATAAAAACCTGAAAATTTTACAGGAGCAAAATAAATTTGGTAAAAATGTCAAATGAGGACCCAAGGGTCATAAATGAGTAATGTAAGTGCCAAAGTATAAAATGAAATAAAATAAGTGGAAATGAAATTGAAAATAAAGTTTAAAGTGAGAAAAATGAGGAAAATGGAATTAAAGTGCTTAGCCAAATGCGCTTAGTGCAGGATTTTGATTTAAAGACCAAATATTAGTCTTTGGGAGGCATTTTACACATTTGGCAAAAGAAAGGGAGAGAAAAAGCTAGGGCAAATCCGGTTTTGAGAGAAAAAGAAGATGAGTGGGTGATTTTGCTCCATGAAATCAAGAGTTTAAGTGATCAAGAGGAGAAAGGAAGAAGAAAGAAGAGAAAAGAGAGATTTAAGGTAAGAGACTAACGATGTGTTTGTTTTTTTGGCTGAATGCTGAAAGCAAATTGCTTTCAGCATTCAGCCATTTGTTATTTTATTTTTCCCTCACTTATCACTGAATTTTTTGAAAAAATAGCTGAAACAAAAAAGCCATAAAATTTGGATTTTTCCATTTAGAAAAAGCTCTCTCCCACCACGATTGAAACCCTCTTCTTCGCGTCTCCGCTCATCCCCTTCTAGATCAAAAACCTCTTCTCCCTCCCTTCCCGATCGAAAACCCCTTCTCCCTCTCCTCCACTCCATTTGCTTGACTGAAACACAATGGAGCTACCTGACTCTGCCGCTTCATCCTCGCTTCTACTCACTGGTTCACGCCATCTCAAATGTTCAGATTTCTCAAGGTAACTTCTTTTCCATTTTTCTCTTTATCTCAGGTTTCTGTAGTTTAGATTTCTGATTTCTTTTTCATTGGTTGTTTGGTTACAGTTCATTTGATTGTTGAATGTTAAACTTAAGGGAAAGTATATATGAAAATTTGCTTCACTCTTTTCTATTAGGTAAAGCTCCTGCACTCACAATATTTGTTAAAATGCTCATGACATGTGGAGAGTGTGTTTTTTTGTTGTTGAAACTTACTGGGTTATGGTTATTTGATTTTGTGTTAGGAGGAAAGAATTCCAGTGATTTGTTAGGTTATTTGTTTGTTAAATTAGGGCATGAATTTTCTTATGAAACCGGTTATCCTATTACTTTCCCCTAAGATGGGTTTATTTCAATTCCCAACATATCACATTCATAAAAGAAGACCCGACTTATGCCCGAATGGCTCGCAGAAAAGCAAGAGTGGAACTGAAACCAACAAAGATTTGTAGACATAAACAAAGGAGCCATGGAAATGAGCAATTGGGACTTTACCGCTCTTCCATATAGAGGCTCGAGCCTCCCACCCTCCCAACTCCTACCCTCTCTTTTCTTTTTCTTCTCTTTCTGTTTTGTGTCTCTTTTAACATGGATTAACTCTATTCTTGGTGGGTTCATCAGAAGTTTTAGCTGATAAACCACATCAACATTTCCATTTTGTAGTACATTTATACTTACAAAGGTGTTGAAGAGCAGACCGTCTCACTGTTTGGCTTTGCTTCGCATTTTGGTTATATGGAGAAGGTTGTGAGGCTCATTTCCATGGCTCCTCTATTTCTACAAATGCTGCTGGTTTCATTCCCTCTTGCTACTATTGAAGATGGGTCATCTTGATATTATGCCTGAATTTCTATCCCCACATGCAGATCTGGGGTCTATGAACTAAATTCCTATTGTCTTGATCTAGAAGATAGCATTAGTTGATTATAAATGGGATGAGGTTACCAAATAAATAAGCATAAGAATGAATAAGTTTTGTCGATATTATGTTCTGATGAAATATCTGAGAAATGACAATAAAAAACATGACAAATTGAATGTTTTGTATGCTTGAAAACATGCCATCAAATCTCGATCTTTTATTTATCTTTTATTATCATTATTTTTTAGTGTAAGGGGTGTCGTAATGAGATAAATTACATCAGCTCCCATCATCGTATGCTTGCCTTAGATTTTTTTGATTGAGGAACAAAATATGAGAAAGTTGGTGGGATAGTGATTAGTGCCCAAAAAGTGCTATTTTGAGCCCTATTTATTGTAGGTTTTGAGCACTTTTTGTGTACTAATAATCTGAATAAACCCGATTTTCGCATTAAGGTCCCGACTATTCTACTGATCTCATTTCTGGCTAATTTTGTAGTTTTTGCAAGCTATTAATGCCAAACTTGTCGAGTCGATCCAAGCACGTAAAATTCGAGTCGAACTCAACATTGCAAATCAGAAACCAAAAGGAAAGAAGAGTAGAAAAAGAGCAGCTTTGTAGAAGGGTGCGAAAATTTCGCACCAGTGCGAAAATCCTCTGCATTCTCTTGTTTTTTTTTTTTTTTTTGCTCTGTTGACCTCTCGTTTGACTTCCTTTTTTGATTTTTCCCATTTTTCCCTTCAAGTATTATGGGTATTGAGGGTATTTATTGTCTTTTTGCTTACTTGAGCACTATATAAGCTCAAAACAAATCTTGTAAATGAAGGACTTTTCATTTTCTCACACTTTCTTTCACTTTCTCGGCTGCCAAACACCCCTTGAGGATGACAACTCAAGGGATGGTTGGCTAAACCCCCTCCATCCTTGAAGAGGAGGGCTACTGGGCAACGGTTTTGAGGTAAAATGTTGGTTCTCTTGTTTTTAACGCAAGCGCTATTGGTGCATTTATGTTTCTATCTCTATCGTTTAGGTTTAATATCTTAAATGTACCGATTAACCCTGTATTTGAAAGCAGAGTTCAAAGGATGCTTATTGCTAGATCCATCGAGATTCATTAGTTGCCTTCTATTGATATCGTAGGTAGATTTAGGAGGCTTCTTTACTGGTCCTATATTTATGCTCAATAAATGCCGATTTCAAAATAAAATTATTAGGTTCACTTAGTCAAATGAAGATCCCAGCTCGAAATGATCAGTAGGTCATCCTCTCAACGTGAGGAAAGGACTCAGAAATCCCCATTTACCTTAGAACCTCAACCCCAATAGCCCGATTACGTTTGCTGAATTCTTTTTCTATTTTATTCGCTTATTTTCGCTTATAAACCATTCAATTCTCCACCGCTTTTACAAAACCTCAAATCCAAATTGAAATTCACCTTTTTGAACCAACTGCAAATCATTTACACGAAGAAAACCCATCCTTGTGTTTCGACCCTAGAGCCACTATACTACAATAGCTATGCTACGGCAGTAGGAGGAATTTAGGTTTATAAATATTGTTGATTCCGGCACACCTACTGCTATATCGAATCAAATAGTAGTTTTCACCAAATAATCCAAAATTCAAAATCGTTTAAATGGTTAAAGGTTCGATAGAATGTGAATGAAATGGATTAGGTCTAATCTTTTCTTCTTTCTTTTTCAAAGGGGGTTTGTTTGGTTGTAAGAAAAGTAAGAAACCAATTGAAATATTTGATTAAAACACGTCCAATAATCCAAATTTTGTAAATCTAACCCTCTTCATATTTTTTCTTGAAAAAAACTATTTATAGATAAAAATGCCCTTTTACATTTTATGTATTTACATGTATCTTAAAAAAGAAAGTTTTATTTTTACAAGAAAACAATGTGGGTATTTTTATTAAAATCTGGTAAAAAATTGATGAAATGTCATATTTCCGAAATTCAGTTTTTTAAAAGGTCTTTTAATCAAATCACTAAAAACGAAAAAAGAAAAAAAAAGGTAATTCTAATTCTTAGGCTCTTGAAATGAAAAGAAGCCTCAAAATTTTACAACATGGCTTACACAATTACATCCTTGTTTTCTTTGTCAATTTTCTCCAATGAACACAAATGGGGTGATATGATTGTTGAATGAACATTATAACCATTGTTGCTTTATTATTAATTTCTTCAGTGGAACATCTGAATTAATCAAATCTGTTGCATTTGATCTCAAAATTTAATTATGGAAATCCAAAGATCATCATCAACTCCAAATAGACTTCCAATGGCAACTCCAAACCTTTATGTCTTTATATATATTGATGGATGCATGTATTAATCACAGGAACTAGAATTGCCCCTTAATTCATTAATGGAATACATATTTATTTTGAATTATTTTCATTATAGTATATATATATATATATATATATATATATATATATATATATATATATATATGCATGTATTAATCACAAGAACTAGAATTGCCCCTTAATTCATTAATGGACTACATATTTATTTTGAATTATTTTCATTATAGGTAGGAGAATACCATCTCTTTTCCCTTTTTTGTACTTGGTATGATAACCAAACAACTCTTGAATAATCGTTGATTTTTGTTGGTTTTTTATACTGTATTAAGTCAAAATGTTGGAAACTAGTAGGCAAATTGATTGACTCCATCTGAAGAAAGCACTTATCGATCCGTCTTTCAAGTGAATAAATAAAGGCTTTAGAGCCGGGTGGAAGTTTAAAGTCTAGTGCTTAGTCTCGAATTGGTGAAGAATTGAGAAGTATTTGAAAATGCTACATTGAAACAACTTAAGAATGGGTGGGATTACATGAAAAGACACATCTCATTTGGAGTAGAATGTTGAATGTGACTGACATGTTACAACTCAAATCCAAAACTTCTTTGATTGGCCAGACGAAATGTAATAAATATTTGCGTAGTTTTCTTTATAAAGTTATGAATCTTAAAACAAATGTCTTATATATACATGCATGACTAATTTGTTTTTTTTATCTTGTTAAATAGAAATATCCTGAAGCTAAACAATTCCGTTATTGTAAGACCCGAGAAAATTTCAATTTTATGAAAAGGTAAACTGTACTCTCGCAAAATCAAATTTTTTAGATCTCTCGGATGACGAAATGGATTTCATCGTTGAATCGCCCGCCAAATCTAGCTACCACGCTGACCCTCGTTTCTAATTCCAAGATAGTCGAATTTCAAGTTTTTTGAGGCACCGGTGTCTAAAATGTGAAACTGGTTCGACATGTGATGTGACAAAAGTCACCAACTACATGTACTCATTTGACACATGTTGCATGAGTAGAGAGATAATGGAAATGGACGGCCTAGATAGTACCAAGTGTCAAAAAATCTAGAAGAAGGGACACATCGAGAATTAAATGAGCTTTAATGATAATAAGACAAAAGACAATAAAGGTCATCTTCTTCATTTAGAGGCAAAATGGGCAGAAACGGCAGTGGCTGGAAGTTTGGTGTAGAAAGTGAGGTTTTGTGATTTCTAGAGAGAGAAAGTGTGCATTCTCTCTAGATTTTCGGCTATTCGGACCGTCGGTTCTCGATGGAGCAAGAAGCAAAGTTGATCTACGTGGCGAAGGCTACGCGTGGACACCAATTTGGTGGAGTTCCGACAACTATAAGAGGTAGGGATCTTTTCCTACTTGTGATATTCTTTGACTAAGAGTCATGTTAATGGTTAGGGATAGTCTGAGGCTTGATTTAGCCGTAAATTCGGTCTCAAAACCTTTGAACCGAATGAGAAAATCTCAAATTGATATGGTCGTGAACAAAGAATCCTGCAGGGTTTCACCGCTCATGTGAAGAAGATGTGGATTTTCTTTGGTTTGAAATGTGTTTTGTAAGTGATTCGAAATGAATTATTTGTGTTTACACTAGCCCATGTGAGCTAATTTTGGTCTTATTGATGCGTAGAAATCGAATAACATGATCACTAGAGTGAATTATGTTAATTTATGCATGTGAATTGTATTAGCATAACATTGAATTGACATAATGCATTCCATATGCACTGGGCAGCCTAGAATATTAGGCAGGTGAGTGCATGATATGAAATGAAACAAAATGAAAAATGTTTGTGAAAGGAATTTCGACAGATGATTTTCCTCGGAGAATTGTGTTAGAGATTATCTCAACAATTCACGCTGGAGGGGGCCTATGAATTGTTTCGGAGGGTTATCCAACAGATTCGCCTCGGAGGGTTGTCCAATATTTTACCGAAACTTGGTAGTGTGTTTTCAAGAACAAATAGCTTTTGTTTTGAAAATCAAGACTTACCAGATTCTTACTTAGGTATATGTGAGGGAGTCGGTGAGGACTAGATATGGGTTTGGGCATGGTAGACATTCGAGTAGGTTCATGAAATTGCTTGAATGTGATTGTTTGCCATGACATGTGCACTTAGGTGGGGAGTAGCCAATGTAGAAAATTATCACTACTGGGCTTTGCTCACCCTTTCAAGGGATCACTATTTTAGGTACAGGGAGTGTGCACGAGGGGATGGCGCCTAATAGAGCTAAAGGCTTAGAAAAAGCCGCTGTGGTTTTGGGTATTCGATTTTGTATAACATGGTAATAGAATTGTAAATTTTTTAATATATGTTTTGAATTATGAGTAATTTATTAACCCTGAACTATTGTATATAGTTGGGATATATTTTGTGAGTATTGAGAGGGCCTATGGCATTATTTTAACTTACGTGGACCCTATGAGGTCATTGTGAACCGTTTGGGACAGGTTGTATTTTTGGTAGAGCTCCCCGTACAAAGGAGACTCCGCCGATTTTCGTGGAGCTGCCGGGTTACCCGACATCCACGAGTATTCCGCGGGTTGACAGGTTGTCAACGGGACCCTCGGGTTTTGGGGCGTCACAGTTATAGATCGTTACCAAATATGGAGGAATTAGAGATATTGTTTGGAGGAGTATTAGGTACTGGATCTAAAAATTGGAGTTCTGAAGGAGTGATAGCTTGGGGCTCTGGGTATGAATCATCACATTCTACATTCATGCTCTAGTGAAACTCCAATTAGTTTAGAGGAAGATGAGAATTTGCTAAGAAATACTAGTGAAGAAGTACAACGTTCTAAGAAAAACAAAAGAAGGGAAAAAAGAGCAAACCTAAGAAGAAATGAGGAAAATAATGAATGTATTAGAGAGAATTTTGAAGGACCTCACGAAAGAATGTATGAAGATTTGAAGAAACTCACAACTTAGAGGGACCATTGTATTATGTTGCAACAATGCATTTTTTCAAGAAGAAAGAGTATAGAGTGGTGTGGGTGGAAATGGAAAGTGACCAAGAGTGAATGAGATGGCTTCAAAGCTTGAAAAAATGACTTTAAATATACTTTTTTGGATTTGTGAAATACATATACCACATTTTGTATGATGATTGTAACATGGTACTTTGTTGACTTATTTTCGATACTTTCTGCAATTTAATATTTCTAATTGTAAGACTTGTTCTCTACATTTTTGTAAGAAAGTTCATGGCAATATTAGTTTATATATTTGAAATGGGTGTGATGTGATGACACCATAATGCAGTGATATTATTCCTTATACATTGTTATAACAATTTTATTATGATTTTATTTCACAAAGATTATGGTTTTTTTTAAATAGATGTTCGTATGGAGAATCCTTCACATCAATCAAATAGTTCAAGTTCATCATCAAGAAGATGGTATTATAAAGTCAAAAGACAAGAGTTTTTAAAAAGATTGGCTGTGTTATCGCCTCCAGTTTATTAAGAGAGACTCATCCATTAATAAAGAACTAGTTTCTACATCATCATTTATGTGTTCACTTTTCATTCAGTTATTGGGGATGGCTTATCTAGTATATGTTATGAACTAATGTGAATGGAAAATCATGGACTTATTTCTCTATGCCACATGTTTAGAGAAAAAAGATGGCTTGTTGATAGCAAACATTTGAGTGTTGAATAGAAAATGGCCATATTATTAATGACTATAAGTCATAATCTTCGAAACTGATTATTAAAGAATAGATTTCAACACTCAGGCAAAACAATCATTGGTAAATATCATGAGGTTTTAAAGGGCTATGGTGAGCTCTCAAGGGAGATGATTACCTCCATCATTCAATGATAATTCAAATGGTATCTCTAATTGTTGGTTAAGACAAAATTTTGCTGTATAATACCTTTATGAGTAATTATTTTCATCATATTTTATTATTCTTTATAAAATAAACATCATATTTAAAAAATATTTTTGTAAGGTGTTGTCAGCAGTCGATGAAACTTTATCCATGCATGTATTCATTGAACAACCTGGTGACGCCCCATTCCCAAAATCGGGGTCCATTGACAACCCACAACTCAGAATAATTGTGGGATGTCAACTGGACACCACTGCGAAAACTCGGCGCAGTCTCCTTTGTACTGGGGAGCTCACCCAAGGCACAAACTCAGTCCCTAATAATCAACTCATGACCATTGGGTCTATATACAATTAAATGAGTAAAATAATGGCCACTTCTGGGCCCCCTCGTGATCAATAATTACAAAATATCTATCCCAACCAAATATATTACATGGTTCAAGAGTTTTTATGACATTCGAATTCAATATATATTAAAATTACAAATATCTTCAATACATGTTATACAAAATCGATACCAAAGCCACAATTTGGTTTTCTCTAAACACGGCCCCAGTGAGCGCCGTCTCAGCCCACTCCCTCGTGACGGTGAAATGGCGATCCTCGACACAAGGAAGAAAGCCTCAAGAATGATAATTTCCTACATGGGTTACTCCCACCTATGCACACGCATGGCAAACAATCATATCTGCTAATTTCATGAACTCCATTCGAATGTCTACATATGCTTTCAAACCCATGTCTCGAGTCATCACCGACTTCACATATGCCTAAGCCACGCGAAGTTAAGTCAGCTTTCAAAACAAAAGCTATTTGTTCTTGAAAACACATCATCGAAGTTTCTGTGAAAATATCGGACAACCTCTGAGCTAACTGGCTGGATAACCTTCCGAAACACCCTATGGGCCCCTCCGACTACTTTACTCCTCCGGAAAATCTCCCCGTCGAAATTCCTTCTACAAACATTTTCATTTTTGTTTCATTTCATGTCATGCAATTCATTCCAATATTCTAGGAGTCCTAGTGCATACTTTAACGACGATGCCAATTTAACAAACTCAATGCCATATATATTCACATGCATATATATTAACATAACACCACATAAAATGTTATGTAAATTATTAATCAATGAAAACTGAAAACAGTCACATACGAATTAACAAACACGAGCAATTTATTTTGAATCAATCAACCAAACACATTTTCACTCCAAAAATTTGAAAACACCACGTGTGAAATGTGGAAACCCCTGCTATTTGCTCACCAATTACACTAGGGACTTTTCTCCACTCTGCCTGTTCTGGGTAATCGACTTACAAATAAAACAAGCCCTTTAACATTCCTAACTATTTACATGGCTCAGCCAATGATTAACGCAAGTAAGATCCCGCCTCTTGGAGTTGCCTGAACTCCACCAACCCAAGGCCCACGCCAGAGTTCTCGCCCCAGAAAGCAACTTCTTGCTTCTCTGCTTCATCGAGAATCGATTTCGCTCAATCCACTGTAAATCTAGAGAGAAGGAAAGAATACTTTCTCTAAAATCAGATCTCCCAGCCCACTGTTGATTTTTTTTGTTTCAAAAGGAAGAAGAAAACTATTTGAATTTTGTCTTATTCAATTAACAAATTCAAAAATTCCACTTATGTCCCCTTTTGTCTTAATTTTGACACTTGGAACAATGTAGGCCGTCTATTTCCATCATCTCTCTACTCATGCGACATGTGTCACAAGAGTACATGTAGTGGGTGACTTTTTTCATATCACATATCTCTCAAACCCGTTTTATGACACCCGACACCCGTTGCCTCGAAAAACGTGAAATTTCGACTGTCTCGGAATTCGACAAAATTTGACGTATTAGCTAGATTTCGCGAGACGATTCCAACGGTGAAATCCGTTTTGTCATTCGAGATCTAGAAAAATTTCAGATTTTTACCGAAATTACTATTTTACCCTTTTTCAGAAAAATCGGAATTTTCTCGGGTCTTACAACAACAAGTACCATATCGAGGTTGTGGAAGAGGAGAATGTTTTCAAAATGTTATGGAAATTTTTGATTTTGATATGAACTTTAAATATGTAGTTGTTGGATGGGAAGGAACAGCTCATGATTCAAGAGTGTTGATGGAAACTATTCGTAGCCCACAACATAATTTTCCCATGCCCCCCCGTCAGGTGAATATTCTTGCTTTATTTTATTTATTGTTATTTTTATTTAATAACATGTAATATACTAAATTCTCTTTTTTAGAAAAATATTATTTAGTGGATGCAGCATATACACACACTAGAGGTTTTATGACACCATATCGTAATGTACGTTATTGGTTGAGTGATTTTCGTAGTGATGGTAAAGCTGTAGGAAGAGAGGAGATATGCAACTTATTTCATGCAAGATTAAGAAATGTCATTGAACATGCTTTTGGTGTTATCAAGGCACGTTTTCCAATACTTAAGAGAATGGCACCTTATTCATTTGCTACTCAAACAAAAATAGTCATGACATGTTTCTCCATTCACAATTTTCTTCGACAAGTCTCGCTTCTATCATTGTTTTTGAATATTACAAGACAGAGAGGAATTGGAAATTGATAGTGACAACCAAATCAAGGCTCAACTACAAATAACTTTTACAACTCCAGAGATCATGAGTTCATGCTACACTCCTTGAGACCATATTGAAAATGAACTATTTCAAGTATTCAATTAGCTTGTCATTTTAACTTTTATCATTGTATAAAATGAGATATCAAATACTAGCATCAAATGTTTGTCGTTTTAGCTTGTCATTTTCAAATTTTAGTATCAAATTTGATGTCTTTAGATATTTGAAAATTTGTGCTTAAATTTTCATGTTTTTCTTTAGATATTTATGAATATGCATTTGAATTATTATATTTTTAATTTAATTAAGGTTTGTGATTTTAGCTTTTATTATGGTATGAAATGAGATATTAAATATGACATCAAATGTGATGTCTTTAGATATTTGAAAATATGTACTTAAATTTTCTTAATATATTAAGTTGTTAAGATGTTAATTTTTAGTATGTAAAAAATAAACAACTTAATCCTTAATAGAGATAAATTATTAAAAAAACAAATGACTTAATACTTAATGCTATTAAGTACTATTCAACATTAAGCTCAAAAAAAGTTATATTCAGCATTAAGTGAAAAAAACAAATGCCACCTTACCCTAACTTTCCTTAATGTTGTGTTTGGGTTTAGAAAGAACCCTAAGTTGGTATAAAAATAATGTTGATTGGTTTATTTCAGTTTTGGGGGTTGCTCTAAGTTGTTATATGGTTGTTTGAATTGGTGTTGATGAATTTTTGTATAAAGGAAATGTTGAGTTTTTAGGAGAGATGCTGTCAAAATTTTCCAAAACCTATATTTTTGTTTTGGCCATAACTTGGCCATAACTCATTCAAATTGAGTGATTCAAATTTCTGGATAACTAGACTTCTAGGAGAATAAATCTTCCTAAAATAAGAATATTCAAATTTGGACCCCATTAGACCCAGAAATTTGTCAAAGTGAGGCTCTATTTTCGGGTCAATTATGGTTAAGTTATGATACAGTTTTTGTGTTTCGGAACAGTTTTGGTATTTAGGCCATAAGTTGAGTTTCACTCATCCAAATTGAGTGATTCAAATTTCTGGCTAAACAAGACTTCTAGGAGAACAAATCTCCTTGAAATAAGTGTATTCAAATTTGGACCCCATTGGGCCTAAAAATTTGTCAAAGTGAAGCTCTATTTTTGGGTAAATTCTGGTTTTGTGTTGAAAATAGAATAGTCCCAGATGTTTAGGACATATCTGGAGCTTTGGTGCTCCGAATTGGATGATTCCAATTTCTGAATAAAATAAATTTATAGAGGAACAATGGACTTGAAGGAAGTTGGGTCAACATGGCCTATTTTTCCCATAAAGCTTTACAAGTGAAGGTGTGTTGGGAAAATAACCCTAACTAAAAACCTAAATAAGCTAACTCCGATATTGTTCTTCTAATTGTGATGGATTAATATTTCCATATGAAAACCTAATTGAAGTCAAGATTCCGAGGATTGGAATCAAAGTGCAACAAGATTTTTGGTTTGTTCTCCACTTCTCTCTCTCTAATTCCACAGTGTTTCAATGATTACAAAGGGAATTGCTAAAATGATTTATTAGAAAAAGCATATTTATTTGTTTGAATTGATTTGAGGCAATTGATTGTTGAAATGATTCAAGATATGAAACACAGCATGAGTATTGAAAATGAATTGTTTGTATAAATGTACATACTATAATGTATTTTGCTATGAATGATTTGAACGCCCTTAATAGAATGTTAATCGTTAAATTTGAGTTGAAGATAGATTGGTATACCAATAAGGGTTAAATTAGCAGTACTACGAACGAACATAATGATGTGTCACTCTGATCCGTAGCCCAACGAGACATTATCGATAGTGTTCATGAATTGATTTTTAATAACCAGTCAGCAGCCCAGAGGGACTGTACTGTGTTATAAAACAAAATATTTTTATACCGGCCTACAGCCCAACAGGACCATGTCGGTGATTCCCTTATCATGTGCATCGAAAGTATAGGTTGAATTCGTTTAAGGGAAAAATGATAAGAATATTTGTGAAATACATGATTTGTGTTTTAAATGATTTATTGCATATGAAAGTGCATATTTGGAATTATCAATGAACCGCAAATGAATGTATATGAAATGAATATATGTATTATATTTGCATTGATCATTCAAAAAGATTCAAAAGCATGGGTTAGAAAAATTGCATTATTTGACTTAAACTGAAATGGAATAGAGTACTACTATATAGAACCACTAAGCATGAAAATGCTTAGCGAGTTGCTTTTATCATTGCGCAGGGACCGAGTGAACAGGTACGAAGATGTAGACCGCAGTGAATTAGAGTCATCGTCAAAGTCACATGGAGGATAAGTAAAGATTCGTCACATGCATACATGAAATTATTCGACTCATTTTGTATAAACACTATTATAAAAATTGAACTCTGATTTGTTTTGTAAATAATGGGTTATGGAAAACGACTAATAATGCCGCATTGTATGAAGGTAGGAAATGGACCAAATGGACATGAAATTCCATATCGAATGAAGAAGAGTTTTGTGATCAAATGATGGGCCCCCTTTATGTTAAAGTGGTGTTTACGTGTATATATTTTCGTTGAGTATTTGAAATGTTCTTAAAAAAGTAATTGTATTTGGATTATTTGAAATGATTCGAAAAAAGAAAGAAGAGTGAGAACCGCGTCCCCGGGTTTGGGTTCGGCCTTTGGGTCGGGTATGGAGGCACGGGCCGTCACACTCATCACATGTCAATTCATTGGGACATACTTATTGACCACCAAGCATGTCATTCAAACTCAAGCAATGACAACTTGATCCTCAAGACCAGTTGTGGCATAGAGATGCCTACAAAACATTCCACACAACAAGCCATAGCATACCATAGGATAGTTCTGAACTCAGTTCAAAAACTAGTCCCCTAACAGTCCCAAAATCTGGACACAAACCATTAAACAACCTAAGCTATAGCAGTCCCAGGAAATGGACAATAACCTGAGCTGTAGAGGTCTAAATTGTGTGATTCAAAAGCCTACATCAAGTTTACAGATGCAGCTATAATTTCTATGTAGAACACTAGCCCAAATTCCCCCTTTTTCTCAACTGAAAATATGTCCCATAATCTAGACAGTGTATAGGGTCAAAATAGGGCAGCCTGTGGTAGTTCCGGAAAATGGACCATAACTTGAGCTATAGAGATCCAATTTGGGTGATTCAATAGCCTACATCAATTCTACAGATGTAGCTATAATTTCCATGAAGAACACTAGCCCAAATTCCCCCTTTTTTTTAACCGAAGATTAGTCCCAAAATCTGGACGTTTCATAGTGCCAAAATAGGGCAGCATTCCCAGAGCCCAAAATTTTTGCCAAACAGCCCCTTAGGGCAAAAACACAGCCAAACAACTCCTTATGGCAGAAACCCAACCAAACAGCCCCTTAGGGCAAAAAAATACAACCAAACAGCCCTAAGAGCGGAAAATAAACCAAAGTAGGAAGAATCTCTACCTCTTGGAGCATAGTAGAAACTCTAGGAAGTCTCATGGACACTTCCTAAACCCGAAACCTTTGATTTCCCGAACTCCTTGCTTGAATCCTCGACGAAATCCCGTGTTTTCTATACCCACGCGTGGCCCTCGTCGAGTAGATGAACTTTCGTTCATGTCTCGACAAATTCTGACCGACAGAACTCCGTAGATCATCGAAAGAAGCTTTGAAAGCTTTCTTCCTCTCCTTTTTTTCTCTCTCTCTTCGTTCGAACAACAGAAAAGAAATGATATTTCTTTTTTCTTCATTTCACTTTTTAACTTATCTTAAGTTTTAAAGCTGTGGCTCACGTCGTGCCATGTGTCCATGACTCGTTCAGGTTCGTTTCTACCTCGAAACAATTTATTTCGTCTTGATTCAAGTTCAACTTATTTTAAATGAACTTTACTTATTTTATTATCCACTTTCGATATTTTTTTTTCAAAAATCCCGTGTTTTTTGGGTTCACCAGGCACTGGATGCTTTGAAAATCGTGAAAATTTGACTGTCTCAAAATTCAACGAAATTCGTCTGGGTAACTAGATTTCACGAGACAAATCCAACAGTGAGGTCCACTTCATCATCCGAGATCTAAAAAAATTATAGTTTTGCAACTTGTATTATAGCGGTAATTTACCGTTTTGCCTTTTTTCAAAAAAATTCAAATTTACCCCGGGTTTTTACATTCTTCCCTTCTTAACAGAATTTCGTCCCTAAAATTCACACACATACACATTTAAATCACATGCATATGCAATAGTCATTTTATCACCAAATGACTAAAAACATACTTTCATCCTCAAATAGGAAAGGATAATTGGCACGCCCAGTGTCTTCGCATTCCCATGTTACCTTCTCCACTCCTCAATGTTGCCACAACACCTTTACTAGCCTCACAATATTGCCTCACAAAACCTGATGCCGACTATCCATGACACGTACCGGTCCCTCCTCGAAGGTTCCATCTACATCAACAACAAGCTCGCCCCATCAACAACAAGCTCCCCCCAATCCACTACATGAGTCGAATTTGGATTGTACTTCCAGAGCATGGAGACTTGGAATACTGCATGAACACCTGATAAGCTTAGCGGTAAAGCCAACCGGTAAGCAACCATACCTACCCTCTCGAGTACCTCGAGAAGGGGTATGATCGTAATCTTGGCGATAGCTCTCGCTGCTCCGAACTGGCCACTTCTTTCTTGGGGCATCACCCTCGAAGACATGATCCCTAACCTCAAACTCCCAGGTTGCCCTTAGTCTGTCGGTGTAAGCTCTTTGTGACTCTGTAGTGAGAAGATATCTTTTGATATCAAGTCCACCTTATCAGAGGTGTCTCTAACCAAATCCGGACCCGTGGAGGGTCTCTCTCCCACCTTCATCTAACAAACCAGAGATCGACATGGCCTCTCATATAGTGCCTCATATGATAACTGTTGTTGTGGGCGAATTCCACTAAGGGTAAATGCTTTTCCCAGCTACCCTTGAGATCTAGGACGCATGCTTGTGCATGTCCTCTAAAATCTGGATCGTCCCCTCTGATTGACTGTCCGTATGGGGATAAAAGGTTGTGCTCATCATAAATTGTGTCCCCATGGCTCTCTAGAAACTCTTCTAAAAATGAGTCGTAAACCTAGGATCCCGATCCGATACTATGGATACTGGCACTCCATGTAATCGGACTATCTCCCATATATACAACCTCCTGAAATCCTATAATGTGAAGGTCATCTGCACAGCTACAAAGTGTGCTAACTTAGCTTCCCGCACATCTGAACAAACATGCTCAGCCTTTACCACTTGCCTCTGGTGCACAACCTTTACCTATGCGGACTTAGTTTCCCATTTTGTTGGGTGCACATCAAAATGGGAGTAATGAAACTCCCTCAGAATCTCCTCTCTCAAATCTGCTGACTAGGAAACCACAACCCATCCCCTTTACCGAAGACTACCATCCGTGTGAATGACCCAACCTTCGTCACCTGTACCTGACTCTACCCGGTCCCTGATGGACAATACCTTTGTGTCCTGTCCTTGGGACTCATTCACTCTGCTCGGTAGGGAAGGCGTAGCCACTAAACTCCTCGAGATACCCTAAGCCTAATCACTATACTGTAGACTAAATTGTCCCACAGTCTCGAGCATCTACCACTCTTGGGAAGTTATATTGGCCAACACTCCCCGTGACTTCTGGATGAGTGCATCAGCCACCACATTTTCCTTACCGAGATGGTAATGCAAAGCGAAACCGTAATCCTCCAGATACTCCATCCTCTGTGTTGCCTCATGTTGAGGTTAAGCTATGTGAAAATATACTTTAGCCTTTTGTGGTCTGAGAACACATCGAACTTTTCACTATATAGGTAGTGGAGTTAAATCTTCACAACAAAGACAATGGCCTTGGTGGCCAAGAACCATAAGCCACAACCCTCCCAGACTGCATCAAAACACATCCCAGTCCGTCCTTGGAGGCATCACAATACACTGTGTACCTTTGTCCCATTTTTGAGACTATCATAAAATTTGAAATGTAAGCCTCTGGGATTCTGGAATGCCTTCTCACCTGACCATTCCACTCGAGCTTGACCTCATAGGGTTAATCTTGTCATAGGTGCAGCTAATTAAGAGAAGTCCTTAATGAACCTCCTGTAATACCCTGGAAATCCCAAGAAACCGCGTATCTCGAAGACTGACTTCGGTCTCTCCTAACTCATAAATGCCTCAACCTTCTCGGGTCCACAGTGAGATACACGGCCCGGATTACCACATGTCCCAAGGAAATCTCACCCACCTGATAGCCAAAATTCACACTGGGTGGCATCCTGTGATGGTCTCTCGGGATCTGGAGAGCGATCCTCAAGTGGCTCTCGCTGATCCCCTCGGACTTGGAGTAGATCAAGATGTTGTCCACAGGCTCCCTGATAAGCCGTCTAGGTAGAGTGGAACACCACACATGCATAAGATCCATGAATGCGCAGGCATTCGTGTCCCGAATGGAATCACTGTGAACTCAAAATGCCTATACCTCGTTCTGAACGCTGTCTTAGGGATGTCTGCCTCCTTAACTCTCAACTGATGATAACCGGTGCAGAGATCTATCTTGGAGTAGACCAGCGCCCCTCTCAGTTGATCAAACAAATCATCAATCATCGGCAAAGGGTACCTATTCTTGATAGTAGCCCTATTTAATTTCCGATAATCTATACATAGTCAAAGAGTCTTGTTCTTCTTCTTAGCAAACAGAACCGAAGCGCCCCAAGGTGAAGTGCTCGGTCTAATAATGTAACAACCCTCGAGCCTGACACGTCCCGGTTGGCGGATCCGGACCGAAACCTGGGGACGCCCGGTCGAAGCCATTAATCAAATCCATTTATCAAATACATTTCATTAATATAAGTGTTTTCATTCTCAAATTTTTGTGGAAGCGTTTTTAAGTTGGGGTAAGCCCATAAACATTTACAAATTCAATGCAATTCCTTTACAAAATATGCATTTAACCAAAAATGGCATTTTATGCCATTTACAACATAATATCCAAAATCGTATTCAAATATAGGTACAAAAATAATTTCGGAGTTGAACTCCTTTTGTTTACAAAACAATGTCATGCTAAAAAATGGTGAGGATGCATGTGGCCAGACATATACGTGAACTTTACGAGAATGACTTTTGAAAGGCTCCTCGACCTTGGGTCCGCTTTCAATCACTATCTATCGTCGGTACATGCAGCATTGATAAAGCAAATGCGCTAAGCATTTTCATGCTTGAGTGGTTCTATCTGATTCTCTATTCCATTTCAATTCAATATGAATCATGCATTTATCAAAATAATGCCTTTATACAATGTCTATGTGTAATGTAAAAGATACTTATACAAATACACTTTTTAATATCATTTTTCACTTTTCGGTTTGCAATTTCACATGACTATAGAGTCAACATTCACGACAGATTCAGTTGGTGAATCCTGTCTTGTTTGTCATTCAGTAGCAATGTGATTTCACATTCAATATTACAATCTCACATATGACTATAGAGTCAACATTCATGACAGATTCAGTTGGTGAATCCAGTCCTGTTTGTCATTTAATAGTAATGTGATTTCACATTAAGTATTACTATCTCACAATTGACTATAGAAATTAACATTCACGACAGATTCAGTTGGTGAATCCTGTCATGTTTGTCATTCAGTAACAATGTGATTTCACATTAAGTATTACAATCTCACAATGGACTATAGAAATTAACATTCACTACGGATTTAGTTGGTGAATCCCGCCCTGTTTGTCATTCAGTAGTAATGTGATTTCACATTGAACAAATCTGATTTACCTTCATGAATTCGGTTGGTGAATCCGTCATGTTGGTCATTCAATACATTTCAAATCAATTTACTTTCGTATCTGATAGAATTCACTTAGTTCAAATACATGCACACATGTAGATATTTGACAAACATTTCAAATACTAATAATTCAAATCAATATATATATTTCACAAATAGAACTTGAAATGGGAATTGAGTCATAGAGAACAGAACAAACATTTGACAAACATTTCGAATACTAATAATTCAAATCAATATATATATATATATATATATATATATATATATATATATATATATATATATATATATATATATATATATATATATATATATATATATATATATATATATATATATATATTTCACAAATAGAACTTGAAATGAGAATTGAGTCACAGAGAACATAACAGACCAATTTATCAATCCCTTGTCACTTTCGAAACCACTCCTAGGTTAGGTTGTCGTCTTCATCCGCACCTAGTCAAATACAAATTCTCCACTCTCAGTGGGTGAACAATTAATCATACTAGCGAATATCCTTGTGAAATGTGAAGATCACTGATACGTTTTCATTTAGTTTTATCCTTACTTGAACCCCCATTAATCATTTGTTCGGGTCCTTAAACTATCGGTGTACGCATATGAGGTGTTCGGAACAAAAATCCAAAATTTTGCCCTCTGTGAATAGTAGCTTTGCAACGCCGTGGCGTAGTTGAGGGGTGCCATTTTGGCACCTCGGCCTTGTCACGGCAAGGCATCCCACACTGCGGCGTAGGTCTACACCATTTGATTCAGTATTTGATTATTGAATAATAGGTAAAGTGTTTGAATCATATTGCTTGTGACTTGCATTTTTAAAATGTTTGGAGAGTGTTGTTACATCCCTACATTTGATATAATTTAGGAGAGATTGATTTCAAGTTATAGAGATGAAACTCCTTGAGAAATTTTTTTTATCTTGGGTTGTTGAATTTGTTTTTCAAAAAGTTAGTAAAAAAAAAAAACCCTATTCACCCACCTCTTAAATGAGAATTCAACTTACACACATCTTATAAAAGTGAAAACTATCAACATGTACAATACCAATTTTCTTTGTTCCATGATTCAAAATTCGGTTCAATATTTTTTACATTATTTTCATTTTCAGCATTAGACTAAAGAAGATTCCTAAAAATTAGGACATGGCATGGTGCCAAACAAGTATAGTCTTCCATACCATGACCTCGAATAAAAGGTAATAATCGAGATTTTATTACCCGATTGAGATCGATGTGGTGAGCTGGGTAGGGTCAATATGTGCTAGAGCTGACCCAAGGGGGGCAGTGTGTGCCTAAGAATGGCATGTGTGATGTGTCTCCTTTAAAATTATCTTGAAAAAAGGGGGAATAGAATTCTTCCCATCTAATTCCTAAAGATTTTAGGTATTACCATTATGCCATAATGTTTTTTAGTCTATGAATGCCCCTTAAAACTAATGTCCATTTCCTGGCCCCACCACTAGACTGGTAAATATTGTTATAACCAAGGACAAAAAAATCGGTTTTTTCGGCCAAAATATCGCCAAAAAATTGGTTATCGACTGACACCGAAGAGATATTGGCAATCGATAATTGGTTGAGGAAAAAATCGGTGGAAAATCGATAAAATCGCTGAAATATCGGTAAAATATTGGAAATTCCTGATATTTCGGCTAAATTTCGAGACTTTATCTCACGCGCGCATGTGTTGGAATTTCTGAAAAAATATCGGTAAAATATCGGAGATATATTGGTAAAATATCTGTAAATATCGGAGATATATCGATAAAATATTGGTAAATATCGGTAGATATCGACTATTTTGACTTAAATCAAATCCAACGGTTAGAATTAAATCACAATGGTTTTTTGACAATCCAATAACTATTTTGATTCCAAAAATTTTTATAAATACCCTTAAAATCATACAATTTTTTTACAAACTCATCCATACACATCCAAGCTCCATTTAACTCTCAAATTATTTTTTCTTTATGATTTATCTCAATATTTTGAATATCTTGTTATCAATATTGTCTTCATCAAGATGAGATCCCTTCATCAAATAATGTAATAGAGCCACATCGGTCTTCATTTTGGTTTTAAATGACTATTGTAATGTAATTTCTCGATAAATTATAATGAATATTGATTTCAATAAGTGTATATTTACTTATTTATGTCTGTTTTATAGTTCAACAAAGTATTTTCATGAATTTCAAAGTATTTTTGTTAATTTTCATTTTATCGATATTTTGATAAAATATCCACGATATTTCTGGAATATTTCCGATATATCCGTAAAATTCAAGTACTGATATATCCGTAATTATCGATATTTTGTTCCTTGGTTATAACTGAAAAAGAGAAAATGATCTTTTGCCACAATTTGGATTTATGCTTAACTGTGTTTGAGACAGTAATTGCTTTTCAAAGAAACCCTTTGGAAAGTTTCAACCAACTTTGTCACCAACTTATCATCATCTTGCAATATAATAAAAATCTGTCTATATATAATATTCCAAGGCCCAAGCTATTCCAGGAATTCAAATCCTCCATATTCCATCTTCAGTGAGTGGAATCATGATTCGCTACTTGGATTTGAGGTTATGCATTGTAGTCTTCACATTCCAACTATTATATTTTTTTTCCTGAAATTTTGACTTATCTTTTAGTATCTCATAGCCAATCTTCTTTTCTACGAAAAAATAATGTTAAGATTATTTGAATTTGGAAAGAAAATGAATAAACAAGTTAATCTAATTTGGAAATAAATATAAAAATAATTAACATTATGTATAAAAAAATATAGTTTAATTTAATATCTATTTATATAATAATAATTTAACTTTATTATTATAATAAAATAAAAATATTTATCTAATGTTTGAATAACATTTTAACATATTTATAGAAAATTAAAAAAATTATGATTATTATGACAAATAATTTTTTTAAGTTATTTTTTCATAAATAAAATAGCAAGAATAATCATTTTGATAAAATAAGCTTGGATAAGTAATGACGATGAATGTGATGTTTTTCCCTCTATCTCAAATGTTATAAAATTATTTTCACAAATAAGAATAAAAGATTTTCTTCAAAGCTCTGGAGGAGATGAAGTTTTCTTTTAAACCAAACACCCCAAAATGAAAGAGAGAAGAGAGCTTAGAGAAGAAGATGTGGCAACTAGAGTGCTTCTCTCACTCTACCCAAAAAGAAACAAAATGATAGATTCTGTTTACAAGGGTGAAACTTAGATCTAAGGGTTGAAAGATAATCTAAAAAACTGGTAAGTTGGATAGATCCAAAAAATTTGAGTAAGAAAAAAAATGCTTATTTTGAAAACAATTCATTTCTTATAAATAAGACTGAAGCATTTTTGGGGTTGAGGAGAATCTATTAGCATAATAATTAGCTTTATCCCTTACCAATTCTTTAATTCTTGATCTTCAAAGAGAATAGTCATGAGATATTTGAACATCCAAGACTAGAGAACATTTAAGGAATTTTGTCCTAATTACCGACTTAAACTAAATACTCACAATGTGATCATATATAAGTCAAGTTGTTTGATGTGCTATTTTACATGAACGATGAATGACTTTGGACTAGTATTTATTTACCTTAAAATCAAAGGCTAGATTGAAGAACAAGTTAACGCTGAAAAGGATTTGGATATCAAAGCTTCTGCTTCTGCCCCCATTTTTTTTAGAAAAAAATAAAAAGATTAATTGTAGTGGAAAAGGATTGGATTCTTTCAAACTTCGTTACATTATATGAAAATAGTTTAGGACAGGCTCATGGGTCCGGCTATGTTAACCAAATCCTTTTCAAAGCAATATTAAATGGTAACCACATAAAGGTCACAATCATGCACCATCATTTTTGCCACAGAAATGGAGGAAACCATGATCGTGGGAAAGGCAACTTTAACCCTCATATCGGAAAAAGAGGAAAGAATGGAGATTTTTCTACTCGTGGTAATAACAATAAACCTATTTCTCAATTTGTGGAATACAAAAAGTCTTTTGGCTCTACCTATCATGCTTTGCTCATATGATAGAGCAAGACATAACCCTCATGTTTAGTTGTAAAAAAAATCTTATAACCTTCTGTTGCTATATATATATATATATATATATATATATATATAAAATTTATTTTTTATTTTATAAAATTAAATAATTTTAAAATATACAAAGTTTTGATAAATTTTAGGTTATATTTGTGGGTACCATGGGCCCAGGCTCGGTTCCCCTAGCCAGTCGGCCCAGCCCAAGAGCCCCAAAAGGGACTAGGCGAAAGCCGGTAGCCAGGGGCGGCCGGTCAATCCTCGCCGGGTACCCCAAGGGACTATGCCCAGCTAGTAGGCTAGGAGCGGCCGGACCAATCCCTCGCCGGGTGAGGCGGGTGCCTCATATCCCATATGCCTTTTTACCTAGGTGCTTCCTTTCCCGATCGGCAACTCCACCTAACGAAACTGCCAACCGGCTCTTCATGATATAAGTGTAAGTTCTCCCATGAACCAACCTCCACGCCTCTAATAGAATAGGAAAGCACTCCTAGCAACGGCCCTATCGGGAAGGCAGTTACGTAAAAGGAAGAACGAGTCGTCCTTCCCGAAATAAAAGCCACCTTCCCCTATCTTTATGGGAAGAAATCGTCCGCTCTTCAGGAAAGATGGATCCTCTTTCTTTCTCTATAAAAGGGAAGCAAATCACAGCAAATGGGGTATGAGATTCTTAATCGAGATAACTGTTGCTCTAAGCTCTAAGTCTTTGAGAAAAAGACTGACTTTGCCATTGGAGGGGCGACGGAAAACCACCGTCGTCTTCTTATTTGTTTTGTAGGTTGCAGCCAACTGATGAATGCCCCGACGATCCACTTTGACTACGAGATCGAGGAGACTGGTGGCGCCGTGCGTGGGAGCGCCGGGTAAAATCGAAGCGATCTGCGAGGTAACGGTACCGCTCGGGTGATCTCCCGATCTCCGAAGCCTTGGCCATTCTCAAACATCCCAGGGCCAGTTGGAACTTACGCCATGTCAAACCCGGTAAACCCGCCCGTAGGGCCAGTTCCTCCGTGGCGCCAAGAAGATGGAGGCAAGCGGGAGGAAGCGAGCCGACGAATGGTCAAATTACGAACGGGTGGGCCGTTTGCGCGAGGAAAATGACCTTTACCAACGCTTAGAGTCTACTTGAGGCGAGAACCCCGGGAGGAACCTCCTCTTGATCCAGTAGGGCCATGAGGCGAAGCAGCGGCCTTGTGCGAGAGACGACGAGGATGGACCAGTTCACAATTTGCCTCTGAACATATTGCCACCCGGATCGAGGGAATTGCCCCTCCATTTTTACATGCACGGTATCCGCCCGGGGCGCTCCCGGTCCCTCATGCAGCCCTTTATCCCCTTGTCCTAAGACCGACATGCTGTCCTCCCCTTTGGGCTAACATATTTTAGACTATGAACCTCCTTGCGAATTCGTTATTTCGCCATTCGCTATGTACGACGGCTCCTCCGATCTGTACGATCACATGCTGCACTTCAACCAAGCAATGATCCTCAACGCCGGGGATGATAGACTTTTGTGTAAAGTGTTCCTGGCCAGGCTCAAAGGCCCAGCTTTGGCCTGGTTCCATAAGCTTCCTAGAGGGTCGATAAACTCGTTCGGCGAGTTATGGACCGTGTTAGATCTCTAATTGTCGTGCTCAAATTAAGTGAAAGGGAATATCGGCTCCTCCGGTAATCCTTAAGCAGCGAATCCATCAGGAATTCACTCGGGTTCGGACAGTACATCCGACGGTCGATATTTACAGTATGGATGCAGTCTTACAAAACTTTTGGACAAGCTTTGGACCCGACCACCTGTTAGCTGAGTCTTTATCCTAGATCGCCCATGACCATGGAAGAATTATGTCGCGACGGATAAGTTCTCTGCGGAAGATAACATTGAGACCGCCTTGCAAAAGCCCATAATGATAACCACCGAGTGGCAAGCCGTAGCCGAGCTCATCGAAACGAGAAGCGATCGGAAGCACCTTGAACGTCTGAAAAGCGCGAGCCCCAGTTCACTCCCTCTCCTTATCGCCTATGACCAGCTCCTCCCCCTTATTCGGGACCTCCCCGATTTCAAGTGGCCCCCACCTATGAGGGAAGGCTCGAACCAGTGCAACAGATCCCTAAGGTGCGACTATCATAGAGACCATGGCCACGAAACCAACCATTTCCAAAGCTTGAAGTTCCCCAGTGGATAAAGCGGTCGGTAGGGCACCTCAGGTATTTGCGAGCCCGATCAACGAGGTGCTTGACTACCCCCCGCGGTGACATAGTCATTGCGATGCGAGCATGCCTCGGGGCCCGACGAGGCCATCGGCTTTACTCATGGGGGTGGCCGATGGCTTATTAGTGTTGAGTGTATTTTGAGCCTTATTTATTGCGGGTTTGAGTACTTTTTTTGTGTACTAAATCCGAGCATAAATTAACTTTCGGAATTTGCACATTAAAGGTCCTACGCTTTTCCTCTTGATCGTATTTATGGCTAATTTTGTAGTTTTGCAAGCTATTTATGCGAAATTGTTAGTCGATCAAGCACGAAAATTTGGAGTCAAACTCAGCATTGCGGATCGGAGACCGGAAAAGAATAGCGGAAAATACAAAGAAAATGGAGCCTGACAAACATTTGCGAGGATTCTGAAATTTTAGCAACTGCTTTGAAATTTCGCACGATTCACGAGAATTTTGCTCTGCTAAACCATGTTCATTCTGACCATGTTCACCATTTTGCCAGCCCATTCACTTTCTGCGCCGTATTTGCTTTTTAACCTTTTTGCTACAATTTTTTGTTTCTTCCTATTTTATCCCTTGTAATAGCTTTTGGTTTTGGTTTGTTTTGTAATTTCCGTGATACGACGGTATAAGCCTTAGTCAAGCTACGGCTGCAAGTCAATCACTTAAATAAATTTTTGGCGTGGAAGCTTTCGAGTTCTCAGCCTTTTCACTTCTCTCATTTTCTCTCATTTCTTTCCACTTTACGGGCGACCAAACACCCTCACGAGGATGACTGGAGGATGAGCGGCTAAAACCCTTTCCTCCTTGAAGTGGAAGGCTGCTGGGTATAGGATCTTAAGGTTGGAGGGTTCCCTGTTCTTCACGCAGGTACTCATTGGCAGTTTTGTGTTCCATTTATAACTTTAGGTTTTTATCCCTTCGAATCCCCTTGAATGGCTATTATTTGGTAAAAAAGCTTTTTAAGGGTTAGGTGGATGCTTATTGCTAGATCATGATTCATTAGTTACCCTCTATGACCCATTGGAAGGTGAGTCAAGGAGACTTATTTTTCACTATCGGTGACCACTGCTGCTCAGTGAACACCATTTTTCAAAAGGATAATTATTTTGGGTTAGGTTTTATAGCTAAATGAAGATCGGTTCGGGAGATGACTATAGTAAATCCTCCCCAACCAGAATATTACAGATACCCTCATTTTTCCTAGGATCCTAAGCCCAGTATCCTGATACTTCAAGGGGTTCTATTTTACATTTTTCTTATTTATTTTTCGACATAAGCTTGACCAATTCTCCTTTGTTTTATAAATTCCTTAAATCCAAAGTGAAATTCACCATTTTGAACTCCCGCTGCCGAATCATTTATTCTGAAAACCCATCCACGAGTTTGACCATAGAGCCACTATCACGTAGTAGCTTTGCTACGTGATATGACTTTAGGATATAAATTTTGTTGATTAAGACACCTGCTATGTACGAATCAAATGGCGTTTACATTCTGCAAGGATGTTCCTTAGTGCATTTGATGAGCTGTTGAACACTTGTGATCCTCATCACAAGTCATGGTGAATCTTTTTTCCTGTATATATTTTACTGTTAGTCTTCTTAATTTTAGTTCACAGTTTATTTTTTTTAGGTAACCTTAACCTTTTAGGTAGGATTGTCTCTTAGTCATTGGGTGTCTGCCCTGTTTTTACTGCAGGAATTTCCAGTGGATTAGAAATCCAGGAGGAAGGCTGGTCAAAGTCAATCTCCCACAGAACCTGAATTGAACTTGAATTGTGATCAAATGGAACACCTAGAGGGAGAGCAGTACAGTCAATACCCTGTGGAGAGAAACCCTAGAGCATACATGTCAATGAAGGATTATAGAAACCTTCCATGGCGAGAATCGTGACCCTTGAGAGAAATCAATGAACCCATATAGGTCCATGAGGGACTATGAAACCAATGGATGAGTGCACCCCTGCGGTGTTCCTCGACTAATGCCTCCTGGCTTCTCCATATTACCACCTCGACTCCTCGGCCGCCTGACCACCACGATTGACATGTGAGTTAGGCGAGGCTGATGCGGAACTTGGTAAACTAGTGGATAATTTCATAGAGGAGCGGGTAGTGAATGTCTAGGCTAATCAGGAAATTGACATAGTGGATAGCTCCACGAGCAAAGGGGTGGATGAGTTTCCCGACGAAATTGATCATAAATTTGACATCTGAGTAATCCATCCAGCTCACGATCGGCTTGTTCATCAAGAGGAGGAGAATCACGGAGGAAAGGGTGTGCGGTGACTATTTTGGGTGAACATGCTCAAGCTGCGACCCGGGAGGGATTGAAGAAGAACCAGCGAAGCTCTGAGGCCTTAGGATGCCCCCCCCCGGAATCATGTGTTGTCTATGGGCCATGGAGGAGAGAAGAATCCTTCCCTTGTTGGTAGGGAGCGGTGGAAGAACACCAAGATCACAATTTACCCCTACCCCCTATTATTTCGGTGTATATGCGCGCTGCAGCACCTCCAAACCACGAAACACCTACCACAGGCCACCACATACGCCTTGCGCTCTGAGAAACATCATAAAATTGGTAGCCATTGTTCGAGCCTTTGCCCACCCCATCAAAGACACTAGCGGCTACCCCTGCTTTGCATGGCATGGCGGAGTGGCTCGAGAGTGCGCTAGGTTGGTTGGAGCACACGAACCTCGGCATTTCTAAGCTCACTTGGTTCAATAGCCTCCTAAAGGCTTGAGGAATTGGTTTGAAGAACACAGTCTCAGCACACTATGTTATTTTATTTTATTTTATTTTGATTTCTTTAATTTTCTTCTTAGATTTTCTCTAATTTTTAGTTAATTTTTTTTTAAGATTAATTTTCATTTTTTAAATTTTTTCTTGTGTTTTGTTTTACGAGTTTTTGGTTAATTTTGGAGCATAAGTTAAAACGAAAATTTATGACCTACTGAGAAATTATGACTGAGTTTTTTAAGTGTATTTAGTACCTTCTTTTGCTTCTTTTATGATATGTATATATATATATATATATATATATATATATATATATATATATATATATATATATATATATATATATATATATATAATTTTTCTTTGAAAATATAAAAAAAAAAATTGGTCTTAAAAAAAAAAAAAATTCGCACGGTTGTGAAATTTCGCAGCACAACCGTAGATCTTGAAAATTTTGTTTAAACTCATAACTTTTCATCCAGAACTCCGTTTAGGCGTTTTGGTATGTTGAAATCTTAGAGTGTAGAATCAAATAGCGGAAAAGAACACTTTTGAAATTATTATAAAGGTGTAATTTAAAAATGCTCCAAGCGGGTCACTTTTTCCTCTCTTTTCTTTTCCTAGCATTTATTTGCCCAAGCGGAGTGAATAAGGTGTCGATGGAAAGCTTGCGAAGTCTCCTATCCAACAACGAGTTCATTTCATCGAGTATACTTCCTTCTCTAACTTTCCAATCCAAGCCTCATTGCGGACAATGTGACATTTGGTTGGGGGGAGAGTTAGCAAAGGAAGTGTCATTTATTTATGTTTTTGTTACTATTTTGAGCAAGCCCATTTTGTGATGTTCAGTGGCTTGCTAGTTTTCCTTTTTGTGAAGCTGTTATACTATACAACTTACTTTTTCATAAATTACACCCATTTTTTTTGTGTTTTGCCTAGCCTGCGATTTGAAAAATTGAAACATTGTCCAATTCTATTGATGTTAGATTGATTCCATGCCTAGTTGAGTGGATGATTAGTTGAATTCTTGTTACTTTCGACCTTTTTCTTCCACCTCTAGCTAACCACACACTATGCACATCAGGTTTTAACAATAGGCTGAAAAACTGCCTAACCTCCTAAACTTTGCAAAACCGACCCTAGTTTTGTTGACTACCTTTAATAGGTTAAGGACCCCATGAATAGAAAACCAATGTGTCTTCCAAAACAAAAGAAAAAGAAAAAGAAAAAGAAAAAGGAAAAGAGAATAGAAAAGTCGCGATGCTTTGCCTTGAAACCCGAGCACGGTTCGAGGGGTATATGGCGAAAGCCTTTAAAGCCTGATGCCCTAAGCCAACTGGTTGAAAGTAACCGACTAGTGCTTGCTACATGGGTGGATGGGTGAGATTTAGCGAGTTGTAGGTGCTGGAGTTTCGAAATCATTCGGAGTCCGGGGCGAAACCAAGATCCTTATGACTTGGTGCCCTAAGCCTTAATTGGTTGGGAGTCATCGATAGATCCCCGTTACATGGACTTTGGTGAGGTCGATTCCTCGGCGTGCACCCTACAACACAAAAGAGGTTGTGGAATAAGAGTGGGTCTGATCTATTGGGTTGGTTAGTGTTCTAGGTGGAGCGTGGCTTGGTTGGGGAGGAGTGCGGTTCGTGGTTTATTGTTGAAGCCCGATAAAGCAAACAGGTTTTGGTGGAAGTCTGCGGTTGATTCACCAAGGAGGCTCTGTTGATACTCAATTTTGTATGCCATTCATTCTCTCGAGATAGTTATTGGGCAAGAGGTTTGATGATTCTCATTGAGGTTAGGCGTACTCATTCCATGACCTTTTTGAAATATAATTTTTTGTGAACATGATTTTGATTTTGTTTTGTATGCTCTCTCTTTCTTTCTTACTTTCATTGCTAAGGGACTAGCAATGTGTAGGTTGGGGGGTTTGATTAGTGCTCAAAAAGTGCTATTTTGAGCCTTGTTTATTGCAGGTTTTGAGTACTTTTTATGTGCTAATCGAGCATAATTAACTTGGGTGCACATTAAGGTCCACCTTTTCTCTTGTCATTATTTTATGGCTAATTTTGCCTTAGTTTTTGCAAGCTATTTATGCCGAAATTATTTGAGTCCATCCAACCACGAAGAAATTCGAGTCAAACTCCAGCGCGGATCAGGAGACCGGGAAAGGGGAAGAAGAGCGAAAATACAAAAGAAAGGGAGCCTGACAAATATTTGCGGGTTGCGAAATTTTGCAACTGTAAAATTTCGCAGTGCAAAATTTGTACGATTTGCGAGAATTTGCTCCACAGCCTTTATTCATTCTAGCCACTGTTCACCATTTTGCCACTGTTCACTTTCCTGCCCCATGTTGCTTTTTGACCTTTTTGCTACAATTTTTTGTTTCTTCCTATTTTATCCCTTGTAATAGCTTTTGGTTTTGGTTTTTTTTGTAATTTCTCTTGTTCTGAGTAGTATATAAGCCTTAGTCAAGCTCTGTACAAGTCAATCACTTCAGCAATAAATTTTTGGTGCGGAAGCTTTCAGCTCTCCCGCCTTTTTCACTTTCTCTCCATTTTCTCTCATTTTCTTTCCACTTTACGGGCGACCCAGACACCTCAAGGGATGACAAACTCGGGAGGATAGAGCGTAAAACCCTTTCTCCTTGAAGTGGAAGGTTCTTGAGTACAGGATCTTAGAATTTGGAGGGTTCCTGTTCTTCAGCAATTGTGGCGATTTTGTGTTCCATTTATAACTTTAGGTTTTTATTCCTTTGAATCCCCATAAATGGCTATTATTTGGTAAGCTTTTAGGGTTCAGTGGATGCTTATTGCTAGATCCACTGAGATTCATTAGTTACCCTCTATGACCCATTGGAAGGTGAGTCAAGGAGACTTATTTTCCTTGTCGGTGACCCTTCTTTGTAGTGAACACCATTTTTTCAAAAGGATAATTATTTTGGGTTGAGTTTTATAGGTAAATGAAGATCGGGTTTTTTGGAGATGACTATAGGTCATCCTCCCCAAACGCATGAGAAATGACCTAGATACCCTCTCGAGTTGCCCTAGGATCCTAAGCCCGATATCCACGATACTTGAGGGTTATTTACATTTTTCTTATTTTATTTTCAGCACATAAACGACCCGATTCTCCTTTACATTTTTTATAAATTCCTTAAATCCAAAGTGAAATTCACCATTTTGAACTCCACTGCAAATCATTTGTACAAAGAAAACTCATCCCTGAGTTCGACCCTAGAGCCACTATACTGCAGTAGCTTTGCTACGATAGTAGGACTTTTAGGATATAAATTTTGTTGATTCCGGAACACCCTACTGTGGCACGAATCAATAGCGATGTCGGTCTAAGCGGGAAAAATGCTCAGTGCGGCCTCGGTCGGGCCGGGGGTGAACCGTCAAAGCCCAAGAAATCATCACGGCGGTTGTGCGGTTGGCGGCCTATATCTTTCCTCATATAAACCCACTTTCGAGGTTATTCGCCTCATTACGATGCACTTGTACTTCTTATCGGTAATGCTTTCTGAATTTTTATGTACACAGGGTCCTTGTCGATCCAGGCAGTGCAGCCGATTTACTACACCTCCCAGCCCTTAAGCAAATGAGAGTCTCGCTCGATAGACTCAGTCCGTAGTAGGGCTTTATCCGGAGATTAACCCAGGGCTACCGTTGACGATTGGGGACATTGCCTTTCCGTCGGGCCCGGGTCGATGGTGAACAAGTCTTGTTCTTGGTGGTAGGGTGGGAGCCCATCTGATGCCATCCACAGGCGGGCTTGGCTACACGCCATTAAAGCAGTACCATCCACATACCACGGACAATGTTCGCCATGCGTCGGACAAGTCGACCTTTAGAAGTCCGGTTAAGCGCGCGACAATGCTCTTTGTCTCTGTCTGAGGACGCGAGCGGGAGGATCTCCTAGTGAACCACCCTTGAGGGCCAACCTCGGCTGACCAATCACGGTCGCATGCGCGATCCGCCATGGGGATAGAGAGCCCACTTTACCAATCACCCCTTAATGGGCCAGGATGAATCATCTATGTTAGTACCCTCGCATGCGAGGAGGAGGCTGATGCTAGGTGATCTGATTAAATGCGATGTATTTGCTTGGACTCATGCATATATGATCGGAATCATCCCCATGCATGCCTCACACAGGCTAAACGTCGCCCCATCTGCCAAGCCGGTCAGACAAAAAGTGAGATGCTTTCACCCAGATCGTCACTTGGTCATCCAGACCGAGGTCGATAATCTTCTACAGAGTGGATTTATCAGAGCAGTTAAATACCCCAAATGGCTGGCCAACATGGTGGTTGTTCCAAAGAAGGGGAACAAATGGAGAGTATGCGTGGATTACATGGACCTCACGCTTGTCAAGACGACTTCCTACGCCTCGCCTGCTTCCGGATTGTGGATACTCGAAGTAGAGGCACGGTATGCTATCATTCCTGGATGCCTTATGGGATACCACCAGATCCCCATGCACCCCCTGGATGCGGAGAAAACATCTTTCATCACTTCCCATGGACTCTACTGTTACAATGTGATGCCTTTCGGCTTAAAGAATGTAGGGGCCACCTATCAAAGGTTGGTGACGAAAATGTTTCGAAGCCCAGTTTTCGATAGCACAATGAAGTCTATATCGACGATATGCTGGTAAAATCAGCGGTGCTCGGATCACGCTTGCTAAATCTCAGCCGGACATTCAACCTCCTCGGAGAATATGGTGGCCAGACCCCTAAAATGTGCCTTCGGGTCGGTAGCCGACTGATTCCTTGGCTTTATGGTAACCTAAAGGGGGATAGAGGCTAATCTTGCGCAACTTAAGGCCATCTTGTCGCAGGCCACAGCTCGAGGGATCGATAATTCACCGTAGGTTGGGCGCTGGGCGTTTTATTTCAGGTTCCGCAGACCTTTTGAAATCCTTCTTCTATTACTTTGAGGCAATGGGCGAATGGAATGAGTGCGACGAACATTCGGTATCAATCAAGCAATACTGTGAGCCCAGATTCTTGTGAGCTCGGAGGCCGGCGACACCTTTATCTCTACCTAGTCGCCTCACGATACTATAGCGATGGTGCGCCTTGTTTAAAGAATGTGGGGATGCGAAGTTGAGGCCGATGTTTTTTATTAGCAAATCCTTAACCGACGCGGAGACCAAATATACCCACCTGAGCATGTTGCCTTGGCCTATGGACTGTGCTTCAAGCCACTTTATATTTCAAAGCTCATCCGTTATTAGTGTAACTAATCTTCCACTCCGGGGCACGATTCATAAACCGGATATGTCCGGAAGGATGGCCCGTTGGGCAATGGAATTAAGTGAGTATGGCATCCAGTATAAGCCGAGACTTTCAAAGAAGGGGCAAGTCTTAGCTGACTTCCTAGCAAAAATCCGAAGTAGGCCGATACTTGGGTTGAGACCCTTGCAGCGATGATGAGACTGGACGATGGAGACGACATTGATTAATTAACCTCTGGTAGGAAGGATTGACGACGATAAGGTTAGGATTCAGTGCCACCAATAATGAATCAGAATACGAGGCCATGATAGTTGGACTCGAACTCGCACTCGCTATGGGTGTTGACAGGCATTCAATCCAGAGCGATTCACAGCTAGTTATCGGACAGGTTAATGCGGAATTCGAGTCTAGGGACCCCCGAATGACGAAGTATGCTTCCTTAGTCAAACAGAAATTAAACACCCTCTCGGCACAGGCCCGGATCATGTCCCTCGGGACTACAATGAAGGCCGATGCCTTGGCCTTGTAGGCGCATCGTGCGATACGGCTTAGTATTTCTCCCCATCTGCACTATCGGACGGACTCCTGCGACTCCTGCGTGCTGCCTTTGATAAACCGAGGCTGAAAGTCCCCTGTCTTGGATGGACCCGTGCGTCATCATGGCGCGGAACTGTGATAGAGCCAGGCTCCTGAAAGTTACGGATTCGGTCAATTTTAGATTCTCAGATAAACGAGCGAGTTGTATAAGCGATCCTAGGTAGGTACTTGATAATGTCTAACCGAACAAGACCCGATATGTATTGGTAGATTGCATTAAGTCGTATGTGGCAACCACTGACGGAGCTCTGTACATTGGGCCCACACTTTCGGTATTGTGCTTGGCCGCTGAGAGTGGCTTATTTGCCAGATTATGTCGAGATCGACCCACACTTGGCGAATGTCCCCATCTTGAACTCAGGTGCGAGACTTAGTCTCATCTCGAGCCATGGGCGATACCGCTCGATGGGGGGATTGACATAGTCGATTAAGCTTCCTGGCTGCTGCCGGCTCGAAAAGAAACTATTATTGCCACCGATTATTTCAGTAAATGGATAGAAGCTGGAAACTCGTCAATCATCAAAGATAGATGATGGCTCACCGCTTTATCCGGAAAGTTATTGTCCGTTCCGATATCTGCATCAATCGTCCGTTAACTGCCGCAACATAGCCGAGTCTATCGACTTTTGCTAAGAATTGAAGATTAAAATTTATACTTCACTTCATCTCAAAGCAATGGCTGGCAGCTTCCACAAAACCTTGTCAATCTTTCGAAAGTGGTTAGACTCGCTAAAGGGAAATGGGTAGAAGAACTCCTGGTGCTCTAGGCCTGCATCGCTCGTGCCAACCTAAGATCTCTCTCCTTCGCTGGCCACCTACGGATGGAAGCGTTGTTATACCTGACCAAATCGGGTCTACCTACCATCCGCATAAAGCACGCCGAATCGAAATGCGTAATCGGTGGTTAGAGAGTTAGACGCAGGTGACGAGTTGCGGGAAGCGGCAAATAATCCGAAAGAAGGTCCCCTACCAACGCCATTGAAAACTCTTATAACAAACGAGCGGCTTCTGGGTGTTCCAAATTCCGGCGATCTAAAATTTATTTTACTCCATTTTCTTCAATTTTACATCTTGTAAAATCTTAGAAAATTATTATTTTTTTTTTCACCTCATAACCAAATAAATTTATGAAATTTATTTTATTTACTTTCTTTTTCCAGTTTTTCACTGTAAAAAATTTTCTCCACCTTATATACATATATATATATATATATATATTTTTTTTTTTCATTTCTCAATAAACCAAATAAATTGCTTAAAACTTATTTTGTTTATTTTTTTTTCTCATTTAATTCTGGAAAATGGTCCAGAATTTTCTCAAAGCCTCCTTCTATAACACTAACCCTAGTGTTCAACCTCAATTTTATTAAAATTTGATTTCATTATCCAATAACCAAATAAATTGATTACAATTTATTTCATCTCCGCTTACACATCAGAACTCCTAAGTTTTGTTCCAACATAATAAGTGCTAATTACCTAGCACCAAACATCCTACAACATATAACACACCATGTTATAATCATCATTCACACAACAAATCAAATCACACACAAACACACCAAACATGCACTAAAGTATCCTAGTTTTGGTCCCGTGATTTCCTAGGTAATCTCATACCTAAATTTGACGAACCACACCTTATGGTGATGTTTTACCCGACCATGGCCTAAGCCCAACCTCACCCCCAGTTTCCATATACCCACCTACATCTAACCACCCAAGTGACGATGATTACCCAACCGAGCTCCCTGTATTTGTATATACCTAAGCTCGATACCAAGTCGCTTAGACGCCCTAAACCTCAAATATGACTCCACCACAACCCGAGGAATTGAATGCTCCAACCCGACATTTTCCACGAAAAATCGGGCAGAGTTTCCTTTGTATGGGGAGCTCTACCCAAATACAAAACCTGTATATAACTTGTCCCAAACATCAATATCATGAGTACAAACAACCACTTGGGCCCAATACAACACTACTCATCAATATAAACCAACTATATCCAATAGTTTCAAGAGTTCAGAGTTACTCTTATACAACATATATTAAAATACTAGAATTCTAATACATGTAAAACCATCAAAGCCACATTCCGACTTTCTTCTAAAACTCAATCTCTAGGATGAGCCGTCTCACACGCCCCCGTAATTCAGAAATAATATCCCTTGGACAGTGAGTAATGCTCGTGCAGTGGAATCACCCTAAGTGGGCTACTCTCCACCTAAGTGCATATGCAATGTCTAAATAAACACACATTCAAGCAAAATGCATGATCCTACTAATGTCTAATTGATCATCTTATATCCCGAGTCCCCCCCCCCAAAAAAAAAAAAAAACCCTTCTTCAATATGAGAAGAGGAAAACCTATACAATATATATATATATATATATATATATATATATATATATATATATCCTATATATGTATATATTTCGAAAAAGTTTTTATAACTTTTTGAATCATCAACAAAATAATTCTGGTTGTGTTGCTCAATATGACTCTAACATATGAGGGCAACATAATCAAAGTTATTTTGTTCACCATTGAAAGGCAACAAAAAACCTTTTTCAAAATATGATCATCACAACAACTTGGTGATCCCCCACATCATTTACCTTCAAATCTCTTTCTTCGTCTGATTCTTATGAAATTCAAATTTAATTTAATTTTTATTTTACCTTATTTTTCCTCTCATGTTTTGGCCTCGTTAATTATCTTCGCTACCACAGCAAGGGCCTGTGTGTTTAATGTCCAATTCACCTATCATATCCTTCACCCTCAGATCTGGCCTTTTCTGAGTATAGCGAAGGTGAATAATTGGCGTGAGAGTGTGACTTTTGTAATCTTTATTTATTTATTTATTTATTCATATCCTTAAATCCCGCCAACTCTCCTTGACTTTGCTTTCTCATATTCCATTTTAATTTCATCATTGTATTTCTTCTTTTTTTTAGTAATTTCTGAAAGCTCTTCCGTAGTGTAAAAAAAAGAAGTCTTTAATTTCTGAAAGCTCCTAAACCACAGGGCTTTCATAGCATATGCTCGTGCTGGGGCTATAGGCATAGGACGATCCACTGTCTCTGACACTGTACCTCCACGTCCTCAGTGTTGAATCGGGCCACCTCGATCTTGAGTCAAATGTGGTGCAACAAATCTCCTTCTGCCACTTCCTTGTAGGCTCCTATTATCCCCTGACTCTCTGGGACAATTCACCATGAAATGATATGTGCTTCTACACCTGAAGCATCCTCCTATCAATAATCTGCAAACACCCAAATGTTGTCTATGGCAATGAGGGCACTATGGGGTTTCTCCTTGTCCAGCTGAAGCACCTCTACTAGAACTAGGTGCCACATTTGGCCCTCGTCTTCTAACTATTGTAGTTGAGCTATACACTGATTCAGCTAGAGATTCCCTATCTCTTTTCCCTGAGGAGGAAGAAGCTCCTCTTGAAAACTTCTTCTTTTGAAACCTTTCTTTGCTACTTGCTTTAGACCTCTCCACCTTCATAGCAGCTTGTACCAACTGATAAAATTCACATGTTGGAGAGAAGTCATAGGTGCTAAATATCTCTTGATAGACTCATTCAAACCATCCTCAAATTGTCTACACCGAAATGCTTCTGAGAATTGACTCTGGAGCATACTTGCTAAGATGGCTAAATTCTTTTTTGTACTCAGCCACTGATAGGCTTATCTACTTCAAATTTAGGAATTGCTTTCATTTGGCCTCATTGTACATAGTGGTGACATACTTTGCCCCCGGAACTCTTAGACAAAGAAATCCCAAGGCATAGGATCCGGAAACCTTGGACTCTTCAAGACAAGTTTCCACCAATCATAAGCCTCACTTTGTAAAAGTGAGGCTGCATAGGCTACTTTTTGCTCAGGAGGGCATCTCACCTCCTCCAATACTTTTTGCAACCTTTCAAGCCAAAACTCAGCCTTATCTGATTCCTTTAGGCTTGTCCCATGGAACTCCTCCGCTCCATGTCTCCTCATCATATCTATTGGAGCTTTAGGAGCTGTCAACCTTTCAAAAACCCAAGTCATATCTTGAGATATCTTTAACAAGGCTTGCGTTAGCTCGTTAGGGACATTGCTTTCACTTATGACTGATTCAAAGGGATCAGAAGCTGATAACCTTTGTTCCCTTGGGTTAACACTTTCAATAGCTTCTTCAATCGGATTTGGGGGATGGTCCATCCTATTCAGAAAACAAAGACATCCACATCAGGCTAACACACTACTTTACATATGCATTTCTATCTTATACTCTATTTAGAGTCGCCTAAACCTAGGCTCTGATACAACACCCAACCGTGATGCCCCGTCCCACACCTCGTGTCGTGAAAGGGTGTCACAACCGAGAACTGAAACTTGTTAACTCACATCATTCTAAACAATTATCTTGAAAATATAAACTTACAATATATATATATATATATATACCCCACCATTGAAGTGATCAACATATTGAATTACGTTATATACAAAACCTTTCCTTGTTTTAAAAAATATATGTACATCATCTCAAAATAAATCAAAACATCATTGATGGGCACCTAATGTTGTGTTGGCCTTTGCTGATGTGGGACGTCCTTTACTATCGCCGCCCCCTCGATACCTACATGGATAGACACCCGTGCTAAGCTTTATAGGCTTAGTAGGGATCCATAAATATGGACGACCACTATAACGATCGTCATAAACACATGTACAAATGCATCTAACTATACATATACATAAACATATACATTTAACCATATATGACACAATACTTCAACCACTTATTACTAACATTTTAACATAAGGTAATAAATCATAGCAATTCTACTAATTGACTTATTTGCATATTCATGACATTCATTATCTTTAGCCTTATGAGTTATGCTTCATGTCTCATATCCTGTCATATAATTTCATTTCATGTAATTTCCATGTTTTATGCCTTTTATAAACATTACAAAATTTTTATCTCATCTTATGTCATGCCTGCATATTCCAAATAAGTGGATCATGGGAAGGAACTGTATATACCCGAAGGTACTATCATTGTACAAGACAACTATTCATAAAATGTATTGTATTGTATGACCCAAACGGGGCCACTATAATGATCAAAACGGGATCTATGTCATCAACCCAAACGGGGCCACTCTATTTGTAAATTGTATGCTGCAGTATTGTTATCCCTATAGGCATGTCTATCTATCCAACTACCCGGTCATAAGCAGGCAATAAATTTTATTATGTTTTCTTAATGTGAAACCCCGAGAAAATCTAATTTTTTCTGAAAAAGAGCAAAATGGTAATTTCGATCAAAAAACTGTAATTTTTCGCATCTCGGACAACTAAACTGAATTTCACCGTTGGAATCGTCAATAAATCTAGCTACCATTTCGACTTTGTCGAATTCCTGGCACAATCTAATTTCACGCTTCGTCACAGAAAGAAGGTGTAGCGGACAATTTGTCGCCTTGTGAGTGGCTTAAGAGGTGCCACGTGTCAAGCTGTGGGCAAGTCAAACATGAGATCAAGTGTGGGCCATGGGTGGACACTTGGCATCATGCCATTAGATAAAAATCTAAGTTAGATGGATAAGGATAAGGTGGAATCCCATGAGCAAATAGATGATGGACATGTGGTATTGAGAGGACTTTTCTCTTGTCTCCATCTTGATTAAATTGGTTGGGAGAAGAGAAGGAGAGAGGAAGAGAGAGAGGGAGCAAACCGTATATATATAGTTATGAGGTTTAGAGAGAGAAGCTCTACCTTCTCTAGAATTCTCGCACCTGGACTCCTAGCTCGGCGATGTTGAAGAAGCAAAGTTGCTCCCTATGGCAAGGGCTACGCGTGGGTACCGGTTTTGAGGAGTTTCGACAAACTCCGGAAGGTAGGGTTTTCTCCCATTTGATTTTACCCCTCGTTAAGTATTTTGTTAATGCTTGTAGATTTCAGGCCAGTGAGTGTTGCTTGATCGGTCCCAAACTTGGGACCGAATTGTTGGAATATTTTACAACCCGTTTGACAAAGGTAGGACTGCTTTTGGTGAGCAGTGATAATTTATGCAATAAATTATGTCTTGGTGTGTATGAGGCCTGAAATGGCCATGGTTTCGGGCCACAAGCGAACTGGAGTGTTCGACATGAGGGTCGCCACCTAGACAACCCATCGGCCGATTTTGAGACTCCGTTAAAACAAATTCATTTGCATGAATTATCTGACCAAAAAACGTCCATGTATTGTTCGCATGAAATTGTTTGAAGTTAATGGCTTGAATTGTGTGGGAATTAATAGGTTAATGCATGAATTTGTTGTGTTAACATGATGCCACAATTATATAAAATATAATTGTGTGTAAGCCATTGGAATTAAATTTGTTATTAGCTCAAGTGAGCTAATTTGGATGTTATTGATTAAGATTGAATAACATATGGTATGAGTGTGTGTTTACATTGAATCATTGCATGTGCACTTAGGGTAGAGCCCATTTAGTGGCAATTCCACCACGGGCAATTGCTCACCCCGTCGAGGGAATATTATTTGTGGCCAGGAGCGAATGTGGGAAGGCGGCAATCATTAGAGGTTTATAAAGAAAGCCGATTGTGGCTTTGTTATCTGTAAAACATGTATTAGAACTTAAATTTTAATATATGTTTGTATTAAGAGTGTAATCAACTCAACCATGTAATATAATCAAGCTGGATATATTTCAAGTGAGTATAACGTAGGCCAATGTGGCCATTTTTCGATGTGTGTGTCTCTGCGGATACGAGACGAGCAGATTTTCCGCGAAAGGAGATGGTCAACGGACACCCCGGTTTTGGGGCGTCACACTTAACAATCTTTCAAATGTCAAAACACATATCCTATATACATGAATAATTACTGATATCCTGAATACGTAAGAGATATTCACTGCCAATTATTCTCTTGAACATGTGAGATAGTTTCACATATTTCTTATGATCATTTGACTGTATTCTGTGCTTCTTCATATAACAAAAATACATGTACTCTTCACCACACGATCATAGTTCATATCCTTTCGTATCTTAATCATCTCAATATATTTATCCTATATTATGTAACATTAATTCATATAACTTTTATACAATTTTCATTATTACATACTCATAACTAGGCGCACATATCTCTTTTTATTGGTCTTCTATAATCATTTAAGATACATCTAAGTGTCTCAAGGTCACATAGGAGAAGACAAAGGAGACTTCACAAATAGGGTTCGTTATACCGAATCTTTAACCGATCGAAAATGAGATCCCCTGAATTTTCTTGGGTACAACAAGTCCAAACTGATTATGCTTCCTTCATGGAAGTGTTTCTCCTAGAAGTCTAGTTTACCTAGAAATTGGAATCATTGCATTTGGATTAACCTATCCCAAGATATGACTCAAACACTTACAATATCGGGTCTCGACAAACCTTAACCTGACCAAAACGTAGCTCCACTTTGATGAATTGGGTACAATGGGTCCAATATGAATACACTTTCATAGAAGCTGTCTTAAAAGAAGTCTAGCTTACCCAAAATTGGAATCACTCATTTTAGATCATCAAAACTCAAGATATGAAACAAACATCAAGACTGGTCTAACTGGCCGGATCAAACCAGGGACTGAACTTTGGACCCAAATTTAGGGGTTTTATGCCAATAATAGGACTTTGAGGTCTTCAACACATTTGTATCCAAGGGACTTAGGATTCTTCTCAAATTGGAATCACCCAATTTGGAGGTCTCTAGGCCATGATATGGCCAAATAACTCACTTAGGGTTTGGGGAAAATTTGACAGCATCTCCCCTTACCAACCCTACTTCTTACACCAATTTATTCCTCATTTAAAGAACCCAACAAGCAACAAATACCAAGCAATTCAAAATATACAACAAACCCAACAAGATTGGAAATCCCTTACCTTAAATTTCCTTAGCCAACTTAAGCTCTATCTCCTTCTTTTTCCTTCTTCTTCTTCTTGTTATAGGTACTTGTCGTAAAACAAAGCTTAGAATGAGAAATAAAAATGGTAAATTCCTACCCAAAGGGCTCTGGCTTTTCTTCTCTCCTCACTCCTCTTCCTTTTCTCTTTCTTTTTTTCTCTCATTTGATCACTCATCCGGATGCCAAGCTTTTCTTAAGCTAAATGAAGACTTGCCTTCTAGAAGGCACTTATGTGGCATTCTCTTATTGGTTCAACTTTATTCTCCTTTGCATTTTAGTCCTTCTCTTATTCATTTAGACATACAACTTATCAAAATTCTACACTACCATATAAACTTATCACCTTTACGCCAACTTAGCTCCCGATAAGTAAAAATTACCAAAATACCCTTTTTCACACTTAACCCGAAAATTTCCAAAAAACACAATTTGACTTCCATTATACTTTAAACATGCCATAAAACTATTAAGATATAATTTGGGGTGTTACAAGTACTGGTTTTTAATTTGGGGGTGCTTTCCCAATACTTTTGGATATTTTTCAATTTTTATGCTTTTATCGATGCATTAGGATGCACATGGAACATTTCACTTATTTTGATTAGTTTGCTTTACTCTTATATTGTTTCTGGATATTTTAGGATATTAAGGATATTTTGGATATTTTGGATATTTTTGTTATGCTATCTTAGTATGCTTGATAATTTTTATACATTTTTTTTTCCATTGTTAGTAATAGGAGCTCTTATATGCATTTTTTTTAGTAAATCATCTTAAATACCACTGTGCACAACAATTTTGAAACAATTTTTTTTTTTTATAAATATTTTACTATGCTTGATCAGTTTTATACATTTTTTTTTCCATTGTGAGCAATAGAAGCTCTTATATGCACTTTTTTAGTAAATCATTCTTAACACTAATAGTGCACAATAATTTGAAACAAATTTTTTTTTTGTAAATATAAAAAATGGTTTATTTTGTTGTTTGTGGGTCCTTTGTTGAAATACCTGAAATGCCTATTGATGGTGCTTTTTCTGTCGATACTGAGCTAGAGCTTCTTGGAGTTGTTGGGCCGGTCTATTGGGCCAGATCGTCGTACAACTTGCAACCTGCATTGAAAGGGTGATCCGGTTGCCCCTCCGATGGCTAAGTCAGTTTCTTTCTTGTGAGAAGGAAAAAATTCAACTCTTTATGGCATTATCACTGCGTACCTTTTTGTGGTAGAAAGGGGAAATAGTGGTTACTTTCCTTGTTAGATGGTGATACAGTATCTCTCCCATTGGGTGAGGTGTTTCCTTTTCCTTATCATGGACCGACTGTTAAGGGATGTCGAGAGCCAGGATCGCAAGATCCTTTCCTTAACTGCGGCGGATCACTTGTGGACTGGCACTTTCCTTTCACACGAGTTTTTTTGTGGCCGCTATATCACTTGATTACCCGCACATGGTGGTTTCACTCTAGGCCCAGGCCCGTACTCTGGCATGGGTAGGATCTCACCGTGGGTTGAGCTTTATTGGTCTCGTGGCTCACCCTTCATAAGGTGATGTTCGGGCTTACGCCTCGGGCTTGCGCCTCGAGCCTATGCACATATTGTTTTCTACCCACACCGCCCCCCTCAACTCTTATCGCGCTAAGCAAGGGCTAAATGGCTGGCTTCCACATAACTGTGGATGGTTCGATCTAGGTTTTGTCACCACCAAATGTCTTATGATAATGATAGCGCTCCTTTGATTTTCGAGCCCGTTTTGACAGTTGCTTCCCATATCTTAGAAACATTCCTTGCATTGCATTTGTCTGCTTCTTCTATGGGTTTGGATGTGTCTTTGATCGGTGCTCAGAACTGATTTTGGTGCTTTCTGCCATCATGTCTCCCTAGGGTCGTTTTCCTTGTTTTCCTTCTTAGCTCGGTGTGTCTTTCTTCTTCTTCTCCTATTTTTATTTCCTTGTTTTGAATTTTGGGTTGTTTGGGGTTCCGCTTCTTTGGTCGTTTTGTTCGCTCTCTCTTTCCATTGCTTAATCATGCGTGCTTCCTTCAGGTCTTCTTGTTTTGTCGGTCTGCGCATAAAGGGAAGGCCGACTGAGGAGTCCGAGTTGGGGCGAGCTGGCAGCGGACTTTGTAGTCCTACCGCTGTGGTTGCCGGGGTCCTTCCAGTAAGTTATCTTCCTTCGCTAGGCAAGGGCAAAGAGAAGATTAGCGAGACTAGGTATCCTTGAGGCTCCGAATATTTGGGTCTGTCGTGAGGTACGCGGACGCCGTGGGTCCTAGCCGAGTTGAGCCTTCGTATGCTAAAACCTTCACTAGTCATGATGTCCCCCCTAGTGTCCTGCATTATCCGGTGTCCCGACTTTCCTGGGCGTCTTATGTCGTTCCCTGCCTCAAGATCACTCCCCGCTTTGAGGTGCGACCTTGATGACGCCCCAAACTTCAGGTCCCGTTTGACTATCATTAACCTCATGGAATACCTGCGGTCTCATATCATGAGACCCACACAGTAAAATGGTCACATTGGCCCATACATCCATACTCACAAAATGTATATTTTATACAAAAAGGAGTTAATTTACAATTATCCAAAACTGGGTCTTTTATCCAGATTTTTACAAAATACATAACAAGGCCATATATGGTCATTTCCTTCTGCCTCTAAGACCTCGATGTGTCCCATCCTCGTGTGAACCTTCTGCACTCGAAATAATTTTCCTTGACAAAGGTGAGCAAGGCCCGTAGGTTGAATTATCCTACATGAGTTACTCCCCACCTAAGTACATGTAATGTGGCAACCAAACACATCTAAGTAAAGCATGCAAAACCCTACTCAAATGTCTACATGATATGGATGAGGAATGTGACTCACCCTTTCCCACTTCTCAAGCTCCTCATCGACTCCCTCACGCACGCCTGCCAAGTGTGAGAAAACACCTGCTTAAAAAAGTTGGTTTTTTTTGTTCTCGAAACATACTACCGAAGCTCGTAAAATCTATTGGACAACCCTCCGAGGTGAATTGATGGGTAATTCTTTGAAACAGTCATGGGTCTCTCCGACATGAACCGTTGGACAATTCTCCAAGGCAATTCTTCGGAAAATCTTTCTTTGAAATTCCTTTCACAACCAATTTCCTTTTTTTTCATGTCATGCACTCACACCTATTGTTCTAGGTTGCCCCGATGCATATGAAATGCATTATTATTCATAATACATGCTAATATATCAATCATCATGCATATATTAACAAAATTGCATACTGAACCATGTTATTTATATTCATAGCAATAACATCACAATTAGCCTGGCTAATGGGCTAATCAACAATTTAATTTCCAATGGCTCACACACAATTATATTTCATATAATTCAAACATCATGTTAACACATTAAATTCCATGCATTAACAATTCTTTTCCGCACACACTCCAAGCCATTCATTTCAAGCAAATTTACATGGACATTTTTGTTCCAACAGTACCTGGACTCCGTTTTTACCGCCTCTGTGTCAGCAAGGCGGCTGTCCATGGACAACCCCCTCATCAACCTCGGTTCCACTTATTTGGAACCGAAATTCGTGGCCGTTTCCGGCCTCACAACATCCAAAACCACAATTTAACACACATGTAAAGCACATGGGGACCATTTTCAGCCCGAGATCAGTTTAGGACTGTCCAAAACGGGTCCTAAAACTTATAGCATTTAAGTCCCAAGTTTTGGGACTAACCAAACGGCCACTCACGGCCTCACACCATCCAAATCATTATCTAGGCTCTTAAACAAGGATTAAATCAAGTAGGAGAAAACCCTACCTCCCGGAGTTGTCGAAACTCCACAAAACCAGTGCCCACGCGTAGCCCTTATAGCGTAGAGCAACTTTGCTTCTTGCCTCGCCAAAATTCGACGGTCCGATCGCCAGGAAATTTAGAGAGAAGTTGGAATTTCTCTCTCTAAAACCTATTCTTCCCTCCACTGCCGGATTCCATCCCCAAAAAGAAGAGAAGATGTTCTTTTCTCTTTTCACTTATTCCCTTTTTGTCCTCATTGCCACATGTCAACCTTCCATTGGTTGATAGGATTACCCTTATCCTCTTTATCCACCTACTTTGGATTTCCATCCAATTAGGAGATGCCACATGTCTACGTGGGCCCCAATTGAGCTCATATTTGATTAATTTTGCATCTGACACGTGGCACACTTTGAGCCACTCAAAATGTGCCAAGTGTCCCGCACTCACCCCGCCTGCCTCGAAAACGCGGAAATTCGAATCGCTTTGAACCAAACTAAATTCGACGTGGTAGCTAGATTTCGTAAGACGATTCCAACGGTAAAGTCCGTTTCATCATCCGACATCTAGAAAAATTTCGAATTTTGACCGAAATTACCATATTACCATTTTTCAGAAAATTAGTATTTTCTCGGGGTTTCACATTTGAGAATGGTCTCCGCTTCCCTTTACACCCTTTCATCAAAAGCGTCTTGCATCATTTCAATGTGTGCCCATCCCAGATCTCTCCCAATTTTTAAGGCGTCTTGGTCAGCCTTCTAGTTTTTTTTAGGGATAAGGGCCTCGGGGTCCCTAGTATATCTCTGCTGCTGGATCTCTTCAGTGTGAAAGAGGCCTCGAAAGGCTTCTTGTATATTTCAAAGCGGGCCACTGCCAGACCTATCATTTTCGACCTCCCTTCTTCCCACAAGTACTGGAAAGAGCGCTTGGCTTTTGTTGGGGGGGCCCATTGGGAATATAACCCGGCCGATCAAGACTATACGTTGGGGATTCCGACAGTATGGACTGCCCTTGAGAACCTGTGTGATTTTTCCGTCTATGCTAGTAGGGGTCACCTTTTTAAAGGTCATGTCATGTTCTTGACTTTGCTTTGGTTGCGTTGCCTTCAGGTATCCATCCTGACCTTACTCTTGAGGACAGGGAAGTAAAGCGACAGTTAGGCAAGTGTCACCCCACGGGCGTATTCCAACCGACAGTCGTACATTCCCTAGCCCTTCGCGTGAGCCCTCTGCTCTTATTTGAGATCTCCTCCGCCCCCTGCTATGGAAACTTCTCTTGGGGGCCCTCTTGTTGTGAAGCCAACTTGGGAAGAACTTTAGGCCTATGTCGAGTTGCTGGTGAAGAAGAGGAGAAGCGTAAAGTGTAAGGCTCAGGATCCCCCTGAGAGTAGCCTCTCGGCTCGGGGTAAGACCCCGAAGCTGGGAGTATCTGTTCCGCCATAGCATGTCATGGAGCGGGGATCACACGCCCAAGTTCGGGCGGGAGGAGGCAGCGTTATTCCCTTTGGTCGAGGTGTTCGAGGTGGCGGTGGGTGCAAGCAAAGATCGCTCATCCTTTGTCGTGGCCAAGGGTCTCTTCGAGAAGCGGTCGAGCTCTCAAAGTTCTTCCTATCTCTATCTGGAGCCCTTCGGCGCCAAACGCCACGCCTTCCCTTCGGATACGGGGAGATGTGGGAAATGATCGCTTTGGAGTTTAGAGGGGTGAGGACTTGTTGTTTACTAATGCGAAGCTCGCCGTCGAGGCTGTTTCGTCTATCCTTTGGGACTCTGATCTCAAGAAGGTGGGGGCCCTGTGCGTTGAGGAAGCTTTGGCCTTATCACTCTAGGGAACCGTATCTATATGTCCGAGCGCCTTCTTTTATCCGTCTCATCTTTGTGTTAATGTTATCTGCTAACTCCATCTTATTCCTTGGTAGACGACTACTTATATAAAGGGCTTGGCGAGGAGGGCCAATTCGGCCGAGAGCTTTGCTAAGGCGGCGAAAGCATACAAAGCTAAAGTCGCCTCCCTGACCTCCAAGAAGCCTGAGCTGCGAGCTCAGATACAAAGCTTGACCGAGGTGTTGTGAAACATATATCCGACCTGAAGCACACCTCGTCCGCAAAGGCGAGAGCTGAAGACTGAGAAAAGAAGGCCATATAGGACCTAAGGGTTGCAAAGGATGAGCTGCGGGTGGTTAAGGAAGAGTTTCAGGCTGCTAGGGAGGAGCTATGCACCAAAGCAGCAGTGTTGGATCGGGCCCGCTGAGAGGATTTTGAAGTTGAGAGCTCCGTGGAGCGCTTGGTGAAGGAGTGCAACGCTGCTACACGTACCCTGGGAGGCGTGAGGCTATGGTTAGCCATGTGGACGGAGTAATGTCGGAGCCGTAAGGACGAGGCTCGCACTCAGGGCCTGCATGGCTTGCTTTCCAATGCAAAGCTGCCAAGAATTTTTCGGGTTTGGACTTCAATTTTCAAGTTCTTAATGAAGAGGAGGCGGAGGAATCCGTTTATGAGGACGAGGCAGATCCCGGGGTGTTATCTGATACCCCCAGCTCTGTTCCTTTCCTGATGAAGATGAGGTTTCTTCTGAGGCTGGTTCTCCCCTTTCGCCCGCTGGGGCTTCGCCTTCTGACTTGCACGACTTGGAGGATCGCACTTCTGAGGATGCTCGTAGCTCTACCTCAAACATTTAGGCCCCTTTGTATAATATTTGCTCATTTTGGCTAACTTCGAGCTCTAAGCCTCGGACATCTGTAACGCTAACATTAGTTTTGTTATTCTATGGATATCCGTCCTTCTACCTTCTTGGTTTTCCCGTCTTCATTTTTTACCTGTGTTGAGAGGTTTCTTGGTCATCCAATCTTTAAATGGTTGGGCTCTTACTGAGCTATGCGACCCTTGATTGGCTAAGCTGCTATGCTCTCATCAAATTGAGCTACGTGGCTCCTTAGATACTTAGCCTTCTGGGCTGTTAGGTTATTAAGAACTGAGCTACATGACCCCTTTGAATCTAAGCTATCGCCCTTGGCAACTCGCCTCCTAGGTCAAGCAGGGTTCTTAAAACCGGAAGCTGCACGCACTTTGAAAACCGAAAGGCTACGGGTCGCTACGACTGCCTCCCTGGGGCTAGGTTCTAAGAACCGAGCCGCACAGACCCCTTTGAAACTAAGCTACATGGCTCCTTGGCTACTTGGCCTTCTCGTGTTAGATTCTAAGAACCGAGCCCACTTCCGCTGGGTAAACCCTCAGCTACATGGCTCTTCCGAAGCCGAGCTACATGGTTCTTCAGTCAGCTACATGGCTTCTGTCAGCTACATGGCTCTTTTGAAACTGAGCTATGTGGCTCTTTGATATCCGAGCTCTTTGGCTCCTGAACTGAGCTATGTGGATCTTTTGCTGGGCTGCGTGGCTCTTTAATATCCGAGCCCTTGCCTCGATCCAGCTACGCGCCTACCGGGCCGTGCGCCTTCAATATCCGGCTCCTTGGTCCCCGACGACCCACGCGCAGCCTCTTTCGTCTTCCTTCCCTTGGGAAAGCGTAAGCGGATTTAATGCAGATCTATGGAGAATCAGAATAGATTGCGTGGCTTCCCAGGCGTCCAGGATTATTTATAAATAACCGCCTCTCTTCGATAGTTTGTGTTCTATTCCGCTCCCAACTTTCTTCCTCTCTTCGATAGTATCTGGAAGTTCCTGCATAGCGATGAAGCTCAGAGTCAACCCGCCACCGCGGCCGGAGTCCTGCTTTGGTGGTCATAGGCCGACATTTGGTTTCGACGTTCTACCATTTGTAGGAGTTGTGTTTTTCCCTAATCACTCCCTTGTGGGAGTTGTGTTGTTCCCTAGACCTGCCCATTGATGGAACTAGACCAGGGAACATATTTGATAGGCCGAAAGCGTGATGTGTAGAATGTGTACGCCTATGTGCGCAAGTGCACACGTCACCTCAAGTAATATAGTGTACCTGGCATGTATATTCCATCCACCTGGGAGAAGTTTAGCACCGACTTTACACTTAAATATTATCTGGACCTAAAATCGTAATGAATTCCTATTAATAAAAAGAAAAACTAATCTTATATTATTTGCTAAATCAATTAATTATGAAAACTAGGGTTTTGCCTTCACCTGCCACACTCAATGAATTTTAACCTAAATATATTATTCATTTAGTATATTAATTGATTTACGCTGACGGGTTGATTGTGCCTACAAGATATTCTCTCTTGAGATATATTTGCCTATCTCGCCAGTAGGGTGTATTGCACTTCGCTCAACCTCGGGACTCAAACGCTTTAAATGTTTAAACCATATTAAGATTTGGAACCTGGGATATTCTATTCGCCGATTAACTAAGAGTTGCCGTATTCATATCCCCGGGGTCATCATCTCGATCTCGACTTAAAAACACGCCACGTTACTAAACACTACCATGTAAATAAAATACGTAGATAGAGCAAGTCGAGATAAATCAATCCATATAATGAATGAAAACGAATTAACCATTAATCCATTCAAAGTAGCAAGGCTACAACAAAACCTAGAAATAAATCTAACATCTCTAGCCAAAGAAAAGCATCAAAAAGAGAGAGAAATAAAGAAAGAGGATGAGAATAAACTATTTTGAGGAAAGCGTCATCTCCTTTCTTCAATATCCTTCTTCAGTTTTTCCCTTCGTGTGCCCTAGGGTGTTTCCACCCTAAGAGTAGGCTTCCCTCAAAAGCTCCAAAATTTGTCACAAACTTTCCTTTTCGACATTCCTTGGGTTTGAGCTTTAAAACTCCTCCATTATGGGCTCAAAATGGGCTAAAATCCACCGAAACTAACCTTCAAACGTCGTGAACGCCGAGATGCTCGCTTTCGCAACGTCGCAACGTTGGTTCCACCGCCGCGACGCTGTCGCTAGCCCCTGTTGCCCCAACTCGTAAGGCCATAACTTTGTCATCCGAACTTCGAGTCGGGTTTTCCTATTATCGTTGGAAAGCTATTGAAGTGTAGAATCCATCCATATATGGCTTGATGCAATAGGAGCTCATATGATGTCTGAAAACGTCAAAATTCGCAGCCTCTTTCCTCGCTGAAGGTGCCGCAGAATGTTTGTCGATTTTCTTTAAGGCTTGGAACTTCGCGATAACTTTTGTTCGAACCCAATTTTAGTGTTCTTGGTATCCCTGGAAAGCTCTTGAAATTTAGAATCCATAAATATAAATCTTGCTTCAATTGGAGCTCATATGTATCTAAAAATGTCAAAATACAGTATCTGCTTCTGTAGCAGTTTTTTCCACCAATTTTGCACAATTCTACCAAATGGGTGACCTGATCATAAGTATGAACTTTTAGAGAATTAGGGCACTTATTTAACATAAAAACACTAGAAAAACTAACTAAAGCATAAGGATAAAATGAGTATTTATGATAATTACTCACACCCCTAAATCCTAAATTTTGCTTGTCCCTACAAGAGACCGACTCAAAACAAAACAAAAATTGAAAATGACATGAACTAAAAATAATGAGATGAGTATGATAACATGATTCCAAATGGAAGAATCACTATGAACACAATTTAGCAATATTAGTCTTTTCAACCAAAATTTAGGATCCTTAAACTTTTAAACTTCCTAAGGAACATGGCAAAGCAAAGTATGGTGAGCAAAGCAAATCAACCCCCCAAGTCCGCAATGACCTTTCCCAAGGAAACTAAGTGTAGGTGATAGCATGATCTTTAGTGTATAGCAAGGTCCTAGCACCCCCAAACTTAAGCTCAACTCACCTATTTGGAAGAAGCTAACTAAGAAAGGATAAGAACGCACCCTTTTTATTCATACCAAAATACCTAAAATTTCAGAATACCTAAAAATGAAGGGGAGAACTAGTGCGTTAAGTTTTGCATCAAGAGTTCTATACCGGGATCCAACATGACTCCCCCCACCAAATGGTTAACGGACACCCCAAAACTCTGGGTCCTTTTGACAACCCACAACCCGGCTGAATACTGTGGAATGCCTGCAACCCGACACCACTCATGAAAATCTGCAGAGTCTTTGTACCTGGAACTCTACCTAAATGGCTAACCTGTCCCAAATGCGCTTCACAATGACCATTGTGGTCCACATGGTAAAATAATGGCCACTGGGCCCCCGCATCAATACTACAAAATATATCCCAACTATATACAATAGTTCAAGAGTTAATAAATTACTCTTAATTCAAAACATATATTAAAATTTACAATTCTAATACATGTTATACAAAATCGAATACCCAAAGCCACAACCCGGCTTTCTTCTAAACGCGGCCTCTAGTGAGCGCCGTCCTCGTGCACACCGCCAGATCCGGAAGAAGGATCCTCGATGTGGTGAGCAAAGCCCAATAGAGATAATTTCCTACATGGGTTACTCCCCATCTAAGTGCACATGACATGGCAAACAATCACATTCAATCAATTTCATGAACCTACTCAAATGTCTACATGCCCAAACCCATGTCCCAAGTCCTCACCGACTCCCTCACATATGCCTAAGTCGAATGCGAGTAAAATATCCAGTTTTCAAAACAAAAGCTTTTTGTTCTCGAAAACTCACTACCGAATTTCTAGAAATACATCGGGACTGCCCTCCGAGGCAAATTGTCGATATTTCTCCGAAACAGTCATGAGTCCGCCTCCGAGATGAACCGGGCTGACAACTCAAAGTAAATTCTTCGAAAATCTTCCGCCAAAAAATTCCTCTACAAACATTTTCATTTTTCTTTCGGGCCATGTCATGCACTTACTCCTAATAAGCCCTGTGTGGTGCCCCAAAGGCATATGAAATGCATGATGATGCCAATTCCAACAAACTCATGCTAATATATAACATATATATACTCAACATAATTAATCCACATAAATCAGGTTATGCAATTTCACCATCAATTACACCAAAATTAGCCTCACATCAAGCAATTAACAAATACAAGCAATTCACTGAATCACCAACATCATAAAAATTCACACAAAATATCTACATCACCATTCACATGAACAAAGGAACCCTCGAGCGGCACCGTTCACGCCACACAAATAGGAATTTCCACTTGCCTCAAAGCTTTTTGAGATCCAATTTACGGCTAAAATGTTTCCCGTAACATTCTAACCACCATTTACATGACTCTTTACCCAAAAGAATAACGCAAGTAGGAAAAGATCCCTACCTCTTGAGTTGTTCTAACTCCACAAAATCTGTCCATGCGAGTCCCTCGCCGTGATAGATCGACTCAGCCAGCTCTCCGAGAATCGACGGTTCGAATGACTAGAAATCTAGAGAGAGTCACTTTTCTTCTAGATTCACAACCAAGACTCCACCGTGATCCCTTCACTGCTCTTTCAAATGGGGAAGATGACACCGGTTCATCTTTTCCGTCTTATTATCATTTAACACCAATACTCCACTGTTCCTTTTATTCCTAGATTTTTGACACTTGACACTATTTAGGCCGGCCCATTTCCATCATCTCAATCTTGCAAACATGCGCTCACAAGAGTACATGCAAGAGGGTGACTTTTGTCATATCACATGTCTCTCAAACCCGTTTACGACACTCGACTCCCTGCTCTAAAACGTGAAATTTCGACTGCCCGAATTTGACGAAATTCGACGCGTAGAAGATTTTCAGAAGATTCCAACGGTGAAATTGGCCACATCAGAGATCTAGTGGATTTTACCAAAATTACCGGTTTACATTCTAAAATTGAATTCTTTCGTCTGCAAAGGGGCTAAGGGCACTGTGCATTAAATTCTTCAAACCACCCTCAACACTCAACCAAACCTTCAAAGGCCTTTAAATTGGAAAGACCCATCTTTCTGTCCTCCATGTGTCAGTGAGAAGCCACGACTCCCTAGCCATTAGTTTAGCATTGAAGCCTTGAAAAGCTCTCATACTCGTGGCTCTGGATTTGATTGGATGATCTCGTTTTTATTTTAATATTCACATACTTATTTTTACATTTTTTCTTTTCTTTTTTCTTTTATCTTTTCACTTTTTCTTTGTTTTGTATTTTTCTTTTTTTTCTTTTCTTTTTTTTTAGTCAGAGCTCGATGGCAATCCTCTTTCGATTAGGTTTCCATCACTTAGTGCTTAGAACTCAAGGTTAGTTGAATTCAAGGCAAAGAGTCCGGTACCCCAAGGTATGTCATGGAGACCACATGTGTGTGTGTGTGAGGACTCTTGAGAAATAGTTCCTTGAAGATAAAGAGGTGACTGCTTAAGCTCACTCATACCACGCAAGATACACTCATATCATTTAAAAACCCATATCTCGTATTCCTTACACTTGGCATTTTTGAATATTGTGTCTCAAAATGACCTTCTACTAGCCAACAAGGCATCAAACTCACCTCATATGAGAGACAGAAATAATAAAATAAAGAATGAAAAGCACATGCACTAACAATCAACAACTACCTAAAATGTATGAGACAAAAGTTGGATTTTGGAAATTTATTTAATTTTTTTTCTTAATGAATTCTTGAATTCACCCCCCCAAACTTGAAATGAACATTGTCCTCAATGTGAAACAAAAGCAAGAATGGATAATGAGTACTCCCCTGAGGTTGATCAAGTTCATGTTCAAACGTAATATGGCTCGCTCGAGGCAAAGAGGTTAAGAGGGGTTAGACCTTTAAGTCCAATGAAGGGGATGCTTGAATATGGTTTCTTGGTTCTTAAGCCACCCGCACTATCAACTTCAAGCTTTCAACCTTTTAGCTTCCAAAACCCGATTTGAATCCCCAAAAACCTGAAGTTAAAAACTAAAACACAGAAAAACAAAATCAAGCACGAAAATTTATTAAAAAAAAGGGTCAAAACTAACTATGAAATAGAAAAAAGGAAAGAAAACTTTTTAAGCTTGGGCTGCCTCCCAAGGAGCTGCTCCGTTTTTTCGAGTCCAAATTTAGACTCTGTCACAACTAATGGATGGGTTAGTGTTTTTGGCCTCATCCTTCTCTAAGAGGTGATAGTTGTGCTCAATTAGCAACTTTGAGCACATAGTTCTCACAATCTTATTATTTTTTGATTTTCATTTTTTTTTTTTTTAAATTTTTATTTACAATGGTTCCTCTCAATTCGTTGTTCATGTGAAGATAGCACTCTACATCCACCGAAGTTGGGATCACTCTCCATTTTTCAATTCTTCATGCATCTCACCCCATAAAAGTCATCTCCCAGAAAAGTCTCTACAACTTCCTTTACCTTTCATATGATTCCTGAGAAGTCGACTCTTTCCTCCTTTTCAACTAAGTCTTTCAAGTTTTTCGCATCATCATCCTTCACTGAAGCTCTGAAGTTCTTCATTAATTTTGAAGTGATTTCTTCATTGTAGCTCCAGGTTTCTTCTTTTGTATTCACCCCAAGAGTAGATGGCGAACTATCATGTTGTCCTTCAAAGGACATTGTAGCCATATTCTCTTGTTCATTCATATATTTTGCCACTATTTCTTCTATACTCATACTCTCCTCTTCTTTAGGTCAGCTCTTTCTCAAATGTAAGTTGAGTACCGAAAGTGGCCATTGAGCCATCTTTCTTTCTTCAAGCTATCTAATGGTGTATGCCGAATTTGAACATTAGCCCTTGCAATAATTCCATGAATTGAACTTGAGACGTCACACATCTCACAGAGAACTCTTTCATTAAACTAGTTGCCTCTAACTTTTTCATTCTCTCCTGTGGAGGTTGACTTATCTCATTTGATTAAAACCATGCAACCCAACTTGAGAGTAGTCCATTTCAAATATTGATTCGAAAATTCAAGTCAAAGCATGGTAAATGCATTGAGTTCTTCTTAATTCATCCATAGCTTCTTCAGCTTGGATCTTCGACTTTGGAGATTGAAGAGTGTTATAGCTTGTATCTATGAGGTGTTTGGGCGGTGGCTCCATCCAAAAAATTATGATTAAAGTATGTAAGGTACTCCATATTGAGCATAATCCATTGATGCATATGGTTGCCACACTTGACTCGAGAATCGAAAGTTGTCACTCTTCTCTTTGACGCCATTAGCCAATCAAGCCGCATTCTTAGTTGCTTCAGCCAATGCATTTGTCAACTCGATGATAGGATCCATTGTGATTTAAACTTGTGCTTATCTTTAACCTCTATGTAATCTATTTGTTGTTCTCTCTAGCTTGAGATAAAAAGGAACTAGTTTGCCTTGACGTTGTCTTCGTATACACGAAAAATTAACCTCCAGAAACAAACAAACAAACAACAATAGAGACTAAGTCACAAGCACTAATGTAAAATAAATAAAATTGAATAAAAATAAAAAAATAAAAATAAAAAGGAAGATTGATCCAAAGTGGATCTAAGCGCGTCGTTGTCAATATCAGCACAAAAACTTCTTCCCGACAACCACGCCAAAACTCGACAGTCGAAAATAAGATGTGTAGAACGGTACGCCATAAAAGGCATGCGTCGCCTCAAGTAATATAGTGCACCTAAGTACAGATATCGATCCACGGGGATAAGTGTGCTGAGTACTGACTTTACGCTTTAAATATTATCTGGACCTAAAATCTTAATGAATTCCGATTAATAAAAAGAAAAACTAATCCTATATTATTTGCTAAATCACTTAATTATGAAAACTAGGGTTTTGCCTTCACCTGCCACACTCGATGAATTTTTACCTAAATATATTATTCATTCAGTATATTAATTGATTTACGCTGATGGGTTGATCATGCCTACAAGATATTCTCTCTCGAGATATATTGTCTTATCTCGCCAATAGGGTGTATTGTTTCCATCAACCCCGGACCAAACGCTAAATGTTTAAACCCTTAATGCCAGACTGAACCGGATATCTCATTCTGCATTGACCAAGTGTTGCTCTATTCATATCCCTCGTCATCATCTCTCGATCTGCATCTTGAAGAAAACACGCAATGTTACAACACTACCATGTAAATAAATAAAGAGATAGAGAAAGTCGAGATAAAATCAACTCATATAAGAATGAAAGCAAACCGTAATAACTGGTTTAATCATTCAGTAGTAAGTAAGGCGTGGTCAAAACCCTAGAAATAAATCTAACATCTCTAAGTCAAAGAAAAGCATCAAAAAGAGAGAAATAAAAGAAAGAGGATGAGAATAAACGATTTTGAGTGAAAGCGCCATATCCTTTCTTCACCTCCTTCAGTTCTTCCTTCGATGGTGTGCCCTAGGTGTTTCCACCCTAAGAGAGCGCTTTCTCCCTTCAAAAAAGCTCCAATCATTACAAATCCTCTTCCTTTTTCGATTCCTCAACAGCTTTAAAACCCTCCATTACGGGTTTGAAATAGCTAAAATCCAATCGAAACCAACCCTCAACGCCGCAACGCTCGAGGTGCCAGGTCGCAACGCCGAACGCTATTCCCGACGCCGCTGACGTCGCGTACCCCCGTTGCCCAACTCGTAAGGCCATAACTCTTGTCATCCGAATTTCTAGTCAGTGTTCCTCGCTATCGCTGGGAAAGCTATTGAAGTGTAGAATCCATATATGGCTTGATGTAATAGGAGCCTATGGCGATGTCCGAAAAACGCCAAAATTTAGCAGGTAGCCTTCCGCCATGCGTCAGCAATTGCTACCGATTTTCTTCAAGGCTTAATTCGTGATAAACTTTGTTTTGAAACTGAATTTTTGTTCTTGGTAACTCCCTGAAAGCTCTTTTGAAATTTAGAATCCATACATATAAATCTTGCTTCAATTGAAGCTCATATGATATCCGAAATGTCAAATACAGATTCATCAGAGTAGCTTTCACCAATTTTGCACAATTCCACCAAATGAAGCACTGACCATAAGGAACTTAGAGCATTATGAATCCTATTTAACATAAAAACACTAGAAAAAACTAACTAAAGCATATGATAAATATATTTAAGATACTCATCAATATTCAAGGGCAAGCGCTAGAGAAACACACATTTTAAGTCCCGTCATTATTCTTCCCTTTTTCTCCTTTCCTTCCTTTTCTCTTTCCTCTTTTTCTACAGGGTTTTTCTCCGATCAAGTCAATACCACCTCTGGAGATGTAGAGAAACGACCGATGTAGAGAATGACTTTGTCGATTGTAATTTTCTCTCAGATGTAGAGAACGATTTTTGCTGATCAGAATTTTCTCGAGAGATAACCAAAATAAAATTACAATCTTTAAACAAAATTGTTCATGTTTTTTTTTTTTTTTCTTAACGATCTAATAGAATATTAATCGTTTCAAAATGAACACAAAGACTTATTGTAGTAAACTGAATTTTATTAAAAGCTAAATCCATTGGTAGAATTGCCTAAGGTGCTTTCGGTTCCAAGAATGTGGCAGGAGACCTCTGTGTTTTGAAGTTTGTGGTTTCGGGTCGGACTGTTGCAACACCCGTAGGGTCCTTGATTCGATTAACTGCTTGTGTTTTGTGGTCTTTCCTTCTTTGGCGGAAGATTTTAGAACTAGATCGATGGGCTTAAAACTCCTGAGGCTTGACCACTTGATTAAGTAATGTTTTGTTGTCTTTCTATGATAGTCCTCGACAACGCTTTAGAACTGCTCACGTTTTTTTCTAGGAAATTCGAGTTCGTTGAAAGATCTCCTCGTTGTGATCTGTATTTCAGAACTCGCTCACTTTGTGTTCTTGACCTCGATGGGAGCTACCATGATGCCGTACTAAAGCAAATGGGGTTTCTTGAGTTGTTGATTTGCGTGGCAGTTCTATGTATAATGTACCTGGGAGATGTCCTGCACCCATTTTCCTTTAGATTTTCCGGTTTAGTCTTCTTGTGCCTTGAGAGTCCTTATAGTGACAACATCAAGTTCAGTTAACGGATAAGCGGGGATGAATAGTAATTCTTGATTCCGAGATCGGCGCAGAAATCTCTGAACTTAGGATCGTCGAACTGTTTCCCATTATCAGATACCAGGGCTTTAGGGATTCCCAACCTGCATATTATGGAGCGCCAAACAAAATTCGCACCTTTTGCTTTCGATTGATTGTGGCTAATATGGCTCGACCGGCCCTTGGTGAAGTAATCCTCCTACGACAATAAACTTGCCTTTGACCCTTCCCGATGGGTGGGGCCTAATATCTAGCCCCCAGCATTGAAAGGCCAGGCTTATGATTGAGGTTAGAGGCTCGGAAGGGAGGTGAGAGATCTGGGCATGTTCTTGATAGATCTTGCATTTTTTAACCAGCTCCATGGCGTCTTTGAGCATTGTAGGTCAATAATATCCTTATCTCAGGGCCTTTACTGCTAAGGACCTGGCTCCGATATGGTTTCCACAAATACCTTCATGCACCTCTTTGAGCACGTAATTGGCGTCTTCCTTTCCTACGCACTTAAGGATGGGTGTAGAAAAGCCTCGTTTATAAAGGGTCCCCCGATGAATGGTGAATCTAGTCGACCTCGTCCACAGGCCAGAGCCTCCTTTGGATAGCCTTGATGTTTGTCCACAAAGTAATCCCGGATAGGGTCCCATCCATTTCGGCTCGAACATTCACAGAGACACTTCTTCATCGTTGACTTTCATGAGGTTACGGGAGGTGCTTTCGACGGTCTCAGTCTATCCTAGATCACTCAGTGATCTTTGCATTTGCTAGCTTTCTTCAGGGCATGCGCTCCATAATTCTCTTGCCCTAGGGACATGCAGGCTTGAACATTATGAACTTTTTAAACAATTCTTGCACCTTTTTTAGGTAAAGGATCATTTTTTTCACCCTTAGCCTTGTAGGAGTCCTCTATCTACTTCACCACTAACTAGGAATCACTGCATACCTCCAGTTGATCAGCTTCCATGGAGTGGGCAAGATTAAGCCCGGCTATGAAAGCTTTGTACTCGGCCTTGTTATTGAAGCGAAATCGAATCACGAGTCGTATTCAGTGTCAGCCGATGCGGGAGGTCAGAATCAGACTCGCCTCGCTTCGCCCAGGGTGGCGGCCCCATCCTGGAATGACCTCTGATGGGAGAGGTCGGGCTCCAATTGAGTAGTTTCGGTGGGCTTTGTTGGTATTTGAAGGGGTGAATTCCATGATGAAATCTGCCAAAACCTGCCCTTTGACCACTGTCCTTGGCTTGTATCGGATGTCGAACTCGCTCAGTTTATGGCCTATTTTATCAGTCTTCCCGAGGTCTCTGGCTTGTGTAATATATGTTTCATTGGGTGTTCTGTTGGGATTTCAATAGTGTGAGCCTGGAAATATGGTCAAAGCCTCTTGGCAGTGGTCACCAACGCTAGGATTAATTTCTCCGTCTTTGGATACCTTTCCTCTGCTCGTCTAAAAGCTCATTACTTGATGTGACATTTGTTATATTCTATCTAGATTCTACAATAAAGGCGACTTTAGTTGAGAAATGCGAAAGCGGCGAATAAAGATGGGGTTCTCCTCGGAAGGGCTTACCGGGGAGGGAGGGAGGAGGCTCGGGTAAGTTTTTAAGCGCCCGAGGCAGCCTCTTCGCATTAGGCGTCCCAATGGAAGGCTTTTCGAGAATCCTAAAGAATGGTGGCACTTGTTCTTTGGATCTAGATCGCGGCAGACGGTATTCTCTCGGTCAGGCTGGTTGGATTTCTTTGGTGTTCGAAGGCGGTTGCATGTCGAGCACAACTTTTATCTTATCTGGATTTGCCTCTATTGCTCAGTTGTTAACTATTAAACCCAAGAATTTTCGGCTGGGACGAGCACACTTAGGTAATTTAACTACATCTTATGATTTTTCGGGACTTGGAGCGACTCGGTAGAGTGGGCTATGTGGGCCTGGAGCCTTAACTAACTTCATCAGCATGTCATCTATATATACCTCTATGGATGCTCCAATCCGCTTCTGAAATATTTTGTTCACTAGCCTCAGATAGGTGGTGTGACGCTAATCAGGGGTCGGGTTGATAACCGTGACCCACGGAATGTTCGTGGATCGGATAACCGACACCACTCATGAGAGTCGGGACATAGTCTCAGCATGCAGGGGAGCTCTACCTAAGGTACAAAACCTGTCCCAATAATCAACAGTGACCACCACAGGGTCCACATCTCTTGGTAAATAATTGCCACTTGGCCCTTGCATCAATACTTACAAAATGCGACTATATACAATGGCTCGGGGATTAATAAATTGCCTCTTTATTGACATATATTAAAATGTACACTTTCTAATACATGTTATACAAAGTCTCTACCAAAGCCACAACTTAGGCTTTCTTCTAAACACGACCTCACGGTGAGCGTCTCCTCCACAATACACTTCACCAGCCACGAAATAGTGATCCTCGACGGGGTGAAGCGAAAGCGATAGTGATAATTTCCTACATGGGTTACTCCCCACCTAAGTGCACATGTCATGGCAAACAATCACATCCAAGCAATTACATGAACCTACTTGAATGTTTGAAAGCTTGATTTGAAAGCTTTTTGTTCTCGAAAACTTGCTACCGATTTTTGGTAAAATATTGGACTACCCTCCGAGGCGAATTGCTAGATAACACTCCGAAACAGTCATGGTCCTCATCCGAAGTGATATGTTGAGGCTGACTCTCAAGGCAATTCTTGAGGAAAATCTTCCTTGAAATTTCCTTTCACAAACATTTTAGTTTTTCTTTCAATTTCATGTCATGAACTCACTCCTAATATTCTAGTTACCTTACTAATTGCATATGGAATGCATTATGCGATTCGAATAATTTATGCTAATATATTTAACATGTATACATTAACCACGATTAATTCATATAAATCATGTTAATGGGAATTCACATTAATAACACCAAAATTAGCTCACATGGGCTAATTGCAAACCTGAAGCAATTCATTTTGAATCACTTACAGCACACATTTTCACATTTAGAAAATCATGTCACTATTCACATGAGCGGAAACCCTCGGGTTGCTTCATTCCACAGCCCTGAAATTTGGGATTTTCTCCACTCGGTTCAAAGGTTTTGAGACCGAATTTACGACTAAATCAAGCCTTAGAATATCCCTAATAATAAACATGACTCTTAGTCAAAGAATAACACAAGTAGGAAAAGATCCCTACCTCTTGGAGTTGTCGGAACTCCACGAATCGTTGTCCGCGTGCCTCGCCAGTAGATCGACTTTGCTTCTTGCTCCGTCGGCCGGCGGTCGAGCAAGCCAGAAATCTAGAGAAGGCACTCTCTTTCTCTCTAAAAATCACAAATCCCAGCCACTGCATCTCACTACCCGTTTTGTCTCTCAAATGAAGAAGAATACACTATTTGGCTTTTGTCTTATCTCATTAAACTTTCCATTAATTCCACTTATGTCCCCTTTTGTTGATTTTTGACACTTGGCACTATCTACGCCATTCATTCCCATCATCTCTCTAATCATGCAACATGTGTCACATGAGTACATATAGTAGGTGACTTTTGTCACATCACATGTCTCTCAAACCCGTTCATATTTTTAGATGCCGGTGCCTCAGCGTAAAATTCAAGCGTCTCGAAATTGACGGTCGACGTGGTAGCTAGATTTCACGAGACGATTCCAACAGTGAAGTCTGTTTTGTCATCCAAGATCAAGAAAAATTTTGGATTTTGACCGAAATTACTATTTTGCCTTTTTTTAGAAAATTGGAATTTTCTCGGGTCTTACAGGTGGCCCCAACGTTCTTCAACCCGAAAGGCATCACCTGGTAAAAGTAGGTACCTTGCCCAGTCACAAATGAGGTCTTCTCTTGGTCCTTTAGGGTCAGTCGATCTATTATATCCCAAGAGCGTGTGGCCGGAAGCTTGTGGCCAGCCGTGGCGGCCACTATAAGGTCGATCCGAGGTAGGGGAAAGCTATCATTTGGACAGGCTCGGTTGACATTGGTGAAGTCAATGCAGAGTCGCCATCTGCCATTTGCCTTTTTGCGAGGACTACATTAGCTAACCAATCAGGGTATTCTACTTCTCGGATAGCTTTAGCTTGGAGGAGTTTGTTAACTTCTTCATTGATCGCCTTCTTCCTTTTTGGGGTAAAACTTCTTCTTTTTTGTTTGACGGGCTTGAAAGAGGGACTGATGTTCAGCTTGTGTGTGATTACTGCAGGGTTACTTCCCCTCATATCCTCCTGCTTCCAGGCGAATACTTCTATATTCTGTTTTAAGAAGTGGATAAGTAGGGCCTTGACGTCTTTGGCCAATTTGGATCCGATGTAAACGAGATGTTTCGACTAGTTGTCAAGCTGTATTGGTTCTAGTTCTTTTGAGGGCGTAGGTCGGATGCTTACCTCATCTCTCATGTCGAGCTCGTCCATGTAGATGCTGCCAACACTTTTTGTTTCATTAATGTCGAGTAGCACTCCCTGGCTACGAGTTGATCTCCTCAAACCATCCCTACCCCATTCGCAGTGGGGAATTTGATAACCATATGATAGGCGGAAGGGACGGCCCTTATGGCATTGAGGGAGGGTATGCCCAACAGTATGTTATAAGCTGATGGGGCATCTACTATGAGGAACCTTACCGCCGTTGTGGCCTGGCTGGGGAATCTCCCAAAGTGAGCACTAGTTGCGCTAGCCACAGGGTAGCACTGCCTCGGGAGAATCAGCGGAGTCGCAGTTGATCGGTTAGTTTCTCGATCTGTTTTATCGAAGGCGACGCAAGATGATGTGGTGAAACTTCCGTTATCGGCCAGGAACCTAAATATCTTGTTTGATTAGCTACAAAGACCCTTATTACCAGTGGATCGTCATGGGGATGCTGACAACCTTCCATGTTGGTTGAAAATCCGGAATTTTTCTAGATCTCGGATGACGAAATGGACTTCACCGTTGGAATCATCTTGCGAAATCTAGCTACCACGTCGAATTTCGTCAATTCGAGAGCCGTTGAGATTTCTTCGAGCACGGAGGGGATGCATGACACTTGGAACGTTTTGGGAGGCCCAGAGGCGCCACGTGTCCAATGCGGATGCGCGGTCAGACTTGAGGTCAAGTGGGGCTCACTTGTGACCGTGGCATGATGCCATTGAGAAATCTCGAGTGGTTGGATGAGAGGGATGAGTGTAATCCTCTCAACAAATAGGAATTTGACATGTGGCATTGGAGGACTTTTCTCTTGTGTCTGATGGTGGCCAAATGGATTGGGAGAGGAAGAGAGGGAAAAGAGAGCAAGCAGTAAGAGAGAGGAGCCAGAGTTTTAGAGAGAGAAGCTCTACCTTATATAAATTGACGATCGAACCATCAAACCGTGACGAGGAGCAAGAGTTGCTCCCCACGGCAAGGACACACGTGGGTACCGAGTTTTGGGAGTTTCGACAAACTCCGAGAAGGTAGGGTTTTCTCCTACTTGTTTACTTTGTAAAGAATTAGAGTATAATGGATGGGGATTTGTTGAGGCCTGGATGGTCGTGGTTTCGGTTCCAAAAGATTTGGACCGACTGAATAAATCCTTGGAATGGTTTGGACAGTCCACGGACTGTTTGCTTGATTTGTGTGGTGTTGTGTTATTGCCATGAGAAAATAACATGTTGATTGTGATTTTGTGGCGATTCAGATGAATTTGCTTAGGATTGTCTGCTTGCATGTGAGCTAAGTTTATGTTATTATTATAAAGCCCAGATAACATGATGTATGGAATTAATTTTGTTAATATATCATGAGTGATATATTAGCATGTGTTGAATGTTTGTGTGCCATTGCATTGCACTTAGGTGGGGAAGTAACCCAGTATTGGGGAAATTCCTTCTTGGCGTTGCTTTCATGCGTCGTGGGAATATATTTTGGTCTGCAGAAGAGCGTGCTTGGGGATGGGACGCATCGGGGGACCTTAGAGGCGAAAGCGGCCAAGATGGCCTTATCTTGTATTTTGTAAAATTACGGCAAGAGACCATTTTGTATAAATTGTAGTCATCTAATTGTAAACATATTGTAATTAAATCAATTTTGTATAAAATATACATTTATAGTATGATGTGGCACTCATGTGTGTTTTTACTAGGAGTATATGAGTCGTGTCTGAGACAAATTGATGTTCATGGGTTGGCGGGTAGTCAACGGACACCCGGGTTTGGGGGCGTCACGACTTAGTATCGAGCTAAGGTAAGCGATTACCTTGGGGCTCGATGGGGTGTAGAGTTAGGTATCTGAGATACACAGGACTGTGACGGGGGATGATCTATACGTCGGTGTGCATTTTTTTGTGAATTAAATGTGATGTGATGGTGTATAACATGTTGTTGTATGAATTGTGTGGTTATGCTTGGTGAATATCATAGGGAGAATGTTGAACACTAGGGCCGAGAAAATATAAACCTTAGGTGTTCCAGAATTTATGGGCAGAACGGTCCAGAAATAAACAAGAAATAAACGAAAAAAAAAAAAAAAAAAATTTACGAATGGTAGCTCCGGTTTTGAACTTAAACGAGAATGGGTTTTGGAATCTTTAGAAAATTATTCCGAGTTTTTGCCTGAGAAAGAATTGTAACTAAATTCTAGAAATTTAAGTGGGTAAGCCGATGTTCAAGCTCTCACGCATCTTTAGGAGTAGCAGGGAAGGCTAGAATATGAAAAAAAAAAAAAAAAAAAATATTTCTGGACATTCGTTTCAGTTTCTGAATACCGGCCCAGTTGTGTGTTGTGAAGTGCGGAAGGTGGATTTCAGGTTTCGCCTGTGAAAAAAAAAGAAAAAAAGTTGTAATTCAACTCTTAAAATTGTGAATTTTATGTATAGCGGTGGAGTTAGGCCCTGCTGCATCGAAAGTAAGCGGGAAGAAAATTTATTGGAGAATTTGAAAAAAAAAAATCGTTGTGGGTTAGGACACATTGAAATTAGCGACATGGATTGAGGTCGCGACTGGTTTGGTTGGACGTGAGGTATGGCGAGTGGCGTCAGCGACTGCGGTAGATGCGGGTCTCGAGATGGGCGACGCAGGTTTTGGCCGGTGGAATTGATGTCGCGACATCATTTTGGTCAGCGACATGGGTGGCGGCAAATGAGTCGTGACACGTTTGGCGTCGCTAATAGCGAGATGGGGCGGGCGGGCTTGATGTCGCGACATCATCGTGAAGTCGACATGGGTGATGTTTGAGCAGGCTTGATGGCTTCGTGACATCATTGCGAGTCCGCGAGATGGATGGCGATGGATTGGAAGCTAGGCTCGCGACATCATTTGATATCGCTGACGTGGCAGCGGTGTGGACGGAAGCGGTGTAAGCGACCCTGGCACGGAGGTCGCGTTTGGATTAGCTGAGTGGTGTCGACGCAGTTGATGTCGCGACATGGGCTAGCTTCTGGGTGCGACTGGAAGCGATGTCGCGACAGCTTGGGGTACGAAGCGGAAGGAGTCCCCTGGCACGGGCGCTATGCGCGTGACTGTACGGCGCGCGACCTGCGGCAGGTTGTGCGCGCGACATGCCGCGACACGGGCGTTGTCTTGCGTAGTGTGTGACACGTTGTGCGTAGCGCGGTGTGCCGCAGCGACACGGGTTACAGTGTGCGCCTTGTGCGCAACCCGATTTTGATTCGATTACCTTTGTTTGGACCTTTGTTCATGAGCTACTTGTTCATAGGGTAAAAAAAAGAGTATAAAAATTTTAAAAAAAATTTCTTGTGGGTGATTTAATATATGAAATAATTGTATTGCAATTACTATAAGTGCATCGACGAGGTATGTGAAATTTTTTTTTTTTCGATGTGAATAGTGTCTCGAGGCTGCATTTTCACCCTTGAGACACGTTATCGAAATTAATTGTCTTGACATGGTGTATGAAAAATTTTATTTTTCAGGTGTGTGAATAGTGTCTCGAGGCAGTATTTACACCCTTTGAGATACGTTATTACTGTTGCATGTTTTTTTTTTAAATTGCATAATTTTGTGTTTCAAATTGCGTTACGGACATATACATGGTATGATGTATATGAGGATTGTACAGTTATTGCATAGGGAATTATATGCATGGTATAATGCGTATAGGAAAAAGGAGAATGCTAAGGTTAGGAACTATAACCTTAGGGAAATGGATACTGAAATGAAAATTGAATGAATCTTGTTGCCATTGACTTGTGTAGATGGCTAGTAGAGGACAAGGACGTAGAGGACGTCCACGAGGCATTGGTCAGACACCACCGACATTTGACCAGCGCCCTTATTTGTGATCGACATGCGCTGCGAGGAATTTGTAGAGCAATGCCGGCTGGCACTCTAGCCTGAGGCTGGCGTGGCGGTAGTCGGGGAAGGTCTAGTAACCTCCCGGAGGTTTTGGGCACATCATCCTCCTACCATTCATAGGGAGGAGATCCGATGTGTAGGACCGTGGTTATGCAGTTGAGAACATATTGGGGCTATGGAGATCACCTCCGATACGGCGAGATCGAGGTTAGGCTGCGTTGTTCGGTAGAGGGGCGAGGCGGGTATGGTGGAGATGGGCGGGCTTAGAGACTTAGAGGCTATGACATGGGCGAGTTTCGGGAGGCTGTTCATGGGTAAGTATTTTCAGGGGCTACTTGAGACATCTGACTCGGGAGTTCCTAGAGTGAGACGAGGGCGATGATTGTGATGGTACGTGGCTAGATTCACATAGTTAGCATTTTCTTGATGATTCGTGACCCGCAGAACATGGCCAAAGTTAGGAATTCGAGAATGGGGTGAGTTATCCATTCGGGCCGGGATTAATAGAGAACTTCGCCTACGGGACATGGACTCCATGGTTGGGACGGCCCGACCATAGAGAGAGATCGAGATCTTTCGGAACACTTTCGGGATGCGGGTGTTGGTAGCGAGAGGAGGACCCGGCTTTCTTCTAGTTGGAGGCGGAGACTTTTGCTTCACACGAGTTTGAGGACCCGGGGCCCAGATTGGGGCGAGTTAGTCGGGCGGGGCGGGTGATATGTTATTTGCTTAGATGCTTTGGGCATGTGAGCAGTATGCCCGGAGGCGAGGGGATCCGAGTTTTTGGGACAGCGCGGTCGATTAGGCATGGGACCACGGGCGTACGGTTCATTCCTCCACCTAGTGCGGGTCGGAGGAACCCGGTTGGTTCGGGGTGCTATCTGGGCACCCAGCCATTTAGGTGGGCGGAGGGGCGAGTGCGAGTGTGGGTCGAGGCTGCATGTGGACTCAGAAGCGCAACCGGTTAGACATGGAAGATGATATGTTATTTCGCCGACAAACTGGACATATGGAGGTGTACGAGATTGTCCTAGAGGCAGATCCGTGGTACGCAGACTCCAGCGCTCGATTAGCCTGATATGCGGTACGTTTCTACTCGCACTTGTTAATAGAGTAATGCTTTAAATCGGACGATCATACTCATTCTTGTTGCATCTTAGTGATAGACTTGGGCTTAGAGGTCAGACCTTGGTAGCCGATATGGATGTTCTTCCCTACGAAATAGGTGATATTGGACCTGATAGGAACTAGGATTGGCGTCTATGTGCACCCAGGACATCACGACGAGCCGCGTGGTGCACTAGTGATGGTCGCTCACCACTCTACGAGTGTGGCCGAGTTTGTCTGGGAATGAACGTCCAGTTTCACACCCATACCAAAACCGTAAAACGTAAGAGTAGCTAAAGTGGTCGGGCAAAGCAAGGGTCAGCATCCCCTAAGGTGAGAAGCCCGAGTTAGGGGTGTGAAGGAGACCCGCTGTGAGTATCCCAAGGGTCTCAGATGGGTGTAAGAGACCCGTGGAGAACCGTCTCCAGGACCGAGGAGAAATCTCAATGGAATGGGTAAACGACCAGATAACTGAATTTCTCTGTAGGGTGTAAGAGACCTGGAGATGTCCTAAATTTCCGTGAGGTGTAAGAGACCCGGGAGCGATCCCGAATTTCAGGCGCAGAGACCCAGAGCAATCCGAATTTCGTGAGGGTGTAAGAGACCCGTGGTGTTATCCGAAATTTGTGTGGGGCAGAGACCGGGGAGCGATCCGGGCCCTGTGTGGGTGTAAGAGACCCGATGTCCTAAATTTCTGTGGGTAAGAGACCCGGAGGTATCCCGAATTTCAGAGGCAAGAGACCCGGAGGCATCCCCACTTCGCGAAAGTGTAAGAGACCCGGGGAGATATCATGAATTTCTGTGAGGGTGTAAGAGACCCGGGGAGATGTCCTGAAATTTCTGTGTGGGTGTAAGAGACCCGGGAAGCCATTCCGAAATTTCTGTGTGGGTGTAAGAGACCCGTGGAGAAATCCGAAATTTCTGTGTGGATATAAGAGGCTCGAAGTGTAAGCCGAAAAGTTTTGTTACCCGAGAGGAAAACACACGGACATGGTTATCACCCAGACTTAGAGTTGAGTGATAGGAGTCGGGAGAGACTCGAGATGAAAACATACGGATATGGTTATCACCCAGACTTAGAGTTGAGTGATAGGAGTCGAGATAGACTCGAGATGAGGACATACTTGATACGGGTTATCACCCAAACTTAGAGCCGAGTGATGTGGAGCCTGGCAGGCTCGAGATGAGGGCATCGATATGGTTATCACATAGACCTGTAGTCGAGTGATGAGCCGAGAGTGACTCGAGATTTGGATACCCATTGGAAATTTCTATCGGGTGATGGTGAACCGACAAGGCCTCGGCGATGATGTAATTCAGACATGGATTAGGTTGACTAGCCCATCGGATTTGCCGCGATTGACCTGGGAAAGGTCATCAGGTACACACCTGCCAGTGAATCGGGTGGTGTGTGGTTACATATGCACGTGGTTGGATGCGTATGTGTGTGGAATTTCGAGACGAAATTCTTTTAAGGGGGGGAGAATGTGAGACCCCGAAAAATCCATGTTTTCTAAGGAATGATAAAATGGTAATTTCGGTTGAAAATCCGGAATTTTTCTAGATCTCGGATGACGAAACGGACTTCACCGTTGGAATCGTCTCGTTAAATCTAGCTACCACGTCAATTTGTCGAATTCAAGACGTATGACTTCACGCCGGCGACAGAGTGACGCATGACACTCGGGCACGCTGGGAAGGCCCGAGGCGCCACGCGTCCAAGGCAGATGCACCAAATCCGAGGTCAAGGCTCACTTTCAGGACACATGGCATGATGCCATTAGAGGGAAATCTCAAGTGGTTGGATAAGAGGATAAGGTGTAATCCTCTCAACCAATAGGAATTTGACATGTGGCATTGAGAGGACTTTTCTCTTGTCCCAATATTGACCAAATGGATTGGGAGAGGAAGAGAGAGGGGAAAAGAGAGCAAACCGTAAGAGAGAGGAGGTGGCGTAGATTTTAGAGACAGGTTTCTACCTTCTCTCTAAAATTCCCACGATCGACCACAGGCTTCCCATGAGGCAGGAGTTAGAAGTTGTCTCACTCCGCAAGGACTACACGTGGCATTCTCGCTGAGCTCACAAACTCCGGAAGGTAGGGTTTTTCTCCTACTTGTTTTACTTCGCTTAAGGTCATGTGAATTGGACGATTATTGGAAAATTCTGATGTCGTGGGTTTCTGCCCAAAGATTTGGACCGACCGAATAAACTTGGAATGGTCTTCGATACCCACTGATTGTTTCGCTGATCAGCGGTGTTGTGCTTATTGCCATGAGAAAATAACATGTTGATTGTGATTTATGTGGGCGCCTAAGACGGATCGCTGATTGTGCCTAAATTTCATGTGAGCTAAGTTTATGTTATTATTATAAACTCGAATAACATGATGTATGGAATTAATTTTGTTAATATATGCATGAGTGATATATTAGCATGTGTTGATGTTTGTGTGCCATTATCAGCACTTAGCGGAGTAACCCAGTAGGAAATTCCACTATCGGGCGCATCAAGCCACCCCGTCGTGGAATATATTTTTCAGCACTAAGACGATTTCGGGGATGGACATCCGGACCTGTAGGCGAAGAAACACAAGATGGCCTTATCTTCAGATTTTGTAAAATTCTCGGGCAAGAGACCCATTTTTGTATAAATTGTAATTAAATACAATTGTAAACATATTGTAATTAAATCAATTTTTGTATAAAATATACATTTTATGAGTATGATGTGTATGCCATGTGGCTATTTTTACTCAGGTATAGGTCTCGTGATACGAGACAAATAGATGTTCCGCGGCCGACTGTAGTCAACTGGACACCCCGGCTCAGGGGCGTCACAACATTGTTGCCGCAGCTCGGTCAGGTGGGCCTGCCGTCCCTCGGACGTTGCCTCGTCCTTCGAGACCGCCTCCGTTCCTCATTCCTCTCATGGGTATCTATCCCCGTCTCCTCATTCCCTGTGGCTTCGCTTCTCGCCGCCCTCGCTTCCTTCCGTGAAGTAGCTCTTTCCGCTTTAGACAGAAGCGGCTTCCTCTCCGTTGATGTATTTCTCTGCTTTGGCAAGCACCTCGTCCATGTTTGCCTGAGGGTTATTTGAGATGAAAAACATCAGTCTTTTCGACCGCACGCCCAGGCCCTGGGCCGATGAAATTTAATGTATGGCAAACTTCCCATCTAGATGTCTACCTTTAATGACTCGCATTAAACCTCCTCGATGTAGGACCTTAGGTTCCTCCTTACGGGCTCACTTATGGTCGTAGCAGAGCTCTAGCTTCCTATACGTCCGAGTTCGCATGAAGGGAGACGAACGCCGACGGATATGTCATGACAGAGATTAACACGGCTGAGTCTTTGAACCAGAAGCCAAACACTCAGCCTTTTAGTGTGATAGTGAAGGCTCTGCATCTCACGGGGTCCTGGTATTTGTGTAACTCCATCTGATTCTTGTAAGTATTGAGGTGGTCTATAGGGTATTTCGTTCCGTCGAATGTTTCGATCTGAGGCATTCTAAACTTCTGCAGGGGGAAGTGTAGCACCTCACCAGGAATGGTGGATTCTCGCTTGTTTGTACCTCAAAGCATCCATGGAGACTCGAGCTCATCCTCTTATAGTTTCCTTCATGTGGATGAGCTCTGCTGATGTGTCCCCGTAAACGCGCCTCCCATGATCATTCCCCATCGCCTACCGATGTTAGATGGGTCCGTTTTGCGTATCTTTCTACTCGGCATCCTCGATCCTCTCCAGGGGGTTTGTAGGGATCATGCTCCTTGGCTTCGCTAGTTTCTCCTTCTCTGTCAACGTCTCGAGGAACGTCATGGTGTCGTTATTCTTCCTGCGGGCGTTGCATTTGTCTGGTGAGTTCCTCCAAGTCTCTCTACAAACGCTGGTTGGTGAGATGGAGTGCCTCCATCTCGTTAGTATCGGGCTCAGAGTTTTCGGTGAGCGCTTTAGTGGTCGCTATTTAGGGTCGCCCGCTGGTCTTGGCGCCCTAAGGGGGTTAGCGACTTAGGCTCGCGTTTCGTGTCGATACCATCAATTGGCCGGAATTTTTATTTGTAAAGGAAACAATCGCTCTACGTATCGACGCTAAACCGGACGGTGCTTTTTCTTCCGAGCATCGGGCCGGAGCTGAGTCGCGTCGGCTAGCCGAATCGCCGTATTAACGCATAACCTGCACTGAAAGGGTGATCCGGCGGGGGTGTGCCGATCGCCCCTCCGATGGCTAAGTCAATTTCTTTCTTATGAGAAGGAAAGAATTCAACTCTTGATGGCATTATCACTGCGTACCTTTTTGTGGTAGAATTGGTCGGTATTTATAAGAGGAAATAGTGGTTACTTTCCTTGTTAGATGGTGATACGGTATCTTTCCCATTGGGTGAGGAGTTTCCTTTTCCTTATCATGGACCGACTGTTAAGGGATAATGGAGGAGTCGTGATCATGTAAGATCCTTCATTCCTAATCTGTGGGGCGTGGATCATGGAGACTGGGCACTTTTCCTTTCACACGAGTTTTTTAGGGCCACCTATATCACTTGATTACCTGGCATGGTGGTTTCAATTCTAGGCTTAGGCCCGTGCCCTTTGGCATGGGTAGGATCTCACTATGGGTCGAGCTTCTTTATTGGGTCTGTGCCTCAATTCCCTTCATAAGGCGGATATTTGGGCTTACGCTCTAGGCCTGTGCACATATTGTTTTCTACCCCATCACCTATGATGATATCAAATTGTGTTTTTCTTTACATATGAATAATGTGAGAGACAATTGAGCTAAAAGTCAAATAAGATGACCATATAGCATGTACACTTAGCTATAGGATTGAACCAAATCAATCACAAGTCTCATATACCCTTGTTGTCCAATTATGCTTGGTTTAGAGAAAAATTAAAGGGAAATCATGATGTCTAAGATTTCACGAGAATTTAGAACTTGCTCAAGTATCATTTGAGTAAAATCTCAGTACATTAATCTTTCGGGGAAATGTTATGTTAACTCGGGAATCGTAAGGTTTCCTTTAGCCTACCCGATTATGTATTAACCCATAGTCACCCAATTTGAGCAATAATAGCCATGTTCTATATTGAAAAACCAAGAACGAACACCCATATCCCGTTATTTTACCCATTGATCCAATAACCCATATTTTACCCTTAACATGTCGTTGACAAAGCGCAAATCAAGAGGACATGTATTTTGGTGGGAAGTTAGCGGTTTTGATAAATGCAAAATGTCAAGGAAGGGGTGTTGAAAAGAGCAAAGAAGAAAATAACTTAAGGTGGAGCAAATTTAACCTCGTAGCCTTCCTACCTTTAGCTAGTAAGTCTGTAGGGGTGCTTTAACATCTAAAACCCCAAGGCCAAGTGGCCCGGGAGTTATTGACCTGAAACTTGCTACATGGGTAGGTAGAAAGCTTAAAGAGATTGAATATTGCACTTCTCTATACCTTGATGTTCAAAAAAAGCAAAAGTCTTGGTAATCTTGAAGAAGATAGAAACAAACAAGTTTGGGGGTGAAATAGTATGAAGAGCACATTGATGCTAATCAGGTCGAGTGAATGGCTCAATTGAAGACATAGTCAAATTTTGGAGGATGAAGCAAAAAGATAGAAGAAGGAAGTGCGAGAGTGTTTTGGGTAAAATCTGAACCTAAATGACCTATTTAACTACCCTCTCATCCTAGCCACACATTACAAGCTTAAAAAGACCTATTTGATCTCGAGAACATGTAATGCCTACATTAGTGGAGAATGGGATGTGAAGCAAGCTTATGAAGTCTCGATTACTCTTTATCTTTGGAAACTCTTTATGAGTGAGAGATCTTTCACCTCATGCATTCTCCTAATTTCATTTAGACTGAATTTCGATCAGTGAGGGTGAGACTATGCACACTCACACAACCTCGACCTAGGTGCTAGTTTATGACCAAATTTATTTCCGCTTTGAAGAACACCGTTTTGAAACATTATTCATGTGTCGGGAATGTAATTTTTGAGGCAAACACGTAAAGTGCATATCTCCATGGACTCATTCTTTCTTCTAATAAATTGAAAATACCTTTTGTCTGCTTGAGGACACAAAACATTAAGTCTGAGGGTGTTTGATAGGTGGTCATATTAGGAATTTTATAGCGTGGTTTCCTAGAACCCCGAGAAAACCCAATTTTCCTCAAAATGGCAAAATGGTAATTTTGGTCAAACTGAATTTTTCTAGATCTCGATTGACAAAATGGACTTCACCGTTGAATTGTCTCGAAATCTAGCTACCACGTCGACTGGCCGAATTCCGAGACAATCGGAATTTACATGTTTTTCGAGGCAACGAGCGTAGAAGTGGACACTTGGCATTTTCAGTGGCTTACAAGGTGCCACATGTCAAAAAGTGCATTCAAATTAACTTATTCATAATCTATGTGGACACATGGCATGATGTCATTTGAGGAAAATCAAACCACATGGAGTAGTTATTAAGAAACTGGGCTGAACCAATTGCAGATGACATGTAAATAGAGGACAAAAGTGAGAGCTTCTTCTCCATTTTCGGGGCTAAGACGTAAAACAAGTAGAGTGTGTGAGCAGGTTTTCAAAATTGAGGGTTTTAGAGAGAGAAAGTGCAATTTTCTCAGGGATTCCTAGCTGCATCATTTGACGTCTTCAGCCAAGAAGCAAAGTTGTTCCCACGCGGGCGAGGCAAGGTAAGACCAGTTTTGGGGAGTTTTGACAACTTCAAGAGGTAGGGGTTTTCTCCTACTTGATATAATCCTTTTTAAGCCGCTTGTTAATGGTTTGAGTGTTTGAGGTCGTGAATGGTTTGCTTGATCGTCCCAAACTCAATCGAATTGCTAGAATTTTTGGGACTTTTTGTGCGCTCCCGATTGATTACGGACTGTTATATGTACATGTGGTATAAATTATGCAATAAATTATGGTTTAGGTGGTTGGCCTGAATGGCCATGGATTTGGTTCACAAAGTGGAATAGGCTACCCACTCGATAGCCCATCAAGCTGGCTAGACTGTTAAAATAAATTCCTGCTTATGCTTGATTGGACCTAAAATGTCCATGTGTTAATTGCATGAATTTGATTAAAATGAATGGCTTGAATTGTGTGGAAATTTATATGTTAATGCATGGAATTAAATGTGTTAACATGAGTGTTTGAATTATATAGAATATAATTCAAGTAAGAGCCATCGAATTAAATGAATTGTACTAGCCTCCAAGTGGAGCTAATTTGATGTTGTTGATGTGAATTAAATAACATGTGGCATGTATGTAAATTTTGTTAATATATGCGTAAATGATATATTGGCATGTGCGGTTTGAGAATGGCATAATGCATTTCATATGCACCGGGAAAACCTAGAAAATTAGGTGTGAGTGCACGACATGAAAGAAAATAAAAATGATGTTTTTCTCGCTGGCTATTTAGGCATGCGAGGGAGCCTGAGACTCGAGACACCCGGATTGGGCGGGCTGCAGGACATTCAAGCGATCATGAATTTGCTTGAATGTGTGTTTATGTTGAATCATTGCATGTGTACTTAGGTGGGGAGTAACCCATGTAGGAGATTTTCACTACTGGGCATTGCTCACCCTGTCGAGGGATTACTATTTCAGGTACAGTGATTGTTCGGGAAGACATCACTCATTAGAGGCTGATTTTTAGAAGAAAGCCATATTGTGGCTTTGATGTTTTTGGTATAACATGTATTAGAATTCTAAATTTTAATATATGTTTATGTAAAGAGTGATGTAATAACTCTCTTGAATTATTGTAATATAGTTGGTTGGATTTTTAGTGAGTATGGATGTATGAGGCCAATATGGCCATTTTACTCTTGTATGGGTCTCTTGGTATGAGACAAAGATATTCCGCGGGTTGACGGGTTGTCAACGAGACACCTCGGGATCGGGGTGTCATAGTGTTTGTCGTGTGTTTATGTAACCTAAATGCTAGAGTTACCCCCCTTGATATAAGTATTACACTTAATCACTTATCGTGTGAGTTTTGCGTTGTTGACTGAAAGTAAAACAACAAGAAGAGGGCAGAGCATGAAAGAAGAAAGCTGTGGAAGGCAGTGCTTTGCCAGGCGAAGGCTGTTAGCCAGCGAAGAGATAGCTTCGTCGAGGTGAAGCTAAAACTGAAGAAATTGAAGGCCTCGGGTTCGCCAAGGCGAAGGAAACCCTCATCAAGGCGAAGACCTTTGCCAAGGCGAAGTAAAACCCTCGTCGAGGCGAAGGAGGAATCACATGCAAGCAAGGGCCTTGGGTTCGCGGTGAGAGAGGCCTTGCAGAGTGAAGCCTACGTTCAACGAGGCGAAGAGAGAGACCCTTGATTTTGACACATGTTCGCCAAGGCGAAGGATCATCGGGTTGGACAAAATACGCCTCATTCTGCTTGTTTTGGTAATTCATTACTATAAATCTTGTTGTGTAATATTTGTAGGAGATAGACAATATTGGAGAGAGCTTGGAGTTTTGACACATATTCATCTTCTAGGGTTTTTCTCTAAGCTCTCATTTTCTAGGGTTTGTAGATTTTCTGGTTTTGTATCTTGTGTTGGGAGACGAGTTGTGGAGTCAGTGCTGAGGACTTATAGTGGTGGAGCACATTTTTGGGAGGCCTCCACTTCATATTTGTTTTGCGTCTTTAAATCCTTACAGAAATTCGGCAATAACCGGCGCATTATGTTTGTTGTGAGCCTTGATGTTGGGTTTTAAGGCTATTATGAGTGGCTAGATCCTCCTCTAGGGTTGGTTGTTGACATTGGTGTTTGGATTTTGTAATATATTGAATGATTTTGTGACTGTATTTTGTGTTGATGTTTTATGAATTTCCTGGTTTTTATCTAATTATTGCATGCTAGGTAGTGAGATTGAGCCCCAGAGCTAAAAGAGTTTTCAAAGTGACATTTGGAAGTTTACCCTTGGGACTTGATTTTCATTCTCTGTGTACACAATTGATAAAAGCAATTTGACTTAATCAAAGAAGTCTAGGAAATTAGGGATGCCTAGTACTAGATGGATTTCATTATGAGGGACATTGTAAGACCGAAAATTAGTGAAAAATGAGTAAGCATTAATTTCGATTAAGCTTAGATTTTCTAGTCTCGGATGAAATGGACTTCACCGTTGGAATCGTCTCGGGAAATCTAACTAAAGCGTTGAATTTCGTCGAATTCCGAGACAGTCGAAATTTGTATGTTTTTCAAAGCAATTAACGTAGTGCGGGACACTTGACACATTTTGAGTGGCACACAATGTGCCACGTGTCAGGTGCAAATTGAGTCAAACATTGAGCTCAAGTGGGGCTCATGAGACACATGGAAACATGCCATTGGGTGAAAATCTCAAAGTAGATGGATAAGGGATAGGGTGTAATCCCATGAGCAACTAAGAGTGGGACATGTGGCATTGAGAGGACTTTTCTCTTGACCTTAATCTAGACCAAACCGGTTTGGGAGGGAAAGGAAGAGAGAGAAAGACCAAACGAAAAAGAGAGAGAAAAAAGAGGGATTTTAGAGAGAGAACCTCAACCTTCTCTCTAGAATTCTCGGCGATCGGACCGTTGGTTTCCGACGAGGCAAGAAGCAAAGTTGCTCCCCACGGCAAGGGTTACACGTGGGTACCAGTTTTGGGGAGTTTTGACAAACTCCGGAAGGTAGGGGTCTTCTCCTACTTGGTTTATTTTTTTATTTAAGTGTTTTGTTAATGGTTGGGTTGATTTGAGGTCATGAGTGGCCGTTTGATCAGTCCCAACACTTGGGACCAAAATGTGGAAATTTTTGGGCAGTTTTGGGCTTGATCCATGATTGTTTGGGCGACACTGTGTGATAATTTATGCATTAAATTATGTTTGGTGTATGAGGCGAGAAATGGTCATGATTTTGGTTCCACAAAGTGGAACCGTGCTATTAATTAGATACCACGGACAGCCTTGCTTTCGTTTAGGAATTAAAACGATCCGGTTTATAGTTGGACCCAAATTGGTCCATGTGTGTTTCAAGCAAAATATTGCTTGAATTGTGTGGAATTTAATATGTTAATGCATGGAATTTGATGTGTTAACATGATGTGGTGATTTAATTTATGTTAATATATGCATGTAAATATATTAGCATGAGTGGTTTGGAAATGGCATAATGCATTCCATGTGCCGGGGCACACTAAGAGTGGGGTGAGTGCATGACATGAAAGAAAACAAAAAATGGAACATGATTGTGAAAGGAATTTCGATGGAAGATTTTCTAGAGAATTGGGTTGGGAGATGGTCCTTGGTCCACTCCGGATGAGGACCATGACTGTTCGGAAAGTTCTCCAACCAATTCGGCTCGGAGGAGCGTCGTATTTTACAGGCTTCGGTAGTGTGTTTTCGAGAACAAAAAGCTTTTGTTTTGAAAAAGGTGTTTTCTCATACATGGCCTAGGCAAGTGTGAGGGAGTTGGTGAGGACTCGAGACATGGGATTGGGCATGTAGACATTCGAGTAGGATCACGTATTTGCTTGAGTGTGTGTTTACATTGAATCATTGCATGTGTACTTAGGTGGGGAGTAACCCATTTAGGGTAGTCCACCTCTTGGGCAGTGCACACCTGTCGAGGGAATAATGACAGGTACGAGGGTGATCGGGAAGGCACTCATTAGAAGACGTTTTGAGAAGAAAATGACTTGTGAAACACTGATTGAATATATATGCAAAACATGTATTAAGTTCTCAATTTTAATATATGTTTGTATTAAAGTAATCAACTCTTGAACCATGCTAATATAGTGGCGGTTGGATATGTTTTGATGAGTATGACGTATAGGCCAATGTGATAGTACGCTCATATATGTGTATAAAGTAATACGAGGCATTATAGATTCGGACAGTGGGGTTGTCAGCGGACACGAGTTTTGAGGGCGTCCCACGGACATCATATAACCTTATGTGATGATCGTATGGTGGTGATCGATCGAGCATAACTTGGGAGGCCCCTCGTGTATGGACGGAAAGGCCAATGGAAACTCCTAAAGGCGATTTACCTTAGAGACGACTAACACGTCGTTTGGCGTATTAGATGGAGTCGAAGAATAGGGATTAGGTGAGGAATTGAGGTGGACTTCGAAGAGAGAACCTCATCTGAGGGTTCCTTGGTGAACCACGAGAGCATCTTCACTTAATTAGCACTTAATGAGCATAAGCCATAAATGCACTAATGGAAACAACCGGCCCTAGTGTTATTCCTTAACATTTTTCTTACAACTTAATCCAACCATTTGCTAATCTTTTCGAGTAGATTTTTAGTTTAACTTAATCCAATCAATCACTCTAGTTTAATTCGCTTCTTAAATAAATTCTTTGAGTAGCGGTATAATCCCATAAACATCTACTACAGTGGGTTCATTTGTACTAGGGTTTCATTGAAAGCCATTATATTACTTGTGATTCTCATGCACTTGGATTAAGGGTTTCTTTAACAAACTTTATGTTAAAAAAAAAAAAAAAAAAAAAAACCAGAACAACATATACCAGCTACTAATCTAGCTTTAAAGTTTCTTTCCGTCCTCCTCTTCCCTCTTATAGATCCATTTACATCTATAGTTCTTACACTTGGGAAGATCTTCAGTTTCAGGCTGAGTTTTGAATACATAGATCATCTCAAATTCATTGCTTTGTAACTGTCCATATCAACATCCTCAAATTGGTGACATGAATAGGATCTTGTATTCCATAATGTTAATATAATCAAACTATTCATCGAGCAGTGAGGTAATTTTATTTCCCTCCTACTACGACAAAGCTGTGGAGGATCTTGATTAGGTATTAGGGTTCTTTCCCTTTGAATTTTAACAAAACTTGTTAACTGAGGCGCATCATTCTACTCTAAAAGTAATTCTTCAAGAACAATCTTACTTCTGGAGCTTGAAATACATATAGTCTCGTACTCGAGAAGGTTGCATTTGTCGTATAGGCCTTCTTATCTTGGTGACTATGAATAAACCTCTCAGTACCGATAGGGTGTCTAAAGTAAACTAGTTCACTATGTGGCTCAAGAAACTTTCCAGTTTTGTTTGCACAAACACATGAAACAGACATCATATGCGAAAAGTGTTTCAGCGGGTTTCTATCCTCCATAACTCTAAAGGATTTCTTGGTATAGATTTAGAAGGAAATACATTTAGTATGTAAACAACATTTCTTAAGGCATATCCCCAAAAAGAAGTGGGTAATGAAGAGTAACTTAACATTATGTCAAGTAAGGTTTGATTTCTCTCTCATGACACCGTTTTTGTTGTAGATTTCCTAATATTTATAAGCTATGATACAATACCACATGCCGTGAAATTAGTGATTTTGTGTCCAAGTATTATGTATGGTTGGTCAAATCAAATCATGATATCCTTTACTAACATCGCTTTTTAACTTTTGCTTTATTCCTTAAACTTACCAAAAGTTTTGAGTTACTCTTTGCATAAGGTAACCTTTTTATATCTGATAATCGTCTAGATGAAAGTGGCCAGTATTCATAACCTCCTCTTGCTTTGACATTTAAGGTCCACATGCATCTGATGTATTAGCGAGGTTCCTTGGCTCTTTTCTCATACAATGAAAATGATCTCTTTATCAGCTTCCTTCAGCTTGAGTTCATAACAGTGTGACTACTAACACTAAGTTTCCATAAGGACTTCCTCCCTTTGTTAAGTCTTTCTATCTGAACATATTTATATATGACAGTCAGAAAGTTGCTATGAGGTATGTATCATCTTTATGAGAAATCTTTTGCTTCTTACTCTTTGGTTCGACCACTTTGAACATTTCAATATTTAATAGTGGTTTGCTTATAGGTCTAATAAGCATAGACCATCGTCTGAATATCCACATAACTCAAATATTTGAAAACTATTCTTTAAATGAAACTAATTTCATTATCAAAAAAACATTAAATATTGTTCATTATAATCTAGAAACATAAATTAAATTTCTTCTAAAACTAGGAATGAAATAAACATCTCTTAAAATAAGAAATTTCTTTGTAGCAAATTGAAGCCTAGCTTCTCCCATTGCTCTTGATGAGATCCTTGCACGGTCAAAGCGACCCATGGTACTCTCATCTAGAAACTCTACTCCTTGTGAAGCCTTTGTAAGGCTTATACATGATTAGTAGCTTCAAGTTCTGTTGCTTTTCCATTTCATAATTTTTCATGGGTGGTGTTCAAGTAGTAGCAAATTGATGATCAGATGGTTAACATTTGCTGAAATGATGGCAAGAAACAATTCATTGCACTTGATCACCAGTGAATTTTAAGGCATAAGAGAAATTTATTTTATATATATGTTTATGCCCAAAGAACCAATTCAATTTTCAAAGAAATGTACCGTGGATAGGTCTATTACCCAACATTGATGACATTATAAATATTTTATCATAAAATATCTCATACTTTTCAACATTTATTAATTATAGTTTCAGGTTAGATTCAATTAACCCAATTAATTGTTTCTGCTAAGTTGTGACCCATCGTTTCAAACTCTATTGATTTTACTCTTAAAATGCCATCATATGATGGGTCATTTTTAAGAGATCAACCTAGACATCTTATCTCTAGGAGACAAAATTTAGCATAATATTAACGGACACCCTAAAAGTAGGAGAACAGAAGTATTCATAGTATCTCAAGGCGCCAATTAAATTATATATTGTATCAACAATGGAGACCAGTGGGTTTTAAATGGAATCATTTATCCTGCTTTCCTCATTATTTTTAAATAACCATTTAAAATATCTAATATTTTAAATTTATAAGTAAAATTAAAACAATTTTAATTTTAATTAATATATATATATATATATATATTATAAAAATATAATATTTTCATAAAATTGCATTTGAAAATTTAATTCCAAAATTTTAAATACTCATTGAATTTAACCTAGGGCACTTACAATGTTAAATAAAATTAATATCATGTGTGTCCATTCATTTATATAATGCATGTTAACACATAAATGGGTAGAACCTTTGTATCTTATATGACATATTATATAATTACATCAACATACAAATCACATAAATCATATATATATATATATATAACTTGTAAATAAATAAACGGCATGTGAAATGAACTTTAACCGGGTGTCTTTGGATATTTCTAATTACAGCCCAACAAAAAATAGAATAATAAATAATTTTGGGTCTTCATTCCTTCATTATGATAGATTCTTTCTTGTATTAACACAAATAAGTTGTGGGTCTTCATTCCTTCCATTTTGAATTTAACTTTTAAATTCCTGCATACAAAGTGGAACCTTTCCAGCAAATTTCTCCCTAGAATAAAATAAAAATTACATACAGATTACCTAATACATAAAGATCTAATAAAAATTAAAAGAAAAAAACTTAATCCAAAGACACCAATCAAAGCCATTATCCATATATTCACAACCACAATTATCTCGTAATCAAACATTAATTAATAATAATCAATAATCATTAAATAGAAACAATGTAGTGCCTACCCATGATTATCTCATATTCAAAATATTAATTAAAATAAATTTGATTATCTAATAATCAAAACGTTGACAATATATAATTTATCGATTTGCTCTTATACCAATTGTGGTTTTATTTGATATAATCAAATAAGTAATAATAAGCAATGAAACATATAGATAATCAGTAAAGATCGAATGCAAAAATTGTTCATTATTTTATAATTTTATTGATCATATGCTTTTCTAATTAATCAAATATGTTTCCATTGATCCAAGTATGGATGCTCACCTGAAAATTCAACGAATGAATGGTGAAGATCTTTGATTTCTAGAAACACGAGTCACACAATCAAAGTAAAAGCAGGAATAGACTATGGCCCTTATTGGGCACAAAATGAGAAAATTTTTGTTATCTTTTTCACTATTTTTCAACTCCTCAAGGAAGTAGCTGCAGAAGCGCGGCAGTGATGGATTTTTGTTTTAAAGATCATCACACTTCTCTCTTTTCTTTTTGTATATCTTTCTTTGTTTCTTACCTTCTATTTTCATGTCTATGTTTCTACTAAGTTGTTTTTATTTCAAATTCAAAATATTTAATTTTTTGAATTATAACTATATCTTTTAGTCTTTTGTCAAGTCAATAAAAAAGAATGTTTAGAATGGGACTCTGAACTGGAACTCATATATAGGAGTTACAGATACCAATAGGCTAAGTTCTTCATTTTTGAATAATTTGGGTAATTAAGATTAAATAATCAAATTACTTATTCTCATATAAATAATTCAAAATCAATTTATAACTAAGCGATACAAAACTATTTTCTCCCTTGTCTAATCAATGGAGTCTTGGTTGGATTGGGGACTGTGGACCTGTTTTAAGTTCAAATAAAACTTGATTAATTAATTAACACAATTTATTAATTCCAATGTTACTCCACTAAAAACTTGGAATTGCACTCTTAAAATTATAGATATATTATTACTCAAGAAATTAAGTTGTCCATATGATTTAGTCATTACATATATTGATCCTCCATAAATAATTCATGATTAGAGGTAGGTGAAATCCGATAGTCTTTCTAATTATCTCTTTATCCTTAAGTATCAATTACGGTCCAATTATTGATAAGATTCATAATTTAATTATGAATTTGAACTCTCGTACCATTCAAGACTTGAGTAATCACGTAAGGGAATTATTTATCTGCTTCTTAAATAAGAAGGAATGGATTCTGTCTTGTTTGTTAGCATTCCTTGCTATTTAATTCATTGTATCTCCAAAATACAAAGATTGAGATTATATTATTATAATTTGTACCAAGTAAATTAAAAGAAACAATGTCATAAATAGGTGTTTGCTAATTACTCGGGATTAAGATCATTGCATATATGACCATCAGTGAGATAATTTGAATTATACTATTCTTAACAGAAATTATCAGCTATTCAAATCATGTCACGTTCCTGTCCTACATAATCACATCATGTAAGTGCATTTCTGAATATCCTCTCTTTCATCCAATCGATTCGGATAAAACAATTTTATTTTCAATGATAATAACATGCACTAGTAAAAATCAATTAAAGATTCCATACTTTAATTATTAAGTCAAAATAACAACTTGACTATTTTTCACGGACTATTTTAAATTATCATCCTTAAATAAAATCCTCTTGTGTATAACACTTATATATTTATTTAAGGTTACGTTTGATAATCATGAGATTTTGAGATATTCATAAAGTATTTAAATAATACATGTATTAAATGAAATATTTATTTATTGAAAATAAATAATATTTATTTACATCATATGCTTTAAGGCATTTATCCTAACACATGGCATGGTGCCAAACAAGTATAGCCTTCCATACCATATTTCAGAATAAGAAGAGTAATAATTTAGGTTTTATTACTAGAAAGTGATTGAGAACGATGTGGTGAAGCGGGGTAGAGTCGATATGTGCCTAGAGAGGTGAACAAGGGGGAACTTGATATTACTAGATATGTGTCTCATAAAATTTTCTTGAAATTTTTTTTAATAGGGGGAATAGAACTCTTCCTATCTAATTCCTGAAGATTTTAGGTATTACCATTATGCCATAATGCTTTTTAGTCTATGAATGCCCCTCAAAACTAATGTCTAGTTCCTGGCCCCACCACTAAACTGGTAAAGATGGTTATAACTGAAAAAGAGAAAATTATCTTTTGCCACAATTTGGATTTATACTTAACTGTGTTTGAGACATTCTCTTGCTTGAACAGAAAATTAAGATTTGATAATGTAAAACCCGAGAAAATTCAAATTTTATGAAAAATGGTAAAATGGTAATTTCGGTCAAAATCCGGATTTTTTTTGAGATCTCGGATGACGAAACAGACTTCATCGTTGAAATCGTCTCGCGAAATCTAGCTACTACGTCGAATTTCGTTGAATTTCTAGATAGTCAGAATTTCACGTTTTTCGAGGGCCTTGTAGAGGTAGTGCGGGACCTTGCGTAAATTGAGTGGGTACCGCGATTGTGTACGTGACAAGTTATGAGCAAGTCAAACAATGAGAACCAAGTGGGGCCCATGAGGATAGGTGTTATTTCATAAGTGGAAGGAAATCCACTACTCATGATAAGGTGATAAGGGGGTAATCCTAAGGGCCACTAAAAGTGTGACATGTTTGAGCAGACGAGACCTTAACGGTCTAAATCTGACAAAGGGTTTGGGGAGAGAGGAGGAGAGGGAAACAAGCGATGGGGGAAGAGGAGCTTTTGGGTGGCTCACCCACACAAATTTTAGCGGACAAATTATAGTCCAGTGATAGAGCGAGATGGATTCCCACATTTGCTTCAAATTTTGGTGTTAATGGATTTAGATAATGAGTAGTTCTTTATCTATGGGGAACAATCTTTGATAGAAACATTTCAGTGGTTTAAAAGGATTATTCTAGGCTTTGATCAAACAGTTCATTGGTTAATTTGAGTTCGATGAACAAATCTAGTTCTTTTTGGAGATTAAAACTTGTAGGGTATTCAGTGTGACTGTTGTTATATTATGTGATTAATTCAACGTAACACAGTGTGTGTAAGTGTTGTTAATATACAGCTGGCGCATATGTTGGCACCGTATAGCGGCAGCTGTGCATTTCATATGGGATTGAAGCTAAGTACTGATGTAGTGCATGATATGACACAGGAAAAATATATGGAGACAGTTTAAAAATTCATTCTTCAGTGTAATGTATATGTGGGCTCAGGAGGGACATCACAAATTCATTTTTATAGAGTATGTCCAGCCTGTAGATGGAGGGACATCACAGTGAGTAGCTAGATCAGGTCTTCATATAACATATTGGAGGACATCACAATTAAGCTAAGTAGATTTGTTTGTGAAGCTTGTTTTACTTGTGTTTCATGTGCTTTGTGTAGAGAGTGAGATCTGAGACTCAGAGCAGGTGGAAATTCTTGAGAAGGCATTGGGTAGAATCATGAATTAAACTGGTGTGTGTTTGTGTGCGTGTGGGTGTGTTGGGAATTTAATACAATGTGGGGAAAATTCAATTCTTTGAGAACTGTTAGATAAGTGGGATCTTTGTTTTGGTGTGAAATTTGCAGGATCAGGGCATCAGAACCTTAGAGGCGAAGAAATGGCGGTGGCCTTATTTATGTGTTTGTAAAAATGCGGGTAGAAAACCCGAGTTTTTTGTATTGTAATTAAAAAAAATTGTAATTAAATTTGCTTTTTGTATAATATATATGTATTTTGGCGAGTTTTTCCGGTTTAGTAGTCTTGTAGTAATGAGGCTAAATTACGGAGGGTTTTCTGATGGGTAGAACAAAAAGGAAAAAAGAATAATGCGGGGACAAAATGGGATGGAGCTCTCTTGCCCATTTTTCAGTCTTCGGATCACGGCTGATGGTGTCGCAGCTTGGGACGGGCTGGCGCGGGATAGGGCGCGAGGCGGAGTGCGTGGCGGATGCTTGGCCCGTGGCGGTGGCGCAACCTAGTTTGGTGCGCACACTACGGATCGGCCGCAGGTCGACATCAATTTTGTGTCGCGACATGGTTGAGGCTGGGACTAGGTTGGTCCTTAGTCGGGACATGATTTTCATGTCATGGCGTGGTCAGCCGTTGGGGTGTCGTGACATGGCCCTTGTCTTCGTGACACGGAAGCTGCAAGGTGATCTAAAATTGGTGTCGCAACACACTTTTTGGTGTCATGACATGGCCTGGCTTACTTGGGGTCGCGACCTGAGTTTGGTGTTGCGACCGAGGGCCCCAGGCAGGTAGGGGGCTAGTGTTCTGACACGGCCCTTGGTGTTTCTGTGCCGAGGGGCGGGCATCGCGCCCGGCGCTCAGCGGCTTCTGGCGGTGATAGCTCCGGCTCATGCGCCGCGAAACTCAAACTTCGATTAATGGGTGCAATGTGCATGCGACCCGTTGCGGCGCACTGTTGTGCCTTTGATAGGACCGCTGTTCCTGAATCCTTTGTTCATTCGAAAAAAAATGACCCCTGGGTTTCGTCACGGCTTAGTATCGAGGCTTAAGTATCACGAATACCTAGGACGATGGGGCCGCGAGTCACGAATCCTGCATTGTTGTGCATTTTGATAATTGATGCCAGGACACATGCATTTGTGTTTCGATGGGTTGTGATTTGTACATGATTTTTTAAATGTTTTATAAATTTTGGAAATAAAATTTAATTGTGTTAGTGGTTAGCAATCTACACACTAAGGATAAAGATGATGAACGGGTCAGTTCATGATGATGAGTCTATTATTAGTTGGCGCATGCACCACTAGTTAGGCTGAGATAGAGATTTGGCTCTTGGAGTGTCGCCATTTTGACATGTGTAGATGGTGGTCGAGGGCCGAGGACGTGGGGGCGTCCATGAGGTGCCTGTGAAGCACCCTTGTTTTTACCGGTAGGCCTTGTAGATGCCATAGGGCTTGTAGGCCATTTGCCATTGCCACGAGGCTAGTGCGGTACGGGGACGGGGAGGGTCAGGGAGAGTCGCACTCAGTCTGAGTCCCATCATCCTCAGAGCGTTCACGAGGGAGGAGATCAGATGGTGTGGACCATTAGTTCATGCGGAATTAGAGAAGGTAGTGAAGGCTATGAAGATTACCTCGATATGACCCGAGATCGGACTAAGCTGGATTCGACTAGAGGGTGAGAGGCTGAGTGTGGTGGAATTGGAAAAGACACTCTAGGGACCTAGCGATGACTTGGGCGAGTTCCATGCAGGCTTTTCATGGGCAAGTATTTTTCGGCTATTGCTAGACATGCAAAGGCCAGGTTCTTATAAATGAGGCGAGGGACTATGACAGTATTGGAAGGGACGTCATTAGAGATTAATAGGGATTGCTTTGTTTTGTTGATGATTATGTGGCCACAAATATGGCTAAGGAAATTCGAAAATGGGCTAAAGTTGTCCATTCGGGGCAAGATTGTAGGACTCTGCCTACAGGACATGGACTCTATGGTCGAGACGGCCATGACCATAGAGAGAGGTAGATGGCCTTGCAGGCATTCGGAATGCGGTCTTGCTTGACGAGAGGAAAGAGTCAGTCTTCTTCGGTTCGGAAAGAAGCGAAGGCTTCTAGTTACGTGGACTAGGAGTTACGGTTATCGGCTAGGGTCGGGAGCGGTCGAGCAAGGCGAGATGGTGTGCTTCACGTACCCGGCCAACCAGGATACCATGAGAGGATTGCATAGAAACGAGATCCCGGGGTTTGGGCGGCCTTGTGTCGGCTATAAGACGGGAAGCGGATGCAACTTCTTGCCATCCAGTGCTGGGTTAGAGAATCGATTACTAGTCCCGAAGTCTTTGTGCGGGCGCCTTGGGTGGGACGCGGAAGGCAGGCTATGTAGAGCGAGCGAGAGGGCGGGGGCCTGCAGTGCAGACGCATCGAGGATCTGAGGCGTGTCACGCCCATTCACACCGTTGAGCCATTGGACCAACCCAGTTATATAGAAGTGCGTTTTGCTCTCTTGCAGTAGGCGAGGTATTCGATTATGGTGCATCGCATTCATTCATTCATCGCTGCATCGGTTGTGAAAGAGTTGGGCTTAGAGGTTGAGACCTTGGAAGAGCCCTTGTATGTGAGTTTTTCCCTAGGGACTAGGGTGAGCATCGATCTGATATGTCAGGGTTCTTGTTTAGAGATCTCTGGGATTAACTCCTGTAGACTGAGGTCGTGGACATGTCGAGGAGTTTGACTGTGTGGATGGTGGTTGGCCCGACATCTGGAGTCGTCATTGATTGTGAGCGTAGGTGAGTCATTGCCTACCTGAGACGACACGTGCTTTACATTTTAAGAGACGAAGCCTGATATTTTTCCTAGGCGTAGGTCGAGATGGCACGGACAATGAGTGGGTTAGGTATGACCTTACCTTGGAGGACGAGGTGAGATTGGACTTGGATATACCTTGGGTAGTGCTTGATATGGGGATGTTTTGGGATGAGTTAGGTTGCCTCGTGAGGATTATGGAGCTTTTGTATCGAGTTACACCACAGGTACTTAGCCCGTCTACATGACCCACATAGGATGGCACCGATTGAGTTGTAGGGCTGGGTCGGATCACGGGGAGTTATTGGGCGAGGGTTCATTCGTCCGAGCACTTTCCATGAGGGCGCTCGTTACGTTTGTGAAGAAGAAAAATAGACCCTTTGACGCCATTGATTACACACAGGTTGAATAGTGTTACGATCGAGAATCGGTACCATTCTTGAGGATTGATGATTTGTTGGCCCGGAGTTGAGATAGCGAGTACACTCAGATGAATCGCCGTAGCGGTTACCATCGGTAAATTCGGAGAGAGCGAATATCCACTAAGACAGCGTTTAGGACGCGATATGGGCACTTTGAGTTCACGGTGATGCCCTTCTGATTAACTAATGCACTAGTAGCATTCATGGATCTCATGCATAGGGTATTCCAACCTTATTTAGATCAGTTTGACGTGGTCTTCATGGATAACATTTTGATCTACTCCCAGTCTGAGGAGGAGCATGAGGATCACTTGAGGTTATTACTACTGTTCTTTGAGGACCATCATTTATGCATGATTCGGTAAGTGCAAGTTTTGGCTTATTGAGGTGAGATTCTTAGGGCACGTGGTATTAGCCTCAGGAGTGTCAGTGGACTCCAAGAAGGTCGAGGCTGTGATGAGTTGGGAGAGGTTGAAGTCAGTCTTCGAGATATGCAGTTTCTTTGGATTGGCTAGGTACTATAGGAGGTATATTGAGGATTTCTCCTGACTAGCGGCGCTTATGATGAGATTGACTCGAAAGGAGGTCAAGTTCGAGTGGAATGACCTATGTGAGAAGGCATTCTAGGAGTTAAAGAGGAGGCTTACTACTCTCGTATTTTGATAATTTGGACGAGGGCGAGTACATAGTGTATTATAGCGCCTCGGCTGGTGGGATGTGTTTTGATGCGGTCACAGGAGGGTAGTAACCTCTAGTTCACTTGATTGAAGAATCATGACGAAATTACCGCACATGACATGGAGTTGGCGATTACAAGTAGTCTTTTCCTTGAAGATTTGTGTTGTTATATGAGCAGAGTAGTTTGAGGTGTACTTGGAACCATAAAATTACGAAGTATATCTTCACTGGCTGAGACCTCAACATGAGACAGCGTATGGATGGAGTTTTAGAGGTATGAATTCACTTTGCATTACCACCTGGTAAGTGAATGTAATTGGGTGATGCGCTTAGTCGGAAGTCACGGGACGTTAGCTGAGGCAAGCTTCTCCAGAGTGGCGGATGCCGGGGCGTAGGGTGTTTGGACTGATTATGGTGGCTTGGGCTTAGGGCACGTTGGAAATTTGGTAGTATGTCGTCTCACATTAGGCGGTGATCGAGTCCCAAGGGACGGGACGGAGATAGTGTCCATCGAGAGATAGGGTCTGATCGGAGTAGCATGGGCGACGAGGCTAGACAATCCCACCGCAGATGGTAGTCTTGATATGAAGGGCGGGTGGTAGTTACTGCCCGGTTGGCCGTCGAGAGGAGATCCTCGGGAGTTTCCATTTGCTCGATTTGATGTCGTCCAGTGCCGCGAGATGTATAAGTGATCTTCATTGCAGTCTTCTTTGGAGCGGGATGAAGAAACACGTAGGGGACTTTATGCGACGATGCCTCACGTGTCAGCAAGTTAAGGTTGAGCACCATAAGCCAGCAGGGTTACTCCGGCCATTAGAGGTAGCTGAGTGGAAGTGGGAGCATGTCACGATGGACTTTGTGACCCACTTTCCACGGACACCGCGGAGACATGATGCGGTATGGGTGATAGTAGACCGGCTCATGAAGTCGGCACATTTTCTAGCTATGCGGATGACCTTCACATTAGAGGTTATCTTAGGTTGTATATTCAGGAGATCGTCATTTACATGGAGTGCCGATTATCAGTAGTGTCGGACGGAGACCCGAGATTTATGGCCTTTGGAAGAGTTTCTAAAGAATTTTATGGGAATGTGGTGATGATGAGCATCTCTTCATGCAGACCGGATGGTCGGTCGGAGAGAGAACCATACGAGATATTAGAGGACATGCTGCGAGAGCATGCGTCACGGATCATAAGGGTGGCATTTGGGAAGAGCACTTGCTTAGTGGAGTCGCTGCAATGATTATCAAGCGAGTATCACGAATGGCACCACATGTAGGGCATTATATGGGGCCCATTGCCGATCACACATTTGTTGGATTGAGGTGGGAGAGGCTCCGTCGGGCCCGTATTTGATTAGAGACACCTCGAAAAAGGTGGGTTTGATGACGGCGTCACCATTGCCCGAGTCGGTGAAGAGCTACGACAGACGGCGTCGACCCTTAGAGTTCGAGGTTGTGATCACGTCTTCTTGAAGGTGATGCCCAAAAGAGGAGTGGTCGGGTTCGGAGAAAGCAGAAGATGTCGCCAAGGTTCCGCGGGTCACTTTGAGATGCTCGAGAGGGTGAAGCCAGCGTCTGAAGTTGGCACTATCGTTGAGCTTATCAAGTGTCTATGAGGTGTTCCACGTCTCCATGCTCTGGAAGTATACTCCAGATCCAGCTCGTGTAGTAGATTGGAGAGGGATTATTGTTGACACCGATAAGAGCTTTTAGGAGGGACCTGTGCGCATTATGGATAAGTAGGGATCATGTTTTCTTGACCTTGAGGCCAGTGAGGGTGAGTGAGGTGTTGTGTGGCCACCATGGGTGGAGGGAGTGACGTGGGACACGAGGACACGATCTTTGGCCACAATCACTTCTTGTTTAGGGATGAAGGTACGTAGTTTAGTCGTTTAGAATTAAATGACTAGTTTGCATTCATGACATAGTGCACGTTGCATATGCATGTGAGTTGATGTGGTTGTATGGAATTTCGGGATGAAATTCTTTTAAGGGGGGAAGAATGTAAAACCCAGAAAGTTAAATTTTACGAGAGGGTAAATGGTAATTTCGGTCAAAATCCAGAATTTTGAGATCTCGGATGATGAAAGCAGGCTTCACTTAGTTAGAGTGTCTCACGAAATCTAAGCCTACGTCGAGATTTCATTGAATTGAGGATAATTCGAGGAATTTCACGTTTTAGACACGAGAGTAATACGGGACACTTAGCTGTAGATTGAGTGGCTCTGATGTGTCCGTGACAAGTTGTGAGCAAGTCAGACCTAATGAGACCAAGTGGGGTCCATGAAGACATGTGTTATCTCATAAGTTGAAGGAAATCCACTATTCGAGATAAGGTGATAAAAGGGGATAATCTGGGGCCCTTACAAAAAGTGTGACATGTAGCCAGTGAGATGACATATCTCTTGTGTCTAAATCTTGGCCAAAGGGGTTGGGAGAAGAGGAGAGAGAGGGAAAACGACAGTGAGAGGAGAAGAGAGACTTTTAGAGTGAAGCTCTCACTTCTCTGCAGATTTTCGTGATCGATCGCCGAATCCGGTGAGATTGAGAGACAAAGTTGATCCCAGCTGCAAGAGCTACGTGTGGAATGCAGGTATGGAGTTCGGCAACTCCGGGAGGTAGGAGTCTTCATTCTACTTGAGTTAATCTTTGGCTAAGAGCCATTTTAATGGTTAGGGATGTTCGAGGGCCTAAGTGGCCGTTCATTCGGTTCCAAAAATTTGGTTTGGGTGGTGAAATCCCTAGAGTTATTTGGACAGTCCCGAAACTGACCGAGGCCTTTTTGTGTGGCTTTGTGTGTTGATATGTTATTTCTATGATTGAATAACATGTTGTTATGTGTAAAGTGTTGTTAATATATGCATGCTTGATATGTTAACATATATTGTATGCAAATGACATAATGCATTTCATATGCACGGGGATACCGTAGAATACTAGGTGTAAGTGCATGACATATTTTGGAAAAACATATCGGAGGGTGGGCCAAAATTAATTATCAGAGTATGTCTAATATATATGAGTCGGAGGGTTGTCCACAAAATTAATTATCGGAGTATACTGATATATATGATTCGAGGGTTGTCCCTGAAAATTAATTATCGGAGTATGTCCACTTATATATGCGTCGGAGGTTGTCATGAGAATTAAACAAATAGATTTGTTTGGAAACAATTTTCATACATGGCACAAGCATGTGTGAGAGAGTTAGTGAGGACTTGAGGCATAAGATTGAGCATGTAGACATTCGAGTAGGAATCATGAATTTACTTGAATGTGTGTGTTTACCATTGCATGAGCACTTAGGTGGGAAGTAACCCGATGCGACCAAAATTGACTATTAGGCGTTTCTCGCTCCGTAATGAGCCCAGTAGGGGTCAGATTATTTGCAGTCGACATGAATCTTACCGGTGGATGTCGGGTGACCCGGAGTATTTCACGAAAATCGAGACGAGTCTCCTTTGTGCAGGGAGCTCTATCCAATACAAAACACGCATATAACACATCGAAACGTCGATACTCATGATAACATGAGTAAAGCGACCTTGGGCTTGTAGACGATACTCTAAAACATATATATCCAACTATATCTAATAGTTTCAAGAGTTCAAATTTTACTCTTATACAAACACATATATTAAAATTAGAAAATTCCAATACATGTAAGTACATCGTAACAGCCCTTGTCAGAACTTTTTTCTTACATTCGATCTGCAGGATGAGCGGAATCTCATGTGACTCCACTTGTGCAATGAATAATATCCTCTCGACAGGTGAGCTAATGCTCAGTGTGGAATCACCCTAAGTGGGCTACTCTCCACCTAAGTGCATATGCAATGTTCCAAAATAAACACACATTCAAGCAAATGTATGATCCTACTTGAATGTCTAACTAATCGTCTCGTACCCGAGTCCTCATCGACTCCCTCACACTCGCTTAAGCCTCGTATGAGAATTATTATGTTTGTTTGTGGACAACCCTCCGATGTATATATATATCAATTGGGCCGTCTCCGACGTTGATACTATTTATGGACTACTGGAGTGTATATCGATTGGGTCGATCTCGAATGATTGATATTTTTAATTATGGTACCCTCAGATCATTTTAGTTTTAGACAACACAAAAACAAATTTTCTCTGGGCTAAGTCTCATGCACTCACTCCTAGTCTTAGAGATTGTCCCGATGCATATGAAATGCATGATGCCAATTCCGTTCTGATCTATAACACATGCAAATATATAAACGTACATATATTCACATAAAATTTAAATCACCTGATCATGTTTATGTAATTTCTCACATTTCATCGCATAAAAATTAGGCTCAGCGTGGGATAATGATCGAGCACGTGCAATTCTACTTTGAATTACTCGACCAAACACATTAATTCACAAAATTTATTTTGTGAACACTATTCTCGGGAATAGTGAAACCCTCGGTTACTATTCCCGAAAAATCAACAATCGTCGATTCACTTTGTGAACCCGAATTTCATAGCAATTTCCGTCCTCATTCCAATCAAGACATGATTTATTTCACAAATTACACAATTAATCAACCCAATAGACCATGCCCGAGTGACGGCACAAATGGAGTTTAAAAATTTTGATAATTCGATTCCCAGTTTTGGGGCCAGAATCAACGATGGTCAGACCTGAGCCAATGAGAACATTGAAAACTACTTAAATAAAGTATAAAACCAGTAAAGGGAGAAACCCTACTCGCGGGAGTTTGTCAAAACTCCTGTCAGTGTCATAGCGTGGCGTTCCGCGTAAAAGCATTTTCATGCTGTCCGAAAGGCTAGGCGGTCGGATCATGTGATATTTTAGAGAAGTCGGGTGATTTATCTGTTTTAAAATCAATAAATTTTTTGGCCTCTTGGTTCTTTTTCCTTTCTTTTCACGTTTATCACTTTTCGTTTGAAGGAGGCAGTCCGCTGTTCATATTTTGGCATTATTCTCATTTAAAACAATTTAAAATGGCAATTTATGTCCTTTTCGGAGTTTGACATTAAAGCCTTTATCTCGACCGTCCATTTTCTAATTTAAGTATCATTCCATATGACACATGATGCGTATTATATGTGACTTCGTCGCGTCGAAAATCATTTACGACACCGGCGATGCCTCGAAGCGTGCGACTCATTTGTCGAGAATTGGCGAGGAAATTAGAGCGTGCTATCTAGATTTGTGAGCGATTAACGGTGTAATCGTTTGTCATCAGAGATCACAGAATAGATTACGGATTTTTAGCAGGAAATTCTGATTTGTAACGAAAATTACGATTTTGCCATTTTCGAAAGTGGAATTTCTTGGGTCTTACATTCTCCCCCTCGGCCAAAGGAATTCCGTCCGAGTGCGGACGATCAAATCACTCCCTGTCATATGCAACGATACTCTACCATGCGTATAGCGTCATTTTAAATCTTAAGCGACTAAACTCGTGCCTTCGTCCCTAAGCAGGGGATAGGTAGCGCGTGTGCATCTCGGCTCCCAGTTGTCTCCTCCACTCCATAGTGCGCGCGCAGCACCTGGCTAGCCTTACGATTATTGCATTCGCAAAACGATCGCATTATCTAAAATGTAGTCCTCCTCGAAGGTCTCACTCCGATGTAAACCTCTTATACGTCACGATCCACCACGTGAAATTTGGATCTGGAGTATACTTCAGGAGCATGGAGACGTGAAACACCTCGTGGACACCTGACATGCTTTGGCGGTAAGAAACAGCCGATGCATGACAGGTGCACATCCTCTCAGTATCACCGAGGCGATGAATCTCGATAACTTTCCTCTCTTCCAGGAACGTCACTCCTCTCTTAGGCATCACCTTGAGAAACGTGATCCCGACCTCGAACTCTAAGGGTTGACGTTGTACATGCGCATAATTCTGCAGGCTACGAGCCATGAGAAGACTGCGTAGTATCAAGCTCACGCTTCTTAGAGTGTCTCTGTCCGGTCGGGACAGTGATGGATCTCTCCCGCCTCGGTCCCGATAACGGTGACTGCATGGCCTCATCAATGCCTCCATGGTGCCATCGTATATTCTTTGTGTGCTTGTTGTTGCAGAGCGGAATTCCATAAACCAAATGCTCCTACACCATAAGACCCAGGGACGTATGCACTGACGTCCTCTAACTTTGTATATAGTCCACACAACTGTAACCTTACCTGACCCTTACTTTATGTATGCGACCTTCAGAGTCGCCAATCCTTCAGCATCAATGGATGATCGGCTTCCAGTCCATGGTAGATGACTTCCATATCTGGGAGCCTTTATGTTCAGCGACCCCACCAGATGCAATTGCGAAGGGGTATCGATTCTCGAGTCACTCTCGGCTCACAATCACTTTCGACTACGAAATTAACGTGATAACACGTAGTGTGTTTTCATCTCGATTAACATAACTCTTTAGCTTACACTTCGAGCCTCTTACATTTCTTGAATCGAACTATGAGTCTTCATTGGACATAGTCCTAAGAAACGAGCTATTACACTCACCAAGAGTGGTGAATGGCCGTGCCGTGCACCCACAGGCTCGGCGCAATGTTGCGTGCTACAGAGCCTTGTGTACCATCTTATGACCTGATCCACAGGTCGCGTAGGCGGAATCTCGAGATCTTTCACTCATAATCTCGGCCTATCAGGTCGACTCTTACCACTACATCCTGGGAAGAACATCTATTCTGGCTTCTCTAAAGGCTGTAACCTCTAGCTAGATCAAGGTGGGTGTCGAGATTTATGACAGCGGTGGGCCTCGATTACTAACCTGACTGGAGTGGAGTCGGCTCATCCCATGTCAGAAGCCGACATCATGACGATAGGTCTGCCTGGGTCCTACGCTTCCTCTGCGTAACTCGATCTCATCCTGGCCGGCCTTTCGGGCCCTCTACGGCTATCTTGTCTTTCTTGGAAAGCAGTATACTTACCAGCGCTGGATCCTCGACCCTTCTTAGGTGTGGAGGGAATGGGCAAGTATGCTCTCGTGTTCTACAATTTGCTTCGGAACTGTCTGACCGTGGGATCCTTGTCACTGAGGCGATCCGAGTCTCACATGCCACAATCCTATTTTTGGTCTTGAAACTCGTGTGAAATGAAGTCTTCTGCCTCTTCCCGGCCCAGAAGAAGGTGATCCTCCCTGTTGACACTAACACTGCATCTGAGTGCTCAGGTGCATCCTCGATCTCTCACATGGTGGTGTTAGGCCATGGAGTCGATATCTGGAAATGGTGGGGAGTCCTGATCCTGCCTCGAATGAATGACTTCAGCCCCGTTCTCAGATCTTCTATAGTACCCGGCCCAGTCGATAAGCTACGTATCTCGAAGGCGGCGCGGTCTCTCTGACCATCACGACCTCTGACCTTCTCTGGGTCCAGCCAGGCACGATCATAGACACACGTGTCTAAAATCTCACCTCGATGAAACGAGGCTTCGCCCTTGCGAGCAGGCGTACCAGTGATGGTCTCAGCAGTGCAGCAATCCTCAGGCAAGTACTTTCGTACTCGCTCACATTGGGAGTAGATCGAATGTCATGCGAAGGCTGACGGTAGTCTAGATAGAGGTTTGGAATACCACATGCATGAGATCGAAATGAATCTTCTTGGGTACGTTCGAGTGATCAAAGGAGCATCGCGTAAACTCAAGTGACCATAGCGCGTCTGAAACCTTGTCTTAGGGATGTCTGTCTCCCCAACCCTGTTGATGGTAACCGGTCACGGTCCCCATCTTAGAGTAGACTCGCGCTCCTCTGTTGATCGAACAAATCGTCGATCATCGGTGGCTAGGTGCGATTCTTGATCGTAACCACAATTCAAGCGTGCGTAGTCGATGCACGGTCGAAGGGTCTTGTCCTTTTTCTTTACCAATGAGGCAGGGTGCCCCGTGGTGAAGTGCTTCGATGCAATGAACCCCGCATCCCGATAACTCACTGTATTTGGACTACGGGAGTTCACGTAACTATTTGGCGCCATCCTATGCGGAGTCATAGAGATGGAGTGAAGTACCCGGGGAGTGTAACTCGATGTCAGTCTCTGACCCTCATGGAGGCTGATCCAGTAGCTCATCTGGAAAAACATCCACACACTCTTCTTGCTCGGGGTGGGTCTGATGCAGTCTCTCCTCGTCCTCACAGGGTAAGGCTCATTGTGATCGCTAAGCATCACGACACTTGGACTCGTATGCATGCAGAGGCGAAATATCATGCTTGTCCCCTTGAAGTACCACGCAGATGCAGATCCTGGCGTATGGCGGTAACCCTCTGCGCTCTCCTGATAGATAAAAATTTATCAGCGATCCATCCCGAGGATGACATCGAACTCTGACGTGTCCATGATCCTCGGGTCTGCGTGGAGTAGAGTCCCCGAGATCTCCATCTCATGACCTGAGCCTATCATCCTATTCTTGCCCAATCCACAAGGAGAACTCACATCTGAGAGCTCCTCTAAGGTCTACAGAGGTCTTGCCCATTTCCACCGTATTTGGGCCTCACTCTGCGTGGAACACAGTGAGTCTAGTCTGGTAGTGTCGAGGAGGTAATTTCCATAGCCTCTAACACTTCTCGATCTGCGTGAACCCCAGTAGTGCGCCGCCACATTGGATCTCCTCACCACATTGAATGTCGGAGGATGATGCTACAAACCTCACAGGAGGTTACTGGGATCTTCTGTCTGCACCCCTTTATACCGACACATGGGTAGTCGGCTGCTGTACCTCGACCTCGATCTTTGTTGATTAAACAACGGTGGTGCTGGCCCAAAGTACCACATGGGCGCCTCGTCCTCGTCCTCGTAGTATCTATCTGATTAACATAGCAATTAAATCTCAATACGATTATCTACAGGCATAAACATAGCCAGAGACCTTAATCATATCATCCGGTGTATACACATTGTCCTTGCATTTCACAGTGTCTGAGGCCAATCATTCTAATTAAAAATATATTATTATTTTTTTCAACAAAAATTTCATTTTTTGAAAATATTTTTTTTCCAAAAATTTTGTTCCATTTTGTTTGATTTTATTTTATTTTAATTAAATTTAAAATATTTTTTTTTTCGAAAAATTTTTGTAATGAACAGTGTTCATTTAGTGACTCGAGGAGCAGTCTTGAGTCGGCCCAGGTCAGCAGTGAGGTGCAGGAGTGCACGGCCTGGCTGGCCAATGACATGCGGCCCAGCGCCCGGTGCTGGCGATCTTTGCTGGCGTGCCGAGCTGTTGCCACGCCCAGCGCGCCAGGCGCCATTTCGCCTGCGCCAGTGCCGTGCCGTGTGGCCATGCCCTGCGGCCCTCGGACGCGCCGTCTTTGCGGCGCCACAGCCTGTGTCGTGGTTTGGCTGGCAGTGTTGTGTCGCGATGCGACTTCCGACTGCTCCTTCTCACCAGTCCTGATACACTGGGTGTGTTGATGCAAATCCTGCGCAATTTGTTGATCGAGACCAAAACACGTATGCAATTCTGACGGTGTGCAAGGACTATTGACTAGTCCCGACGGCGAGCGCCATAAAACTTGTTGGCGGAACGAGAAACACATGTACAAATTTACGACGTTATTACGAGGACTATTGACTAGTCCTCGGCGGCGCCTGATATTTGACTTACGAAGGCACACCTGAAATTTAAAATCATTTTGGTCTGGTTTTATTGAATATCACGCAAGTGCGAATTAAATAGTAATAAATTGGATTTAAGTCCGGATCTCGATCCCACGGTCGAAAATTCTAGATCGAAACTACCTGAGCTACTCAGCTCGTACTATTTGACCCATAACGCTGATGATGTTGACTCGAGAAATTTGTAAATATACTAGTATATTATAAGAATGATCGTCGATAAAGTGATCTAAGAATAATGAATAATGAATAGTTAAGAAGAATAAATGAAGCGAGCAATTATCGTTTTAGAGTACACATTAAAATCCCGATGCTATTGTGGAAGTTTAATTCACAATTGTGCTGCTTGTTAATTCTACTTGTGTATTTCAAGTTTTCAAATCTGCCCAAGGCGTTTAGTAGTGCAATTTGCCGGATCTCTCCACACTCCCACATTTCATTATCTAATTTCACATGATCCTCTCGAATACAGGAATGAGATAACTACTTTTAAAAGGGACATCCTAAATAAGGTATTTTATTTTGCGATACTTCATACCCATTTATGAATTTGTAAACCTTAGCTCCCAAGTTATCGGTCAAGCAGGATATACAACTTCAGTTCTCTTCCTCAAAATTAGAATAGATCACCCTCTCCTTGATTAGATCTCAGCTAACATGGGATTGGCCTCACTATCGAATTGGTGAACTCTCACCTTGTTTAAATTGATATCATTCAACTTTCGGACTTGATTTCCAGGTGAGAAGAGGATTTATCAAGTAAACTTACAAGCTCATTAGATCTCTAATAAGCGAGGTTAATATACCTTCAAGAAATGTTCATAACTCTCGGGATTGTCATCTACATTGTCACTCGAAGGACCTCCTTGAAACCCCGAGGCAAACAATTCTTAACGGGTATAAGAGCGATATTCGAGATCAAAACATTAAACCCATGACGAAGAAGTAAATTCATAAGGCGAAATTCGCAATTTCTTTGGAAGCAACTACAAGGAAAGATAATTTCGACAATGCATTCACTTAATGGAAATTTAGGTTCCTCAATTCTTGAATTCTGCTCTTGGCATTCCTCGATCCATAAGAATAACTGCAAATTAGGCGGAAAATTCGAATTCCAGAAATTTGTCTGGACTTTAAACATTCCAAGTAGTAATTTGAAAAGAAATGAATTGTGCATTCAGCTTCTGCTCTAAACGATTACATCCAATTCCAGAAAAGAAAACGAAAATCAAAACGATAAATCTATTCTCATCTCTAACTATTAACATTGAAGAAAAGAAAAGAAAAGAAAAGAAAAGAAAAGAAAATAAAACTAAAATAAGAAAAATGAGCCTTATTTCACCGGACTCTCGTACACGTATGCGCCGTAAGCTACCTTAATGAGCCCGGGTAGCTGCGTATTTATGGAGTTTCTCGGTTGGGCCCTAATCCCAATGCAGTTTTTGTGGATTTCTAAGTGGGTTGGCCCATGTTGATGTTCAGGTCGCGACTTCACTCCCTTGTCGCGACATCATCCATGTCGCGACCTCGATCTCACGTCGCGACCTCAGCTTAAGTCTTTTGCAAGTTTCAATTGGTCTCTCCTGATGTCGTGACATCGTTATCTTGTCGCGACCTCAGCTCAAGTCTTCTGCAACATTCAACTTGTCTTCGGATGTCGCGACATCAATCTCTTGTCGCGACATCGAAGCAGGATACAACGGGTTTCAAGCCCGGTTTCTCATGATGTCGCGACATCAATATGTTGTCGTGACATCAACTGATTATTGTATGCTTCAATCTTGTCGCCACTTGTATCTTTCCACTGGTTGCTCTTGATGTCGCGACATCAATCTCTTGTCGCGACATCGACATGGCTGCCGGTTTTCACTTGAGGTTCTGTTGTGGCGACATCAATCCTACTAATCGCGACAATAAGCTTCATGCCTCCACGGGTTTCAATTGTTCGTTCACGATGTCATGACATGATATCTTGTCGCGACCTCACTTCATGAAGCTCTGCGGCTTTGAAGCCCGGTCGCCCGTAGTGTCGCGACATCCGATCTCTTTAATCGCGACATCGGCTTTGAATCTCTGGAGGCTTCAATGGGGCTCACGATGGCCATGACATCAGATCTTGTCGCGACCTCAACACCATGGCTCTCTGACTTTGAAGCGGTCGCCGTGAGTGTCGCGACATCGATCTCTTAATAGCTATTATCTCTTATGTTTACTTGCTCCAATCCTCGGTACCTATCTTGTGATCCACATCGCGACACGCATCAAATTTCCTTCAATTTTCTGATGTCGCGACCTCATCGGATTGTGTAAACCCCCGAAAACACAGCATTAGTTAACCGATTGCTTTCATTTACGCCTGCTATTTACGCATTTTACTCATGATTCTGCATTTTCCACTGCATTTTCTTCTTTCTTTTATACTTCCTGCAAATAACAAATTTGGTGAGTTTCTTCATATTTCTGCATCTTAATTATTCCTTTTTATATAAAACTCAACAGAAAAATGGACTAAAAATAGATGACTTTTAAGCTCATCACCAGCCCCCTCTATTGCAATACAATTGGGCAGTAGCCCAATCCAATTTTTTCTGCACCATTTTTTTTTTCGTTTTTCATTATAATTTATTTTATTTTATTTTATTTTTTCAAATCTGCTACTAGAAAAACCCAAAAATATTTATAATCATCATTTTTTTTTTCATTTTCTAGAACACTCAAATAAATTTATAAAAATTTTATTTTCTCCTATTTCTTCGGTTTACACCTTGTAAAACCCAGAAATAATTTTCTTCACCTCTAAACCAAATAAATTTTGTAAAATTTATTTCCTTTTTCCTTTGTTCCGGTTTACACACTGTAAACTCGAAATTTTCACACTTCATCTATGCTATCGCCAAGCATATCAATCATATAATCTCAATCACATAACACCTAACAATTCATGTTATGCATAACCAAGCATGCAAGCACACTTCACAAAATCCAATCACACAAAACACACCAACGCATGCATGCAGTGTCTTAGTTTTGTCATGTGATTTCCTAGATAATCTCATATCTAAACTCAACATCAAACCACTCCTAGTGGTGATGTTCTTACTCATTATGGCCCTAAGCCCAAATCCTCCAATCTCACAGGTTTTTTCATATACCTATACTCTACATCAAACCACCAAGTGGTGATGGATACCTTCGAGCTCCTAGGTATTCGTATACCTAAGCTCTGATACCAAGCTGTGACGCCCCAAAACCCGGGGGTCCGTTGATTACCCGTCAACCGCGGAATACCCGTGAATGTCGGGTGACCCGACATTTTTCACGAAAATCAGGCAGAGTCTCCTTTATACGGGGAGCTCTACCCAAATACAAAACCTGCATATAACCTGTCCCAAACATCAATATAACAATAACATGAGTAAAACGACCACTTGGGCCCATGAACAATACTCATAAAACATATATATCGACTACCATCAATAGTTTCAAGAGTTCCAAATTTTACTCTTATACAACACATATATTAAAATTAGAGAATTTTAATGCATGTCATACATCATAACCCAAAGCCACAATCCGACTTTCTTCTAAAGCTCAGTCTCTAGGATGAGCCGTCTCCTCGCACGCTCCCTGTACCTATAAAATAATATCCCTCGACAGGGTGAGCTAATGCTCAGTAGTGGAATCACCCTAAGTGGGCTACTCTCCACCTAAGTGCATATGCAATGTTCCAAATCTGGCTTTACATTTCAAATGCATGATCCTACTTGAATGTCTAACTAATCATCTCGTACCCGAGTCCTCACCGACTCCCTCACACTCGCCTAAGCCTCGTATGAGAATTATTATGTTTGTTTGTGGACAACCCTCCGATGTATATATATATCAATTGGGCCGTCTCCGAGTTGATGTGTTATGGACTACCCTCCGATGTATATCAGATTGGGTGGAGTCTCCGACGATTGATATTTTAGTATGGACTACCCTCCGGTCATTTTTAGTTTTAGACAACCCTCAGAAACCATTTTATACAGGCTAAATACCGTCTTGACTCCTCTCTTGTCATAGGGTGTCGATTGCATATGGAATGCATGATGCAATTCATTCTGATCATAACAGCATCTGGAAATATATAAGCAATGCGTATATTCGTAAAATTTAAATCACGCGTCATGTTATGTAATTTCTCATTTCATCACATCAAAATTAGCTCACGATGGGATAATGATCGAAACCACAGAGCAATTCTACTTGAATTACTCGACCAAACACATTAATTCCACCAAAAATTTATTTTGTGAACACTAATCTCCGGGAATAGTGAAACCCTCGATTACTAATCAGAAAAATCCTGTCATTCAGTTCACTTTGTGAACCAGAATTTCTTGGTCATTTAGGCCTCATTCAATCAAGACATGATTTATTTCTAAATTACACAATTAATCGCCCAATGGCAGGTACTGATGGACGGCACAAATGGGTTTCAAAAATTTCAATAGTCGGTCCCAGTTTTGGGACCCGTCGAAGCGATCGTTGAGACTCGAGCCAAGCGAAACATTGAAAACACTTAAATGAGAGTATAAAAACCAGTAGGGAGAAACCCCTACCTCGCGGAGTTTGTCAAAAACTCCTCAAATCCAGTGTCCGCGCGTAGCCGCTCCGCGTCGTAGCTTTCCTTCTTGTCTGAGAAGGCTGTAGACGGTGGATCGTATGATATTTTAGAGAAGTCAGATTTGGCCTTATTTCTGTATTTTGTAAAAATCTGGGTAGAAAACCCAATTTTTGTAATTTGTAATTAAAAACAAATTGTAATTAAATTCGCTTTTGTATAATATATGTATTTTGGAGAGTTTTCCAGTTTTCCGTAGTCTTGTAGTAATGAGGCTAGAGTGCGGAGGTTTATAGTGGGTGGGAACAAAAGGAAGAAAGAAGAATCTGGAATGAATGGGATGGGGTATTGCCCATTTTCGGTGTTGGGTCGCGACCCAAAAATAGTGTCTCAACAGGACGGGCACGCGGCCGAGGCCAGGTGGTGTCAGCCGGGATGCGCTGTGGCCAGCACGACCGTGGCGCACAACCTAGTTTAGTGCACGCACGACCACGGATCTGGCCCCCAATTCGCGACATCAATTTTTTGTTTGCAACATATATATATATATATATATATATATATATATATATATATATATATATATATATATATATATATATCTAAAGTTTTGATAAATTTTAGGTTATATTTGATTTGTTTTATATTTTTATTGTGGGGAAATCAAATTTGAAAAATAAAATTTATTTTACTTATTTTATAAAATAAAAAAAGTTTGATTGTTTGATAAAAAAATTAAAAAAAAAATCAAATATAAAGTAAATCAATTAAAAACTAACATATATTTTTAAAATTTTTTTATTCTTTATATTGATGAACTAAAATTTAAAATACATAAAATAAGTTTAAAAAAAAAAAAGAAATAAAAATAATATGTGGGGTTTTACTTTATTTATTTTATTTTATTTTTTATTCCTTTTATTTTTCCTTTTTATTTTATTTTCTTTGTATTTGATAGGGTTTGAAAAATGGGCTCGCAGGCCCACTCGCCAAACCCAAAGAAGAGGCGCGCCCATTGAAGCACTCAGGCCTTTGACTCCAGCCCAGAATGAAGGCCTAATCCGCACGTGGCTAGGTTATGGAAATGTCCCGAGAAAGCCCGTCACACAAATCAAACTAGAAATCCCATCGATAGGAAGCAGAATAATCCCGATAACGTATTATCACGCGATCAACTAGATCTGGCAGTAAGGAAAATAAGATAATTCACGATACTTGACTCATCATGCGGGATTAAGTGGGATCCGCCAGCTGAGGAAGAAGGATAATTCTAAATAAAGTGCTATGTCAATCAAGTCGAATCTTAGATAAAGCAGAAATATCTGGAATCGATGGGAAGAATCTAATCACCATCCAATTGGGAAAACATATACTATAAATGCCAGACCACCTATCGGTGAAAGTCATAACATTAAGCCCTCCTAAGCGGTCTCTCTTTTCTCTGAAAAGCCGACTTGAGCATCGGACGACCAGTGACCCCACAATCGGCCACTTTTTCTTTCTTGTTTTGCGAGAGGAAAGCGGCGCCGATTCTGGCGAGCCAGCCAATGATCCATCTACGGCACGGCGATCGGTGCCTTTAGACCAATCCCACGGTAGCCAGTTTACGGCCTGGCGACTCTCGTCACGCTCCGGCCGGTCGGGTTAAAAGCATCATTAGTTAAGCGTCGATGCGTGAGAATAGCCAGGTTCCTTGATAAATAAGGCCCGACCTCCGATTGCGATGGTATCAACCGAACACAAGCAACATTAACACCAATCCGCAAGGATGCGAGGATCGCGGTGGCGTAAGCGATGAACCTCTGTGCGTTAGAAGCAATGCAAGCCCGACCACGAACGAAGGTGGGCGCTCCGTATCACCAACCAGCGATAAGAGTTAGAGCAACACACCCGAGCGGATGCAGCGCCCGAGGGGCGCGACAAGCTCGGAGTCTAGCCTTCCTCCTCATGAAGGGCAACATAATCTCGCGCTCTCCCAGGAGTCTTTGGAAATGAAGCGGAGAGTCCAGCCCCGAGCAAGGGGCATGGACCCTGATTGGCCCTGGGAGGAGGGAAATGGGCAGCATGGGAGATGTTGGAGCAGAAGAACCGCCGCCTGGGAGGCAGGAGAGTGATCATGGGGGCTGGAGGTTAGGCCTTGACAGGGCTCCCACGGCCAGTATGAAGGAGGTGGTAGAGGACGCTCGACACTATGGACACGCGGGTGCATGACCAAGATCATAGTTCACGGCGAGTGCTCCACTTCCCCCGCTTCCCGGTAAATTGAGAATGCCACAGAAATTGGGAAGCATTCGATGGTGTCAAAGATCCAGTCTATCATCTCAACACTTGCAAACCAAATGGAGTTGCATGGGTATGGACCTTTGAGATCTTGAGGCTTCGCTATCTTCACGCTAAAAGGCCCAGCCTTGGCTTGGTTCAATAGGCTCCCGCCCTCCTCAATTTCCTCATTCAGAGAGCTATCCATTGCGTTCGTCTCTCACTTCATTGGGGTTAGGACGTATAGAAAGCCAAGCTACCATCTATTGACCGTCAAGCGAGCTCATGAGGGAGGTAGGGTCCTATGTTCAAAGGTTCAACGCAGAGTCTCTGAAGGTAGATATACCTGACAAAAAGTTCGCGATCATTGCATTCATTGATGGATTAGGAGTACAATCAAAAGATTTGATGTTTTCCATCTCTAAAAATCCTCAAGCGACATGGTAAGTGCTTTCATAAAGCGGGCTGTACATTAATGGCGAAAAATCTCATATCCAAGAGGAGCTCCTCCACCCATAAAGAAAAACGGGACGAATGACGGCAGGGTGGAGCCCAACAAGCGGCGGAGAGGTCTCCAAAGAAAGATGGGCTTGTCCCCGGCGACCTCGAGAGATGAATGCAGGCCCACCGCCTTTCGAGCGACAATGTTATTCACCTCGGCGGTTCACCCCTTGCGGCCTCGGTCGCGGAGTCTGTAGTCTGAAACAGGCAGGTTTCTAAGGTGGCGACTCAAATGAAGTCGACCACTTGCGAGACAACACCAGATATTGCGAGTTCCACAGGGATTACGGACACCGCACGGATGATTGCATACAGCTCAAGAAGGAAATAGAGTATCTAATACGGCGTGGGTATCTCCGACGCTTCATAGCCCCTGAAAATCAACCTCAGAATCAAGCTCAGAACCAAGCTCTATCTGTAATACCACCACCCAGACGGACAACAGCTCGGCACCAAAACGGCCTTTAGGGGAAATCCACGTGATCTCGAGAGGATTTACGAGGAGAAGATCGGCTCAGCCATGAAAGCCATCTGCGCGACGCCAGTCGACGAGAGACGCGGAGTACAAGCGGTGTCAGCGCCACCGGCTCGACACATCCTGCGTTCTCGACTCGGACTGGAGGGATGCGGCACCCCCATGGCGACCCTTGGTATTCGGCGGTTGCGGCCAACAAAACGGTCCATCGGGTCTTAGTTGACAATGGAAGTTCAGCTGACATCATCTTCGCCTCGGCCTTCGCTAAGATGGGCATCGGAAGGGAGAGAATGGAACCCGTTAGCACCCATCTGCGAGGATTCTCCGGAGAAAAAGTATTACCCTTGGGCTCAATACAGCTAGTACTCACCTTGGGAGATCCCCCATGCCAGGCAACGACGACAGCAAGATTCCTCGTTGTAGACGCCCCATATGCTTATAATATGTTGTTAGGCAGACCCTCTCTCAATGCAATAAAATCCATTCCCTCCGCTTACCACATGATGATCAAGTTTCCTACCGTAAGCGGAGTAGGAATGGTTCGAGGAGACCAACAAGTGACCAGGGAATGCTACTCAGCATCTATGAAGCAAAAAACGGTCGATAACATATCTTTGGATGAGCTCGACATGCGTGACGAGGTGTTCACCAGACCTGAGCCCTCAAAAGAGCTGGAACACATGCTAGTTAGATAGCGACCACACGAACACCTCGCCTACATGGCTCCAGTGCGAAAAGACCTCAAAAGCGCTCTCACCCATTTTTTGAGACAGAACAAAGACGTCTTCGCTTGGAAGAAAGCAGACATGGGAGGAATTGACCCTACAGTAATTACTCATAGGCTGAGCATTCGATCCACCCTTTCAAGCGATGAACAAAAGAGGGAGGCTTCGTGCGACGGGCAAGCGATCAGCGAGAGGTCGGCAAACTCCTACAAGTGAGCAATCAGAGAGGTGGAATATATCACGAATGGTTGGCCTTCGTACTTGTTAAAAAAAGCAAGCGGCAAGTGGCGACTCTATCGACATCCGCCCGACATCAGCAGTACCTAAAAACTGATTTCCCTTTGCCGCGGATCGACCTCATCGTAGACGTCATAGCCGGCCATGAACTCCTCAGTTTTATGGATGTCTTCTCACATTCTGACGAGGATCGAGCATGGACCAGGATGACCGAGAAAAGACCTCGTTTGTCACAGGGCGGGAACCTATTGTTATCAAGTGATGCCTTTTGGGCTCAAGAACGCAGGAGCTACCTACCAGAGGCTGGTGAATAGGATGTTCCAGAAGCAGATAGGAACGACCATGGAGGTGTACATAGATGACATTGATTCGTGCCATAGTAGGGTGATCCGGAATCAACAAAATTTGTATCCTATGTTTCTCCTACTACCGTAGTCAAGCTACTGCAGTATAGCGGTCTAAGGTCGAACACGGGGATGGGTTTTCTTCGTACAAATGATTTAAGTGAAGTAAAAAATGGTGAATTTGGTTTGGATTTTTAAGGTTTGGGTAAAAACAGGGGGGTGGTTGGTTGCAAACTGAAAATAAATAAAATAAAATGTAAAATAGAACTCCTTGAAGTTTTGGGCCACTGGTTTAGGGTTTTAAGGCAACTAACATGTCCTCGGGTATTTTCCTCGCATTGGGGAACATGACATATAGTCATTTCCCGAACCGGATCTTCATATGACATTAAAACCTAAATACTAAAATCATTTCTTCTAATATATAGCATTTGTTACCCACTTAATGTTTCAAAACGATTAAAACCATCCTTTGGATCTAACCCTGCGGAGCTCATAAATGATGACAATAAATGGGCATTAGTGGATCTAACGATAAGCATCCGCGAACCTTGAAAGCTTGCCAGAAGTGCGGCCTCGGGGGTACATCACGGTGGTGAACCTATAAAGTGAGATACGAAGCAATTAAAGAGAGAACAAATGCTTGCGTTATGAACATGAGGACAGTGTTTTTACCTTCAAACATTCACCCAGTGGCCTTCCTCTTCAAGGAGGAAGAGATCTAGCCAAACATCCTCTGAGTTGTCATCCTCAGAGGAGTGTTTGGTAGCCGAGAAAATAAGAGAAAGAGGAGAGAGAAGAGAGGCAAAATGAAAAAGCTAGCAGTATGTCTTTGAAAAGATTAAAGTTAGGGTTAAAAAGCCGCTAAGTTGGCTTATATAGTCCTACAAGATGTGTGAAATACCAAAAATACCTAAGATATGTAATTACAATAGGGACAAAATGGTAAATAATCAAAACGAGGTCGTTTGGAATCAAAAACATTAAAAACACAGGGCCAGGATTTTCGCTATGAACAGTGAATTTCGCTATATAGCGAAAATTTACGCTATATAGCAGCGCAGAAAATAGTGAACAAAAATTTCGCTATGAACATTAGTTTTTCGCTAAGCTAGCGAAATTTTGCTAGCTTAGCGAGGTACGCCACGAAATTTCATTACCGCTATGCATAGTAAATTTAAGCTAAGATAGCGAAAAGCGTATAGCGAAATTCGCTGTTCCACTAAATCCTGTAATTTGTGCTCCCCTTCACCGCATCCTCTTTTTTCTTATTCTTTACATTTTACGCTCTTCTTTCCTCTTGGTCTCTGATCTATGGTGTTGAGTTTGACTCAAATTCTTCATGTTTGGATCGACTCAACAATGTTGGTATAATTAGCTCTCAAAAACTGCAAAATTTGCCACAAAATGTGATCATTAAAATAGTAGAATAAGTAATGTGTAAAATCGGGTTAATTATAATGATTAGTATCTAACACTCAAAACCTATAATAAATAGGGTTCAAAATAGCACTTTGGGTACTAATCGGACATGCTGGTAAAATCCACCCTTCTTGGCTCCACATAGCTCATACGTCGGCATTCCGGATCCACGGAAATCTGACATGAAACTAAATCCAGCCAAGTGTGCCTTCAGAGTATCAGCAGGAAAATTCCTAGGCTTCATAGTCAACAACCGAGGAATAGAGGCAAATCCAGACAAAATAAAGGATGTGCTCGACATGCCATCGCCCTCAGGCATAAAGGAGGTCCAGCGTCTGACAGGAAGGATTGCTGCTTTAAGTCGATTCGTATCCAGGGCTAGTGATAAATGTCAGCCTTTCTTCCAAGTTTTGAAGAAGGCCTTTCCAATGGGATCTGGTGCGAAAAGCATTCTCGACGTGAAAACATGTTGAGCTCCCCTTGTGCAGTAAGCCCGATGAGGGAGCTCCTCACTCTATACTTAAGCGGTGTCGGACTTCTCGACCCAGTGTCCTAAATCGAGACAAAGACCAAGTGCAACACCTAGTTTACTATTGCAGTCATGCTCTGAGAGGAGCGGAGGAGAGGTACCCGAGGATGGAGAAATTAATCTTGGCATTAGTAACCGCAGCTCGAAAGCTCCGCCCTTACTTCCAGGTTCATACCATAGAAGTTCCAACAGAATATCCGATGAAGCAAGTGTTACATAAACCAGAGACCTCAGGAGAGAGGCGATGAAGTGGGCCATGAAATTTGGCGAGTTCGAGGCTTCAATATAAGCCGAAAGCGCATTAAAGGCGGGTTTTACTTGATTTTGTCATAAATTCACCTCGATGAAGCCCTACGAGGAACATTCGAAACATAGAAGTGACCTACCCATCTGGAAACTTTCTGTAGACGGGGCCACAAACGCACAAGGAAGCGGAGCATGTTTAATCCTGACCTCCCCAGAAGGAATAGACATTAAGTATGCGCTCAGATTTGGATTCAGCCTCAATGACAAAGTAGAGATATGAGGCCGTCATAGCGAGCCTGTGACCTCGCCCATTCAGCAGAAATTGACGGCAGAGGTGCGGCGACTCGATTGGTAGTAAGACAAATGAGGTACCTCACAGAGGCCAAAGCGGAAGAATGATCCTATACCTAAAAAAGGTACGAGATTTATTGAAAAAGTTCGTCGCTGGTCGGGTCGGACATCCACCAGAGCGAGAGAACTCTGGCCGATGCCTTAGCAAAACTAAGCGGCGGCCTCACGAGAGAAAGACCTCGAGGTCGACACTTGTCGAATACCTTGCGAGAACCTTCTATAGATCTACGTGACGTGGAGTTGCCCAAATCGGTCAGAGCAGTGGATGGACAACCCCCATTTGGGATTACATAATAGACGGACGTCTGGGCGACCGAAGAAGCGGCTAAAATCGGGGCGAGGTCGACAGATTCACTAATCATAAGGGATGCCTTTACAAGCGAGGTTTCTTCACACCCATCCTTAAGTGCATCGTGGGAAAAAACACAAAATATGTGCTAAGGGAAGTACACGAAGGTGTATGCGGAAATCATATCGGAGCTCGGGCATTAGCAGGGAAGGTCTTAAGGCAGAGATACTACTGGCCCACGATACTCAAAGATGCAACCAACCTAGTCAGGAGATGCAAGATTTTCCGGGAACATGCGAGATCCTCACGCCTCCATCGGGCCCTTGACATCACTTGACATCGATTATAAGCCTCGGCCTTTCAATGATGGGGTTTGGACATGTTGGGACTGCCCGCAGGAAGGGCCAATGTAAGAGAATCATCATCGTTGCGGTGCTTCACGAGTGGTAGAGGTCGAGACCTTTGGCCCTGATGAGCAGAAGATCGTAATTTTTATTGTGGTGAGCCATCGTATGCGGGGTTTGGTATCCCAGGGGCCACGGTATCCCGAGACGATGTAAACAATTTGACAACCTTGGCCCAAGTTAGGGTTTTGTCTTGGCTGGATTAAGAATTATTACTCGTCCCAAGCCCACATCCTGATCTAATGTGAATTGATGAAGTCACCCTTGAACCCTTAAAGTGCATTGAATACCCAGGTGGAAGATCTTAAAAGCGAATGGGTAGAATACCTCCTGGGTGTTATGGGCTGAGGACTCACAGCGTGAAGTCGACAACGGGGAAACCCCAGTTTGCCCAGCCTTTGGCAGCTGACGGTAGCCACAGTCGAAGTCGGGTTAAAAAGTCCCACGAGGTCGAGTTGGCGACGGTGGAACGATAGCGAGGCTCTCACTTTAAATTTGGACCTCTTAGATGAAAAGCATGAAGCGAGGTTAAGACGAGAAGATGCAAAGGAAGGCAATTATTATAACTTGAAGTCAAACCCGGGAGCTACATTGCCGGGTGACCTAGTCTTGAAGAAGCTCACGCCGATGGGAAGAATCGAGCGCATGGAAGCCAGAGCCCCAGTAAAGGCACACACATATTATCCGCGTCATCGAGGCCAGGGCAATTCACGAGCTCAAACGAGAGGAGGGGAAAAATTCTACATCATGCTTGGGTGAAACACCTTAAGGGTTTTATCAGTAGACATCGGTTTATAATCTTAAATAAAGCATTATCAATTTTTCGGATGTGATTTGAGGCGTTTCTTGGATTATTTTATTAGGCGTCTCAGCTTGACTCAGACATATAAGGCTCAGCATTATCTAATGAAGTGTGAGAGTTCATGGTCAAAAGGAAAAAGTCTCTCTTTATTCCAATCAAATTACACTCAATTACAATCAATAGTGTCATCCAGTACACTTTGGAAGTACACAGTACAAGCAGTTTCCTCAAAAAAAAAAAAAAAAAAAAGGCCCTTAAGAAGGAAAGAGGAAAGGAAAACGAGATGAAAATAAATGGAAGAAGGGCAGAAAGGTGGAAAAGAGGAGAAGAAGAAAAAGGGATGGAAAGAGTTTGTGCGAAAGAAAAAAAAAGGGAGAATGAGATGTGGAAGAAAAGAAGAAAGAAGAAAAGAGAATGAAGGAAGAAGAAGAGAAGAAGGAGAGAGGGAGAGAAAGAAGAGCAGGAAAATGAAAGCGGCCTGAGTGTACCGCCCTCTCAGAATGCATTCCACTAGCACGAAGCTAGGGGAGATAACATGACTCCCGTAAAGGGAGACTAAGGGAAAAACCACGACTCCATGACGAGGATCGATAAAGCGAACGGAATCTTTAGTGGATCTCGGCGAAGGCAGTCAAGCAGGCAGCTTACGTTCTGCCAGCCGCAGTTTGAGTTAAGCACGAAGGCCGAGGAGTCTCAGAAGTATAAACTCCCATAGTAATGAAGCAGAAATAATTTATAAGAAGGCGAAGCACTTTCGGAAATTGTGCGATTGTTTCTAATTCTCCATAAACCGACATTAAGATCTTTCGCATCTTTCGAAAATCAAAGTCGAATGGCTGCAATGACTCGGTTTGGCCGAGCTCGACTATACGCACGAGGCCATGCGGCTAGAGTCGGATCTGCTTTCATTTATTCGTGCGCAGGGCCTCGGCGCCGGGCCCGACAGCGCGGTTGTGAGCTCGACTACTCTGCGGGCCGTGCGACTGAGGTGATTCGGCTCGGGCTTTTCGACCCAGCGAGGCCTCGGCGCCGGAGCCCGGTGGCTCGGTTTGTGAGTTCTGACTACTACGCACGGGCCATGCGACTTAAGGTCGATTCGACTCGGGCTTTTCGGCCTTGAGCCTCGGCTCAGACCCGATGGCTCGGTTTGGCGAGTTCGACTACTCTGCCTGGGCCATCCTGACTAAGAGTCAATTCGGCCTCAGGCTTGTTGCGAGGCTCGGTCGCCGGAGCCCGATGGCTCGGTTTGGCGAGGTTCGACTACTCGGCCTGGTGAGTACGGCTAAGAGTTAAATTCGGCTCGGGCTTTTCGGCCCGAGGCCTCGGCGCCGAGCTGTGGCTCGGTTGTGAGTTCGACAACTCTTGCATAGGCCGTACGGCTAAAGTCGGTTCGGCTCGGGCTTTTATTGTGCATGAACCTCGGCGCGGAGCCCGATGGCTCGGTTGGCGAGTTATACTACTGCGCCTGGGCGTACGGCTGAAGTCGGTTCGGCTCAATTTTTCAGCCAGCGAGGCCTTAGCGCCCGGGCACAGTAACTCGGTTTGGCGAGTTCGACTACTGCGCCGGTACGTTATCACAGAGTCGGTTCGGCTGGGCTTTTGTTGTAGGCCTGGCAGGAGCCCGGTAGCTCGGTATGGCGAGTTAAACTCTTTATGCACGAATTTATCTGACACAAGACTTCAGTTCGACTCATGCTTTTCATTACAAAGGCCTCGTGCTGGAGCTAGTAACAGTTTAGCCGAGTTCGCTGCTCTTTATAGGCCGTGCGACTGCAGAGTCGGGTTGATTCGAGCTTTTCGGCCTTTGAGGCCTCGGCGCCGGAGTCCCAGTGCTTTCAGTTTGACAGGTTCGACTACTGCGCACGGCCATGCGGCTGGGAGTCGGTTTAGCTCGGGCTTTTTCAGCCTGAGGCCTCGGCGCCGGGAGCCCGGTAGCTCGGTTTGTGAGTTAGACTACTGCTGGGCCAGCTGCTGACCCCCAGAGTCGGTTGGCTCGAGCTTTTCGGCCGCAGGCCTCGGCCGAGCCCGGCCCGGCTTCCGGTTGTGAGCTCGTCTGCACATGCCATCACGACCCTAAGAGTCGGATCGGCTCGGGTTGGTCGACCAGCAGGCCTCGGCGCCGGAGCCAATGACTCGGTTTGGCGAGCTCGGCCCCCACTGCGCCTGAGCCATGCGGCTGGGAGTCGAGATCAGCTGTTGTCGTCACGAGCTCAGCGCCGAGGGCGATAGCTCGAGTTTGGCGAGAGCTTGTTGCTCTGCACGAGCCATCCTGGCTAAAGTCGAGATCAGCTCGAGTTGTCGGGCCACGCAGGCCTCGGCGCTCGAATGACATTTCGGTTTGGCGAGCTCATTGCTTTGCACGGGCGAAGTGCAGAGTCGGATCAGCTCAGTGCTGGCCAGAGGCCACGGGCGCTAGAGCCAGGCGACTCGATTTTAGAGCTCAGCCAGCAGCTCTGGCCATCTGACCCGGGGTTATAGCATGGACGGCTCCCGACTCGGCCGATGTGACGAGAGGTGGTCGATTCATGCGGAACAACGGGAAATGCTTAAGTGAGGAGCGAGTGATAAAAAAAAGGAACATTTATTAAGGAAAGGCTACATGCGATCTGGGTCCCATGCCCGACAAAAAAATAAACAGGCAACCCAGCGTCGATATGCAGCAATCGGGCATCGAAGGAGCGGAAGGTGAGAAGGGGTGATGGGCCTCGGTGGGGGTGTCAGGTTCTCCCGAAATAGTAAGCGGAGTTCCTCGACCCTCTGTCAGTAGGAATGTCAAATTTGAAGTCAGTAGGGGTAGGCATTAGCGACTTTCCTGCGAAGGGTTGGCCACCCGAAGCCCATTGAGTCTGGGGCCTCGTCCACCGATCTTCCTATAACTTCGCCAGTGACGGCGGAGTTATTTGTTGATGAGGTCCCCGCGCGGCCACGCGGCCTCCTCGTCGGATTACTGCCCAGGGTTTGCGACCTCTCGGAGGCCTCACGATGAGCCCATCTAAATAGCGTCTTATCGCGCGGTTAAATGTGTAGCACGTAGCTCTTCCTTAGACTCATGACTCTCCACAGGATGTAAAAAGCTCATCCACTAACCATACGAAGCTCATGCGACGGTATTGCCTTAGATCCACAGCCTCAGGCAAGTCATTACGTAAACCTGTGGCTCATCTTGAACACCACTTTGAAGCTCGCTTTCGGCGCTCTCAGTATTTCGGGTCTCGTCTTCTGCTCTCGGGCCAGAGGCACGTGCGGGCGTGGTATGCTTGAATCAGTTTAAGCTTCACTTGCCTCCTCGGCCATACGTTGCACGATCCAGCATTTCGGTCAGCTCGAGATGTAAGGAAGCTACACATTGCCTTGTAACCGGCGGCTTTGGCATGGCTGCCATTTAATTTGGCCTTACAGCGGAAACTCTTGAATAGTAGCCACTACCCTCCGAGCCGTAAAATCATTCATGAAACACAAAGTCAACATTGACTCATGTGAAATCGGACCTTGTGAAGATATGGGAACTTAATGGGACCCCTGGAGATAGAGCCAATGCCTCATCAACCGGACTGACCGCGCTCGACCTCTGAGATCATAATCCTTAGGAAATGGACGAGGCCAGCGCAGTCATGAGTTCGACATTGAGAAGCAAGGATTCGCCATCTCTGCTAGTTTCGGAGTCCCTTCCTCTTACGATCTGCCTCGGAGAAGGTGGCTAACCTTTCAACCGCGGGGCGGATTCAGGAACTGATGATGGGCATGGCTGGCTGTTTGCTGTGGCCTAGAGGACCTTTGCGCCCGCGACGGACCGAGCAGTACAAATAAAGACTTTAGGGGCCTCGGCCGGAGCGATAGCGCTACTCACACTTTGGACATGGGTAGACGGAGAAGAGCGCCCCGATTTCGGACCTTGACCAGCGGCCAGTCTTTTTCAGCGTGGTCGAGATTTCGTTTTCGCTCCAGGGGCTTAGGGACGGGCGTCTCAGCCAGAACCCGAGCTCTCCCTTGAGTGGGTTTGGCGGTGAGGGCCAGATGGGAGAGGCTCATGGTGAAAGGAGGCGAGAGGCCGCCAGCTGACGACGGGTGACCTCGAGGCTCGAGGCCGGGAATATCCAGGCTTGATCGGCTCAGCGTAGGCGGAGGACGGCTCGGTAGCGCCCATTGACATGGCGCGTTATCTTCGGCGGCGAGATCGATTCAGTGCACGAGGCATGTAGGCAATCACGGTCGAAGTGATGACCCGTAAGATTATACGAAAACAAGAACACTCCGGTAGATTCTCGAGGTGGTCAAAGCAATGGAGCATCGGTGTTGTCCTTGTCGAGAGGGTCATATTTCCAAATTGCATTTGCTAGCAAGAAAGTAGCGTCCCTTCAAGCGTGGGAAGAGGGAAGATCGGAAATCAGGAATGACAGCTTGGAAAAATGAGGAAGCCGCTTAGCGGTTTCCTTCGGCTAAAGATAAAGGAACACGGCTATCACGGGAACACGAGTCCCACAATCCCTAAGAAAGCGAATAGGCCACCCCGAAATGCCCCGACAAATTAGTAGGAAGTGAGAGAGGTTCAGGCTTAGTGATCTTCAAACCCGCTCATGAAGGGATGCGGAGGAAGCGAGTCGTATCGGACGACGAAGAAGCCGCGCCATCATAGGCACGAAAAGCCACGTATGAGGGTGACGATCATGGGACCACGCTCAGAGCATGAGAGTCGTGCGTCTGAAAGGTGGCCCAAGTATGGGGAATGGAGCCTTCTTAGGCCCCCTGATTAAAAAAAAGGGCCGCTAAACAGGAGGATTTTAGGTGTCGGCCCACAAGGATGTTTAATCATGTCCTACTTTCCCCTTACCCTTGTCGGGAAAAGGGCGCCTGGGGCATCTGTAGAAGTTCAAAAGCCGGCCAGAGACGGTCGTTGCCATAGTCAGCGAGCCCAGCCTTGTGGAAGAGTCACCTGTGCACGTAAAAGAAACGACGGACCCGTGATGAAAGCGAATGTGAAAACAAAACTTGGCAGGCACCCAACCTGGCGCCTCGTCGACGTGGTCGAAAAGAGTAAGAGATAAAGACCTTAACGGTCCCGAATAAAACGGAGAAAAAGCTATCTTAGGAAAACGCCGAGAAAGACTCTACATAAAGGGTCGGACGGAAAACTAAGGGGGTGAAGTACCGGTCGCTGAGAGCAAAGGGTTCGGGATCGAGGGCCTGAGACGGAGTCTGCGAAGAAATAGAAGGAAGCGAAGAAAATTGGAGATGACCTTGAAACAAAGAGTCATCGTGTCATGGGCGTGGCCCGGTGATCGAGCCTTAACTAACCCACGTCCACTAGTAGGCACGTGGAGTGCATCCGTCTGGCTTGCGTTACAGCCCTTCCGCCTTGGCATCGTACCACGAGGCGGCTAAAGAGCGGTGATAGGAGTTGAAAAATGGTCGCGAGGCCCAGCTGCTTCAAGCGAAGAAAGAGGCGGCGCGGTGAGTACTCGGCACTGGCTGATGGAGTGAGGCCAATGCAGTCCAGTAGGTTATGGAGTGTCGAAGTACATCCTGAATCAAATTTAAATCCATCATTAAGGGAAAGCCAGATAATCCCGATAGCATTATCCTTGCAAATCCAATTAAATCTCACCAGTAAGGAAAATAAGATAATTCACGATATAGCGACTCATCTGCGGATCGCTAGAATCCAGCGATGAGGGGAAGGATAATTAAATAAAAGTGCTGCCCGATCGAAATAGATCTGGAAGTAAGCGAAATATTTCGTCCGTGGAAAGAATCTGTCGCGTCAGCTGGAAAACATATACTATAAATACCCGAGGCCACCCTATCGGTAAGGTCGCGGCACGTTCGCCTACAGCGATCTCTCTTTTTTCGAAAGCCGGCTTAGGCATCGGGACGACACGAGGCGAAGCCCGAGTCGGCTCTTTTTCTGTACTGCGGAGAGCAACGCCCGGTCTTGGAAGGCTGACCAACCAGTCCGTCTCGGCTGGCGATCGGTGCCTTGGACCGGTCAGCGGCCTGGTTGCCCGTGAACGAAATACGCTCCAGCCAATCAGGTTAAAAAACATCTTGATATTTCCTTAAATTTTTGGGACCTAAAACATAGTCTAAAATTTAATCCTTATGACCTCATCTTAAGGGCGTTTTTTTTAACTGAATATTGAATATAACTTTTATTTAGTTGAATGTTGATTTTATACTAAATATTGAATATAACTTATATTTAGTTAAATGTTGAATAAGACTTAATAGTATTAAGTATGAAGTTGTTTGTTTTTTTAATATTGTATTTCTATTAAGTATTAAGTTTGTTTGTTTTTATTTGATTAAAATTAACATCTTAATTATATAAAGAAAGCAATTTGTTTAACCTTATTTTTGTGATAAAATGAAAAATATTTATATAATATATGTATAACATCTTAACATTTAATAAAATAATACATTATATTATCATTTTTTAAGAAAAATAATTTCATTGATTTAAACTAAATAATATCCAGTAGAAATATATAATCAAAATTGCTAAAAATCACAAAGGATGAAACAACATCGGGTTAATAACATAATAAAGCGACTTCAAAAAGCCTAAACATTTAATAGTTGAGTCTACACATTTTGATGTGTGTGTGACTAGAATACCTTTGACTCAAGTTCTACAGCATATTGATGACCATTGATTTAATTTCTTATCTCTGATCGTATATACTTTTGTAAAACCCGAGAAAATTCTAATTTTATGAAAAATGGTAAAATGGTAAAATGGTAATTTCGGTCAAAATCCGAAATTTTTCTAGATCTCGGATGACAAAGCGGCTTCAGTTGGAATAGATCTCGAAATCTGGCTACCACGTCAAATTTCGTCGAATTATGAGACGGTCGAGATTCCGCGTTTTAGTCTGGGGTGTTGGGTGTCGTAAAGCGAACTTTGCCAGAAGGCATTGTAGTGTGATAAAGGTAAAATCCCCATTACGTGTACTGTTGTGGCCAGTATTCACGTGATTAGTGAGATAATGGAGATGAATGGCTTGGAATTAAAAGTAGTATGTAATCGAACTAAAGAGACAAAATGGTAATTAAGTGAAAAGAATAAGTGAATAAGACAAAAAGGCACCTTCTTCTCCATTGGAACAGCTTTGGAAATCGTCACGAGTGAGGTGAAGTGGTTTTAGAGAGAAAGAGTGAATTTCTCTACAGATTTCCGACTTCGGACAGTCGGGACCTCTTGGTAGAAGCGAAGTTAATTCCTATGTGAGAAATTTCTGTAGCATGGGCATCGATTTTGTGGAGTTTGACTAAACTGAGAGGTAGGGATCTTTTCTATGGTTTATTCTTTGGTAGAGCCATTTTAATGGATAGAGGATTTGTTGAGGCACAAATGATAGTGTTTTTGTCTCGAAATCTTTGAGTAGTGAGAAAATCCTACTTGTGTGGCCCGTGATTAGTGTCATTACAGAGTTCTCACACATTCCTGTGATATGTTATTGTGATTTTTGTTTTGTTGGATGATTAAAATGAATTGCTTGGATTGTTGTGTGATGTGAGCTAATTTTGGGTGTTATTGATTGTGAATTGGAATAACATGAATTATGTGAATTTAATTTTGTTAATATATACATATAAAATATATTGGCATGAATTATTGTGGAAATGGCATAATGCATTCCATATGCATAGGGGCACCACTAGATGGTAGGTGTGAGTGCATGACGCATGAAGAAAGAAAATGAAAGAGAAAAATGAAAACGGTTGTGGAATTTCCAAGGAAGATTTTAGAAGAATTGCCTTGGAGAGTTGTCAACGATTAAATCTCGAGACGGACCCATGACTATTCGGAAAAATGATCAATGATTCACACCTTGGAGGGTTGTCGATATTTTACAAACTGGTAAATAGTTTTCGAGAATAAAAGCTTTATTTGAAAACTGTATTTTCTCACACTTGGCAGGCATGTGTGGGGCGATCGGTGGACGAGACATGGGATTGGGCATGTAGACATTCAAGTAGGATCATGTATTTGCTTGAATGTGTTTGGTTGCCATGACATGTGCACTTAGGTGGGGAGTAACCCATGTAGGAGATTATCACTACTAGGCATTGCTCACCCTGTCGAGGGATCATTATTTCAAGTACAGGGAGTGTATAGGATGACGACACTCACTAGAGCGTGATTTCAGAAAAAATGGGATTGTAGTGTGGTACACTCCTTATAAACATATATTAGAACTGCAACTTTTGATATATGTTTTTGGTTAAGAGTAATGCTAATAACTCTTGAACTATTGTTATATAGTTTATATATTTTTGATGAGTGATATTGATGTATGGGCACTGAGTAGTAATTTTTACTGCTCATGTATGGATGCCGTAATATGAGAACCTTGGGTGTCAGCGGATGACGATTATCATGGAGGACACCTCAGGGACAGGGCGTCACAACTTTGCTCGTTCGAATGCATGAATACAAATAAACGATTGCACCACAATGAGAAAACCAACCGTTGTGCGAGGCGACATAACCACACGTATACGAGGCAGCTGATAACCACATGCACACAAAGGCGACGACAATCATAAGCTCACTAAGGTGATAACTAAATCATGAAAAAACATATAAAAACCTAGATTTGTGTGGAATAACCACTTTATTGAGAAACAAAGATGGAAAAGGGGTTTAGAGAGGATATTTAACTATCTTCAAACAAAAAAATCACCTCCTTATTGCTTAAAAAGAGAGACTAGTAGAGAAAAGTTGAGGAAAAATGAGGCTAGAATTTCAAAAAATATAGAATTGTGTCTCATTGTTAAAAAATTATTAATATATTTCTCTATTTTATATAATTAAAATAGAATATATAAAATTAATAATTAAAACTAAATTGATAGAGTCAGATTGTTTATTTAATATATCATGATTGTTCTTTTAAAATATTTTGTGTGGATTTTAAAGATTTACAGATATTTTAGGAAAGATTTTAAAATATTTTAAGGAGATTTTAAAATATGGATTTTTCCTTTTAAAATATGACTCTTTTAGAAAAGAAAAAACAAAATATTTGGCTTTTTCTATTCAAAAAAAATTTTAAAAATTCATAAATAAGTCATGCCAAAAAAAAAAAAAAGTCTAAATTCTGAAGCATATATTCCTTTCGAGAAAAGCCCAGAAAATCTTGTAAGGCCAGAAAATTCTAATTTTACGAAAAATGGCAAAGAAAGCAGTCATTTGGCAGGAAATAAAAATTTCTAGATCTCGGATGATGAAACGGATTTCACCGTTTGAATCGTATCGCGAAATCTAGTTAACTCGTCGAATTTCGTTGAATTTCGTGACAGTCGGAATTTGCACGTTTTTTGAGGCACCGAGTGTTGGGTGCCGTAAAAAGACATGTGATGTGACTAAAGTCACCCACTACATGTACTCATGTGACACATGTTGCATGAATAGAGAGATGATGGAAATGGACGGCTTGGATAATGCTAAGTGTCAAATATCCAAGAGAAGGGACACATAGGGAATATTGGAATTGTTTAATGATAATGAGACAAAAGATGAACATTGTTCATCTTCTTCAATTAAAAGACCAAAAAAAACGTGAGGGGCTGGAAAATGGGGATGCATTAGGCTGGAAAATCAGTTTTTAGAGAGAGATGGAGTGGCTTTTCTCTGAGTTTCAGTAGTCGGACCCAGTCGGTTTTGTGGAGACGAAGCAGAAGGCTGATTCTCGCGTGCGAGGAACCTCAGATTGGTGGAGTTTAAATGACTCAAGAGTAGGGATCTTTTCCTTTTATTCTTTGGCTAGAGCCATGTAAATGGTTAAAGATGTTAAGGGCTTGTTTTGGTAAATTCGGTCTCGAATGCTTTGAATAGGAGTGGAGAAAGTTATTCTATTTGTGTGGCCGTGAGCAGTGGCAGGGTTTCACTATTCACATGAATAGTCACATGAATATTTTTGTGTGAATTTTTATGATGTTAAGTGATTCAAAATGAATTGCTTATGTTTGCTAATTAGCCCATGTGAGCTAATTTTGGTGTAATTGATGGTGAAATTGCATAACATGTTTTATGTGATTTAATTATGTTAATATATATGCATGTGAATATATTAGCATGAATGTGTTGGGATAAACATCATGCATTCCATATGCACTGGGGCAACCTAGGATATTAGGTGTGAGTGCATGACATGAAATGAAACAAAAAACGAAAAAGTTTGTGAAAGGAATTTCAAGGAAGATTTTAGGAGAAATTGGGTTGAGGAAGCGGTTCCAGCAGATCACTTCGGTTAGGGACATGACATTTGAGAAGTTCTCGACCGGTCGACTGGAGAATAGTCAAATATTTTATCGGGGAGTCGGTAGTGAGTTTTCGAGAACAAAAGCTTTGTTTAAAGCTTGGATATTTACTCGCATTCGGCAGGCATGAGGAGTCGATGAGGACTCGAGATGGTTTTGGGTATGTAGACATTTGAGTAGGTTCGTGGAAATTTCTTGAATGTGATTGTTTGCCATGCGCTGCACTTAGAGTGGAAATGGCTTCAGGGTAGGAAATTGCTCGCTGGGCTTTGCTCACCACAACAGAGGAGTCACCATTTTCGAGTCTGGGGAGTGTGCACAGGGACCTTTCGCTCAGAAATACATTTTGAAGAAAGTCGGGTTGTGGCTTTGGTATCTTCATTGTATACATGTATTAGAATGTTGTAATTTTAATATATGTTGTATAAGAGTAATGTAATAACTCTTGAGCTATGTTATATAGTTGATATACATGTTGATGAGTATTGATGCAGGGGCCCAAGTGGCCATTTTTACTCATTTTAATTGTATGTGAACCTTGTGTGGCCATTGTAAACTTATTGGGACAGGTTTGTACCTTGGGTAGAAAACTCAAAATCTGAGGAGGCTGTAGATTTTTATGAGTGGTGTCGGGTTATCAGGCATCCACGAATATCCTACCTTGAGTTGACGGGTTGTCAGCGGACCCCAGGAATTTTGAAGTCAAACGTGTCAAGCTTAGGTATGCGAGACAGGAGTTTGTCAATTCTGTGTGGGTGTAAGGGCAGGGAGCTATCAGGTATGTGTGGGTATAAGGGCCAGGGGAGAGATCTGAGAATTTCTATGTGGGTGTAAGAGACCTGGGGAGCTATCGAGGTATGTGGGTATAAGAGACCCGGGAAGATCTAGTACGTGTGAGTGTAGAGACAGGGAGCTATCTGGTACATTGTGGTGTAAGGGCCAGGTGGAGAAATCAGAATTTACGTGTGGGTGTAAGATACAGGGAGATATCCCCGAATTTACGTGTGGGTGTAGAGACTGGGGCTATCCAGGAATTTACGTGGGTGTAAGAGGCCAGGGAGAGATCCTGAGTGCAGTAATGGGTGTAAGAGACCAGGGAGTTATCCAGAATTTACGTGGGTGAAAGAGACTCGTGAGTTATAGAAATTTCTATGTGGGTGTAAGAGGACACGTAGGAATGTCAGAAATTTACGTGTGGAGGTAAGAGGCTCGTAGAGTAGGCCGAAAAGTTTTGTTGCCCGAGATGAAAAACACACGGTCACGTTATCACGTAGACTTAGAGTTGAGTGATAAGAGTCGGGAGTGACTCGAGATGAAAACACACAGTCAGGTTGTCACGTAGACTTAGAGTTGAGTGATGGGAGTCAGGAGTGACTCGAGATCTGGATACCAACACAGGTGCATTGGGTGTTCATGGCCGTGAGGGCTCGGTATATGGATGTCATTCATGACTTGGACTAGGTTGACGGTCCATTGGATTGTCAGTGATTGTGACCTTGGGAAGGTCAGCGTTTGCACACCAAGCAGGGGTTGTGTAGGGTTACATGTTATGTGGATTATATACAGGTGACGAGGGCTGGACCATCCACACAGATGGTAGTCTTCGGTATAGAGGACGGGTAGTGGTTCCCCAGTTGACCGATTTTAGAGAGGAGATTCTCGAAGTTTCACTTGCTCTCGATTTGTCGTGCATCGAAGTGGCGTGAAGATGTGCAGATCTTAAATCGCCCGATACTCTTTGGAGCGGGATGAAGGAGACACATAGGGGACTTTGTTCGGCTTGATGTCTCACGTGTCGGTGGGTTAAAAATTTGGCATGGCCAATGGAGTGCTTTATGGTAGAAGTGGTTGAGTGGAAGTGGGAGCACGTTCTGATGGATTTTGACCCACCCTGCCCACGGACCGCAGCGAGACATGATGTGGTATGGGTGATAGTGGGCCAGGCTCACGAAGTGACACATTTTCTGGCAGGTGCGGATGGCCTTCACATTGGAGGATTACGCGGTTGTATATTCGAGGGATAGTCATTTACATGGGTACAGTATCCATAGTGTCGGATAGAGACCCAACGTTTACAGTAGCACTTTTGGAAAGGTTTCCAAAAGGCTATGAATTTTCGCAGTTGACCATGAAGTCTGACTTTCCACCGCAGAGACGGATGGTTGGTCGGAGAGGACTATAGAGTGTTAGAGGCGTCTTTGCGAGCATGCGTGCAGATCATAAGGGTAGTTGGGAAGAGCACTTGCCCTTAGTGGGTCGCCTAGACAACGAGTTATCGCGAGTATACGGATGTACAATATGAGGTGTATGGGAGGCCATCTGAGTCCTGGTACATTTGGACCCGAGGTGGGAGAGGCTCCGTCTAGTCTGATTTGATTAGAGACACCTCCGAGAAGGTGAGCTTGATACGATAGTGTCTTCTCACGGCTCAGAGCCAGCAGAAGAGCTATGCTGATGTGCGATGTCAACCCTTAGAGTTCGAGGTTGGTGATCACGTCTTCTTGAAAGTGATGCCTAAGAGAGGAGTGATCAGGTTCGACAAGCGAGGGAAGCTATCATCGAGGTTTATTGGACCTTTCGAAATACTCGAGAAGGTAGGCACTGTAGCGTACTGGTTGGCTTTACCGCCCAGCATGTCAGGTGTCCACGAGGTATTTCACGTCTCCATGCTCCGGAGGTACACTCCAGATCCAGCTCATGTAGTGGATTGGGGAGAGATTGAGGTTGACACTGATGGGACCTTCGAGGAGGGACCAGTGTGTATTATAGATAGCAGAGATCAGGTTTTACAACGCAAGACCGAGAGGTTAGTGAGGGTGTTATGGCAGCACCGTTGAGTGGAGGAGTCAACGTGGAAGCGCGAGGACACGATGCGGGCCACCTATCTCTTCTTGTTTAGGGATGAAGGTACGTGGTTTAGTCGTTTAATACTTAAATGACTAGTTTACATGCATAATATAATGCACGTTGCATATGCATGTGAGTTGTTGAGATTGTCCAGAATTTCGGGGCGAAATTCCTTTTAAGGAGGGAGAATGTAAGACCCAAGAAAATTTCAATTTTTTGAAAAAGGGCAAAACGGTCATTTCGGTAAAAATTCGAAATTTTTCTAGATCTCGGATGATGAAACAGAATTCACTGTTAGAATTGTATAGCGAAATATAGCTAACTCGTCGAATTTCGTCGAATTCCGAGACAGTCGGAATTTGCACGTTTTTCGAGGCACCATGTGTCGGGTGCCATAAAAAGACATGTGATGTGACTAAAGTCACCCACTACATGTACTCATGTGACACATGTTGCATGAGTAGAGAGATGATGGAAATGGACGACCTGGATAGTGCCAAGTGTCAAAAATCCAAGAGAAGGGACATAGGGAATATTGGAATTATTTAATGATAATGAGACAAAAGATGAACAATGTTCATCTTCTTCAATTAAAAGACCAAAAAAAATGTGAGGATGGAAAGAATGGGGATCACGATGAAATTTGGAAAATCAGTTTTAGAGAGAGAGAACAGCTTCTCTCTAGGATTCAGACCGTCGGACCGTCGGTTTCGTGAGCAAGAAGCAAGGCGTTCTACGTGGCGGAGCTACGGCGTGAGCCTTAGGTTGGTGGAGTTTCGACAACTCAAGAGGTGAGATCTTTGCCCTTTTCCTACTTGCGTTTTCTTTTGGCTAGAGCAACCATGTAAATGGTTAGAAATGTTAAAGGGCTTGTTTTAGTAAATAAATTCGGTCTCAAAAGCTTTGAACCGAGTGGAGAAAATTCCTATTTGTGTGGCCATGAACAATAACCCGAGGGTTTCACTGTTCACATGAATAGTCACATGAATATTTTTGTGTGAATTTTTATGATGTTAAGTGATTCAAAATGAATTGCTTGTGTTTGCTAATTAGCTCATGTGAGCTAATTTTGGTGTAATTAATGGTGAAATTGCATAACATGTTTTATGTGATTTAATTATGTTAATATATATGCATGTGAATATATTAGCATGAATGTGTTGGGATTAGCATCATGCATTCCATATGCACTGGGGCAACCTAGAATATTAGGTGTGAGTGCATGACATGAAATGAAACAAAAAACAAAAAAGTTTGTGAAAGGAATTTCAAGGAAGATTTTTCGGAGAATTGGGTTGGGAGACGGTCCAATAGATCACTTCGGATGAGGACCATGACTGTTTTGGGAAGTTCTCCAACCAATTCGACTCGGAGAAGCTCAGTCGATATTTTTATCGAAGTCGGTAGTGAGTTTTCGAGAACAAAAAGCTTTGTTTAAAAGCTGGATATTTTACTCGCGGTCGACTTAGGCATATGTGAGAGTCGATGAGGACTGAGATAGGTTTAGGCTTATGTAAACATTAGTGGGTTCATGAAATTGCTTGAATGTGATTGTTTGCCATGCATGTGCACTTAGGTGGGAGTAACCCGAGGAGTAGGAAATTATCACCTGCGGGCTTTGCTCACCACATCGAGGATCCTGTTCAGTACGGGTGTGCACGAGGACGGTGCTCACTAGAGGCCGCATTTTGAAGAAAGCCGGGTTGTGGCTTTGGTATCTTCGTTGTATACATGTATTAGAATGTTGTAATTTTAATATATGTTATATAAGAGTAATGTAATAAATCTTGAGCTATGTTATATAGTTGATATATATGTTGATGAGTATTGATGCAGGGGCCCAAGTGGCCATTTTTACTCATTTTAATTGTATGAGGACCTTGTGTGGTCATTGTAAACTGTTAGGTTCAGGTTTCTGCCTTAAGGTAAGAGCTCCACGAGTACAAAGGAGACTACCTTTGGAATTTTCATAGTGGTGTGGGGTTGTCAGAGCATCCACGAATATTCCAGCAGGTTGGCCAGGGTTGTCAAAACGAGGACCAGGTTTGGGCGTCACAAATACAAACGCAGACTTAGTCTATCGAAGAAGTGTCCTTTAAACCTGACTCAAGTAATAAAGGGATGGGATAAGCATAGAAGAACAAGACCCAGTCGAAACCTGTCTCTGATAGAGGTGATACTACTTTGTTAGCCCACCTATTACGTTGATGGTGAAGACAAACATGGATAATGATCCTTTTAACAATCCCACTAATGGAATCGAATTTCCGAGACATGAATTCAAATTATCTGCTTATGAATTCCGAGACATGGATATGTTATACCTTATATATATATATATATATATATATATATATATATATATATATATATATATAGCATATATATATATATATATATTCGAAAAAAGTTTTATAACTTGAATCATCAACCTCAAAATAATTCCGGTTATTGTTGCTCGATGACTCTAACATAAGGGCGACATAATCGAGTTATTTGTTCACCGATGAAGCGACAAAAAACCTTTTTCAAAATATGATCATCACAACAACTTGGTGATCCCCCACATCATTTGCCTCTAAATCTCTTTCTTCGTCCGATTCTTATGAAATTCAAATTTAATTTATTTTTATATTCAATTTTATTTTTATCTCTCATGTTTTGTCTCGTTAATTTCCTTCGTTTACCATAGCGTAAGGATCTGCATGCGTTTAATGTCCAATTCACCTATCATATATCAATTTCATATATGCCCTTTTTGGAGGATAATAGGTGTGAATCTTTGGCGTAGCAGTAGTGTAATGCCCCAAAACCCCGGGGTGTCAGGTTTGACAACTGTCAGCAGTGGAATAATCGTGGATGTCGGTGGCCCGACCTATATAAAAATCGGGAGAGTCTCAGCTGTACGGGAGCTCTGCAAAGTCTGAAACCTATCCTAATAATCAGCAATGACCACACGAGTGCATGCGAAGTAAAATAATGGCCACTTGGGCCCCTGCATTAATACCCATAAAATATCCAACCAACTATCTTACATGGTTCAAGAGTTAACACATTACTCTTAATACAACATATATTAAAATTATGGAGTTCTAATACATGTTATACAACAATATCAAAGCCACAAGTCGGGTTTCTGTTCTAGCCTGTGACATCTAGTGGGAGTCTTGCCTTCAGACCGCTCCACCTTTGAAATGGTGATCATTCGACGGGAGTGGGCAAAGCCTAGTAAGAGATAATTTCGGTACATGGGTTACTCCCCACCTAAGTGCACATGTCATAGAGCAATCACATTCAAGCAATTTCATGAACCTCGAATGTCTGCAGGCCCAGACCATTGTCCCCGAGTCCTCCACAGAGCTCCTCACGAGTTTCAAAACAAAAGCTATTTGTTCTTGAAAACACACTATAAGTTTCGTTAAAATATTGGACAACAGCCTCAGGCGAATGCATTTGGATGGCCCCTCCGAAACAATTCATAGGCCCCTCATGCATGGTGTTGGACAATCTCGACACGATTCTCGGGAAAATCTTCAAATTAAATTCCTTTCACAAACATTTTCATTTTTGTTTTATTTCATGTCATGCACTCACTCTTAATATTCTAGGGTGCCCCATTGCATATGGAATGCATGATGTCAATTCCAACAAACTCATGCTAATATATAAAACATATATATACTAACATAATTAATCAACATAAGTCATGTTATGCAATTTCACCATCAATTACACCAAAATTAGCTCACATGGGCTAATTAACAAACACAAGCAATTCATTTTGAATCACTCAACATCATAAAAATTCACACAAAAATATTCACATCACTATTCACATGAACAGTGAAACCCTCGGGTGGCACTGTTCACGGCCACACAAATAGGAATTTTCTCCACTCGGTTCAAAGCACGGGACCAATTTGCAACTAAAACAAGCCTTAGGACATTCCTAACCATTTACATGGCTCTTAGCCAAAGAATAACGCAAGTAGGAAAAGATCCCTACCTTTTGGAGTTCTCGGAACTCCACCAAATCGGTGTCCATGCGTAGCCTTCGCCGCGTAGAACAGCTTTGCTTCTTGCTCCGTCAAGAACCGACGGTCCGATGGCCGGAAATCTAGAGAGAAGGCATACTTTCTCTCTCTAGATTTCAAAATGCCCAGCCACTACATCTCACACCCGTTTTTTCTCTCAATTGAAGAAGATGACACTATTTAAGTTTTTGTCTTATTCATTAAACATTCTCATAATTCCCATCATGTCCCTAAGCTTTGGATTTTTGACACTTGGCACACTTTAGGCCGTCCATTTCCATCATCTCTCTAATCTTGCAACATGTGTCACAAGAGTACATGTAGTAGGTGACTTTTGTCATGTCACACCCCGAGTTCGGTCAGGCCCGGAATGGGCGGATCGAGGGCCGAATCGGGACTGAGGACTATATCTTGGGAGCTAGGTGACACGTGCTCTCAAAGCTTAGCTTGTACTGTGGGTATACAAACAATTTACGTAATATGAAAATCATTTACATATCTGAAAAGAACTACCATACAGGAATTGGTGTCCATCAAAATCTATACACATATCTTGAGGTCCATTTACTTATACATGTACATTTCTTTGAAATTTGAATATATTTTGCTTAGTATGGAATACAAAACCACTAATCTTACTCCTTCATTAGGTTACATCTTATACAAGCTCACTTATATACATATCTATCTGAAAACATCGAGAGATTGCGGAGCGGTCTGGTGAAGCTATCTACGAGGTGGCACTGCTTTGCGTGTAGAATGTCACATCCTCTATCCTTGTGTTTTGCTTTTGTACCTACACGGATTAAAAACCCGTGCTAAGCTTTACGCTTAGTGGGAAACATATACAAGGACGACCAATAACTATGATCGTCTCAACAAATACACTTATTTTATCATTTCCATATAACATACACTTATGTCATGTGACGTTTGACATATACCCTTTCATATCTTTTATCTCTTATTCTAGTACTTATCATTTGATCTATTATCTTTTCTAATGGTTCATATTACATATCCTATTTTGTGCATGTCATAGTCGTATACATATATTACTTTCATGGTTCTATACCCCACTTACCATTTGTTATGTTCTATTTTTTCGTAATAACATTATCATATCTTTTGTTCATGTCTTGTGTTCATATCTTTGTTTTTCTATTCTTACTTTTCATATTACTCTCTCTTGTATGTATTGTGCATTCATATACTTTTATTATCTTGTCATATATACTTTCTTACTCTGATAACTATTATTCTGTTGTATGATATATTATTATATATTATTTATGTATGTTATTATATATATTATGATATGATACTCTATGATTAGTCGTGTAGCATAGTCATATACTTTGCATTTGTATTTTCACTCTGACTATAGAATTGACATTCACGATAGATTCGAGAGGGAATCTCGTCCTGTTTGTCATTCAGTAGCAATGTGATTTCATGTACTTGCATATTTTGTCATATACTTTCCTCTAGATTCTTGTACTTCCCTATATTTTCATCTTATAATTGTCATGTCTTATACTTTCCTATGATTTTCATATACTGTGCTTTTTCATATACTGTACTTTCATATGCTTTTCATATATACATCCTATCATGTATTTCGTCTCATTAACCTTTACTAACGCCTTGTAACAAACTTATGCTTGCTCCGATCTCCCGTATGACGCATAATTGTTCTTATCTCCCGTAAGACACATACTTTTACTTATCTCTCGTAGGACCTATACTTATTAGTTTCTGGTATACGATCTTGAGCTTATACCTATACAAGGTATACACGCGTCTTGGTGTATCTATCTTTTGTACTTGTTCGGATCTCCGTATGAGTTACGGGGCTTATACTTTATACGAAGTACACAGTAGATGCTATAAAGCACATACTTATACGGAGGTACGTAGGTACATTCAGATTAGAGCAGTGTACATTACTTCCATAACATTAGTTATTCGACTCTTAACATATAACTATTGGATTACCTAGACCAATTAATAAGAAATCGTAGGACGGCACAATAAGTACAGAGAGTCTGATCTGATCTTGAGGTCTTGTAGCTAAGCGGGAGTGCGAAGCATTGACGGAAAGTGCAAGTCGCACTAATCAGGAGGAGTACCGAGTACTAAGCGAGTACCCGATGTACTAATGTGCGGAAGCACGGTCGAGAGGAGTGTGAGTCGCACTGGTCGATGGAAATTGCTAATCGGAGAGTACCAGAAGTACTGTGTGCCGAGCACGGTTAAGTGTGAGTTGCACTAATCGGAGAATGCAGAAGTACTAATCGAGAGTACCGAGTGCTATTGTGCTGACACGGTCGAGGAGGAGTGTCGTGTGTCAGTACCGAGAATTGCTATATGTGCCTGCCCACGTAACAGAGGTGCCATGTCATTCAATATCTGGTCTTGGGTAGTCTTACAATTATATGAGTTTAGCAACTTACTATCCTATAATAGGGGCATTCTTAGCCACATTATGTGTTCCTAGCATGTTCCATCTATTCATTTAGGTATGTCTACCATCTATTCATATCATATAATCTTATATTCATATCATGTCATCTACTTGTAACATCTTATATCTTGATAACTTATATCTTTATGTACTTTATCAGACTATCCTATCTTATGACATATACCTATACATTTCTATACTTATACGTTTTCTTACATTGCTTTATCGAGGACTATCCTATCTCTCCGTAGAATGCGAACGAGAGACTCTTCCTTTGATGCACGTAGGTGCACTGCTTATCTATCTTCGCTACGTACTCCAGAATCTAATATATTCTTATTTCTTGTTCGTCATCTAAATCCTTTAACACACCGTGTATTCCAATTAACTTTAACCAAGCGGTTGTACACTGCATTTTAACAATTCAATTTTCGAGACAAGATGTGGGCACAAATGTCATTAAATGGTATATGGTTAGATTCTAGACTCAATGATATTTCCATAGATTCCAAGAATACCCGCAATGGAGTCTAACGAAGGAGCTATCTGAGTACAGAGTCGTGAAGAAAATCGACTACTATGACCTACTTGACTTGGCCGGCGGCCATACTATCTTTGTCATTTTCGGGGTCTTAACTTCATATTTTGACATTGGTTCTTTGTAATACTTTGAAGCTAAGGTGCTAAGGGTTCTTCTCCAACTAGAATCACCCAAATCGGAGCACCAAAACTCAAGTTATGTCCCTAAACAAGACTATATGTTCAAAGCTGAACCAGAAATTGGCAGACATAGCCCACTTTAGGTGAATTTCTAGGCCACATAGAATTCGGAATTTGAAGATTTACCTATTTACCGAGTGTTTGTTCTCCACCTGCAGTCTGGAGTTAACTAAAAACTGAATCCTCAGTCGGATAAGAAATGACCAAGTTATGTGTAAATTACTAACCTTTGGTCTGAAACGAGAGACATTGGATGCAGAATATCGTCTAGATGCAGGTTGTGAGACACTTATAATTAAGTACCACTATATTTGATATCGGTACCACCCCCATGAAATTTCCATAAATGGGTGGTTTCTTACTTTCTATCAGCCTGCAAACTAACTCAATAATCAATACACACTTCAAAACCACTCTATATTCATCTTGTAACCTCTATTCTACTCAAATCATTTTTCAATACACATCTTATACACTCTATTGAACTCAAACATACTTTCTATTCATATCTTATACAAGGCCTAGGGTTTTACTCATTGACTTCAAGAAATAAGGGTTAGGAAAAGTTCCTATTAAAACCTAGAGCAAGAACAAACATGTCCATACTTTACATAACTTGAACACAAAAACACATGTAATGGGAACTCTATGATCCTCTCATAACAAAACCCTAGAAAAACAAAGGGATTTGTGATGATTTCCATGCAAGAATTCATTCTAGGGTTAGGTTTCTTACAACCCAAAACATGTATCCATACTAATAGTCATAGTTCCATACCTTTTTGCTCTTCCTTTCTCCTTCTCTTCTCTTCTTCTTCTCTTCCTCTTCCTCTTCTTCTTCTTCTCCCCTTCTCCTCTCTTCTTCTACGTTTTTGGTCTCTCAAAAATGAGAGACCAATTAACCTTATCCATCTTTTTGAGTTAAGGCCATGTTTGGCCTTTGCATTTTTAACTTCTTTTTCTCATTTTTGCATTTAGGTCCTTTAGCTCATTATTATTCTCAATCTAACTTATTCAATTTCTATTTTGGTATACAATCTTATGAGATTATTACCCTTAGGTCCTAAATTCATAAATTACCAATTTACCCTTGTCTTTCCCATTTACGACCGCTAGGTCGTCAAGTGGTAAATTACATATTTACCCTTTTGCTCTTTTATTAATTTCCGGTTCTATCGTTTTATTTTCGAAAAATTCTATTTAGCTTTTAATATACCCTAAACAAGTCCGAAAACTGCTAGGGTATATTTCGGGGTGTTACATGTCACATCACATGTCTTTCAAACCAGTTTTATGGCACCCGATACCTATTACCTCGAAAAACGTGAAATTCCGATTGTCTTGGAATTCGACGAAATTTGACGTGGTAGCTAAATTTCGTGAGAGGATTCCAACGGTGAAGTTTGTTTCGTCATCCGAGATCTAGAAAAATTTCGGGTTTTGACCAAAATTACGATTTTACCCTTTTTTGAGAAAATTGAAATTTTCTCGGGTTTTACAGATAGTATGACTTTTGTAATCTTTATTTATTTATTTATTTATTCATATCCTCGTTAATTAAACTCTCCTTTACTTTGCTTTCTCATATTCCATTTTTATTTCATCATTGTATTTCTTCTTCTTTTTTAATAATTTCTGAAAGCTCTTCCATAGTGTAAAAAAAAAGCTCATAATTTCATGCAATTTAAACGATTTCAAAGTGGATATGGAACACAAAAGATGCATCCCACTGCATGGATGGGGAAGATTGGCAAAATCATAACTTAAATCTCTTTAACTTTCTCCAGAACGAAAGGGCTTTGGGAATTAGGCTCTTTACAAAAGTATTCTTGTCATCATTCATGCAATTTAGTTTTAACTTTAACCCCTTCAACATCAAGCAAATACAATATATCCAACTGTATAAAAAATAACATTACTTGATGTCTTAAAAATCCCACATCATTAACACTCGAAGTGCATCAGTGTTGCGTGAAGAAGATTGAATACAATTGTTATTATTTATTTTGGATTTGCTTAAGTTGTATTTGGTAGATTTTTCTTTTAAATTTAGTTTTTAATGGTCTAAAAATAATTTTAATTTATCATTTTTCAAGTTTAGAAAATGTGATTAATAAAGTAAAATACGTGCATGAATAGGCAGTGGATGATCAAAACGTAATCCTGATCCATTATCCGCCTGATGACTTGCGCCAAATTTGGTCCCCTAATGGAAATGGAAAACTAATAAGTTCGGGGATTGCTAAGCAATATATAGCAGTTATGTTAAGCTCTTGTGGAAAGGAGAACTTCATTATTTTTCATTCAATTGTTATTTATTAGATATGAGAATTAAAATAAATAAAATCATTCTATGCAAATAAAAACAATATTTCTTATTAGTTTTACTTTTTATTTTTGGTTTTGAAATTATGGATCGGAGCATTGTGATTTATCTTCACTTACCATGCTACTTTGTTGACCAGGCTTTTTCTACTTTGTCATGTTTGATCATATATATATATATACATAAATGCGCTTCATTCTTGTAACAATTATATTAATGGAATAATGGTGTCCTCAATTTTTCACAAAAGCACTTCTTACTAAGAGGAAGAATGCTTTATTATTAAAATTATATAAATGCATAACTAAATTTAATTACATTTATTTATTAACATGCTTTCCACATCCAAAACCAAATATAAGTCAATATATTTTTTCCTTTTCCTTATGACTTTCCCAAAGACCAAGCATAGCTTTATGATATTCCCCTACCCCTTTTACTTTTTCCATCCCGGAAAATGATGCAAGTACTCTGTACTCTAACAATAGCTATCTAATAATTCACAGAATTATTCTCTAGTTTTTTATCCTTAGTCAAAAATCATTTCCGAGTAACTTAGGGAACAATAAATTAGGCAACATGAAGAGGACATATTTCCAAAAGTAGCTTTCTATACTAGTCTCCATTGAGAAATGATAGGATGTGATTAATCAAGTGAAATACTTGCGTGAATTAATAATAGGTTGTCAATGATCAAAACTTGTCTTTTGATCCATATTTTCGATTTATTCTTTTCCGTGAAATTTCCTTGAAAATTTTTATTTATTTTTTAATATTAAATATTTAAAATCTTTGACTTATCCTACAATTCACGGGGCCCACATTGACTTGGCGTGAGATTTGATCTTTAAGATGTAAAGGGATTGATTTAATTTGTGACAAATACAATGTCTCTTTGTAGTGGCTGAGACATTGCAGCATTACCGCAAAACCAACTTTTGGGGGCCTGACTTCCACACTTTCTATCGACCCGAGACCAACACAAACACAATGCACTTTCTCTCTCTTTCTCTCTCCCAAGACTAAAACAAAAAGGGAACAAAACAAAAAGGAATGGAAATGAGATCCACACAAACACAATACATAAATCAAGATTTACGTGAAATAATGTCGGGGGTGACTGGTATTTGATAACTCTGATTCGGCTTCAATGTTGCCTTCTAAATCTGGGGTTTCTAAATTCGGCTCATCATCTTGTTGTTGTTGGTGAGGTTCATTAATGCCGCCCACAACTGCGTTGATGAAAATATCATAAACGTGATTGATGGGGATATTGGGGATGCGGATGGGAATGACAGCCTATAGTGCACGAAGAGCATGCTTGACAAACCGATCAGTGGGGAACCTGCTTGTGATGGGATAATAGGGTAAGCATGCAGACAATACTCACGGGAAGTGGATAAGTTATGGAATGAAGCAATGCGAAGAGGGAGGTGCTGATTGCAGGATGAATGTGGAGTGAATGAGTACTGAAGATGGTGAGAGTGAGGGGGACTTCAATGCAGACGAAGGAAAAGGCAGATAAAACGAGGACAAATGTAAAGAGGTTGCTCCAAGTCATCACTTCTAAACTTACCCCTCCTCCTTCTCCTCCTTTTTGGAATTTGGGAGGTTTCAATAGGTTAATAAACCCAACCATGCACAACCTCATATCCAAGTCAAGCACCATGATTAATTCCACTCTCTCAAGTTGAACCAAGGAATGTGGGGGCTTTGTAAGGTGGGTGGTACGTGGATCATATATAAAGCACAGACGGATTGAAAAGAATCAACATGTGCTTGCTTTTGGGAAGAAAATGAATGACAAGTATGATGTTGAAAAGGATAAAATTTAGTTTGTGCTTTTGGGAAAAAAATGAAAATGACGAGTATGATGCTAAGAAGGAAAGAATTTAGTTTGTGCTTTTGGGAAGAAAATGAATGATGAGTAAGATGTTGACAAGGACAAAATTTAGTTTGTGCTTTTGGGAAGAAAATAGATAGCTGATGTGATCTTTGACAATGACAATTTAGTTCGTGCTTTTGAGAAGAAAATAATATTCAAGTATGATGCTGACAAGGATAGAGGAAAGAATTTAGTTCGTGCTTTTGGGAAGAAAATGAATGACGACTATGATGCTGACAAGGACAGAGGACAGAATTTAGTTTGTGCTTTTGGGAAGAAAATGAATGACGAGTCTGATGCTGATAAGAACAGAGGATAGAATTTAGTTCAAGCTTTTGGGAAGAAAACGAATGATGAGTATGATGCTGACAAGGACAAAATTTAGTTCGAGTATGATGCTGACAAGGTTATAATTTAGTTCGTGCTTTTGGGAAGAAAATGAATGACAAGTATGATGCTGATAAGGAAAGAATTTAGTTCGTGCTTTTGGGAAGAAAATGAATGACGACTATGATGATAACAAGGACAGAGGACAGAATTTTGTTCGTGCTTTTGGGAAGAAAATGAATGACGAGTATGATGTTGACAAGGACAGAATTTAGTTCGTGCTTTTGGGAAGAAAATGAATGACGAGTATGATGGTGACAAGGACACCGTTTAGTTCGTTCTTTTGGGAAGAAAAGGAATGACGAGTATGATGTTAACAAGGATAGAGGACAGAATTTAGTTCGTGCTTTTGGGAGGAAAATGAATGACGAGTATGATGCTAACAAGGACATAATTTATTTCGTGCTTTTGAGAAGAAAATGAATGACAAGTATGATGCTGACAAGGATAGAATTTAGTTCGTGCTTTTGGGAAGAAAATGAAGTACGAGTATGATGCTAACAAGAACATAATTTAGTTTGTGCTATTGGGAAGAAAATGAATGACAAGTATGATGCTGACAAGGACAGAATTTAGTTTGTGCTTTTGGGAAGAAAATGAATGACGAGTATGATGCAGACTTGATAGGATGTGATTAATCAAGTGAAATACTAGCGTGCATTAATAATAGGTTGTCAATGATCAAAACTTATTTTTTGATCCATATTTTCGATTTATTCTTTGCCGTGAAATTTCCTTGAAAATTTTTATTTATTTTTAAAATTCATCTTTAAAATCTTTATTATCCTAAAATTCTGAGACCCACGTAGTCGACTTGATTACGGAGATTTGGTCCCAGATGTAAAGGAAGGATTGATTTGAAGAATTGTGACAAATACAATGTCTCTTTGTAGTGGTGAGACATTTGCAACATTACAAAACCAACTTTTGGGGGCCTGACTTCCACTTTCTATCGACGAGACCAACCTGAACACACAATGCACTTTCTTTCTCTCTCTCTCTCTCCCTAAACTAAAACAAAAATGGAACAAAACAAAAAGGAATGGAAACGAGATCAACACAAACACAATACATAAATCCAGATTTACTTGAAATATTAATCAGGGTGACTAAGACTGGATGGGTAAACTTATTGTTCAGCTTAAATGTTGGCTTCTAAATCTAGGGTTTCTGAATTCGGCCCATCATCTTGTTGTTGTTGGTGAGGTTAATTAATGTCGCCCACAGCTGCGTTGATGAAAATATCATAAACCTAATTGATGGGGATATTGGGGATGAGAATGGGAATGACAGCCTGTAGTGCACGAAGAGCATGCTTGAAAAACCGATCAGTGGGGAGACATAACAATAGTAGGATAATAGGGTAAGCATACCAGAACATTGCTCACGGGGAAGTGAGATAAGTTATGAATGAAACGGCCCGACGAAGAGTGGAGCCGAGTGCAAATCGCGCGGATGAATGTGTAGGAATTGAGGCAGTGCGAAGATGGTGAGTGGGTGGACTGTAATGCAAGCAGAGGAAAGGGTGATAAAGCGGGACAAATGTAAAGAGGTTGCTTCAAGTCATCACTTCTAAACTTACCCTTCCTCCTTCTCCTTCTATTTGGAATTTGGGAGGTTTCACCAGGTTAATAAAGCCAATGTGATTAGTGCTCAAAAAGTGCAATTTTGAACCCTATATTAGATAGGTTTTGAGTACTTTTTGATCATTAATCATGTCATATATCCCAATTGAAGTGTTCATGTCATCTTAGTAACACTTATGCCATTTGGAGCATGTTTTGGTTGTTTGTAGGTATTTATGCACTTCTAGGCTTCAACCACAATGCAAATGATCAATCATGAGGTTGGAGAGGTCTACGGCCATCAACAAGCCCAAAAATCAATGGAAAAACAAAGGAAAAGTGGAAGAATGAGATCACGATTGAAGACATGGCGAGAGGAATGCGAGCGATAAAGCGAACAATTCGCCCAGCACATTGGCAAGCAATTCGCAATCTTAGAGATTTCGCAACCTTCATAAACGATTCGCAATCTCGGCACACATTCACGAAATTCGCTAGCCAACTTACCTTGTGCATTCTGAATTAAGCTTCTCAGCGAAAGAGCCGTAGCTTAGCGAAATTTCGCTAGCTAGCGAAATTCCAACCTTGCCAAATTCGCTAGACCATTGCCAAATTCGCTAACCCTTGCCAAAATTAATGCAGTGGCGAAATTCTCACTGTGCGCGAAATTTGCGGGCCTCGATCTGCTTTATAATTAAAATACAATAGCCTTTCATTTTGGTGAATTACTCTCTTATCCTATAACTTAGCTTAGTTGCTAGGGTTTTTGGTATTTTCATACCTTGAGGAGGCCTATAAATACCCCTCATGTTTTGTAATGAAGAGAGGAGGAGGATAGAAGGGAATACAAGTTTTTGGTGATTTGTAAGTTATTTTCTTTCTTGCTTTTGTAAATAGAATTGTTTTTAGCTTTGCTTTTATTTTCTCTCTTCTCTCTCTTCTTTCTCTCTTCTTTCTTTCACTTTCCCGGTACGCGAACACACCTCTTGAGGATGAAACGACTCAGAGATGTTTGGCGCTAAGCCTCCTTTCCTTTGAAGAGGAAGGAAGCTAGCTTGGTGGTGGGGTTAAGCATGTTGTCCTCTTGTACTAAAAGTCACGGGTAGTGTATTTATGGCCCTTATTTTCAAAATTGATTTGCACTAACATGGGATATTGTGTCTTGGCAATACTCTCCATGCTTTAGAATTTGTTGTTCTTTAGATGGTTTTTACTTGCCTGCGGGAGTAGCATTTACATGTTAGGAGTTCTTCAAATTAGAGTTCATAGACTTTTATTGTTTTGGCGATACTCTCCATACTTTAGGGTTCGGTGCTCGGGTGAGAGATCTTATTTGTGATTCTTTAGATGGTCTTTACTAGCCTTAGAAAAATGATAAAGGAATGTTAGGGTTTTTAAACAAAAAAGGAGCCATCTTGCATCCTGTGTTGACTCATAGGAGGATAAAACACGAGGACATGTGTTTGCCCTAGCTTGTCAAGTTGGTGACCTAAATCTTCAAAGTTTAATTTCTTCACTAAATTTCGGTTTTACCATTTTCGGTTTTGCAATTTCCAGTTTAAACCATTCTGACTTTTGACACAAATCAAGTCCAAATGAAAGCCTTACCTTCATGCCCTAATGCAAACCATTTCTGGGATGAAAACCATCCCCATGTTGAGCCCTAGACCCATCTTGCGGTGGCTTGACTCACAGCGTAGGAGAGAGACTTTTAGGTATATAAATATTGTTGATTTTAGCTCGGCCTGCGTGGCACGAGATCAGCCATGCACAACCTCATTATCAGTAGAGCTACCGCATGATTATAATTCCACTCTCTCTAGAAGTTGAACCAAGAGATTGGGGCTTTGCAAGGTGGAACAGTGCGTGGATAATATATAAAGCACGAAATTGAAAGAATCGATGCATTAACTTTGCTTTTGGGAAGAAAATGAATGACAAGTATGATGCTGAAAAGGATAAAATTTAGTTCGTGCTTTTAGGAAGAAATTGAATGACGTGTATGATGCTGACAAGGAAAGAATTTAGTTTGTGCTTTTGGGAAGAAAATGAATGACGAGTATGATGTTGATAAGGACAAATTTTAGTTCTTGCTTTTGGGCAGAAAATGAATGACGGGTATGATGTGGACAATGACACAATTTAGTTCATGCTTTTGGGAAGAAAATAAATGTCGATTAGGATGCTGACAAGGATAGAGGAAAGAATTTAGTTCGTGCTTTTGGGAAGAAAATGAATGACGACTATGATACTGACAAGGATAGAGGATAGAATTTAGTCCGTGCTTTTGGGAAAAAAATGAATGACGAGAATGATGCTGACCAGAACAGAGGATAGAATTTAGTTCATGCTTTTGGGAAGAAAACGAATGATGAGCATGATCAGACGGGGAAAACATTTGGTTGAGGAAATTGATCTTTGTGGAGACATAATTTAGTTCGTGGTTTGGGAAGAAAATGAATGGCGGCGTGATCTTCGACAAGGGCTGAGAGGGCGAATTTTGTTGTTAACTTTTGGGAAGAAAAGAATGGCCCAGACATGGCGATCACGATAATGAATTTAGTTCGTGCTTTTGGGAAGAAAATGAATGACGAGTATGATGCTGACAAGGACACAATTTAGTTCATTCTTTTGGGAAGAAAATAAATGACGAGTATTATGATAACAAGGATAGAGGACATAATTTAGTTCATTCTTTTGGGAAGAAAATGAATGACGAGTATGATGCTAACAAGGATAAAATTTATTTCGAATTGCTTTGAAGAAATGAATGTAGTATGATCTGGAGACAAGGGCGAGAATTTAGTTCATGCTTTTGGGAAGAAAATGAATGATGAGTATGATCTTACGACAAGGGCAGTGTTAGTTTTATTGTCTTTTGGGAAGAAAATGAATGACGAGTATGATGCAGACTTGATAGGATGTGATTAATCAAGTGAAATAATTGCGTGCATTAATAATAGGTTGTCAATGATCAAAACTTGTTTTGTGATCCATATTTTCGATTTAATCTTTGCCGTTAAATTTACTTCAAAATTTTTATTTTTTTTTTAATATTAAATATTTAAAATCTTTGACTTATCCTACAATTCACAGGGCCCCCATTGACTTGACTATAGAGATTTGGTCCCAAGATGTAAAAGGGATTGATTTGAAGCTATGACAAATACAATGTCTCTTTGTAGCGTCTTAGACATTCGCAACATTACACAAAACCAACTTTTGGGGGCACAACTTCCACTTTCTATCGACCAGAGACCAACACAAACACAATGCACTTTCTCTCTCTCTCTCTCTCCCAAAACTAAAACAAAAAGGAATGGAAACGAGATCCACACAAACACAATACATAAATCTAGATTTACTTGAAATATTAATTAGGGTGACTCAGACTGGCTGGGTAAACTTACTGTTCAGTTTCAATGTCGGCTTCTAAATCTGGGGTTTCTAAATTCGGCTCATCATCTTGTTGTTGTTGGTGAGGTTCATTAATGTTGCCCATAGTTGCATTGATGAAAATATCATAAACTTGTTTGATGGGGATATTGGGGATGAGGATGGGAATGAAAGCCTGTAGTGCACGAAGAGCATGCTCGACAAACCGATCAATGAGGAGACATAACAACAGTAGGATAATAGGTTAAGCATACCAGAACAATGCTCATGGGGAAGTGAGATAAGTTATGAATGAAACAGTAGCGAAGAGCGGGCGATTACCAAATCGCAGATGAATGTGGAGTGAACGAGTACTGAAGATGGTTAGAGTGAGGGGGACTTCAATGCTGACGAAGGAAAAGGCTGATAAAACGAGGGCAAATGTAAAGAGGTTGCTCCAAGTCATCAATTCTAAACTTACCCCTCCTCCTTCTCCTCCTATTTGGAATTTGGGATGTTTCACCAGGTTAATAAAGCCAACCATGCACAACCTGCAATCCAAGTAGAGCACCTTGATTAATTCCACTCTCTCAAGTTGAACCAAGGAATGTGGAGGCTTTGCAAGGTGGGTGGTACTTGGATCATATTTAAAGCACATAGAGATTGAAAAGAATCAGCCTGTGCTTGCTTTTGGGAAGAAAATGAATGACAAGTATGATGCTGAAAAGGATAAAATTTAGTTCGTGCTTTTGGGAAGAAAATGAATGACGAGTATGATTCAGATAAGGAAAGAATTTAGTTTTTGCTTTTGGGAAGAAAATGAATGACGAGTATAATGTTGACAAGGACAAAATTTAGTTCGTGCTTTTGGGAGGAAAATGAATGACGAGTATGATGCTGACAAAGACACAATTTATTTTTTGTGCTTTTGGGAAGAAAATGAATGACGAGTATGATGCTGACAAGGATAGAGGACTGAATTTAGTTCGTGATTTTGGGAAGAAAATGAATGACGACTATGATGCTGACGAAGACAGAGGACAAAATTTAGTTCGTGGTTTTGTGAAGAAAATGAATGACTAGTATGATGCTGAGAAGAACAGAGGATAGAATTTAGTTCGTGCTTTTGGGAAGAAAACAAATGATGAGTATGATGCTGACAAGGACAAAATTTTGTTCGAGTATGATGCTGACAAGGACATAATTTAGTTCGTGCTTCTGGGAAGAAAATTAATGAGGAGTATGATGCTGACAAGGAAAGAATTTAGTTCGTGCTTTTGGGAAGTAAATGAATGACGATTATGATGCTTCCAAAAACAGATGACATAATTTAGTTCGTGCTTTTGGGAAGAAAATGAATGACGAGTATGATGTTGACAAGGACATAATTTAGTTCATGCTTTTTGGAAGAAATGAATGACGAGTATGATGCTGACAAGGACACAATTTAGTTCGTTCTTTTGGGAAGAAAATGAATGACGAGTATGATGCTAACAAGGGCAGAGGATAGAATTTAGTTCGTGCTTTTGGGAAGAAAATGAATGACGAGTATGATGCTAACAAGGACAAAATTTAATTCTTGCTTTTGAGAAGAAAATGAATGACGAGTATGATGCTGACAAGGACATAATTTAGTTCGTGCTTTTGGGAAGAAAAGGAATGACGAGTATGATGCTAACAAGAACATAATTTAGTACGTGCTTTTGGGAAGAAAATGAATGACGAGTATGATGCTGACAAGGACAGAATTTAGTTTGTGCTTTTGGAAAGAAAATGAATGACGAGTATGATGCAAAATTGAAAGGATGTGATTAATCAAGTGAAATACTTGCGTGCATTAATAATAGGTTGTCAATGATCAAAAACTGTTTTTTAATCCATATTTTCGATTTATTCTTTGCCGTGAAATTTCCTTGAAAATTTTTATTTATTTTTTAATATTAAATATTTAAAATCTTTGACTTATCCTACAATTCACAGCGCCCACATTGACTTGGTGTAGAGATTTGGTCCCAGATGTAAAAGGGATTGATTTGGCGCAATAAATACAATGTCTGCGTGTAGTGGTGAGACAATTTGGGTGTCAAGCAACCTTTTGGGGGCACAACTTCCACTTTCTATCGACCCGAGACCAACACAAACACAATGCACTCTCTCTCTCTCTCTCTCTCTCTCTCTCTCTCTCTCTCTCTCTCTCTCTCTCTCTCTCTCTCTCCCAAAACTAAAACAAAGAAGGAACAAAACAAAAAGGAATGGAAACGAGATCCACACAAACACAATACATAAATACAGACTTACTTGAAATTTAATCGAATTATTTCCAGGTATTTGATCAAACTCACTTGTTTAAAGCCTTGATGTTGGCTTCTAAATCTGGGGTTTAAGATTCGGCTCATCATCTTGTTGTTGTTGGTGAGGGTTCATTAATCTTTTTGCCGATTAAGTTGATGAGAAAATATCATAAACCTGATTGATGGGGATATTAGGGATGCGGATGGGAATGACAGCCTGTAGTGCACGAAGAGCATGCTCGAGAAACCGATCTGTGGGGAGACATAACAGCAGTAGGATAATAGGGTAAGCATACCAGAACAATGCTCGCGGGGATGTGAGATAAGTTATGAATCAAACAACAGCGAAGAGCGGGCGATTACCAAATCGCAGATGAATGTGGAGTGAACGAGTACTGAAGATGGTGAGTGTGAGGTGGACTTCAATGCAGATGAAGGAAAAGGGTGATAAAATGGGGATAAATGTAAAGAGGTTGCTCTAAGTCATCACTTCTCAACTTACCCCTCCTCCTTCTCCTCCTATTTGGAATTTGGGAGGTTTCCCCAGGTTAATAAAGCCAACCATGCACAACCTTATATCCAAGTAGAGAACCATGATTAATTCCACTCTCTCAAGTTGAACCAAGGAATATTGAGGCTTTGCAACATGGGTGGTACAAGGATCATATATAAAGCATAGAGAGATTGAAAAGAATTAGCATGTGCTTGCTTTTGGGAAGAAAATTAATGACAAGTATGATGCTGAAAAGGATAAATTTAGTTCATGCTTTTGGGAAGAAATGAATGATGAGTATGATGCTGACAAGGATAGAATTTAGTTTGTTCTTTTGGGAAGAAAATGAATGACGAGTATGATGTTGACAAGGATAAAATTTAGTTCGTGCTTTTAGGAAAAAAAATGAATGATGAGTATGATGCTGACAATGACACAATTTAGTTCGTACTTTTGGGAAGAAAATAATTGGCGAGTATGATGCTAACAAGGATAGAGGACATAATTTAGTTTGTGCTTTTAGGAATAAAATGAATGACGACTATGATGTTGACGAGGACAGAGGACATAATTTAGTTCGTGCTTTTGGGAAGAAAATGAATGACGAGTATGATGCTGACAAGAACAGATGATAGAATTTAGTTCGATCTTTTGGGAAGAAAACGAATGATGACTATGATGTTGATAAGGACAGAATTTAGTTCGAGTATGATGCTGTCAAGGACATATTTTAATTCGTGCTTTTGGGAAGAAAATGAATGACGAGTATGATGCTGACAAGGAAATAATTTAGTTCGTGCTTTTTGGAAGAAAATGAATGACGACTATGATGCTGATAAGGATAGATGACATAATTTAGTTCGTGCTTTTGGGAAGAAAATGAATGACGAGTATGATGCTGACAAGGACAAAATTTAGTTCATGCTTTAGGGAAGAAAATGAATGACGAGTATGATGCTAACAGGAACATAATTTACTTCATGCTTTTTTGAAGAAAATGAATGACGAGTATGATGCTGACAAGGACATAATTTAGTTCGTGCTTTTGGGAAGAAAATGAAAGACGAGTATGATGCAGACTTGATAGGATGTGATTAATCAAGTGAAATACTAGCGTGCATTAATAATAGGTTGTCAATGATCAAAACTTATTTTTTAATCCATATTTTCGATTTATTCTTTGCTGTGAAATTTCCTTGAAAATTTTTATTCATTTTTTAATATTAAATATTTAAAATCTTTGACTTATCCTACAATTCACAGGGGCCCCATTGACTTAACTATAGAGATTTGGTCCCAAGATGTAAAAGGGATTGATTTGAAGCTGTGACAAATACAATGTCTCTCTGTAGTGGCTTAGACATTTGCAACATTACACAAAACAAACTTTTGGGGGCACAACTTCCACTTTCTATCGACCCGAGACCAACACAAACACAATGCACTTTCTCTCTCTCTCTCTCCCAAAACTAAAACAAAAAGGGAACAAAACAAAAAGCAATGGAAACGAGATCTAGCTGGCAGCAAATTCAGGTTTTGAAATATTAATCGAGGGTGACTCGGGTATTTGGGTAAACTTATTGTTCAGCTTCAATATTGCTTCCTAAATCACAGGGTTTTTTAAGTTTGGCTCATCATCTTGTTGTTGGTGAGGTTCATTAATGCTGCCGCAGCTGCGTTGATGAAAATATCATAAACTTTGATTGATGGGGATAGTAGGGGATCTGGATGGGAATGACAACTTTGTAGTGCATGAAGAGCATGCTTTCGGAAATCGTACGTGGGGGACATAACGGCCCGGTAGGATATCGGAGTAAGCATGTCAGAACAATGCTCCCGAAAAAGTGAGATAAATTATGAATGAAACAGCAACGAAGAGCGGGCGATTACCAAATCGCAGATGAATGTGGAGTGAACGAGTACTGAAGATGGTGAGTGTGAGGGGGACTTCAATTCAGACGAAGGAAAAGGCTGATAAAACGAGGACAAATGTAAAGAGGTTGCTCTAAGTCATCACTTCTCAACTTACCTCTCCTCCTTCTCCTCCTATTTCAAATTTGGGAGGTTTCACCAGGTTAATAGAGCCAACCATGCACAACCTCATATCCAAGTAGAGCACCATGATTAATTCCACTCTCTCAAGTTGAACCATGGAATGTGGAGGCTTTGATAGGCGGGTGGTACGTGGATCATATATAAAGCACAGAGAGATTGAAAAGAATCGGCTTGTGACACACCCCCACCCCTACTAGAGGCAGGTGTGCCAGCCACCCCTGAAACCCAGTAGATTACTTGAGCGACTAGATAATCTGTGAAGTAAGCGGAGTGTTGCTTCTTGGCTTAGTATAAAAATTTTTCTTTTCTAAACTTGTGATTTTATAAAATTTCCGCAGCATAACATCTGCATAAGGTACATATCCCAAAACCTGTATATACAGTTTACACTTTTCAAAAGATAGCAACCAACACACTCTTTCAAAGAGCCTAAGGCTCATCACATTTTCACAATACAAAACTATGTACATACATATGCTCAAATGCCACAAATTCAAAGTATTTCCTTACATAAGTTATTTAATACATCAACGATACAAAAGTCGGGAGAATCTGTTGCTCCGGCGTTCGGGCGTGCTGTGCACGGAAAATAGTTTTTAAAACAACAAAATAATGAGCTAAACGAGCTCAGTGAGTGTATGCTTTATAAAATGTTAGCTTTTTCTTAAAATATCTCCCAAACTGCCAAAGCTCTTTTCTGAAGACATTTTCAGAAGCCTTGCTTGCTGCCTTTAAGTTTCTAAGGCTTTTCATACTTGCTTGCTTGCTTCTTTGCTTTGCTTTAAAAGTTTCTAAAACTTTTCATAAACCTCTTTCTTGCTTGCTTACTTTACTTTGCTTTAAAAGTTTATAAAACTTTTCATAGACCTCTTGCTTGCTTGCTTTACTTTGCTTTAAAAGTTTATAAAACTTTTTATAAACACGGGAACCTGGGCTCAACCGCTTGCTTTAAAGTTTATAAAACTGTTTATAAACACGGGAGCCTGGGCTCAACTGTGCACCAGTGGTTGATTTCAAAACCGTATGGAAAAATGCTTATAAATCAAGGTCAACCACTGGAGGCCTTTCTTTCTTGTTGTACTTACTAGTAAACAGGGGCACGGGCTTCAATCGATGCTAGGTGGAGACACGGGTCCACAACACCTAGGTGGAAGGGCCTTGGCCCACATCACCTTTTCTGGTAAATATGGTGGAAAGACCTTGGTCTATGTCACCATAATCTAGCTAGCGTGCTAACCCTATATACTCCATTACGTGCCACGGTCTCCTTTAAATTCCATGATGTATGAACTAAGTTTGCCGACCAGGCAAATCTAAAATGCATGAAATGATGTCCTAACACCACCGTGCACGTACGGAATACCTCTGACCGGTATGTTTGCTTAAAACTAGGGATTTTCGTTAGGCCTGTTTTATAAAATATGCTTTGCTTCCTTGCTTGAAACATGGTTTAACAATTCAAAACCATTGTTTGCTTGAAACATGGTTCAAAACCATTTCTTGCTTGGAATATGGTTTAATACTTTAAAACCATTGCTTTCTAAATCACATTGCTTGCTTGCTTTTCAATTATGGTTTACAATCAAAACCATTAAATACCAGCGTAAAACAGTTTATAATAATACACTAGTATTTGAAAAATAGGTTTAGAACACTCACATTTTTGTTTGCAAGAACTTATAGTACGACTCCACAACTTTCTGCCTTTGCTTTTAGCTTACACACTCAAGCGAATCTGTAAGAAAATATTAATCGCACGTGTATAGTAAACTTAGTAATGCTTCTACCTTAAGTCACTTTAAGGGTCACACAACATTCATATAAAGCCAAATGAACAAATTACCCTTGAGCACCAAAAAGCCTAACAAAAAAACCACTCATTTGTAAACCTTTTAACAATACTCTGGACTTTATTGCCCAAAATTATTCAAACGATCTTCAAAAATTGTAAAACTCTCCATATCAGTCCTTTATATATCAACATCTCTTTAAATTTTCAATTTAAAATTCCTTCTCTAAGACCTCAACCACATAACCTGATTCTGACATTTTTTGATGCCAAATTGATTAGCTCACTGAATCACCTACTGTTATACTTGATTTCTGGGGTCTTAACTCCATAAATTGGAAATTTTTTCCTCACTCATTTGAAGCTATGGTTCTAAGGTTTCTTCTCCAATTTGAATCATCCAATTTGGATCACCAAAACTCAAGTTATTGTATTTTATATCTAGATTACTCAAATTGGCATAACAGAATCTGCACATAGCTCCACTTTGAAAAATTTCTGGGAACTTTGGGTTTAGAATTTGCATGCACTTTCTTCAGATCACTTATTCCCCTAGAATTATATTCTACCCATAATTTTTAATTAATCAATTTGGATGAGTGAAACTCTACTTATGGCCAAAACACTACAACAATACCCAAAATAGAGCATAACCAGTGAGCTACACGAGCTCACCTTTCAGTCCGTATTTGGGAGCCTTAGAGCTACAATTTGCTCTTGGTCCCTTCTATACATTTGTAGCCCTATATCTTATGGTTCTTTACCAATTGGAATCAATTAATTTGGGTGATTATAACTTAATATATAGCTAAAATACGAACAGGGTGTTTTTACAAAAATTTTGACAACATTTCCTTTAAAAACCCAACATTCTCCTTTTTACAACCATTCCTCAAAACCAACATGGAATTTACCCAAAACACACCACAACACTTGTATTGGTGGTTTGGAACTTCTTATATCTCAAAACCCTAGGTAAAAATCTAAGGAATTCAACCCAAGGTCCACCAATTCTACAAAACCATATAAACGGGAGGATTCCATGTTTAACTATTTTCCAAGCGGGTTTTTACCCACAAAAGCTTCAAAGAATTCTAGGGTTAGGGTAGTCTCTCACAAAACCCTAGAAAGAAGACAACTAATCTCATAGAAAAACCCTGGCAATCACACGATAACCCTAGACATCAAAATACACTTGATCACATAAGAAAACATACCTTTGTTCTTATATGTACCTTCCTCTTCTTCCTCTCTACTCACTCTCTCATAGTGATGCAAATCAGAGATAAATAATTTGTTGTTTTCATCTCATATATATCTTCAGAGTTTCCTTTAATTACAAATAGGTCCTCAATCACTTAAATATTTTCAATCGACTTTTGTTATTTCCAAAATGGCATACACTCTTCTCATTTATGACTTTCATCTCCTTTTGGAAAATTTACAACTTTACCGCTATTCTACTTCTGAAATTAAGTTAGTAATTTATCATTTCACAAATTCATCCTTACAAACTACTTAAAAAAAAAATTATTACAATGGAACTTAAATAATTAAGAAAATCTTTTGGTACACATATGTGCCCCTACGGTTACACATACCGTACACCCTCTCAGGACGAGGCGTTACAGCCTGTGCTTGCTTTTGGGAAGAAAATGAATGACAAGTATGTGTTGAAAAGGATAAAATTTAGTTCGTGCTTTTGGGAAGAAAATGAATGACTAGTATGATGCTGACAAGGAACAAGGAAAGAATTTAGTTTAGTCTTTCGGAAAGAAAATGAATGACGAGTATGATGTTAACAAGGTCAAATTTTAGTTCGTGCTTTTGGGAAGAAAATGAATGATGAGTATGATTCTGACAACGACACAATTTAGTTCGTGCTTTTGGGAAGAAAATAAATGTCGAGTATGATGTTGACAAGGATAAAGGAAAGAATTTAGTTCGTGCTTTTGGGAAGAAAATGAATGATGACTATGATGCTGACAAGGATAGAGGAAAGAATTTAGTTCGTGCTTATGGGAAGAAAATGAATGACGACTATGATGCTGACAAGCACAGAGGACTGAATTTAGTTCGTGCCTTTGGGAAGAAAATGAATGACGAGTATGATGCTGACAAGAACAAAGGATAGAATTTAGTTCATGCTTTTGGGAAAAAAACGAATGATGAGTATGATGCTGACAAGGACAGAATTTAGTTCGAGTATGTTGCTGACAAGGACATAATTTAGTTCGTGCTTTAGGGAAGAAAATGAATGACGAGTACGATGCTAACAAGGAAAGAATTTAGTTCGTGCTTTTGGGAAGAAAATGAATGACGACAATGATGCTGACAAGGACAGAATTTAGTTCCCGATTTTGGGAAGAAAATGATTGACGAGTATGATGCTAACAAGAACATAATTTAGTTTGTGCTTTTGGGAAGAAAATGAATGACGAATATGATGCTGACAAGGACATAATTTAGTTCGTGCTTTTGGGAAGAAAATGAAAGACGAGCATGATGCAGACTTGATAGGATGTGATTAATCAAGTGAAATACTTGCGTGCATTAATATTAGGCTGTCAATGATCAAAACTTGTTTTTTGATCCATATTTTCGATTTATTCTTTGCCGTGAAATTTCCTTGAAAATTTTTATTTATTTTTTAATATTAAACATTTAAAATCTTTAACTTATCCTACAATTCACAAGGCCCCCATTGACTTGACTGTAGAGATTGGGTCCCAAGATGTAAAAGCGATTGATTTGAAGCTGTGACAAATACAATGTCTCTTTGTAGTAGTTGAGACATTTGCAACATTACACAAAACCAACTTTTGGGGGCACAACTTCCACTTTCTATCGACTCGAGACCAACACAAACACAATGCACTTTCTCTCTCACTCTTTCTCTCCCAAAACTAAAACAAAAAGGGAACAAAACAAAAAGGAATGGAAATGAGATCCACACAACCACAATACATAAATCCAGATTTACTTGAAATGTGTCAGGGGTGACTCGAGATTTGGCTAGGTAAACTTCTTGTTAAACCGATGTTGGCTTCTAAATTTGGGGTTTCTTAATTCGGCTCATCATCTTGTTGTTGTTGGTGAGGTTCATTAATGCCGCCGAAAGCTGCGTTGATGAAAATATAATAAACCTGATGTATGGGGATATTGGGGATGCGGATGGGAATGACAACCTGTAGTGCCCGAAGAGCATGCTCGACAAACTGATCAGTGGGGAGACATAACAGGAGTAGGATAATAGGGTAAGCACACCATAACAATGCTAGCGGGGAAGTGAAATAAGTTATGAATGAAAATGCAGCGAAGAGCGAGGCGAGCCTCAAATCGCGGATAGTTGTGGATTGAACGAGTGCAGAGATTATGGAGTGTGGGGGACTTTAATGCGGGACGAGAGGAAAGTGATAAAGCGAGGACGGAAGATGTAAGGGTCCCAGCCACAAAAAAAAAAAAAAAAAAAAAAAAAAGTCATCACTTCTCAACTTACCCCTCCTCATTCTCCTCCTATTTCGAATTTGGGAGGTTTCACGGAGTTAATAAAACCCCTTCATGCAACCTCATATCCACGTAGAGCACCATGATTAATTCCACCCTCTCAAGTTGAACCAAGGAATGTGGAGGCTTTGCATGGTGGGTGGTACGTGGATCATATATAAAGCACAGAGAGATTGAAAAGAATAAGCATGTGCTTGCTTTTGGGAAGAAAATGAATGATAAGTATGAGGCTGAAAAGAATAAAATTTAGTTCGTGCTTTTGGGAAGAAAATGAATGACGAGTATGATGCTGAAAAGGAAAGAATTTAGTTTGTGCTTTTGGGAAGAAAATGAATGACGAGTATGATGGAGACTTGATACGATGTGATTAATCAAGTGAAATACTTGCGTGCATTAATAATAGGTTGTCAATGATCAAAACTTATTTTTTGATCCATATTTTCGATTTATTCTTTGCAGTGAAATTTCCTTGAAAATTTTATTATTTTAATATTAAATATTTAAAATCTTTGACTTATCCTACGATTCCACGGGGCCCGCGTGACTTGACTGCAGAGATTTGGTCCCAAGATGTAAAAGGGATTGATTTGAAGCTGTGACAAATACAATATCTCTTTATAGTGGTTGAGACATTTGCAACAGTACACAAAACCAACTTTTGGGGGCACAACATCAACTTTCTAACGACCTGAGACCAACACAAACACAATGCACTTTCTCACTCTCTCTCTGTCCCAAAACTAAAACAAAAAAGGAACAAAAGAAAAAGGAATGGAAACGAGATCCACACAAACACAATACATAAATCCAGATTTACTTGGAAATGTGTCGGCGTGACTGTTTGTTGCAGGTAAACTTCTTGTTCAGGTGAGGTTCATTAATGCCGCCCACATCTGCGTTGATGAAAATATCATAAACCTGATTGGTGGGGGATATTGGGGATGCGGATGGGAATGACATCCTCTAGTGCACGAAGAGCATGCTCGACAAACCGATAAGTGGGGAGACATAACAGCGGTCGGATAATAGGGTAAGCATACCAGAACAATGCTCACGGGGAAGTGAGATAAGTTATGAATGAAACAGCAGCGAAATGCAGGCGATTACCAAATCGCAGATAAATGTGGAGTGAACGAGTACTGAAGATGGTGAGTGTGAGGGGGACTTCAATGGAGACGAAGGAAAAGGCTGATAAAACGTGGACAAATGTAAAGTGGTATCTCTAAGTCATCACTTCTCAACTTACCCCTCTTCCTTCTCCTCCTATTTCGAATTTGGGAGGTTTCACCGGAGTTAATAAAATGACCAGTATACTGACCTCATATCCAAGTAGAGCACCATGATTAATTCCATTCTCTCAAGTTGAACCAAGGAATGTGGAGGCTTTGCAAGGTGGGTGGTACGTGGATCATATGAAAAGCACAGAGAGATTGAAAAGAATCAGCCTATTCTTGCTTTGAAGAAGAAAATGAATAACAAGTATGATGCTGAAAAGGATAAAATTTAGTTCGTGCTTTTGGGAAGAAAATGAATGATGAGTATGATGCTGACATGGAAAGAATTTAGTTTGTGCGTTTAGGAAGAAAATGAATGACAAGTATGTTGTTGACAAGGACAAAATTTAGTTCGTGCTTTTGGGAAGAAAATGAATGACGAGTATGATGCTGACAATGACATAATTTAGTTCGTGCTTTTGGGAAGAAAATAAATGTCGAGTATAATGCTAACAAGGATAGAGGACAGAATTTAGTTCGTGATTTTGTGAATAAAATGAATGACGACTATGATGCTGACAAGGACAGAGGACAGAATTTGGTTTGTGCTTTTGGGAAGAAAATGAATGACGAGTATGATGCCGACAAGAACAGAGGATAGAATTTTGTTCGTGCTTTTTGGAAGAAAACGAATGACGAGTATGATGCTGACAAGGACATAATTTAGTTCGAGTTTGATGTTGTCAAGGACATAACTTAATTCGTGCTTTTGTGAAGAAAATGAATGACGAGTATGATGCTGACAAGGAAAGAATTTAGTTCGTGCTTTTGGGAGGAAAATGAATGACGACTATGATGCTGACAAGGACAGATGATAGAATGTAGTTCGTGCTTTAGGGATGAAAATGAATGACGAGTATGATGCTGATAAGGACAGAATTTAGTTCGGGCTTTTAGGAAGAAAATGAAAGACGAGTATGATGCTAAAAAGAACATAATTTAGTTCGTGCTTTTGGAATGAAAATGAATGACGAGTATGATGCTGACAAGGACATAATTTAGTTCATGCTTTTGGGAAGAAAATGAATGACGAATACGATGCAGACTTGATAGGATGTGATTAATCAAGTGGAATACTTGCGTGCATTAATAATAGGTTGTCAATGATGAAAACTTGTTTTTTGAGCCATATTTTCGGAATATTCTTTGCCGTGAAATTTCCTTTAAAATTTTTATTTATTTTTTAATATTAAAAATTTAAAATCTTTCACTTATCCTACAATTCAAAAGGCCCCCATTGACTTGACTGTAGAGATTTGGTCCCAAGATGTAAAAGGGATTGATTTGAAGCTATGACAAAGACAATGTCTCTTTGTAGTGGTTGAGACATTTGCAACATTACACAAAACCAACTTTTGGGGCACAACTTCCACTCTATCGGCCGAGACCAACCGCAAAAAACAATGCACTTTCTCTCACTCTCTCTCCCAAAACTAAAACAAAAGGAAACAAAACAAAAGGAATGGAAAGCGAGATCCCACACAAGCCTGATACATAAATCGGTTACTTGAAATGTCGGGGTAGCTTCAGTACAGTGGGTAAGCTTTTACAGTTCAGCTTAAATGTTGGCTTCTAAATCTGAGGTTTCTAAATTCAGCTCAACATCTTGTTGTTGTTTGTGAAGTTCTTTAATGCCGCCCACAGCTACGTTGATGAAAATAACATAAATTTGATTGATGGGGATATTGGGGATGCGGATGAGAATGACAACATGTAGTGCATGAAGAGCATGCTTGACAAATTGATCAGTGGGGAGACATAACAGCAGTGATAATAGGGTAAGCATACCAGAACAATGCTCGCAGGGAAGTGAGATAAGTTATGAATGAAACAACAGCGAAGAGCGGGCGATTACCAAATCGCAGATGAATGTGGATTGAACGAGTACTGAAGATTGTGAGTGTGAGGGGGACTTCAATGCAGACGAAGGAAAAGGCCGATAAAACGAGGACAAATGTAAAGAGGTTGCTCAGTCATCGCTTTCTCCAACACCCTCCTCGTTCTCCTCTGTTCGAATTTGGGAGGTTTCACCAGGTTAATAAAGCGAACCATGCACAACCTCATATCCACGTAGAGCACCATGATTAATTCCACTCTCTCAAGTTGAACCAAGGAATGTGGAGGCTTTGCAACGTGGGTGGTACGTGGATCATATATAAAGCATAGATATATTGAAAAGAATAAGCCTCTGCATGCTTTTGGGAAGAAAATGAATGACAAGTATGATGCTGAAAAGGATAAAATTTAGTTCGTGATTTTGAGAAGAAAATGAATGACGAGTATGATGCTGACAAGGAAAGAATTTAGTTTGTGCTTTTGGGAAGAAAATGAATGACGAGTATGATGCAGACTTGATAGGATGTGATTAATCCAGTGAAATACTTGCGTGCATTAATAATAGGTTGTCGGCCAGTGAATCTTGTTTTTGATCCATATTTTAGTTTATTCTTTCTTGTGAAATTTCCTTGAGAAATTTTATTTATTTTTTTAATATTAAATATTTAAAATCTTTGACTTATCCTACAATTCACAAGGCCCCCATTGACTTGACTATAGAGATTTGGTCCCAAGGTGTAAAAGGGATTCATTTGAAGTTATGACAAATAAAATGTCTCTTTGTAGTGGTTGAGACATTTGCGATCCTGAACTTGACTTTTGGGGGCCTGCGACTTACACTTTCTATCGACCCGAGACCAACACAAACACAATGCACTTTCTCTCTCACTCTCTCTCTCCCAAAACTAAAACAAAAAGGGAAAAAAACAAAAAGGAATGGAAACAAGTCCACACAAACACAATATATAAATCCAGATTTACTTGAAATATTAATAAGGGTGACTCACACTGGCTGGGTAAACTTACTGTTTAGGTGAGGTTCATTAATGCCGCCCATAGTTTCGTTGATGAAAATATCATAAACCTGATTGGTGGGGATATTGGGGATGCGGATGGGAATGACAACTTGTAGTGCGCGAAGAGCATGCTCGATAAACCGATCAGTAGGAGACATAGCAGCCCGGTCGAGATAATAGGAATTAAGCATACTGAGCAGTGCTGTTGGGAAGTGAGATAAGTTGAATGAAACAATGAAGACGGGCGATTACCGTCGAGAGATGAATGTGGAGTGAGCGAGTGCGAAGATGGTGAATATGAGAGGACGATACGGGGCGAAGAAATGGCTGATAAAACGAGGACAATTGTAAAGTGGTATCTCTAAGTCATCACTTCTTAACTTACCCCTCCTCCTTCTCCTCCTATTTCGAATTTGGGAGGTTTCACCAGGTTAATAAAGCCAACCATGCACAACCTCATATCCAAGTAGAGCACCATGATTAATTCCTCTATCTCAAGTTGAACCAAGAAATGTGGAGGCTTTGCAAGGTGGGTGGTACGTGGATCATATATAAAGCACAGAAAGATTGAAAAGAATCATCCTATTCTTGCTTTGAGGAAGAAAATGAATGACAAGTATGATGCTGAAAAGGATAAAATTTAGTTCGTGCTTTTGAGAAGAAAATGAATGACGAGTATGATGCTGACAAGGAAAGAATTTAGTTTATGCTTTTGGGAAGAAAATGAATGACAAGTATGATGTTGACAAGGACAAAATTTAGTTCGTGCTTTTGGGAAGAAAATGAATGTCGAGTATGATGCTGACAATGACACAATTTAGTTCGTGCTTTTGGGAAGAAAATAAATGTCGAGTATGATGCTAACAAAGATCTGAGGGACATAGATAATTTAGTTAGTGCTTTTCTTGAATAAAATGAATGGCAGTATGATCTTGTGAGGACCCGGTGTGAATTTGGATTGTGCTTTTTGGAAGAAAATGAATGATGAGTATGATGCTGACAAGAACAGAGGATAGAATTTTGTTCTTGCTTTTTGGAAGAAAACGAATGATGAGTATGATGCTGACAAGGAAACAATTTAGTTCGAGTATGATGCTGTCAAGGACATAACTTAATTCGTGCTTTTGGGAAGAAAATGAATGACGAGTTTGATGCGACAAGGGGGAAGATTTTGTTCTGCACTAGGAAGAAAATGAATGAGCTATGATGCGACAAGGACCGGATGACGCATAAATCTAGTTCGTGCTTTCGGGATGAGAATGAATGACGAGTATGATACAGATAAGGAAATAATTTAGTTCGGGCTTTAGAGAAGAAAATGAATGACGAGTATGATGATAACAAGAACATAATTTAGTTCGTGCTTTTGGGAAGAAAATGAATGACGAGTATGATGTTGACAAGGACATATTTTAGTTCGTGCTTTTAGGAAGAAAATGAATGACGAGTACGATGCAGACTTGATAGGATGTGATTAATCTAGTGGAATACTTGCGTGCATTAATATTAGGTTTTCAATGACCAAAACTTGTTTTTTGATCCATATTTTCGATTTATTCTTTGCCGTGAAATTTCCTTGAAAATTTGTATTTATTTTTTAATATTAAATATTTAAAAATTTTGACTTATCCTACAATTCACAGGACCCACATTGAATTGACTGTAGAGATTTGGTCCCAAGATGTAAAAGGGATTGATTTGGATTTGTGACAAATATAATGTGTCTTTGTAGTGGCTGAGACATTTGCAACATTACACAAAATCAACTTTTGGAAGCACAACTTCCACTTTCTATCGATCCGAGACCAACACAAACACCATGCACTTTTTATCTCTCTCTCTCTCCTAAAACTAAAACACAATGGGAACAAAACAAAAAGGAATGGAAACGAGATCCACACAAACACAATACATAACTCCAGATTTAGTTGAAATATTAATCAGGGTGACTCAGACTGGCTAGGTAAACTTACTGTTCAGCTTCAATGTTGGCTTCTAAATCTGGGGTTTCTTAATGTGTCTCATCATCTTCTTGTTGTTGGTGAGGTTCATTAATGCCGCCCACAACTGCGTTGATGAAAATATCATAAACCTGATTGATGGAGATATTGGGGATGCGGATGGGAATGACAACCTGTAGTCCACAAAGAGCATGCTCGACAAACCGATCAATGGGGAGACATAACAACAATAGGATAATAGGGTAAGCATAACAGAACAATGCTCGCGAGGAAGTGAGATAAGTTACGAATGAAACGTGGCGGCGATTACCAAATCGCGGATAGTGGGTGAGCAGTCTGCCGAGGTGGTGAGTGAGGGATGGACGTGCGGGGCAGAAACGAGGTGATAAACGAGGACAAATGTAAAGAGAGGTTGCTTCAGAGTGTCCTTCCTCAACACCCTCCCCCTTCTCCTCCTATTTCGAATTGGGGAGGTTTCACCAGGTAACCTCATATCCAAGTAGAGCACATTGATTAATTCCACTCTCTCAATTTGAACCAATTAATGTGGAGGCTTTGCAAGGTGGGTCGTACGTGGATCATATATAAAGCACAAAGAGAATGGAAAGAATCAGCCTATCCTTGCTTTTGGGAAGAAAATGAATGACGAGTATGTTGCTGACAAGGAAAGAATTTAGTTTGTGCTTTTGGGAAGAAAATGAATGACGAGTATGATGTTGACAAGGATAAAATTTAGTTCGTGCTTTTGGGAAGAAAATGAATGACAAGTATGATGCATACAATGACACAATTTAGTTCGTGCTTTTGGGAAGAAAATAAATGTCGAGTATGATGCTAACAAGGATAGAGGACAGAATTTAGTTCGTGCTTTTGGGAAGAAAATGAATGACGACTATGATGCTGACAATCACAGAGGACAAAATTTAGTTCGTGCTTTTGGAAAGAAAATGAATGACGAGTATGATGCTGACAAGAACAGAGGATAGAATGAAGTTAATGCTTTTGGGAAGAAAATAAATGATGAGTATGATGCTGACAAGGACAGAATTTAGTTTGAGTATGATGCTGTCAATGACATAATTTATTTTGTGCTTTTGGGAAGAAAATGAATGACGAGTATGATGCTGACAAGGAAAGAATTTTGTTCGTGCTTTTGGGAAGAAAATGAATGACGACTATGATGCTGACATGGACAGAGGACATAATTTAGTTCGTTCTTTTGAGAAGGAAATGAATGACGGGTTTGATGCTGACAAGGACATAATTTAGTTCGTACTTTTGGGAAGAAAATGAAAGACAAGCATGATGCAGACTTGATAGGATGTGATTAATTAAGTGAAATACTTGGGTGCATTAATAATAGGTTGTCAATGATCAAAACTTGTTTTTTGATCCATATTTTCGATTTATTCTTTGCTGTGAAATTTCCTTGAAAATTTTTTATTTATTTTTTAATATTAAATATTTAAAATCTTTAACTTATCCTACAATTAACCGGGCCCACATTGACTTGACTGTAGAGATTTAGTCCCAAGATGTAAAATGGATTGATTTGAAGCTGTGACAAATACAATGTCTCTTTGTAGTGGCTGAGACATTTGCAATATTACACAAAACCAACTTTTTAGGGCACAACTTCCATTTTCTATCAACCCAAGACCAACACAAAGACAATGCACTTTCTCTTTCTCTCTCTATCTCTCTCTCTCTCTCTCCCACAACTAAAAAAAAAGGGAACAAAACAAAAAGGAATGGAAACGAGATCCACACAAACACAATACATAAATCCAGATTTACTTGAAATATTAATCAGGTGACTCGACCGGGCCGGGTAAACTCATCAGCTTCCTAGCCGTCGGGTTTCTAAATACGGGTTTTCAATCTGCCTATCATCTTGTTGTTGCTCAGGAGGTTCATTAAAGCCGCCACAACCGCGCTGATGAAAATATCATGAACCTGACGACGGGATACGGATGCGGGATGGAATGAATGCCTCAGAGTAATGGAAGAGCATGCTCGATTAGTGGGAGATGAATAAATGAGATAATAGGGTAAACATACCTGAACAATGCTCACGGGGAAGTTAGATAAGTTATGAATTAAATAAAGAATGAAGAGCTGATTACCAACCGAAGATGAATGTGGGAGGAATGGTGTACTCAAGATGGTGGAGCGAGAGGGGACTCAATGCGCATCGGCTGAAAAGGCTGATAAAATGAGGACAAAGGAAGAGGTTGTCGTTACTACTAACTTACCTCTCCTCCTTCTCCTCCTATTTCAAATTTGGGAGGTTTCACCAGGTTAATAAAGCCAACCATGCACAACCTCATATCCAAGTAAAGCACCATGATTAATTCCACTCTCTCAAGTTGAACCAAGGAATGTGTAGGCATTGCAAGGTGGGTGGTACGTGGATCATATATAAAGCACAGAGAGATTGAAAAGAATCAAATTTCTGCGGCTTGCTTTGGAAGAAATGAATGACAAGTATGATGTCAGTGCGATAAATTTAGTTCGTGCTTTTGGGAAGAAAATGAATGACGAGTATGATACTGACAAGGAAAGAATTTAGTTTGTGCTTTTTGAAAGAAAATGAATGACGAGTATGATGTTGACAAGGACAAATTTTAGTTCGTTCTTTTGGGAAGAAAGTGAATGACAAGTATGATTCTTGCAATGACACAATTTAGTTCGTGCTTTTGGGAAGAAAATAAATGTCGAGTATGATGCTGACAAGGATATAGGACATAATTTAATGCGTGCTTTTGGGAAGAAAATGAATGACGACTATGATGCTGACAAGGACAGAGGACATAATTTAGTTCGTCCTTTTGCGAAGAAAATGAATGACGAGTATGATGCTAACAAGAACAGAGGATAAAATTTAGTTAGTGCTTTTTGGAAGAAAACGAATGATGAGTATGATGCTGGCAAGGACATAATTTAGTTCGAAAGATGATGTCGATAAGGACATAATTTAATCTGTGGCTTTGGGAAGAAAATGAATGACGAGTATGAGTGTCGATAAGGATATAATTTAGTTCGGTGGCTGGGAAGAAAATGAATGACGAGTATGATGTCAGATAAGGAAAGAATTCCTGGCCAGGTTGGAAAGCAAGAAAAATGAATGACGACTTTGATGCTGACAAGGACCGAGGACAAAATTTAGTTTGTGCTTTTTGGAAGAAAATGAATGACGAGTATGATGCTGACAAGGATAGAATTTAGTTCATGCTTTTGGGAAGAAAATGAATGACAAGTATGATGCTCACAAGAACATAATTTAGTTCATGCTTTTGGCAATAAAATGAATGACGAGTATGATGCTAACAAGGACATAATTTAGTTCGCGCTTTTGGGAAGAAAATTAATGCTGAGTATGATGCAGACTTGATAGGATGTGATTAATCAAGTGAAACAATTGTGTGCATTCATAAAAGTCGCTGATCAAAACGGTTGATCCATATTTTCGACATTCTTCACGTTAAATTTCCTTGAAAATTTTTATTTATTTTTTAATATTAAATATTTAAAATCTTTGACTTATCCTACAATTCACAGGGCCCGTATTGACTTGATTGTAGAGATTTGGTACCAAGATTTGTATGGTTTAATTTGAAGTCAGTTACATATGCTAAAATGTCTCTTTTAGAAGGGCTGAGACATTTGCAACATTACACAAAACCAACTTTTGGGGGAACAACTTCCACTTTCTATCGACCCGAGACCAACATAAACACAATGCACTTTCTCTCTCTCTCTCTCTCCCATAACTAAAACAAAAAGGGAACAAAACAAAAAGGAATGGAAACGAGATCAACCCAAAAACAATACATAAATCCATATTTACTTGAAATATTAATCAGGGTGACTCAGAATGGCTGGGTAAACTTACTGTTCAGCTTCAATGTTGGCTTCTAAACTGGGTTCCCCAATCGTTCATGATCTGTTGTTGGTGAGGTTCATTAAATGTCGTCTATAGTTATGCGTTTGATGAAAATATCATAAACCTTATTGATGGGGATATTGGGGATGCGGATGGGAATGACCGCCTTAGTGCACGAAGAGCATGTCTGATAAACCGATCGTTGGGGAGACATAACAGCAGGGATAATAGGCATAATTGAACAATGCTCAAGGGGGAAGTGAGATAAGTTATGAATGAAACAAGAAATAATATGCAAAGCGACACAACAGCGTAAGAATGTGAAGTGAACTAGTACTAAATATGGTGAGTGTGAGGGGGACTTCAATGCAGACGAAGGAAAAGGCTGATAAAACGAAGATAAATGTAAAGAGGTTGCTCCAAGTCATCACTTTTCAACTTACCCCTCCTTCTTCTGTTCCTAATTCGGATTTGGGAGGTTTTACCAGGTTAATAAAGCCAACCATGCACAACCTCATATCCAAGTCGAGCGCCATGATTAATTCCACCCTCTCAAGTTGAACCAAGAATTGTAGAGGCTTTGCAGGGTGGGTGTTACGTGGATCATCTTTAAAGCATAGAGAGATTGAAAAGAATCAGCCTGTGCTTGCTTTTGGGAAGAAAATTATGGAAAACTATGATGCTAAAAAGGATAAAATTTAGTTCGTTCTTTTGGGAAGAAAATGAATGACGAGTATGATGTTGGCAAGGAAAGAATTTAGTTTGTGCATTTGGGAAGAAAATGAATGACAAGTATGATGTTGACATGGTCAAAATTTAGTTCGTGCTTTTAAGAAGAAAATAAATGACGAGTATGATACTGATAAGAACAGAGGATAAAATTTAGTTCATTCTTTTTGGAAGAAAACGAATGATGAGTATGATGCTGACAAGGACAAAATTTAGTCCGAGTATGATGCTCACAAGGACATAATTTAGTTCGGGTAGTTAAAAGAAATGAGGATTTTAGTATGATGTCGATATGAAAGAATTTTGTTCGTGCTTTCGGGAAGAAAATAAATGACGAGTATGATGCTGACAAGGACAGAGGACATAATTTAGTTCGTGCTTTTGGGATGAAAATGAATGACGAGTATGATGCTGATAAGGACAGAATTTAGTTCGTGCTTTTGGGATGAAAATGAATGACGAGTATGATGCTAGCAAGAACATAATTTAGTTCGTGCTTTTCGGAAGAAAATGAATGACGAGTATGATGCTAATAAGGACATAATTTAGTTCGTGCTTTTGGGAAGAAAATGTATGACAAGTATGATGCAGACTTGATAGGATGTGATTAATCAAGTGAAATACTTGCGTGCATTAATAATAGGTTGCCAATGATCAAAACTTGTTTTTTGATCCATATTTTTGATTTATTCTTTGTCGTGAAATTTCCTTGAAAATTTTTATTTATTTTTTATTAATATTTAAAATCTTGACTTATCCTACAACGAAGGCCCACATTGACTTGACTCAGAGAGATTTGGTCCTAAGACAAAGGGATTTGAATTGTTTCGACAAACACAATATCTTTTCAGAGGGCTAAGACATTTGCAACATTACACAAAACAAACTTTTGAGGTCACAACTTCAACTTTCTATCAACCCAAGACCAACACAAAAATAATGCACTTTCTCTCTCTCTCTCTCTCTCCCAAAACTAAAACAAAAAGGTAACAAAACAAAAAGAAATGGAAACGAGATCCACACAAACACAATACATAAATCCAGATTTACTTGAAATATTAACGTTTACTCTGAACGGCTGTAAACTTCACCGCCCATCTCAATGGGCCGGGTTTCTAAATCGAGATTTAATCGCATTATCATCCGTTGTTGTTGGTGAGGTTCATTAACGTCGCCTACACCGCTTGATGAAAAATATCATAAACCGATCGTGGATATCAGATGCGGATGGGAATGACAACCTATAGTGCACGAAGAGCATGCTCGCCAAACCGATCAATGGGGAGACATAACAATAGTAGGATAATAGGGTAAGCATACAAGAACAATGCTTGCGGGGAAGTGAGATAAGTTATGAATGAAACAACAGCTAAGAGCGGGCGATTACCAAATCGCAGATGAATGTAGGGTGAACGAGTACTGTAGATGGTGAGTGTGAGGGGGACTTCAATGCAGATGAAGGAAAAGGATGATAAAACGAGGACAAATGTAAAGAGGTTGCTCCAAGTCATCACTTCTCAACTTACCCCTCCTCCTTCTCCTCCTATTTCGAATTTGGGAGGTTTCACCAGGTTAATAAAGCCAACCATGCACAACCTCATATCCAAGTAGAGCACATTGATTAATTCCTCTCTCTCAAGTTGAACCAAGGAATGTGGAGGCTTTGCAAGGTGGGTGGTACGTAGATCATATATAAAGCACAGAGAGATTGAAAAGAATCAACCTATTCTTGCTTTTGGGAAGAAAATGAATGATGAGTATGATGTTGACAAGGAAACAATTTAGTTTGTGCTTTTGGGAAGAAAATGAAGGACGAGTATGATGTTGACAATGACAAAATTTAGTTCGTGCTTTTGGGAAGAAAATGAATGACGAGTATGATGCATACAATGACACAATTTAGTTCGTGCTTTTGGGAACAAAATAAATGTAGAGTATGATGCTAAAAAGGATAGAGGACATAATTTAGTTCGTGCTTTTGGGAAGAAAATGAATGACGACTATGATGCCGATATGACAAAGGATGCACTTAAGATTGCAGCTGGAAAGAAAATGTGAATGACGAGGCGATGCCGATAAGAACAAAGGGATAGAATTATGTTCATGCTTTTGGGAATATAACGAATGATGAGTATGATGCTGACAAGGAAAGAATTTAGTTCGAGTATGATGCTATCAAGGACATAATTTAATTCGTGCTTTTGGGAAGAAAATGAATGACGAGTATGATGCTGATAAGGAAATAATTTTGTCTCGTAGCCGCTAGAAGAAAATGAATGACGCATTATGATGTGTCGATACAAAGAGTGACGTAATTTAGTTCGTGGCTTTTGAGAAGAAATGAATGACTGGGTTTGATGATGGCGACGTAGACTTAGTTCTGTAATTTTAGGAAGAAAATGAATGACGAGTATGATGCTAACAAGAACATAATTTAGTTCGTGCTTTTGGGAAAAAAATGAATGACGAGTATGATGCTTACAAGGACATAATTTAGTTTGTGCTTTTGGGAAGAAAATGAAAGACGAGCATGATGCAGATTTGATAGGATGTGATTAATCAAGTGAAATACTTGGGTGATTTAATAATATACGGAAATGATCAAACTCTGTTTTTCGATCCATATTGATTTATTCTTTGCCGCGGAAATTCCTTGAAAATTTTATTTATTTTTAATATTAACATTTAAAATGTTTATTTATCCTGGCTGAATTCACGGCCCACATTGACTTGACTGTGGAGATTTGGTCCAAAGATGTAAAAGGGATTGATTTGAAGCTGTGACAAAAACAATGTCTCTTTGTAGTGGCTGAGACATTTGCAACATTACACAAAATCAACTTTTTGTGGCACAACTTCCACTTTCTATCGCCTCGATACCAACACAAATACAATGCACTTTCTCTCTTTCTCTCTCTCTCTCTCTCTCTCTCTCTCTCTCCCAAAACTAAAACAAAAAGGGAACAAAACAAAAAGGAATGGAAACGAGATCCGCACAAACAAAATACATAAATCCAGATTTACTTGAAACATTAATCAGGGTGACTCAGACTGGCTGGGTAAACTTCCTATTCGGCTTCAATGTTGGCTTCTAAACCTGGGGTTTCTGAATTCGGCTCATCATCTTGTTGTTGTTGGTGAGGTTCATTAATGCTGCCCATAGCTGCATTGATGAAAATATCATAAACCTGATTGATGGGGATATTGGGATGCAAGATTGAATGAATGCCTAGCGTACGAAGAGTGAAGGTGGTCGACAACCAATAGTGGGAGACATAACAATGTGAGGATAATAAGGTAAGCATACCAGAACAATGCTCGCGGGGAAGTCAGATAAGTTATGAATGAAAGAGCAACGAAGAGCCGGCGATTACCAAATCGAATATGAATGTGGAGTGAACGAGTACTGAAGATGGTGAGTGATAGGGGGACTTCAATGCAGACGAAGGAAAAGGCTGATAAAATGAGGACAAATGAAAAGAGGTTGCTCTAAGTCATCACTTCTCAACTTACCCCTCCTGCTTCTCCTCTTATTTCGAATTTGGGAAGTTTCACCAGGTTAATAAAGCTAACCATGCACAACCTTATATCCAAGCAGAGCACCATGATTAATTCCACTCTCTTAAGTTGAACCAAGTAATGTGGAGGCTTTGCAAGGTGGGTGGTACGTGGATCATATATAAAGCACAGAGAGATTGAAAAGAATCAGCCTATGCTTGCTTTTGGGAAGAAAATGAATGACAAGTATGATGCTGAAAAGGATAAAATTTAATTCGTACTTTTGGGAAGAAAATGAATGACGAGTATGATGCTGACTAAGAAAGAATTTAGTTTGTACTTTTACGAAGAAAATGAATGACGAGTATGAGGTTGACAAGGTCAAAATTTAGTTCGTGCTGTTGAGAAGAAAATGAATGACGAGTATGATTCTTGCAATGGCATAATTTAGTTCGTGCTTTTGGGAAGAAAATAAATGTCGAGTAAGATGCTGACAAGGATAGAGGACATAATTTAGTTCGTGCTTTTGGGAAGAAAATGAATGACGACTATGATACTGACAAGGACTGAGGACAGAATTTAGTTCGTCCTTTTGGGAAGAAAATGAATGACGAGTATGATGCTGACAAGAACAGAGGATAAAATTTAGTTCGTGCTTTTTGGAAGAAAACAAATGATGAGTATGATGCTGACAAGGACATAAATTATTTCGAGTATGATGCTGACAAGGACATAATTTAGTTCGTGGTTTTGGAAAGAAAATGAATGACGAGTATGATGATGACATAGAAAGAATTTAGTTCGTGCTTTTGGGAAGAAAATGAATGACGACTATGATGCTGACAAGGATCGAGGACAAAATTTAGTTCGTGCTTTTGGGAAGAAAATGAATGACGAGTATGATGCAGACAAGGACATAATTTAGTTCATGCTTTTGGGAAGAAAATGAATGACGAGTATGATGCTCACAAGAACATAATTTAGTTCGTGCTTTTGGCAAGAAAATGAATGACGGGTATGATGCTGACAAGGACATAATTTAGTTCGTGCTTTTGGGAAGAAAATTAATGACGAGTATGATGCAAAATTGATAGGATGTGATTAATCAAGTGAAATACTTGTATGCATTCATATTAAGTTTTCAATGATCAAAACTTGTTTTTTGATCCATATTTTCGATTTATTCTTTGCCGTGAAATTTCTTTGAAAATTTTTATTTATTTTTTAATATTAAATATTTAAAATCTTTGACTTATCCTACAATTCACAGGGCCTGCATTGACTTGACTGTAGAGATTTGGTGCCAAGATTAAAAAGGGATTGATTTGAAGCTGTTACATATACAATGTCTCTTTGTAGTGGTTGAGACATTTGCAACATTACACAAAACCAACTTTTGGGGGCACAACTTGCACTTTCTATCGACCCAAGACCAGCACAAACACTATGCACTTTCTCTCTCTCTCTCTCTCTCTCCCAAAACTAAAACAAAAAGGGAACAAAACAAAAAGGAATGGAAACGAGATCAACACAAAAACAATACATAAATCCATATTTACTTGAAATGTCAGGGGGTGACTCGGTAGTTTGGGTAAACTTACATTCGACTTCAATGTTGGCTTCTAAATCTGGGGTTTCTTAATTCGGCTCATCATCTTGTTGTTGTTGGTGAGGTTCATTAATGTCGCCCACAACTGCGTTGATGAAAATATCATAAACCTTATTGATGGGGATATTGGGGATGCGGATGGGAATGACATCCTTTAGTGCACGAAGAGCATGCTCGACAAACCGATCAGTGGGGAGACATAACAGCAGTAGGATAATAGGGTAAGTATATCAAAACATTGATCGCGGGGAAGTGATATAAGTTATGAATGAAACAGCAACGAAGAGCGGGTGATTACCAAATCGCGAATGAATGTGGAGTGAACGAATACTAAATATGGTGAGTGTGAGGAGGACTTCAATGCAGATGAAGGAAAAGGCTGATAAAACGAGGACAAATATAAAGAGGTTGCTCCAAGTCATTACTTGTCAACTTACCCCTCCTTCTTATGTTCCTATTTCGAATTTGGGAGGTTTTACTAGGTAAATAAAGCCAACCATGCACAACCTCATATCCAAGTAAAGCACCATGATTAATTCCACTCTCTCAAGTTGAACGAAGGATTGTGGAGGCTTTGCAAGGTGGGTTGTACGTGGATCATATATAAAGCACAGAGAGATTGAAAAGAATCAACCTGTGCTTGATTTTGGGATGAAAATGATGGAAAAGTATGTTGCTGAAAAGGATAAAATTTAGTTCGTTCTTTTGGGAAGAAAATGAATGACGAGTATGATGCTGGCAAGGAAAGATTTTAGTTTTTGCTTTTTGGAAGAAAATGAATGACGAGTATGATGTTGACAAAGTCAAAATTTTGTTCGTGCTTTTGGGAAGAAAATGAATGACGAGTATGATTATTACAATGACACAATTTAGTTCATGCTTTTGGGAAGAAAATAAATATCGAGTATGATGCTGACAAGGATAGAGGACAGTTAGTTTGTGCTTTTTGGAAGAAAATGAATGACGACTAAGATGCTGACAAGAACAGAGGACAGAATTTAGTTCGTGCTTTTGGGAAGAAAATGAATGACGAGTATGAGGCTGACAAGAACAGAGGATAGAATTTAGTTCGTGCTTGTGGGAAGAAAACGAATGATGAGTATGATGCTGACAAGGACAGAATTTAGTTCAAGTATGATGCTAACAAGGACATAATTTAGTTCGTGCTTTTGGGAAGAAAATGAGTGACGAGTATGATGCTGACAAGGAAAGAATTTAGTTCGTGCTTTTGGGAAGAAAATGAATGACGACTATGATGCTGACAAGGACAGAGGACAGAATTTAGTTTGTGCTTTTGGGAAGAAATTAAATGACGAGTATGATGCTGACAAGGATAGAATTTAGTTCGTGCTTTTGGGAAGAAAATGAATGACGAGTATGATGCTAACAAGAACATAATTTAGTTCATGCTTTCGGGAATAAAATGAATGACGACTATGATGTTGACAAGGACAGAGGACAGAATTTAGTCTGTGCTTTTTGGAAGAAAATGAATGACGAATATGATGCTGACAAGAACAGAGGATAGAATTTACTTCGTGCTTTTGGGAAGAAAACGAATGATGAGTGTGATGTTGACAAGGACATAATTTAGTTCAAGTATGATGATGACAAGGACATAATTTAGTTCGTCCTTTTGGGAAGAAAATGAATGACGAGTATGATGCTGACAAGGAAAGAATTTAGTTCGTGCTTTTGGGAAGAAAATGAATGAAGACTATGATGCTGACAAGGACAGAGGACAGAATTTAGTTCGTGCTTTTGGGAAGAAGATGAATGACGAGTATGATGTTGACAATGATAGAATTTAGTTCGTGCTTTTGGGAAGAAAATGAATGACGAGTGATGGGGTCTAAACAAACAAACACACAGGCCCAACACGTAAGCCTATAAACCAGGCTATCAATGAGTGGGGCTCAGGCAGGCCTAGTAGAGGCACGGTCATGAACACCCACACGTTTCAAAGTGCAGCTCTGACCTAATGGGTACGGGAACATGTATACAACCAGTAACGGGAAAGCGATACCATGTCAGTTCTCGCGTTTTAGAGATCGAAGTCCTCCATGATCATAGCTTCTTAATTATCCATAACATTCGGTTCCACGATAAGGAAGAAATTCTTCACCCAATAAGAAAGGTACCGTATCACCACCATCGATAAAGCTATCAATTTTCCTTCTTATTATCTGAGCCCACTTCGCCGGAAGAGAATGCGAGGAAATCACTTTGTCTCTAAAATCATTGAGATTTTCTCCTACGAGTGAAGAGTACGACTTAGGCATCGAATGGCGGCCATCACACCCGGCGTGGATCTTTTGCCCGCCGTTTCTTTTGCGGTTTGTCATCACAGCCAGACTCCTCAGCCTAACCCATTAGCTTCAATCTGCTCCGGCCCAATTTCGATAAAGAAAACACCATCAGGTTTAGCGTAGAGTACATTGGAAGATGGTTCCTATACAAATAAAGTAGTCATTCAATGGTAGATGGTATCATTTCGGAAACATGACCTGGAGCCACACAACCCCAGGAAAGCTGACACCAGCGAATGATGAAGGCAGTGGGCCTTGAACTCCTTAAAGGCTTTCTGTGCCGATATTGATGAGGTGGAAGAACTTTGTCTCACTAACCAGCGTCTACTGAGAGGGTGGAGAGGGGCTCACCAAGCGACTGGGGCGTCCACGGGAGGCATGCACGGTCGAGAACCATGATGCCCTTCGCGGGAGGCAGTGACCCTTGACACTTCGGGATGTAGGCGAAGAAAGAACCAAGCCCAGGCGAGGGTCATGAACCCCACATACCCCTTGAAAAGGATCACAACAGTGGGAGGAGATTGGATAGGATAATGGGACAACGAACTGACCACTGCATCAATAGAAGTAGGGACGATCATGGGAAGCGACACTTCGAGATTCATCGTAGAGACAATTATGAAGAAGGCTGTGAAAGTCGAGCTCCAGTCTCCATGGATACTTTAGTATACAGGCCGAGTCCCAGTTTACGGTAGGGTGCTTCCTTCCCCCTCCCGGCCAAAATTCGAGGAATGACTGAAGTCGAAGCATTCGACGGAACGAGGGACCCAGTAGACCACCTTAACACTTACAAGAACCAAATGGAATTACATGGATACCAAGATTCAATGCGATGTTGGGCCTTCGCTATCACGCTAAAAGGCCCAGCATTGGCCTGGTTTAACAGACTCCCGCAATCATCAATCTCATCCTTCAGAGAGCTCTCCATCGCATTTGTCTCCCACTTCATAGGAGCTCGAACATACAGGAAGCCGAGTTATCACTTGCTAACCATCTGTGTGACCCAAGAGAGGGCACAGTGCTACGTCCGAAGGTTCAGCGCAAAGTCTTTGAAGATTAAGACATCCTAGGCGAAATTAGCCATCAACTGCTTTCATGGCGGTTGACATCTGATGAAAGGACTTGATCGTTCCATCTCAAAGAATCCACAATCGACCATGGCCGAGGTGGTCGCGAAGCGAAGAAATATATCAGCAGCGAGAAGCCGCTACATTAGCGGAAAGCTCTTGCACACAAGGATAAAACCGAGGTGAAAAAGAGAGAGTGAAGCCCCGGGAGGCCGGAAATACAAGGACAAATCCTTGAAGGAGCGGAAAACGAGCGATCCAGAAGACGAGGTAGCATCATGAGCACTTCCGGAGTCACCTCGGCTCGTGTTGCGATAATTCTATCCACCTCGGCCGTTCACCCCACTGCTTGACCTCGATGTCTTGAGTCCTATGTGATCTGACGAAATACCTCAGGTGGCCATCATAGATGAGGATAGATCCCACAAAAAGAGATATGACCAAGTATTGTGAGTTCGACAAGGATCATGGGCATCAGACAGGCGCATCAGTTGAAGGAGATTAAATGTCGTCGGGCGGATGTCTCAGTCGCTACAGCACCGAGAAAGTCGGGACGGGCACACCACACCACCTCGTCGACGAGACTCATTTCGGCACCAACAACCTTTGGGAGAGATCCATGTGATCTCATGCGAATTTGCTGGGGAAGGGGAGTTAAGCTCGGCCGAGTCTTATCGCGACCACCCAGGGTGCGGAGCGTTGGAGAGTGGCCAGTATCAAGTTGCTGGTTGGATGCCATGGTACCACCCCAGACTACCGGGATGTGGAAGGCGCGACAACCACATGATGATCGAGTAGTAAAAGGCTATCATGGCCAATGAGCAATCCACGAGGTACTTGCCGACAGGCTCGTAACATCATCTTCACGTCAGCTTTCGACAAGATGGGCATAGGCAGGGATAAGCTAGAACCAGTCAGCACCCACTTACTGGGATTTTCTGAAGAAAGAGTGCTACCCCTAGGGTCAATACAATTAGTGCTTACTTTGGGAGATCCCCCATGCCAAGCCACAATAGCAGTGAAATTCCTCATAGTAGACTCCCCATCAGCCTAAAATGTGTTACTAGGCAGACCTTCCCTTAACGCCATAAAAGCCATCCCCTCTGCCTATCACATGGTCATCAAATTTCCCACCACAATGGAGTGGGATTGGTACGAGGAGATTAGCGCGTGGCCAGGGAGTGCTATTCAACATCAATGAAGCAGAAAATGGTTGATAGCATCCACATGGATGACCTCGACATGAGGGACGAGCTGAGCGCCCGACCTCGCCCTCCCGGAGAGCTAGGCGGTGCATTTGATGACCAGCAGACACCTCGTCATGATCTAAATTTGTTCGAGACACCAGGTACCGCCTCATCCGCTTCTTAAAACAAAACATAGAATTATTTTCCTGGAAACAGGAGGACATGGGAGGAGTTAACCCCGTTGTAATCACCCACAAGCTAAACGTTAGCCCATCTTTCAAACTAGTCAAGCAAAAAAGGAGAAGCTTCGCCCCAGATAGGCAGAAGGAGATCAACAAGGAAGTTAGTAAACTCTTCCAAGCCAAAGCTATCAGGGAAGTAGAATATCCTGATTGGCTAGCCAATGTAGTCCTCGTTAAAAAATCCAATGGGAAGTGGCTACTCTGCGTCGACTTTACCGATCTCAACCGAGCCTACCTAAAGGATAACTTTCCCTTACCTCGGATTGACCTCATAGTGGATGCCACGGCAGGGCATGAGCTCCTCAGTTTCATGGACGCCTTCTTAGGCTACAATCAAATCAGAATGGACCCCAACGACCAAGAAAAAACCTCGTTCGTCACAAACCGAGGACATCTTTGCTGCAAGTAATGCCTTTTAGGTTGAAGCAGCAGGGCCACTTGCGAGAGAGTTGAACAATAAAATGTTCGGCTTGGTCGAATCCATGGAAGTCTGCATAAGCGACATGGTAGTAGAAGTCACATCAGTGGGAGGCTCATGGGCCACCTGGCCTAGGCGTTCCAAGTCCTAAAGAGCTACAATATGAAATTCAACCTAGCCAAATGCGCCTTCGGGGTCTTCGCCGGGAAATTCTTGGGCTTCATAGTCAACAGTCGAGGAATAAAGGCAAATTCAAACCAAATAAAAACGGTGCTTGACATGCAGCCCCCCTCAAATACGAAAGAGGTTCAACTTATGACCGGGAGGATAGCTACGCTAAGCCGTTTCGTATCTCGAGCTAGCGACAAATGCCAGCCTTTCTTCCAAATCATGAAAAAGGCCTTCTAATGGGACACCCACTGCGAGGAAGAACGTTCCACGAGGCACCTAAGTTCCCCTCGCATGTTGGTAAAGCCCCTCGGAAGCAGGGCTCCTCACACTTTACGGCCGTTTAAGATTTCTCCAGCCAGCACCGTTCTAGTCGAGAGGCGGGATGGGATCTGCTTGACCCATTTATTCTTGCGGTCGGGCTGCGAGGCGCAGGAAATACCCGAAGATGGAGAAGTTGATCCTAGCTTTGGTAACCACAGCCAGAAAACTTCGGCCTTACTTCCAGGCCCACACCATCGAGGTCCCAACAGAAAATCCAATGAAATAGATATTGCACAAACCGGAGACCTTAGGAAGACTGATGAAGTGGGCGATAGAGCTAAGGGAGTTTGACATGAGATACAAGCCCCGAGCGACCCGGTCAAAGAGCCAGTCTTGGCAAATTTTATCCGTAAGTTAGCCTGACGCAACCACGGAGCTACCGCTCATGCTTGACCGCTCCTGCAAGGTTGTTCGTAGATGGAGCGATGATACTTACAAGGAAGCGGCTCAGGCTTGATCTTGACTTCTCGGACCAGGATTGATATGGAATCGCCTCGGATTCGATTTAAGCCTCAGTGCGAAGCGAGTAGGCGTAATAAGCCAGGGCTTAATCTTTCCCCGCCATGGGAAACATCGGTTGGAAGTGTACAACGACTTGCAACTAGTGGTGAAACAGATAGAAGATTCATATAAGGCCAGAGATGAAAAAATGATCCTTTACCTTAAGAGGGTGAGGCTACTAAAGTTCGATGCGAGTGCGAGGTCACAGGCACGTCACTAGGGTGAAACTCACGAGAAAATGCTGCGGAAAGGTGGCAACAACACCATAGGAAGACCTGGATAGGCGGCCCATGGCTCTCAGTAAGCATTAACAGTGAGGAAGTTTTTATAGTAACGTCTGTGTCGAGCTGGATGGATCCCATCTGGGATTACTTGGTGGACAAAACGTTGCCAGACAATCCCAAAGAGGCTTCCAAGCTCAGAACTAGGTCGGCTTTATTCACCGTCCACTGAGGAACCCTCTATAAGCGAGGCTTTTCTACACCCATCCTAAAGTGCGTAGGAGAGGAAGACGCCAACTACATACTTAAAGAGGTGCACGAAGGCATTTGTAGTAACCACATTGGGGCTCGGGCCTTGACAGGAAAAACCATAAGGCAGGGATACTACTGGCCCACAATGCTCAAAGACGCTACGAAATTAGTAAAGAAATGCAAGATCACATTTAGGAACACGTAACATCCCCACCTCCCATTCGAGACCTACGACCTCGGAGTCACAAGCCATGGCTTTTTTCAACGATAGGGTTAGATATATTGGGCCCTTGCGCCGGAAGAGGCGATGGAAGTTACGTCCTTGTCGAGGTGGACTACTTCACTAAGTGGGCTGAAATTTAGGCCATAGCAATAATCAACTGACGAGGAGTCTGCAACCGTCTAGGCTCCATAAAATGCAAGTTTGGAATCCCGAGGTCCTTGGTATTCGACAATGGGAAACAATTCGACAATCCTAAGTTCAGAGACTTCCTCACTAAGCTCGAAATCAAAAACTACTATTCATCCCTAGCTCATCTGCAATCCAACGGGAAAGCAAAAGTTACCATAAGGACCCTCAAGGCAGCATTGAAGACGAAGCTGGAAGACCTAAAAGGGAACTGGGTAGAGTACCTCCTCGAGGTGTTGTGGGCATACAGAACTACACGAGAAGGGCATGACGAGAAACTCCATTTGCCCCCAGCATTTGAAATGCTAGGGCAATAGCCTCTGTAGAATGGGGATCAAATCACCAAGGGGTTGAATTTCTGCGAACAACGAACACAGCCCAGGGTCCTCGCACAAACCTCGACCTCTAGAAGAGGCGTGAGCAGGCTCTGAGTCGCGCTGGGACTATCCCGGCCAAAAGCGACCAAGGTATTATGACATAAGGTCGGGGCCTAACGGTTTCGGCCCAGGTGACTGGTATTGAAAAACTCCTGCCAGCAAGGAAAGACCCAACACACGGGAAACTAGGACCCAATTGGGAAGGACCCTACATCATATCACGGGTAATCCGACTTAGAATTACTAACCAGACGACTAGGGAAGGAAGAAGACCTGCCTCGTTCTGGAGCAAGGCACCTCGCGGTTCTTCCAATAAACCTCGGGTTGTAGCTTTTAATAAAAAAAATCAAGTTTTAATTTTATTCAAATAACAGTCTTTTTGTTTATACTCTGCTTGCTTACTACTCTCGTAGATCATTAAAAAAAAATTAAAAGAGGAGACAAAGAGAGAAGATGGAGAATAAGGAACTCGGCTCGTAGAAGCCCTGGAAAAACACATAGCACCAACACACATGTCCCCAAGAGTTCTACTTTTATTTCAAGAAAGTTACAGTTGTTTCAAAAAATTACAATCAACATGTCTCAGAAAATTACCTGACCTTTCTACGCATCTCGAAAGTTATGAGCCATGATAACCACTAAAGCAACAATAAGAAGAAAAAGAAAAAGGAGAAGGAAAAAGAGGGGAGGAGAGTATAGTGGAGAAAGCAGGACTTAAAGTATTCCCTCTGATCACGCCATCTCTCCCACGCAGTTCCACCAGCCCAACTTAGTCAAATGTAGGAGTAAGGAACAACCGACTCTGAAAGAGAGAGGCCCAGGGAAAACACAACTCCCGACATGCGTGAGCAAAGAAACCAAGCGTCGTCTTGTAGTGCATCAAGCGGTTTCAAGAAACTTCATCATGCCCGGAGCCTTCGACTTGCTGATGAAGGAAGAAAGATGGTGCTTATATAAAGAATCTTGGAGTGCGCCGGGAAATCATGCGACCAAACCAGTTCCTCTCGAAGTGCCATTAATGCCGCGGTGTTTTGAAAGGAAGGAGAAGATGAAAGGCACGCACTGCTTTCAGGAACCCAGTAGCTCTTTTGGGCTTCGATGGCTGGGAGGCGGAAGAATAGCCGAGCCTTTATATGGCGGAAGCCCGGGAGCAGTAGCTCAGTTTAGGCTTGAGGCTATGCTGGCGGAAGCTGACAGGCGAAGCTGGCCGGTTTTAGGTTCAACTAACAACTCGGTAGTCGCCCGAGCTTAAGCGCTTTCGATAAGGCGAGCTTGGCCCGAGGAGCCAAGTAGCTCGGTTTTGTTTGTGCTTTCAACAAAATGTGGGCAGCAGAACTAAGCTGCTGGGTTTAGAATTGAGCTGGAAAGGCGGAAGGTAACCCGAAACTTCTTTATAACCAGACAGTGGCTAGATTTTAGGAGCAGTAGCTCAATTTTATTTCCGGTGACTCAATTTTGAGCTTAATTGCTCGAAGGCAAGAATAAACTGAGCAAGTAGCTGAGTTTTGGAGCTTAGTGGCTGAGGTGGGGAATACCAAGGAGCTTATTTGCTCGACAAGCATTAAGAGCCAAGTATCTGGGTTTTAATTCAGTGGCTGGAAATGAAATAGCCCGGGAGTGTAGCTAACAGATAAAATGCGAGAATAGTATGACGACATTAGCGAAACAGATTTTTAGACTCGAGCATTTCGAGAAGGCATGCGAGCCGAAGAGAGCTTCTCAACAAAAGCGAACAACCTGGACTCAGTAGCTCGGTTTTGGAGCTCGGCAACTCAAGGCGAGGCCTAGGAGCTTAGCGCTCGTCAAGAGGAACCCGGGAGCCAAAGTAGCTACAAGTTTTGGAACTGGCATTTCGATTTTCAGAGCATAATTGCTCAACAAGGCAGGATAGCCCAGTGATTCGTTTAGGCCAAGTAGGTGTTCGGAATCAACAGGCATAACTAGGATTCCTACCACTCTTGCGTAGCAAAACTACACAAACTCTCATTGGCTCAGGGTCGAACAGGATGATTCTTTTGCCAGAGAAGAGTTACAATGCACATTGAAATGGTGTTTTCTAGTTAGTTTGAGTTTGTGAAAAATAGTGTGAACCAGTTGGCGAGTAGCAAAGTAAAAGTTAAGAGAACTCATGGGGGAAGTCCTCGGGACGCCATTGGGCTTAGGGTTCTAGGTTAACCGACATGTGCTCGGGTCTTTATCCTGATGTTGGGAGCACGACCTTGCAACCATTCCAGGCGGGATCTTGTTAGCTTTAAAACCCTAGACCACCCAAGAGTTTTCCTCTTGAAATATATGGCATTTGCATTATGCGTAATGTCACTAACTGGTGAAAACATATCTCAAAAACTTCCACTACAATAACTAATAGGAGACGACTAACTGGGCATCAGTGGATCTAGTGAAAGTATCCGCTGAACCCAAACTTGCGAATACACATTGGGAGAGCAATACTGGAGATTTTAACTGAAGGTGAAGCGAGAACACAAATACCCTTAAATGCATACATGAAAGCATGAGAACATGCAGGTAAGCCCAAAATCAGCACCTAGTGGCCTTCCCCTTCAAGGATCGGGGTTTGCTTGAGCATTCCTTGATTTGTCAATATCAGAGTTGTTTTGGCTGCGAAAGTCTGCGAAAGTGAAGGGAGAAGAAGAAAATCACGTATGAGGAGGAGAGGAAGCTCGTGCCAATTTATGATTGAATTGTTGAATTATGAAAAGTTGATTGATTACAAAAGTGACTAAGCATATAGGTGCTCAATAGAAGGAAATTACAACAATGTGTTAAAGAACCAAAATTACATGAGAGCGAACTTGTATAAAACCACCCAAGGCGAGATTAGCGGTGTGAGGCACACGGAGTGGCGATTAGTAGGTTGCGAAAATTGTAACCTGCTTGAAATTTACATAATTTAAGTGGTTAAGAAATTTATAACTCTGGGGAAATTCTGAGTTCAAATTGCTGACCATACCAAATTTTCCATGAGCTCATCTTGATGTTGCATAAATTTCACCACATTTTGAGAGATCGTATCTGGTTGGAGCTGGGTTCATGACATTTGAATCGAATTGAGGAATTATGAGGGCATTTGACTTGCAAAACTAAAATATTCACAACATGTGAAGTGGTAACAAAGCGGGACCAATGTAATAATTGGAAGTTATTAAGTCGATTAGTACCACAAAGCGCATGCTGCACTATCAAATAAGGCTTAAATTGCCTTTACTTGGGTACTAATCCTCCCCAACCGAGACATTGCTAGTAAGCGCGATGACAAAAGAAAGGAAGATCATGCGGGGATATGTTTTTTCAAAAATTAGTTCATCTTTCAAAAGTATGTGCAAATAATACTTAACCTTGATATAACAAATTGGGACTCTGTATAAGGACTAGCTTGGGAGAACAAATGCCACGAAGGAGCAGTTCCAGGGCGACATTTATTCGAGGAAATCATTTGAACTTCACCAAAATCTAAGATGTTTTAGGTGATCAATTTATATACCAATAAACAAGCTACCTCCCCTAACCAAACTATTGTAATACCTTGTTGTTGGCATTTAAATAAAGTTAACGGTTGCACTTATTTCATACTTGTGTATTGTAGGGTCTCCGATGAGAAAACTCGACTTCACGAAGTCAAGGTGTAGCGGTATCCACCGACGACTCCCAACCAACTAAGGTTTAGGGCATCAAGTTAAAAGGATATTTCAACCACAAACTCTACGGGTTTCACCTCGGACTTGATTTCGAATCCGGCACCTACATTTCAGCCGCTCCACCATCCACCATTAAGAACATGAGTGGTGACTCCAATGTAGTTAGTTTGGGCACTAAACTAAAGCTTTGCATGAGCCCCTGACCATGCTCTCAGTTCAAGGCAAAGCGCATGTGAACTACACTTAACTCTTCTTTCTTTTTCATTTCATGCTGTCTTTTTCTTTTGGAAGGCACATTTAAAGCGCTTCTTTCAAGGAACTCCGATCTATTATGGGTTGTCAACGAGAGTTAGGGCCGGTTTTTGTAAGTAAGAGGAGTATGAAACTCCTAAACTATTGATGAAAACTAATGTATGATATGTGTGTGGCTGAAGAATGGTGGAAGATAGAGGGTGTTGTAGATCTTCTGTGACTAATAACTTCCCGATCGGCGTGGAGACCATTCAGCGTGGTATCATGGGGTGTGACTTTGCTATAGGTGGAAAACAAAACCACCCAAATAAAAGGCGATATGAGATCAAGTGTAGAAAAATAGATTTGTAGTATATATATCAAAAGGTGTATTTACAAAATTTTTGGAGCTTTGTAAAAAGTAAACAACGAAGCCTCTACGTAAACGAAAATGGGCTTTCGCTGACTTATGGTGCAAATGCAAAACTAAGAATAAGTATGGACATCACTTCCAACACTAATTGTCCCGACAACGGAACGAGAGGGTTAGTGGGAGGAGTGACCTCTGTCGGTGGCTGGAGAAGGATCGTCCTCGGCTGATGAAATTTGAGAGTGTTCTTTGGTGAAAGTGGGCGTCTTTATTTACAAGCCTTGACACATCCAAAAATGTGGAGCGATGGTGGAGGTTGATCTAACCAGGGAGGGATAGCTAAGGCTTGGTGAGAGTACATCAGGAACAAAACAATAATTAATGGCATTTAGTGATGCATTAATTATTTGGCTCAAAAGATAATAAAAAATTTAATTTCAGGAAAAAATGAAACGAGGTTGCGAGAGAAAACGAGGATTCATGAGTTGGGGAAGATGACAGATGTGTGAGTTTGTGAATTTTTCGTAACCTGAAACTTGGAGCTGAAATTGCATACAATTTTTGCGCATCTGTGGTCTTTCGCGAGGTTGCGAAAAATTTTCCATGAGCAATTCTCGAGCCAAATTTTGCTCCCCACCATCTTTGGAACACATCTGGCAGCACAAGACCAAAAATTATGAGAAGTTAAGCTTGAAAAATAAGAAAATTCACAAAATTTGGAAATTAAAAGTACTTGATTTAATCTTAGAGCTTTCATTAAATAACTGGTTATGTGGGGTGAAGTGAGGAGCCGTTTGATCGGTCCAAAACTTGGGATTTGAAATGCCGAAATTTGGGACACGTTTGGGCAATCGCAATTTGTTTGTTTGGCTTATGTTATAATTTATGCATTAAATTATAGTTTGGAGTGTTGTTGGGCCGGAAATAGCGCATGAATTTGGGTTTCTAAAGTGGAATGATCGCCAATGAAGGAAGCGCCCCAGACTGACCCTTTGCAGATATTGGGGCCCCGATAAAAATAGTCCCGGTTTGCTTGTTGGACTGAAAATGTCCATGTGTTAATTGCATGAATTTGCTTAAAAATGAATGGCTTGAATTGTGTGGAAAACAATATGTTAATGCATGAAATTTAATGTTAACATAGTATTGGATATAAAAAAAATACATAATTGTGTGTGAGCCATTGGAATTGAACAATTGTTAATAGCCCGTATGACTAATGATGGCGATTATTGCTATGAATAATAACATGGTTAGTAGGTGAATTTTGTTAATATATGCATTATGATATATTGACATGTGTTGCATGAAAATGGCATAATAAACATACATCAAGACCACTGAATAATGGGTGCAGAGTGCGCGGCATGTGAAATAAAAATGAAAATGGTTGTGAAAGAATTTCAATGGAATTTTCCGGAAGTGGGTTTGGGGTGTCCAACGATTCGTGGGAGAGCCTGGTGTTTGGAAGAGTTATCAACAAGTGCGCCTCGAGAAGGGTTGTCTAATGAATTACGAAACTCGATGGTATGTTTTTCGAAGAATAAAAAACTTTTGTTTGAAAATAGTGTTTTCTCACGGCAAGGCATGCGTGAGGAGTCGGTGGGGGGGCTCAAGAAGTGGGGAAAGGGTGAGTCGCATTCTCATCCATATCATGTGAACATTCATTAGGATAATTTATTTTGCTTGAGTGTGTTTGGGTTGAGCATTATGCGCTTAGGTGGGGAATGCTTTGTGTGGAAATATCTATGGGCATTTACTCGCGATGAGTGCAAAACTCATCTATTTTGAGTTCATTTCACATGCTATTTTGTGCATTTATCCATATTCATGTAAAACTCATAAAATTTCCTCTAAACTTGGTTTTTTAGGATTATTATTGATGAAAAGCAGTGATTTGGCAGAAAATGACGATATATTTCCAAAGAAGAGTCGGCCAGGAGTCTCGCGGCATACTGAGGAAGATGTTTTCTGCATGCCATCTGGAACAACAAATGGTTCAAATTCCCTCATGGTTGCATTCTACAGTCAAGGAATCTAACAGTACTCATCCCTGCGCCCAAATCCGAGGAGTTAAAATGAAGAAGTTTATAAGCTGACAGTTGGATAAAAAAACGGGTTATTGTCGAGAAAGTATGCCAAGACCAAGAGAGTGTGCCAGCGACCCGGGGAGAGTATCGCGAAGAATGTCGCGACAGGGGGAAATGTGTCAGGCCAGAAAACACGTGTCGCGACCGGCAGCTAGAAACCTCAAAGGCAGAAAGGTGACATTTGGCCTAATTTCAAGCCCATTTCACTAGACCTATATATATACCGTTTTTAGGTAAAGAGGCAGGCGGGAATATTGGAGAGCCTCTCTCATGGGTTTCTCTCTCTAGACTGCCCATTTTTCCAATTTTTCTTCAGATTTTGATTTGTTTTAGATTTTAGAGCAATTTAGAGGCTTGATTTTTTGTTTACATTGAAGAGATTTAGTCTTTGTGTTTTTGTATCAAAGAAGTTCATTACTATAAGGATTCGAGACAAGATTGAAGCTAAAAATGCGGATTTTCTCTCTCTCATGAGGTTTTCTCTCTCTAAAGCGCCCATTTTCTTGGTTTTAACTTATATTTTTTATTTTTAATAGACCAGAAGTAGTTTTAGAGCATATTTTTATTTTTATTGAAGAGATTTCGGTGTTGTACGGATATTCAATTTATTTACACTGTTGAGGAAGATTTAGACTCAAATACGGGTTTTTCTCTTCTTCTCTTGATTTCTTTCTTCGTTTTCTTACTTTTTGTTTGATTAGTGATGATTGGAATCCAGTAATGGAACATTAAACACCTCTAGGGTTTGGGGTTTAATTGTTGGTGTTCAGTTCAGTTTTCGGTTATTTTGTGGGTTTTGAATCTTGATTTATATAATTGGTCTTGTTCATATAATGAATTGTTCGGAATATTAGCTTATACCCAAAAAGAGCGTATCACTCGGAGTTCCGGAGGCCCTACGGGTGACACGAGAGATGGGAGTTCTTGGGGGAGTAAGAATGGGCAACAGGGGTATCGTTAAGACCTAATCTATCCTTGGAACTAATGAACTCTGAAAAATTATTAGATGAATGTTCACTAATTTACTCATGTTAAATGAGGATTAATTACATGATGTATCCCATTAGTTTGAGTGAGTTCCTCTATAGTCTAATGAAAGGATGCGATCTAAGTTAGTAGCAAAAGATCTAATCAAGGAATGAAAATTTATTGAATTGAAGGGTGGAATACGATTACATTGGAGAAGAGCATATCCACTTTTGTCTATGGGGTGAGAGCCTTTGGAGGTCATAAATAGTTGTGAAATATTAGAAAAAAGAAAAACAATCAAAATCTTAAAGGAATTTAAAATTTTACAAGTAGCTATTTAGACCCATTTGTCACGAAAAGAATACTAGGTAGTATTGATGATAAATCTCATGGTGTATGGAAAATCCAGCTTCTATGCCCATTCTGTTTCTTGAAGTGAAATCTAGCATTCTAATATAAACTCATGCTACTTTCAAGGAAATGCAAAGTTGTTTTTGTAAATAATTATCCCCATCTGTTGACATCTTCATACCTTTAGAAATTAAGTAGTTGTTTATTTGGTAGATTTTAGGATTAGTTTTAAATCAGTTTTGTTTCAATCAGTTGAGTTTATTAATATCTACTTGTTAAATAAATAGTGAAGAGCCACTTATGATAGGGTGATCAAATTCCAGTGAAGGCATAAATCACCATTGGAGTGCAAATAATAGGACTCAAGTCACTTTGTGTATGACCAAAGTACACTTGGGAAGGAGGTTGAGTGTTAGTAATACTTTTCCATTCGTTCCCCAGTGTATACTTACTTTTGTTTCAAATGGTTTTGAGTATTTACCATTCACTCACTAAACATATTGCTCACATTTATCAAATTGGTCAATCTCAACAAGTTTTTTAGTAGTTCTTGCAGAGATTCTGTAGTTCACTTTCTCTCATTGAAGTTGACAGCACGTTTTGAAAACCAGGTAATTTGCTAATTTGACAATTTTATTTTTATTTTTATCTTTTTTGATTTGTGATTTTGTTTCATGGGTTTATTTTTTGTTGGTATTTTGTGCCTTTATTTTCTTTGTTTTTTTCTTATTTGTTGGTATGGAGGAACATTGATAGAGAATGGATTACCCTCATGAAACTGAAGCCAGACTCTTCTTCACCTCAGAGAATTGGTTAAGAATTTACAGTGTCACTCATGAATAGGAGTGTTGCCATATCAAGGGAGTTCAAATCCACACATTTCAAGAGGAAGAAGAGTTGTCTCTGTTAAGGAACAGATTTCTATCTATGGAGGAATTAGAAGATGATTAGTATCTACCACTGACGGGAAATTTTGATTTAGAATCCTTCGAGTCAGCATAGATATGAATTGAAGAAATGTGAAAGCAAATGGGACACTTGGTGTTAAAAGCATTCAGAAAAATTATCTGGACCTCATAGTAACACTTTACTTAAATCCCAGTGAATGGTGTTATCTTTGAAGCGGTGTCAGGAAATTTCTATCTATAATGGAAGAAGATGAAAATAGACTGGAAATTGGGGAACAAGGCACTCTAAACAACTTAAATGATGAAGAGTCATTGGATAAACTGAAATTTGAAGAAGTAAGTCAAGTAATGGTTGTGAAAACATTTGGTGAAAGATTGACATATTTACCTTCCATTGGATTTTGACAGGGCGTGAGGGATCTACAAAATTCTCATATATTAAGAAAGACCACTTCTTTCCTCAAGCCAACATGGTTCAGCATCGCGAGAATCACCTTGTAGTGGTGAAGAGGAAGAAAGCAGTTCAATCTTCACGACCATGCCTTTGGCGGAGAAAGGCATGTGTGAGAAAAATTCTGCAACGGCTGTCAAGAGAACAAGTTTGAACGATCCTTCGCATAAATGTGTTTACATCTACTTTACATAGAGGATGTTTGAAGAGGTAACAATGAAGGACACCAGCCATAATTAAAGAGGTTACAGGTTTCACCTCTTTGGGATGAAAAACATCCTTGAGGCGGATCGTTCATGAAGAGGAGTGCTTTCAAAGATGGGCAGTTGATCAAATGAGCACCTGATGCACTCCAATGGAGTCAATGGATAAGCGGGCAGCTGGGAGCAACTTTAAGCTGGTAGCTGGGACCTATCATTCTCTTTCTTTCTATTTTAGTTATTTATTTGTTCTTTGTTTTTTTTGTTTGGGATGAAAATTCCAGCCCGATGTTTCTTTATTTATTGTGTGTTCGAATAAGGTAAGTTTGAAGCTCAACATGTTGTCATGACTAGTTTACAAGCAAAGGCAAGAAGATGGAAAGAAATGAAGTTTAGTGTAATTATAGTGCTTGAAGTGTGAAAAAAAATGGAGTGGAGATGTTCACATCAGTTGAGTTTTGGAATGAGAAAAAACCAAATTGGTACAAATACCTCAAAATTCAGAAGGTTCATGATCATGCTTGGGAATTGAGGCAGAATAATTTGCTTTTGAATGAAAGCATTGAGTTTTACCTGTGGAGAATTTGGGGAGAATATATAGCTGAGAGGACTTTGAAGGATAGCGAAGTGATATGGCGAGGACAAACTAGGAGAACCCTAAGGAGTCAAGAAATCACTCACTGGTTGGCAATGAACATTCTGATTTTTCTATGTGAGTTGAGGCTCAAATGGTTCACCTGTCCCATGAGCAGAAATTCTATTGAAAGAATTTCAACGAGTCCTTACATCAATTCAAGACTAAAATATAGAGGATATGGTATAACAAGTTGGATAACAGAAGTCTTGAGGCGGAAATTATGGCGACGTGATGACTAGCACCAGTCACAACAGAGGCTTTTAACCCTTTAAAACCCATTTTCTTCTTCCTACTTTATACTCTGCTTGCCATACTCTTTCCCTCCAACCGCACAACCCCAAACACTGAATTCATTTTCCATCCACTCAAATCCTAAATGCATTCTCCCCAAATCATCTCTATCTTGAGCTTCAAACCATCACAAACCCACAACCTTACCTTTATTTGAACCCCAATTTTCCATCCATGTTAACATCAAGAATTACAATGGAAGAAATTTTTGTGCGGTTGTTTGTTTTTGGGTTTGTGGATCATTTGTTGATTGTAGAATTGGTACATATAATGTGGAAGGGTTTTGAAGAATCAAAACTCACTCATTTGGTGAAGGAAGTTGGTGCACACCCAGTGTTTGAGAAAATTCGCCACTTTGTAAACCAAGAAGCAAGACATATCAGGGAGTACACGATGTCAATGTCTGAAAATCATCAAGGTTTACTATTCAAAGTGGTCGAGACTGAGGGAGTTCACTCCCGACTACTTTGTACCCTTTTACTTTATTACTTCCTTTTGCTCATTGCTAGACATTTAGGATAATGTTCATCTCAAAGTTTGGGGGTGTTTATTTTTTGTTAGTTTATCATGTCACACCCCCCAGTATTTGCCAATGACAACTTGAAGATGAGGCACTTATGGTGCTTTTCTGGATAACTAACTGTTTGATTCTTCTAACTGTCTTAAGTTTGATATGTTTTTTGAAGTTAGAGTTTATTGAGTTAATTGAGTTTTGCTGAATTTATTTGTATGATGTCAATAAGGACCATAAATGAACCCTTGGCATATGGATAAATATTAGGGGCAACTAGGACTTAATGCTTGTGGTTATCTCTTTAATAGGCTATTTAGTCATTGGTTTCTCAAAATTCATGCACGTGGTCACTAAGTACCCTTGAAAAAACGTTTTTGCTTGGGTTGAGAAGGTTTATGAGAATCCATCTAATTTTGATCTCCATAGGTTCTAGAACTTGTTCTATTATAAACAGCAGGAAAGGCGAAATCCTAGGCAACACAACAATTGAGAAATGATATAAAGCATCCTGGAAAGATCAGGCTCTTCTGTTAACCCTATTAATATGCAAGTGCATATTCTCTAGTACTGATGTTAAGCCTTAAAGAGCCAAAATTATGTTTATAAAACCAAGTTTGAAGCCAAGAACTCATATACATCACTATCCTCAATAAAGAACCAAACTCACCCATAACATGAGGATTTGAAACATAATTGAGAAATGTGGTGAGGAGCAGCTTAGGGAGTTATTTTCCTATGGAAAATAACCTTAAATTGGTTGAAATGAGTTAAGTTGAAAATCAAAAGAAGTTGTCATAAAAAAAAATATCAAGTGTAAAAGAAGCAAAAATACAATAAAAAGTCAAGGAAGAGTGAGTCTAGCCTCGTAGTCTTCCTTCCCTGTAGAGCAACTTCTAAGGGCGTCTCAACACCTAATACACCCTAAGGCCAATCGGGTCTCAGAGCCATTGATTTAAAGCTCACAAGGGTTGGTAGAAAGTTTAAGGGGTTTTCACATTGCACCACCTCTCTAATAACCTTGTCTTAAAGAAAGCGCTTCGGTGCTTGTTGAAAGAATGCAGAATCTTTCAGCAAAAGCATATGGAGGAGTATGGAAGGATGCAATCTCCAACAGATTTCGGGGGTGTTTGAGAGTGTAACTATGCTGGATGGTAAGAATCAAGGATGATAGGAGCTGTCATCGAGAAAATATGTATGTCGGGGGTGTTTTAAATTTCTAAATGACTACTCAACTACCCCTAAACAAGCCTTACATTACAAGTGTTTATAAAGACCTACTTGATCTCGAGAGTCAGGTGTGCCTACATTAGTGGAGAGGATAAGAACAACAAGCCTATGGAACCTAAATAAATTATCTTTAGGAGTATCCGCTACTTATCTAATTCTCATAACTCATTTAAATTTTTGCAATTGTTTGATAGGGGAAGACCACACACACACACTAGTGAGAACCATGATCTAAATTTGTCTATTATGAGATTAATTCACTAAAATGAATAAATTATCTTGATCATATTCTCTATATTCCTTGTAAGGGTAATTCTTGAGACACATATCACATACCCTTGCAAAGCTTAATTACTCAGTTTTGGTTAAATAAAAAGGGTGAAATGAACTTTTCTCTTCCATTGCTTGGGGACAAGCAAATTTCTTTTTTTTTTCTTTGCTTGAGGACAAGCAAACTCAAGTTCGGGGGTGGTTTGACGAGGCAAAACTCATCTATGTTCTTGAGTTCATTTCACATGTTATTTTGTGCATTTAATATCCATATTCATGTAAAACTCATAATTTCTCTAAACTTGGTTTTGTAGGATTATTGATGAAAAGCAAGTGATTTGGCAAGAAATAAGCAATATATTTCCAAAAGACGAGTCAACCGAGAGTCTCACAGCGCGCTACTGGGAAGATTAATTTTTCTGTATCATCTGGAACAACAAATGGTTCAAATTCCCTTATGGTTGCATTCTACATTCAAAGATCTTTCCAACGAGTACTCACACGCCCAAATCCGAGTTAAAATGAAGAAGTTATGGCCCCGATAAGTCGATAAGAAAAACAGTCACTGTCAGAAAGTATGTCGCGACCAAGAGAGTATTGCCGCAGTATACCGCGACCAGAGAGTATGTCGCAGAAAAGGTCGCGACAGAATGGTGTCGCGTACGTAAAACCCGTGTCGCACTCAGAAACGCCAGAAATCCTAAAAAGGCCGAAAATTGATATTTTGACCTATTTTCAAGCCCATTTCAACTTAGGACCATATATATACTCGTTTTTTTAGGTAAAGAGGTAGTAAGGAAGATTGAGAGCCTCTCACGGGTTTCTCTCTAGATCAGCCCATTTTTTCAGCTTTTTCTTCGCATTTTGATTTGTTTAGATTTAGAGCAAAGTGAGCGCATTTTTGTTTCGTGAAGAGATTTCGTGCCGTATAATAGAGGATCTCAGACATTTCACTAAGGTTCAGACAAATATTGAAGCTAAAAATCTGGATTTTCTCTCTCTCATGGGTTTTTCTCTTTAAACTCGCCATTTTCTTAGTTTTTGCCGCATTTTTATTTTTAATAGATCTTAGAGTAGCTTTTTAGAGCATATTTTTATTTTTATTGAAGAGATTTCTCGTGTTGTACTGTGATATTCAATTTATTTATCTGAGGGGAAGACAAGCTCAAATCGGGTTTTCTTTCTTTCTTGATTTCTTTCTTCATTTTCTTACTTTTGTTTGGATTAGTGATGATTGGAATCTGCAATGGAACATTAAACACCCTAGGTTGGGGTTTACCTGCTGAACATTCGTATTTGCACTTTTTCGCTTATTTTGTGGGTTTGAATATCGAATTTATATACTGGTAACGTTCTCATATAATGAATTGTTCTAATATTAGTAGCTTATACCCAAAAGAGATGTATTTTGCTCGATTTCCAGAGGCCCTCCGAGTGACAATACGTAGATGGAGATTCCCGAGAGTAAAGAGCGGTAACTTAGGGGTATGTTAGACTAATATCTTGGAACTAATGAACTCGAAAAATTACTTCGACATCACTAATTTACCATGGTGTGAGGGATTAATTATACGATGTATCAATTCTAGTTGATCGAGGTTTCTCCTTAGTCTAACAGTATGATCTTTGATCCTTGTTAGCAAAGATCTAATCAAGGAGATAGAAAATTTTATTAGATTTGAAGGACGTAGATACCAATTACATCGAGAAGGCTTGCATTATCCCGTCTATGGGGGCAAGAAGCCTACCCTGTGAAATGGTCAGGAAGTATTGAAAAAGAAAAACAATCAAATCTTAAAGAGTGCCAAATTTTACAAGTAGCTATTTAGACCCATTTGTCCTTAAAAGGAATATGGTGTGTTAGATAGTGAAATGTATGGTGTATGGAGAAATCCAAGCTATACTACATTGCTCTTGGACAAATCTAGCATTCAATTCACAAATGTTGCACTTTCAAGGAAATGCAAACTGTTTTGTAAATAATTATCCCCATCCCTAGTGTGACTCTTCATACCTTTTAGAATTAAGTAGTTGTTTATTTGCAGATTTTCAGGGATTAGTTTTAAATCAGTTTTGTTTCAATCAATTCTGATTTTATTCGACATCCTACTTGGTCGCCAAATAGTGAAGAGCCCTGTAATCTAGGTGATCAAATTCCAACAGAACCTCCAACTCGCTGGCATGATATATCCCACTCCTAGAGTCCACTTATTACTTCAGGCTGACCCTGCACTTAGTGAAAGGGGTTGGAGCGTTGGTAATACTTTTCATTTCAGTTTTTGAGTATACTTACTTTTGTTTCAAATCAGTTTTTGAGTATTTACCACATTCACTCCCTTGTCCATATTTTCACATATACATCAAATTGGTCAATCTCAACACTCACCCTGTCGAGGGAACATCATTTCAGGTACAGGGAGTGTTCGGGAAGACGGCGCTCATTAGAGGCCGCTTTTGAGAAGAAAGTCGGATTGTGGCTTTGATATGTAATTTGTAAAACATGTATTAGAATTCTAAATTTTAATATATGTTTGTGTTAAGAGTGATGTAATAACTCTCTTGAACTATTGTAATATAGTTGGTTAGATTTTGGTGAGTATTGATGTATGTGTGGGCCCCAATGGCCATTTTTACCATGTATGGGTCTCATAATATGAGACACACAAAGCCGGTGGGTTGATGGTGTGGCCGCAACTGACACTCGATCAGCGTCAACCTTAAACATCTATTTATACCTTAGGCATAATATGGGTATAATAGAATATAAAAAAATAACATCCCAAAATAGCAACCTCCATCACTTCATTCGCCAACTTCAAGTCACTTCACCGTGGCAACCTCCAAGCAGAGCCCGCAACAAATTATGTTCCGCATCTCTCACTAGAGCCTCACTTTCCAGTCACAAGCTTCGCGCAAGGCAAATCAATCAAGCATCCATAATGCTCAAGCTTGACAAACCCCAAAATCTCTTTCCATACTATGAAAGATTTCACGGCCAACTTCTACCAAACCTCCATGACAACAGGCAAATAATGCACTACTGAATGTGTAGCCATTGGGCGTCAATCCTATCTTTTGCACCAAGAAGAAAAATTTCACTGCATCCTCTGTTCTTCCATGGATGGCTAGTGTTTGATCATAATATTCCAGAAAAAAACATTCTTGTTCCTTTTTTATTTTTTGTTGGAATGTTATGATTAAAGTGTTGGAGTAAAATCAAATATATGGGCTGATATATTAAATAAATGTGAATTATAGGCTATCAACAAAGTAGGGTTAACAAAGTGATTAATTTAAGTTTTAAATCTAATTAATATATTATAAAGTAAAGGGCATCATCGGGAGATGTTTAATTTCTATTTTTATGATAGGTTAAAATAGAAATTACAAACAATGTGACTGCCTCATACATGCATATAATTGTTTATAAATAGGGGTCATGGGTCCCTGCAGACACACAAGATTTTTCTTCTAATTCTACTGTCAAAGAGAAATATTGCATGAAAACTAAAGTATAGATTCAAAGATCATGCGTTTCTCCTCGTGATTCGTATTTAGATCTCGAATATCATAAAGCTCGCATCGTGATTCGATCCGGAAGATCATAAAGTCGTGACTCATATTCAAAAATTCCAATTATTTATTAATGATTCGTGCACGCTTCGCAAATCCTATTTTGATTCCCGATGATTCAATATGAATATTATTCTGTTGCGTGATAATTTTCACATAATTTTTTTTAAAATCTCATGTGGTATCGTGAGCTAAGCTCTTGCTGTTGAATTGTTGAGAATAAGTTAGAAAATGATTTTTTATTTTAAATAAAATATTTACTTTACGATTTATTATTATTTTTCTTTTTCCTATCCAAATTTACAAATGTCTAAATGATTCTCATTCTCAAGGATACCAGAGCATGGATTCATGTCCCTGAAGGACAATTAGAAAATGAGTCTAAACTACACCTGAAGCGTGGGAGACCTATTGGTTCAAAGGATGTTACTCCTCGGAAGAGGAGAACACAAATGAGCATTGGTACCCCTGAAGAGGTACCCAAGAGAACACAATAAGCATCGTACCTCGAAAGGTACATGAAATACGCTGCGTGGAGACCTATTGGTTCAAAGGATGTTAACTCGAAGAGGAGAACACAATGAGCATTGGTAAATTCTCAAGAGGTACATGATGTACTAATGTAAGGGATAATAATAGTCAAGGTCAACTGGATGTTTTAGTTGGTTATTTAAATATAAATATGTTATCATTATAGTGTATTTACGAAAATTTTCATTCAAATATAGGTGTTTATATATATATTTTGAGATAAGTTAATTAACACAATATGTCACCAAAAGTGACTACTTTTGTGCAAATTAATTTTATTTCAAAATATAACAAGATTATGTGTGATACCCCAGAAAATCCAAGAGTTTGGATAAAAGGGTAAAATAGAAATTTCGGTTGAAAATCCATAATTTTTCTAAATCTCGGATGACGAAACGGACTTCTCCGTTGAAATCATCTCACCTAGTTCTAGCTACCACGCCGACTTCGTTAGATTCCGAGGTGGTCGGGATTTCTCACGCTGAGTATGCAAGTGCTCTGATGACACATGGCAAGATAAGGGGATGCCACTTGGCACCATAAAGGTATGACACTTGGCACTAAAAAGTAATGGCTCACAATTAGCCATGTGGGAGAAGGGATTCCATGGCTCACATTGAAACACTTGAGTGAATGATGTCATTAAGTGGATTTATGAAATAAAAGTAAAGGGATGGAAAAAGGGAGAGCCATACATTTGGCTTGAGGAAATGAGGAGGCAATTTCCTCCCATTGACCGAATGATGATTTCTCCAAAAAGGGGGAGAAAAAGGACCAAAAGAGAAGAGAAATGAGGAGAAAATGAAAGGAAAATGAGATGAGAAAGGAGAAAAATGAAAGAAAAGCAAAAGTAAAGAATAAAGCAAAAAGGAAGGGAAAACGTGGAGAGGAAGAAAGAGGTTGGATGCAGAAGGCTTTGTTCTTCATTTTTAGAGAGAGAACGTCTTCCTTCTCTCTAGATTTGTAGGCGATCCGACCGTCGGATTCCTTCGAGACAAGAAGGGAAGTGTTCTATACGGTTTTTGGGAGTTTCTTCAACTTCCAAGAGGTAGGATATTTTCCTACTTGGTTTACTTTTAGCCTAAAGGCTCATAATGGTAGGTCAAGCATGGAGGCCATGAGGCTATGTGAATTAGCTCCAAGCCTTGGGACTAAGGGGTATGGATTTCATGACCGGTTGCATGACCGTGGGAGTAGGTTTTACTAAACCGAAAGTTTCCAGATGTTGTGATTTGTCGATGAGATGACAAGATCGGGAACTTCAATATGGTCTAAGTGTTCGCGGAAGGCCGCGGCGGTACCCCCCTCGTTGAATGGTCCCAAGCTGAGACCTTGTTGTGTGTGATGGCTTGCTTGAATAACATGCTAAGTTTGGAATGTGATATTGATGCATGCTTTGGATGTATTAATATGTTTTGCATGGGAGGTAAATTATATAAAAATATCAATTATAATTATCCATGGTGTGTAAATGTTTCATGTAGTGCTCATTCATGCATGTAACATGAGGAAAACATTGGCATCATGCATTTCATATGCACGGGTCACACGATACGTCGGGTGTGGGTGCGTGGTAGTTTATTCATCAAGTTACAGAGTGGTCGTGAACTCAGGAAAATGGACAAAGTCCAAGGTAGAGAGATCACGAGGGTGCAAATGATCAAAAATGATAAATTGCCATGTTTGGGCGGAGCAAGTTGGGGTAGATCCTCCCCAGGGTGAAAGTCCTTACGCTACTCGCTGCGTTAGACATGAACTCCGACGATGTTCGTGAAAATGTTGAAAAGAGGCGCGCGCTGGCCCTACGGTGTAAACCCTAAACTGCGGCCCACAAAATAAAGGAAAAAGAATCAAAATCAGTTTTTGATAAATAAACGGAGGGTTTTCCAATACTTAGCCAGGGGTGTGTGTGACTGGTTTTATTTCACATTTGGCATTCCAGGTGTGAGGGAGTCGGTTGGGACTCAAGTGGTGAGCATGAGGAGTCGCATCTCATGCATGATATAGACATTTCATATAGAAAATAATTGTATGGAATGTGATTGATTGTTTACATATGCCATTGCATATGCATTTTAGGTGGGGAGTAACCCTTGTAGGAGAATTTTCTACTGGGCTTTGCCTTCACCTGCTGTGGGACCCTTCGTGCACGTGGACTATCCAGTGGAGACGGTACGCAAGAGGAGGTATTCTATTGAGTAAAGCTTGAAAGCCAAATGTGGCTTTAAGAAAATATTTTGTAAATATGTATAAATCTTGTAGAACAAGCATGAAAACTTATGAGAATATAGTTGGCATATTTATTTTTGAGTATTGGGTCAGCTCCAAGAGGCTATTTTACTCATATAGCTTCAGTGTCTCGTAATACGACATATGGGGATTTCCGCAGTTGATCTAGTAGGCCAATCGACACCCCAGAAATGGGGCACATTATGCCTCACTTGCGTGAATATTAATCTCGCCAAAGGAAAATTAATATTTAACAGAATTGCATGTACACTTGTGGTAATAAACGCGTAATAATTATTTGATTTTACATATGAATAATAAATTGGCCCAAAGGAAGATTTATCATTCGATATGTTCTTCTTATCAGTATTTGATTACTACACCATGATATCACTTACAAGTTAATATTTTTTATCCAAAGATAAAATATTAATAGAGTGTCCGATATCTTGAGATGGGTTTAAGTTTTAGTTTGAATTTATTTTTCTATTGCATCTTTATGTGAGTTTGTTTTTGCGTATTTATTGTTCTCTCGATTTAACTACTAGTTCTCGTTTCTAACATTAATGTCGTATTAATTATATTCCTATGCTAAATGGCACAAACTTCAAGATGGCATGAGAACCCAAATAGTTCTGTCACGGATCTGCACTACAAGCATGGGCTTCTTCCTCCCGCACCTCTAACTCCTGGAAAGTTCCTCCGATGAAAAAAAGGATATCAAAGGTGGAGAAGTCAAATCGCATGTGTTTGATGATAATTAAGAAGGTCACGATGAGCTAAAAGTCATCTCTTTAACCATTTTTCCTCGTTTGATTTTCAGTTAAAAATTGAATATTTAATGCGGCTGCACTATGAAGAAACTCACTAATTCATTATTAAAGTAAGAAGGAAGCAAGAAAGATGAAAAATGCAAAAGAATAAGGGATAAAAATGCAACAATAAGTAGAGCGTAAATAAAGCAATCGGGTCAACTATTGATGCAAATTTTGAAGTTTCATTAGATCTACCGAGGTTGTGACCTCGAAGATTAAAGAGACATCGAGGTAAGACACGTGACAGGGAACACAATATAGGCAGCGGAAGAAGGAGCAGAAATTAAAGGTGATGTCGCGACAAGAAGACTGATGTCGCGACATCAAGAACCACTGGTTGTTACAGGCAGAGACTTAATACTGAAGTCGTGACATCAAGAGGAGATCAACTAAAGGCTTCGAAACTATGAGGTTGAAGTCACGAGATCGTAAGACAATCTGCTCAAGGAAACAAGATCAGCTGAAAGGGTGCAGAGACTCGGAAGCCCATGTCATGAGCAACATCCCGATGTCGCGGCCATCAGAACAACCATTGAAGACTGCAAGGAACTAGAATGATGTCACGACAAGGCCATGATGTCGCGACATCACAACGATCATCTGAAACAGGCAAGGGGTCAACTCGATGTCGTGACATCAAGAACAGACCGTGGAGACTTGCGAAGTCACGACATCAAAAGCGATGCTTGAAATCGCTAGGAGACGGACAAGACGCCGCAACAAAAGATCAAGTCGCGACATCAGAACGCATAGATTAACCGCAGAGTCAAAGCAAATGTCGCTGACATCAAAGTGATGTCGCGACATCAAGCAACTAGCTTGAAATCCGCATCCTGCCGAGGTCGCGACAAGAGGTTGATGTCGACATCCAAGAGAAATCGGAAACCTAAGACAGACTTGATGTCGCTACATCAAGAATGACTAAATAAAAAGCTATATAAAGGATAATCGGGTCAGCGACGTGAGATCGTCGCGACTCGATGATGTCACGACAAGGAAATCAAGTCGCGACGTGAATAAAGAATTCCGGGCCTTGACATTTGGCGCTCCATGCCAGTTATATCGGGATTAGGCCCAATTTAGAACCCTATAAATACAATGCCTATCCAAATTCAAGAAAGTAGTTTCGCGCTACGTACGAGAGGTCCGGATAGTCAAAGCTCATTTTCTTTCTCTTTATTTTTCTTTTCTTTTCTTCCTTTTTCTTAATTTTTCATTTCCGTCGCTTTTGCAGCGCATTATGCTCTCGTGATTTTTATTTTTCGTTGTATTTTCGAATCGATGTTATCGTCGAGTCGTCGAATGCATCTTATTTATTTTCAAATTACTACCTCGAAATGTTTGAAGTTCATAAATTTCCGGAATTGATTGTTTCAGCCAATTTGCGCCATTCTATGATCGAGGAATGTCAGATCGTGTAATTCAAGAATCGAGAATCCAATCTTCCATTATGAACATGATAGCCTAATTTATCTTTCCCGTAGAATGTGTTTACGTAAAGCAGCCTTGTTAATTTCAGCTTAATGAATTTACTTGGTTTTTTGGTTATCATTCTCTGATCTGAATATCGCCTCTTATACCCGTTAAGATTTGCGCATTACCTGATTTCAAGGAGGTCCTCCGAAAGTGACACAGTGGAAGACATTCCCGAGTATTCTTTCAAGGTATACTAACTCGTTATTGTGGATCTTTTTGAGCTTTGTAAGTTCACTTAGATAAATCCTCTTCTCACTTGAAATCAAGAACGAAATAATGAGTTATCTATTTAAACAAGCAAAGAGTTCAATTTAATTCGGAGAAGAGATTCAACTCGTGAAGTTAGCCGTGGATCTAATCAAGGAAAGGTTTATCTATTCTAATTTCGAGGAGGAGCAACTGGAAGTTGTATATCCTTGTCAGACCGATAACTCGGGAGCTAAGGGCCATGTATCCATAAATATGAAGTATTGCAAAACAAAAATCTGATGGGCGAAGTCCCTTTAAAAGTAGTTATTTAATTCCCGTATTCTGAAAAGAATCAGCTCGAAATTGATAATGAAATGTGAAGTGTGGAGAGATCCAAATTGCACTACAACGCCTTGGACATTTTGAACCTGATGAACGCTGAAATTTTATCGTGAGTAACTACAGAATCGATAGTCTACTATCACCGTTTCATTAATGTGTCCTCTCGAGGATAACTATTCAAGATTCAGCCTTTTATTAGAAATTCTTTATTCTTTATTCTTATTTTCCAGATGTCGGGATAGTTCGCTTAATTTCCTCGTTTGCGCACTTTCCAAAGACCCTAATGCCGGATCCTACTATCATTTTGTGGTCCAAATAATATTGAACAGTAGTCGTGGTAGTTGATTAAAAATTTCAGATCTCTCGTAATCGATATCCGACTTAAACTTATTACTCATTTAATTGCACTACAGATATCACCAAAACCAACTTTGGAAAAAAAAGGATTTACTTAAGAGATTGGTGGTTTATATAGTATAATATCAAGAAGTTTTATGACATTGTTGTCGGATTAGACAATAGTCCTTTCGATAACGCTACACTCGCAGATGCATAACTAATGCATAAAATGCAACATGTTTCGTCTCAACAAGTTTTATGGCGCCGCTGTCGGGATTAGACAATAGTCCTTGCGATAACGCTATAATCTTGCATGCATAACTAATGCATAAATATGCAACATGTTTTGGTCTCAATAAGTTTATGGCGTCAAGTGTCGGATTGATAATAGTCATTTGGGTGATAACGCCATAATTCAAGATGCATAACTAATGCATAAATATGCAACATGTTTCGTCTCAACAATAAGTATGCCGCCGGATCGGGAAGAATTAATAAATCAATATTCAGACAAAAGAAGGAAGAAGAATTTGACATTTTTAAAGAAAAAGAACAAAAATAATATTTCGCAAAGGACTCTTTAGCCACCGATCTTTAACAACCCATAATGGGGTAATTTTTTGTTGATTAGGGTAATCCTATTGATCCGAGTTTAACCCGATTGTGAAGACAAATTTCATACGTACCATGACAGATAGAGGATTAGATGGTGTAGCCAACCAGGAATGAGCAGCAAAAGACCTCAAGGAGCATGACACTATGGAGAATTTATGGTCTAGCAATGGAACAGCCATCAATCAATGCTAATGATTTTGAGCTCGAACCAGCACTAATTACAATGGTCCAGCAGCATCAGTTTACTGGCCATCCCACTGAAAATCCAAATAAGCACCTGGGAAGATTCTCGTAAAGGCTACAACATCATAAGATGGATGGGTGTGGAGTTTAGTTATTCACCTGCGCTTGTTCCCATTCTCTTTACAGATATGGTCGCAACATGGTTTAACTCCCTACCAGTCTGAATCAAGTAACACCTGGAAGGAGCCGATGAGAGCTATTTCAGCAAATTCTTTACCCATCACTTACTGATATGAGAAATTATTAATTCCAAACATGAGGAAGGAAGACAGGTTCTGCAGCTAAAGAGAGTAAAAGGAATGATGAACAAACTGTCACCATGTAGTCCAAATCGATGCATCGGAGCATATGTGTTAAATAAAAGGAAGTCCAACTAAAAGTTTTCAAAGACGGCGTAGTCATGGGAAGGAATGAAGATTGCACGTAAAGAAGAGTCTCAAAATCACATTCAAAAAGTACTGAGATTACATGATCGAACAAAAGGGAGTTTTCACTCTTTCCCCTATCTTTATTTTACTCGCATTTGACAATTAATTGATTAGGATCTTATATTTCAAAGTAACAAGATTGTAAGTTTGGGGAATTTATTTTTATCTTCAGGTGGAATGCTTAACTATCGACTATGAGGAATCAGCCCATTTCCTACAAGATAAAAATAAATTGCTGTAGTTATTTTGAATAACATCGAATGAACCGTGATATTGCCGCCATTCGATTGCTCTGTTTTGGAGACATAACATCGGGTCCGAGAGAATCAACCAATAATGTGGGAGTGTGAAGAATAATAAATGGAAAAGAAGGTCAAAAGGACAAAAATTTAGTCATCCTCGAAATCTAGAATAGGAGAACATCTCCCTACAGACTTTCTGACTTCAGGTCATAACATGAAAACTGGGTCATGACATCCAGCGAATTAATGTCTCGATTTAAAAGTCCAATAATCAGTATACCGTTTTTAAGGGAAAATGTCCTGGCATGAACTCTGTGCTCAAGTCTCAGCTTAATCGTGATCGAACTACAAGTCACCCAAATTCTTCATTGACTTAGAAAGATAGGCTGTCATAAATTTAAACGTAAATTTACATCTCGATCTAACTAAACTCAGAGAATATTTTTGCTTCAGCTATACAATTAGGAGGAGAATAAAGACCACAGAAGAAAACGATCCAACTTCCCATTGAAAGCCAAAAAGTCTTAGTTAAAAATGTGACTATAATAGAATCAAGAGTCCTTCATTTATCATTCCCATAGAAAATCAAGGAAATAATAAATGACTTTGTTCTTCCCAAGTGTTCACCATTATAAAAAGGATGGAAGAACAAGGAATTAGAAACAAGCATAAAGAATGAAAGGAAGGGAGAATGAGAGCAAGGGAAGATTCCGAGGGGTGAAAACACTGTTTTATGGAATGAGTGGAGTTGGAAAACAAACCGCTCTAATGCTTGCTCCATAAAACGGGTTTCATCCGAGACAGGAGAGGCGTTTCCCAAATTTGTTGCACGACCTTATTAATGTTTTAATCGCCACTAGGTTTCCAAGGTCTGGTGAGCCAAATCTTGAATGGGAGCCGCAAATAATCGAAGAAGATATAGGTTTTATAGAAACAGAAAGTTTCTTCAAGCTCTAGATAATTTTAAATATTGTAACCAACAGTTGTGTCAGAATATCGAACTATTGATGTTTGAATAAAGTCGCGATTTCCAAATAAGGATCATGATGTGGCGTGATTTAGTTTTTATAATAGCTATTTTCGCCAATACCAAATAATACTGACAGAGTTCAACATTCAAAATGAATAAAGAGCATGAATAGTGAAACCGGAATGTGTATCATGCACTTGTTGTTCAGTTCCTACTAGTTTAAAATGAAGAAACCTAAGCATTATATAACAAAACTTTTGGAAAGCTAAGGTATTTATATGGTAAATGAAGGCCTGAAGAAATAATGTTCTTGGCCAACAAAGACCCTTGAAATTTTGTCTCGAAATTAGAAAATTTTCTGAACTCGTGAATTAAGTAATCCATAGTCCTAGAACTTGTTTGAATATTGATTAAGGCGAAATCCTAGTCAAAACAACCGACAAGAAATGATATTGTGCCATTCCCGGAACAGCTTTGAGCTTTACTCTAGCTATCCTCATTCATATGCCGATGCATATACGAGTTCCCAGCACTGTCACACTATTCTTCACAGAAAATAAACCAAATGAACCCCAAATTTGATCCACACCAATTTTCAAGAAAAAAACCTATGATTACTCCAGAACGAAAGAGAAGGAAGAAATGAAGTTTGGGAGAGTATATTTTTGAGAAACTCAAAAAGGGAATGAAAAAAAAAAAAAAAAAAAGGGGCAAAGAGCAGAAAAGGCAACGTAAAAGCATAGCTTCTAGTGATAAGTCTGATCTCAGTGGCTCCAACTCGAACAATTAAGTTCTTAGGGGTGTTTCAACACCTAGTACCCTAATGCCATCCGGGTATGGGAGCTACTCACCCAAAAGTTCGCTAGAGTGTTAGAAAGCCTAAAAGGTTAAAACATTGCACTATCCTAAACAGACAAACAAAGAAAAAAATCCCCAATGAAATTACAAGTGAAAATGGGGTATACAGCCTGAATTCAAGAAATCACAGAACCACATGGAACAGGGAGATATTTAGAGGAACTATAAGGAAGAAAGCGTTAAGAAGAGAGAAAAGGATCAGGGTAATCTTCACCTAAAATTCCTTCCATCCTACCCATTACCTGCCTAACATTACAAGCCCCAAAAGACTGGACGATTTTCAAGGTTGGAATCACCTACATGATGGAGATCACATGAAAACCAAAGATATGGGACTTGAATAAAGTTTGGAGAAACCTCCTGTGAGGATTACTTAAAGCTAATACAAGATTGAGAAGGACCGTTGGACCATGACACACACACAAACAAGACTCTGAATAATGAACTGCTTGTGATACATTGAAGGTTTATCGGGCATTTTGTAATGTATATACCATGCTCTATTCCTCGCATTTTAAACTAATTTTGAAATAATAGTGATGATTTAATCCATTCTAAAATGTCCTTTTTTAAGTTGAACTAATGAATATACATACTGTAAAATAAAACAAAATGTCCTTTGTTTGGAGGACAAACAATTCTTTTCTTTTCTTTTCGGCTGAGACAAGCAAAATTTTGCCTGGGGGAGCTGACTGAGCTTAAAAGTCATCCCTTTAGTCCATTTTTCTGTTTGATTTCAAATGAAAATTGAAATATTAACATGGCGTAATTATGAAGAAACTCACCAATGAAATATTAAAGGTGAAGGAGCAAGAAAAGACGAAAAATGCAGCAATGGGTGGATAAAAAAACAAAAGTTTAATAGTAGAGCAGTAGCAAGCAATTTGTTTGAATCCATTTATGCCTTGAAGCTACACATTCAGCCTGGTGCTGTGACTCAAAGAGATTGTGAGATGATTATGGTAATGATGCGGAACAATATAGGGGCAAATAAGAAGACAGAATTAAAGGTAGGCAAACGATAGGAAGATCGATGTCGCGATATCAAGAACCAACGTTTGCTGTGCAGAGACTAATACCAAGTCGTGACATCAAGAGGAGATCAACTAAAGGTTTCAAACTATGAGGTTGAAGTCACGACATCGTAAGACCCGCTCATGAAACAACACGCGGAAAGGGTGCAGAGACGGTTTCCATGTCGCGACAACATCCCGATGTCGCGGATCAGAACATCAAGACTCGCAAGGAACTAGAATGGACGCCACGACAAGGCCAGCGATGTCACATCACGCAACCACGATCAACATAGGTCAACTATGTCGCGACATCGGCGAATTAATCGTGGATTCTAAGCGGTCAATGCACATCAAGGACAAGAAATCATGGAGAGACGGATGGGATGTCTGAACAAAAGATCGAAGTCGCGACATCAGGAACGCATAGATTAAATCTGCAGAGTCATAAAGCAATGTCGCTGACATCAAAGACGTCGCATGGATCGTAAGCAACCAGCTGAAATCAGATTCTGTCGAGGTCGCGACAGGCCGATGTCATACATCCAAGAGAAATTGGAAACTCAGAAGATTAAGATGGTGATAAATGCGACATCAAGAATGACTAAATAAAAAGCCATAGACACCAAGTCGACGAGATCGTCGATTCCTCGATGATGTCTTTCAGTTTTTAAGAAACTGGTTCGCTTGACGCGGACAGAATTGGCCTTCGATACTCTATACCACAAACAGTTATATCGGGATTAGGCCCAATTTAGGAACCTATAAATACACGCCTATCCAAATTTCGCAAAGTAGTTTCAGCACTACAAGATCAGAGGTCCGGATAAATCAAAGCCCATTTTCTTCTTTATTTTTCTTTCTTTTCTTTCCTTTTCTTAATTTTTCATTCACTGCTTTGTATAGACATGCCGTGAGATTTTTATTTTTCACAGATTTTCCCGAACTGATGTTATCGTTGAAATGGTCAATGTAATTCATTTATTTTCAAATTAATAATTCAAATGCTTCTGTGTTCACAAATTTGAATTCGATTGTTTCGCTTCACTTGCGTCATTCTTATGATCAGAGGAATGCCGCATCGCGGTAATTCGCACTGAGGAATCCAATTTTCATTACAATACGATAATGTAATTTATCTTTCCGTAGAATGTTTACAAAGTACTTGTTAATTTTTCAAGCAATGAATTTACTGCTCTTTGGGCTATTGTCTGGGATCCGAATATCATTCTTATAATTCAAGTAAGATTTGCGCTAATAAGCCCGATTTCAAGGAGGTCCTCCGAAAGGACACGTGGAAGACATTCCCGAGTAATGTAAAGCATTTCGAAGGTATACTAATCATAATAGATTCGAGCTTTGTAAGTTCACTTAGATAAATCCTTCCTCACTTGAAATCAAGAACTGGTTGAATGTTATCTATTTTAAACAAGCAAGAGTTCACCTCAATCTCTGATAAACAGACTAATCCTGTAAGAATGTGGATTCAATCAAGAAAGGCCATCTATTCTAATTTCGAGATATTAATCTTAGTAGCTGGTATATCCCTTGCTGACCGATAACTCGGGAGCCTAAGGTTTACAATTCATAAAATGGGTATGAAGTATTGCAAAAGAAAAATACCTTATTTAAGGAAGTCCCTTTAAAAAGTAGTTATTAATTTGTTCGAAAGAATCAGTCGTAAATTAGATAATGAAATGTGAAGTGAGAGATCAAACAGCACTACAAACGCCGACAAGATTTTTGAAACTCTGGAGTTAATCAAGAAATTTATCGAGTAACTGCTGTGAATCGATAGTTCACTATCAATGTCTTATTGATAAAAGTCCTCGAGGATAACCATTCAGATTCAGCCTTTATTAGAATTTTTGCCTTATTCTTTATTTTCCAAAGATATCGACATAGTTCAGCTAATTTCCTCGTTTCGCTTAATTTTCCACTTCCACGTCAATCCTACTATCATTTCAGGGTCCAAATAATATTTGAAATCGAGTAGTCAGGTAGTTGATTAAAATTCTTGAGATCTCGTGGATCGGAGTATCTCATCTCTTAAATCCATTTTATTACTTGTCTAATTGCAATTGCAATACGCACTAAAACTAACTGAAGGATTTACTCTAAGAGATTGCGGTTTATATAAGATAATATCAACAACAAGTTTTATGATAATGCTGCGGGGATTAGACAATAGTCCTTGGTGATAACGCTGATAATCTTGCATGGCAACTAATGCATAAATAAAATGATGTTTTGGTCTCAACAAGTTTTTGGCGCCGCTGTCGGGGATTAGACAATAGTCCTCGTGATAACGCTATAATTCGTATACAACGAATGTGATAAATGATGCAAATATGCTTCGTCTCAATAGTTTATGGCGCTCGCTGTCGGATTGCATAATAGTCCCGTGATAACGTCATAATCTTGCATGCATAACTAATGTGCATAAATATGCACATATTTGGTCCTGTCAACACCCATATCGCGGGCAATAATGATCCAAATAAATAAAGACAAACCAACAGTCTTATAGAAACTAAGAATAGATTTGTCGTATAACGAAAAGTTCCAAACAGTATGACTTTTGGCAAACTCATCTCAATGAGATATAAAGGTAATGGGAACATTAGGGAGTACATTATGGAAATGTCTCATCTTACTTCAAAGTTAAGAGTACATAAACTTGATCTCTCTGAGGATTTGCTTGTGCATTTCGTTTTGATATCTCTTCCCACACAATTTAATCAATTTAAGGTGAGCTACAACTCGCTGTAAGGAGATTCTGCCCTTAATGAGCTCATCTCACATTGTGTGCAAGAAGAGGAAAGGTTGAAGCAAGAAAAGATAGAAAGTGTTCATTTGACTGGTACTTCCAAGGATAAAGGGAAGAAAAGAAAGAAGGATAAAGAAGTTGTAAAGGTTCCATATCAAAAGAAACAACAAAAAGAAAAAAAGGTTGATCGTTGTTTATCTGGAGTCAGGACATAAGAAGAAGCAATGTACCAATTATCATGCTCGCGCAAAGAAATGTACACTTTAATCTAGTTTGTTCCGAGGTTAATTCGGATTTCTGCATCTAAACACACTTGGTGGATAAATCTCCGTGCAACCACTCACATCGCTGCGGTCCACGCAGGTTGCCTGTTGCCAAAAGCCAAATGATGGTGAAACATACATCTTCAGAAAGTACGGCAAGAAGCGTCGGTTGGAGGCAATCAGACATTTAGGTTATTATTAAAGTCCGTACCGGCTCGATTTGAATGAGACATATGTCAGACGCCCTTCGACGGAATTCGTTTCTATTTCATATATTGCATTCCACTCAAGCTATATCACTTGTTCTTTTAAAAATAATAAATTTAAATTTTTCGTAATTTAAATTGCTGATACCGGGTTCTTTACCTTATGGATAACCCTTATATGCTTGATACAAAGCTTGCTTCATATCATGAAACCTTGCAATTAAGCACTAAGCGTTAAAATAAAATTAATCGATGAGAATTCTCAACACAGGGTGGTTAAGATTAGGCTACATCTCCAAAAGGAGAATTGAAAGGCTTAGTGTCGATAGATTCTAGATTCCCTTGATTTTGCGACATTTTGAAATTTGCACAAATTGCATAAAGGAAAACAAACAAACACAAGTGAGACTGTTAAGCCAGGCTACAAATGTCTTACAACCGATGACATGCTGGTGTATTTCAGGGGCCATTTCCTACTTCAAGCCGCTGGAATGGTCACATATTTTTATCACGTTTATGTACTATTTCGGGACAAGTATATTTACCTTTATCTCATTCATGAAAAGTCCCAATCACCTGGAAGTGTTCAATCGTTTCAAAGCTGAAGTTGAAAATCAACTCAACAAAGGATTAAAAATGTTAGATCTGACCGTGGTGGTGAATACTATGGAAAGATGATTGCCTCAGTGAAACAGATCACTTGCAATTCCTGTAGGAGCGCAGTGATTTGGCCCCACGCACACCATGTGTTCTCCAAGCATGAATGGTGTTGCTGAAAGGCGAAACATAACGCTCAAAGACATGGTAAGAAGTATGATTAGTCATTCTAACTTACCAATATCACTCTGGGGTGAAGCATTAAAGACTGCAACATATATCCTTAACAGAGTACCAACTAAAGCAACTGCTAAAACCCCTTATGAACTTTGGACTGGCAAGAAGCCTAGTCCGAAGCACTTACATATTTGGGGATGTCCAACCAAGTAAGTTACCAGGCCATACAAAGAAATTGATTCAAGAACTGTTAGTCATATTTGGCCGGATACTTTGAAAGATCCAGGGGTTAAATTCTTGATCCTACTACTAAATCAATTTTTGAGACTGTGAAATGCCTATTTTGAGATGTTGAGTTTGATGGGGCAGATAAGGATAGGGATTTTGCTTTTGAAGAGGAATATGTTGATATTCCCACAGCTGTCATTGACATTGATCAAGCTCCTATACTTGACATTGTTCAAGGAGCAAATCCAAATCAAAACAATATCCAAGAACCTCCCGTTCCAGAAGAACAAACTCTACCTCCTCCAGAACCTACGCCATTAAGGAGATCCACTAGAGAAAGGAGAAGTGCATCACGACACGGCATTGTATTTCTTCAAGAACATGAGTTCGACATCGTGCGGTGGAAGATGATCCAATCAACTCCGCCTCAAGCCCTAGAAAGTTCCTAAACTTTTGAGGGATTGATGCCATGAATGAGAGAGCAAAGTCCAAGAGCACATGACGCTGGGATCTTCATTCTATCACTGAATGAAACCCACGGTCGCAATTGATATTTAGAACCAAGAGGATTTTGAGGTGAGTGCAAGAGATACAAAGCTCGCTTTTGTCGCTGCAAAGGTTATACACAAAATAAGGCATTTGATTATAAATGGACTTTCTCCCTCCTAAGCCATCGAAAGATTCCTTTTAGGACAATAAATGCAAGCCAGAAAGACTGACCTCGAGCTTCATCGATGGATGTTAAGACTCGTATTTCAATGGTGACATTGATGAAACAATCTATATGGTGAAACTAGAAAATTTTGTGTCGTGGATATACAAGAGGATGGCTCAGAAGTTAAAGAAATCCATATACTGCTTAAGTAACTTTCGCCAATGTATTACAAGTTTCATCAAGTTATCATTTTGTCCGGTTTTGAGATGAATATGGTTGATGACTCCAGATATACCATAAGTTCAAATGGGAGTAAGTATATTTACTGGTTTTATATGTTGATGACATATCGCTTGCCACTAACGATATAGGCATGTCAGATGAAACCAAGAGATTTCTATCAAAAAATTTGAGATGAAAGATCTGGCCGATGCTTCTTTCAGGTTAGGTATACGCATACACCGGATCGGAATACTTAGTTTATCACAAAAGAGTTATATTGAGAAAATTCTTAAAAGGTTTGGCATGCATGATTGCAAACCAGGTGACACCCCTGTGGCTAAGGGAGACAAATTTAGTCTCAATTAATGCCTTAAGAATAATTTTGAGATTCAGGAGATGCAACAGATTCCTTATGCATCGCCAATGTAGGAAGTCGATGTGATGTCAAGTATGTACGCATCCGATATCGTGACATCGTTAGTACAGCTGGCACATATTTAAGCAATCCCGAAAGGATCATCGATAGTAGCCAAGTGCGGTCATGAGGTACTTTACAGAACAAAAGACTACATGCTCACTTATCAAAGTCGATCGCTGAGATCATTAAATATTCCGACCCGATTATTGATGCCAAGATAGCATGAAATCTATACTTGTGCCATATCTACTAATACTTGTCGGAGGTGCTATATCTGAAGAGTGCAACAAATCCGTTTGTATTTCTTCCACCATGGTAGCTAAGTTTGTAGCTTGTTATGAGGCATCCAATTATGGAATATGGTTGCAAAATTTTGTCACGGGGCTGCGTATTATAGATGGCATTGTAAGACCACTTAAGTTATTTTGTGACAATAAATTAGCAGTACTATATTCCAACAACAACAGGAGTTCGACGAAGTCAAAATTTATAGACATCAAATTCTGGGGCTGTCAAAGAAAGTGCCCTGCGAACTTATATCTATAGAAAAGCATATCACAAACTCCATGATTACAGATCCACCGACTAAGGGATTACCACCAGGTCTTTCATGTTACGCCGGCTTCATATGGGTGTGGTTTCTCTCTTCGCCAGATGTGTCGCTTTTAGTGGGAGTTTGCATTTTAGATGCTTTTTAGATACTTTTTGCTATGGATATTATGGACTTTGGGCGTTATTTACCGCAATAAAGTATCTCTAGCTTTCATCCACTCGATTGTATGGTTTGATCTCACTAAGGTTTAAGGAGACCGCTGAACAGTATTGTCAGGATCACATCGCATGAAATTTCCATGCTACACATCCACACTTGATCTTTGTCGTTAGTTACATTGATATATGTGATCATCATGGGTCTAGTTATAAATATGTAAATCGACGATCGCTTGGGTTCTATATCGTGTGGTTAATGGACAAGATTATTAATATATATAAAGTTTTGATAAGAAACTCATGAGCCCCTAAAGTATAATCATATTTATAAAGTTGCATATATAGCCTAAGTGGGAGATTGTTTGAGTAAATCAAACATATGGGTCGATATTAAATAAATGTGAATTATAGGCTATCAAATAAAGTTAGTCTAATTAAAGTGATTAATTTAAGTTTTGGGGCCTTAATTAATATATTATAAAGTGTGGGCATCGATGTGTAGAGACAAGCGTAATTTCTATTTTTATGATGGGTTAAAATAGAAATTACGAACAATGTGGATCTGCTCATATACTGCACAATTGTTTATAATGAGGTCACAGCCCCAGATTGCCATGCTTTTTTTCTTTTCCGATTCCCAATGTCAGAGAGAAATATTAGACATAAAACTAGTGTAGATCTAGAAGATCATAAAGCCTCAGATTTAGATTTAAATTCTGGAAGATCATAAAGCCTCAGACTCAGATTCCAATATGGAAGATCATAAAGCTTCAGATTTAGATTCAAATATCTCAATATTTTGTTATGGATTCAGGTACGCTTTCGCAAATCCTGTATTTTGATTTTTGATGATTCAATATGAATGTTCCTGTTTATGTGATGGTTTTCACATAATTTTTTTTTAAAATCTCTCATAAAGCACTAGCCATCCTCGTTCTATCAAACAAAAAAAACATCCTTGTTCCAGATTTTGATAAAGACTGTAATTGCCTTATTTATATTCTACACATTTAGCATACATTTCCATGAGGGCGGTCCCTACTATAACTCCCATATGAGACCAACTGCTTATCGTAGAGTGTACCCATTTCCCAAACTCTAGCTTCCTAAGTCGAACAAGCCGATAAACAGATCCGGTCCCATCTTCCAACCAGATTTACGAATTCATCCATGATTCTTCATCATTTTGCAGAACTAAACACATATTCAAAGAAACCCAGATATACATCTTCAACATATCCATCCTCATGTCTCCAAACATTATTATAGTTCAACATCGAAGTCCGTCACACAAGACCGCTTCAACAAATTTCAGATTATTATCCTGATTCCAAAGTAGAATAAGAAACATTGTTCAAGAAATATTATCTTTATTGTTTAAATACCGCTTTGACTGATATCAACTGATATTTATGGTTATTTGGTAGATCCGCTCATCATTCAACTGATCATATCTAGTTTACTAATAATATTATACATCGTAAACATGGCTATTGTAATTTCCCAAATGTGAGTTATATAATCAGCACATGATCGGTCGGGCCAATGGAGTCGAACTAAGAAAGAACCCCGCCTATATCTCCACAATAAACATATTCCACACATCCTCCTTCTGAGAGGTTTATTAATAGCAGCCAGTTTGATAGATCCTCCTGAGAGAGTATGCGCCCTTCCATGCCTTGCTGTGAATTCAAGGTGGACAAACGTTCTTGAGGTCCTGTATTCGGGAAATGTGTCAACTTAAAAGGAAGAACTAGTCTCCACACGCAAGATATGCGCCACCTTCTCCTTCCGATCTTCCATTTAAAAGGAAGAACTAGTCTCCACAAAGTAGACATGCGCCACCTTCCTTTCTCAATTGGGAGGAATTATCCACTTTCCACGAAAGTGGATCCCCTTCCTCTCTCGATAAAAAGAAGATCACATACAGATCGTAGTTGACTAAATCGAGAATCGAGATTTTTTTCATAAAAGAGAGAATCTAACTTCAAAGATCGAAGAGGCGACTTCGCGAGACCCTCGCCGCTTTGCTCGCTTTGCAGACACAGCAAGCGTATGTTCGATGATCCAGTGACTCAGAAGATTCTGGAGACTACAATTGGCGCCGTCTGTGGGGAAGCATCTAGCAGGAAGCTCGAGAGCGTGCGAGATCCTAGGTTCATCAGCTCACTGGTGATACCGCTACTGAAGATTTGGTAGTTCTTGTTCGTCACAGCGGGACCGTCGGAGTTCTCGCCATGTCTAGCAACCCCGGCTAATCAACCCATGTCGAAGATCGGTTTTTCTCATGGCGATCGGAGATGGAGGCTAAGCAAGAGGCATGCGAAAAATGGCGAATGCGTGAACATGCAGACCACTTACACTTGAAACGACGCTTACGGACCCAGCTTGGAATATGGTCGAACCCACAAGATTACTTTGCCCAACCTGTACCTAACAGGAAAATAAGGGCAAAGAGCCTGCCCTACCCGACCATAGTGATCATCAGAGCGGATGGCGATTTACTAACTGACATTTCGCTTAAAGTCATTGTGGCACTGAAACGTGCGAAATAGAATCGAGAAAGACCTCATCGCCAATCCCGACCCTAGCTATTAGTGGTCTGTGTAGCCGCTATCTTGAAGAGAGGCCAGCGGGGGACAAACCAGTTCGAATTGGCCGGAACATATATCTGCGATTCGAGGGTATGGCCCCCCAGTTTCTACACAGCGGTGACCCGTTCGGGCGCCTCCGCCCGCGTGCAGCATTTTATCCTGTCAGGGACCACATATGACATGCTATCTTCCCCCTTGGGCCAGCATTTTTTGGATTACGAGCCTCCTCATGGATTTGTCATTCTGCTGTTTGCTATGTACGACGACTCCTCTGATCCATATGATCATTTGTTGCACTTTAACCAGGCAATGATCCTTAATGCCGGGAACGATCGACTTATGTGTAAGGTATTCCTAGCTAGCTAGGAAGGTCCGCTACGGCTGGTTCCTGGCTTCGAGGATCTCTGACTCATTCGGCAAATTATGGGCGCATTTGTCTCTACGATGTTGTGCTCGGATTCGACGGAAAGGAAACATTAGCCAGCTCAATCCATCTTCAAGCGAGGCAGCGAATCCATCGAAGACTTTACCCCGGAGGAATTTGGACAAGTGATCGAGCAAATTTATACCCATGAGTACGGATAGAATCTTACAAGCTTTCAAAGAAGCTTTGGGTTGACTACTTAACAGCTTCCCGATCCCTTTCAGCCCAGTCCACACCTGCAGCCATGGAAGGCGCGTATGAGCGAGCCAGACAAATACTCCACTCACGGAGGATAATATTCGAGCGCCTCTGCTTATTAATGATATGCAGTGGCAAGGCTGCAACGAGAAACCGTCACAGGAACATAAAGGAAGACAAAGCGGGGGCCCAGCGCCCAGGCGGTCGAGAAAAGAAAAGGGATCCTCCCCAATTCACCCCCCTTAACATCTCCTACGATCGGCTGCTCCCCCTTATTCGGGATCACCCAGGTTTAAATATGGCCCGCCTATGCGGCGAATGGGACAGCCTTGGCCAGGTCGTTGAGGTGTGGTATCCACGGGGACCCACGACCATGAAGCAAAATCATTGCCAAGGCACGAGGTTCTTGGTGAAAGATTGATTAATCCGGCGGGGCACCTCGGAAGGTTCATTCGGGCAGGCAGGTGGGCGAAATTGCCCGTGCGTAAGCGAGCTATTGTTGCTGCGGGCATGGTTCAGGCCACAGACCTGCCATCGACTTTGCAGGGGTATTCGATGATTAATACCAGTCCCCAGAAAGCGAGAGGCGAAAAAGTGCTTCGCTTCGGCCTGTCGAGCGGGTAAATACCAATACCATCGGTACCCCTTGAAAGCGGCTGATCCTAATGGGTGTTGGCTATATCCTTTCCTCCTATAAACCCGACCCAAGTCATCACTCCCCATTATGATGCACTTATACTCACCTTATGTATTAACAGTTTCGATGTGCACAGGGTCCTTGTTGATCCAGGTAGCGCGGTTGAGTTGTTGCCTCCCAGCTGTAGGATGAGGAGTCCCAATCTCGGTCATCTCGATTCGTAGCGAGTCTTGTCGGGATTAAGCCAGATTTTCCATCTTTGACGATTGGGTGATATTGCTCTCTGTCAAGGCGGGACGATAACTTCGGCCATCTTATTTTCAGTGGTTGAAGATTTAGGCCCATACAATGCTATATTAAGTGACGGCTGCATGCCGCCAAGCAATCCCCTCAACCTACCACCAAACTGTCGGTTATCTCCGCGACATTGAGACAAGTTGACCTCGGGGTAACCACGAACGATTATCGGTTGTCAATTCACGAGCGCAAGGGGTAAGAGCTTTGATAGCTTGCCTGCAGAGACCGCCCCATCATCATAGCAATTAAGCCCTCTGTCGGTAGGTTTAGAAGGCAGAGGGAACAATTGGCGATGATCCCACAATCCATGTGCTCATAGGCGGCTGAAACCCGGTGCACCTATGTTAGTTCCCTCTGATTGAAAGAAGAGGGCACAGTTGCGAAAGTACTAAAAATTTACTTGTAGGCGTGTTAGCTAGGCCCGTCGGACATAGCGAGGGGATAGCCTGACGCTTCCCACAAGTTGAACGTTCTCCCATCCGCTAGACCCGTTCAATAGAGAGTATGGCGCTTCCACCCGGACCACCATCAAATCATCCAAGCCGAGGTAGATAACCTTTTGGAGGTTGGGTTTATCAAAGAAGTAAAATACCAGGAATGGCTTGCTAACGTGGTGGTAGTTCCGAAGAAATGAGGCAAATGGCGGGTATGCGTAGACTACACGAATCTTAACGATGCATGTCCTAAGGATAGCTTCCCTTTGCCCCGCATTGATCAGATTGTCGACGCATCGGCCGAGCATGGCATGTTATCATTCTTAGATGCATTCTCCGACTACCATCAGATCCCCATGTACCCGCCTAATGCCGAGAAAACGTCTTTTATCACCCCTCACAGGCTATTTTGCTACAACCTAATGCCATTTGGGTTAAAAAATGTCAGGGCCGCCTATTAGAGACTAGTAACCAAGATGTTCCGGCCACTACTCGGGAAAACTATGGAAGTGTATACAGATGATGTGTTGATAAAGTCTAAGGAGAGGCCGAATCATGCTACTCATTTGCAACAGGTATTTGACCTCCTCATAACCTATAGTATGAAACTCAATCCCACAAAATGTGCATTCGGGATGAGTGTAGGTTAGTTCCTGGTATTCATGATGACTCAGAGGGGGATTGAGGCCAACCCTTCCCAACTTAAAGCCATTCAAGAGTCTCCAGCCTCGAGCTCTAGAAAATAGGTGTAACAACTGACGGGCCGATTAGCTGCTTTAGGACGGTTTATTTCCCGGTTCACAGACCTCTTAAAGCCATTTTTCGCCACCCTAAGGGGAGCTAATCGGACCGGATGGGATGAAGAATGCGATCAGGCTTTTATCCAAATCAAGCAGTATTTAGCCGAACCCCTGATTCTCGCAAGTCTCGACGCTGGCGAGACTCTCTTCGTCTACTTGGCAGTCTCAGATACAGTAGTAAGTGCCGCATTATTTAAAGAGAATGAAGATGGAAAACAGAGGCATGTGTTCTTCGTCAGCAAATCCTTAGCCAATGTAGAGACCAGGTATAGCCATCTTGAGCAGGCCCCCTTAACCCTTCGGATAGCAGCAGAGCACACTTTTTACTTCGGGCACACCCCATTTGTTGTATTAACCGGCCTCCCTCTCCGGGCACTATACATAAGCTGACTTATCGGGAAGAATGACTCCATTGGAAGGCTGATTGAACTAAGCGATGCGACATCGATACAAGCGAGGCTTTGAAAAGGGAGCAAGTCTTTACAGTTGTGACTTCGCCGCGAGAACTCCCTCAGTCAGAAACTCGCCCCTATAGTTTGGACTGGTGGATGCTTAATATCGACGGGGTGTCTAGAAAAACCGGGGTGGGCATTGGTTTATAGTTAAAATCCCCATTCGGGGATAAGATTGAACAGGCAATCCGGCTAGGGTTTAGTGCCTCTAACAATGAATCAGAACACGAGGCCATCCTAGCCGGGCTCGAACTAGTAGCCGCCCTGTCTACCGGCAAGCTCCTAGTCCAAAGTGATTCCCAATTGGTGGTGGGGTAAGTTAACGAAGAATTTGAATCCCGAGACCCCCGAATGGCGAAGTACGTCTCGGGTGGCTGCAGCTTGAGTAGTTTTCGGCATGTTGGAGCATATTCCCGAGACTCTAATGAAAGCGAGCGCATTGGCTTATGTGGCCTTCTCCACAATCTTTGAAACTATATTTACGCCTATCTACTATCGGCCCGACCGTCGTGCATACCCTGAATCATCCGGTGGGCCAGAGGACCTCTCTTCATGGATGGACCCCATTACACTATATCTAAGCGCGGAGACGACTCTCGGTAGAGGCGACAAGGCCCTGAGCTTACGAGTCGATCCCGGCTAGATTTTCCTTGGTAAATGGGCAACTATTCAAGCGATCCTTGAGCATCTCGTATGCGAAATGCTGGCCTTGCGAGCAGGCAGTATGTGTTGAGTTACATTAAAGATATGTAAAAATCATCATGGCGACGGAACTTTGGCCCCATCGGGCGCTCGCTCAAAAATTGACCCGACCATGAGCGATACCCCAAATTATATTAAAAAGTGTGATCGCTGCCAGCGACTTGCTCCCGTCCTGAAATCACCGGTGCAAGATCCGATCTTTATTTCGAGCCCTTAGCCCTTTGCTCGATGGGGGATTGATATAGTCAGACCACTGCCTACTGGCTCGGCCCAAAAGAAGTTATTATTGGTGGCCATTGACTATTTCAGTAAATGGATTGAGGACGAAGCATTCTCCTCCATCAAAGATAAGGATGTCACTCAGTTTACCTAGAAGAATATTGTATGCCAATTCGGCATCCTAGATCCAGTGTGCTGGCGCTGCGGTCCCCGGTCGACGGTAGGTTTCTCCGAAACTTTTGTCGAATTGAAGATAAAAAATCTATACTCCACCTCACGGTATCCACAGAGCAATGGTCTGGCAGAGGCCTCAAACAAAACCACATTGACAACCTACGAAGCGGTTGGATTGACTAAAAGCAAATGGGTAGATAGACTTCACACAGGGGTACTGCAGGCTTCGGAACTATTGCCCCTTAAACCTGATATATCCCGATTGCAATTACTTACGGGATGGAAGCTATAATCCCTAAGGAAATTGGTATGCCTACCATCCGGATAGACATCCCCGAACAGGGGAATACACATTTAATGGTTAAGTATCTAGACACACTCGATGAATTGCGAGAGTCAGCGGCAATTAGCATAGCATCCTACCAGCGCCGGTTAGCAAATTCTTAAAACAAACGGGTCAAACCTCGAACGTTCCAACCAGGGAATCTAGTCCTAAGAAGAGTATTTGAGAATACAGCTTATCCGAATGCAAGAAAGTTCCAACCCAACTGGGAAGGACCATATCTTATTGGACGAGCCAGTGAATTCGAATCTTACGCCTTAGACAAACTTGATGGGACCCTTGTACCTGGAATGTGGAACGCTACACATCTTAAGAGGTATTATCAATAAAGAATGATTCAATATCAAACGCATATGTCGTCTATTTTTCTTCTCTTCTGAAATTCGACTAAAGTCGGGTGGCGCAAAAATGGCCTTCCTGCTTAGTTAGATAACATAGCGGTCGAGCTAAAGTTCGGATGGCGCAGAAAATGACCTATCCGGCCCGGTTAGATAACATCCAACTAGTCAAACTAAAGTCCGGGTGGCGCAGAAAATGACATGCCCGGCTCAGTTAGATAACATCTAACTGGTCAACCAAAAGCCTGGATGGCGCGAAAAATGACCTATCCGACCCAGCATAGTTAATATCTTGGCTGGTCTACATGAGAGCCCGGATGGCATAGTATAGTAAGACCTATCCAGCCCATTATAGGTAAGTGTTATCTAGTCGCCCGTACGGATGATAGCACTCAACTCGACATAAAATCGGGTAGGCATTGCGAATGAGATATCGAATCGATCGAGATAATTATGGTGTCTTGGGGCTAAGCGTAGAAAGAAAGTATTTCTCCAAAAAGCTGAAGATAAAATGCCTTTCAAAATGTCAGGGTACAAAAACAGAGAATAAAATGTCTGGCAAAGAAAGTACGCTCGACGAGCGAATGAAAATTTCAAGCCCTAACCCTCTTGAACAACCTTGGGTTCCTTATCCGATCTAGTTGGGGGCCCTGGCGAAATATCTACTCCTCCCTTAGCAGCCGGGAGATCCTTAGCTAGCAAATCTTCTCCAGTAGTCTCGACAGGCTCAGTAGCGGGCAAGACAGATGGAGAGCCTGGAGGGCATTGAGGATTCATAAAAAATTCTGGAGTCAAAGGAGTCGATGTGTCCGGCATCCATGTTAGGATCATGGGCTTGCTCCCACGTATATCGTGCGCAAAAGCACAACAGTTGTAGCCATAGTTGAAAATCACATCACTACTCGCATCAAATTCCGCCTCTAGTGCCGACTTCTCCGCTGAACTCTTATCCCGGAAAGCCGCAAAGTCCTCTTTGGTGGCCCCTAGCTCCATGAGCAAAGACAGTTGCTCATCTGTTAGGCGACCATTCTCTTTGCCCTCCCGCCTTAGACGGGCCCTCCTTCCACGGCGAGGCTTATTAGGCGAGTCGGGTTCAGTTCGACCTTGATCGGCCACCTTCGATGTAGTGGTGCATTGGACTGGGTCGGCAACTCCACCTGCGCCCGGGCATTGCCCGCTACCTCGGTCTCTAACTACGCCATCATCGTTTTGTGTCGGGCGGCATCCTGCAAAGATCTCAGCTAGCGCGCTATCGCGGCTAACTGGCCTCAGACCCCGACCGTTGGGCGGTCGATTGAACCCTCTTTTAAGAGGCATCTAAACTCTGGGCGGAAGCCACTGGTGGGCTATAAGCCGAAGCCTCTCTCCACCCGAGCCGGGTGCGAATTCACGGTCTTTGGAAGGGCGTATTTCGAATAGCGTGATGGCACCGCAAGAAGCATATTTAGTAAAACGACAAAACTATGATTTCATAACTTTTTATAAGAATTACTACTTTACCAGCTCTACCGACTGGACGTAGTTACGGTTGCGAATCTACATCCCGTCCTAGACTATTTGCTGAATATCCTCTTTTATAATACCAACAGGAACAACCATGGAATACTCTTCACCCAGTCCAGCTTCCCGGGCGGTTACGGGCATCCGTAGCGTTCTCAGGTACAAGTCGTTTAGACTATCAGCTACAAATTCACCCCGATTAAAAGGCCTCCAATGGTGGAGGATGAGCTTGATGTTATCAGGCCCAGGTGTTGTCACTCCCTCCATCGCCGGAGCTAGCTGCGAGAGATAAGATTACTAAGCGATGTCAGTTCGGCCCGGCGGCGACCTCTTGCGCCAGTAGCCTTGAAGCAGCATTGCGGGCGAACTCGTCAGACGGGAGGGTGGACACACGTAGTGCGAGGGCGGAATCGGAGTACTCTCCCTTGGCTCTCCAAGGGCGATGCTCTCTGGACCCGGCCCAGGTCATTAGATCCTCCGGGAGGCAGGAATCCACAGTACATGCATCTCGAACCCCCGTACGTAGAGAGCGGGTTCGATCCTTCAGCCCGATCGGCCTCCCTCTCGGCATCCTCCTACCGCTTTCACTTCCTTGTGGCGTAACGATCAATTAATCCCGTCATCTCTTCTTCTTCTTCTTCCTCTTCCTAAGCAAAGGGCCGATTGGGTTCAGGATGGACCTGAGTATAAATCTTACTTGGGCCCACGGGAGTACTCTTGCGACTGTCCCCTGCTCTTGTTCACGATACTCGGGGGGCAGAACCAATCCTCTTTCTTGGTAGAGGAAGCCTCGTCGGGCGGAACCCCTTTTGTCTCGACCGGGTCCTAATGGTGAAATTTGGAATCCACATTGGTAAGTCGAGAGTCTGGTGAGGCACGTGACGCATGTTACGGTGCGCGATACTTAGCCTCACAGGTCCCTAGTTGATGGCGCACTGCCCGCGAGTAAACTTAGCAGATCAGAGGTAACAAAGTGTTCCCCGTCCACAATCTCTAATGGCCATGAACGAGGGATAATTGAAGGCGCAGGGAGCCGAGTACACGATCTCACATTAACGAGTTCTTTAACGTGAAGAACCTCATGTGTACCTCCTGGTGAAACCTTCAATGATGCGCTAATCTTTGCCGGTTTCGCCTTCTCTGCCTTGTACCAACTTGCCTCTCCGGTTTTTTCCACACTTTTGAGTAATTCCTGGTGACCATGCGTAAAGATATATGTGTATATCCGTGTATCTAAACTGTTACTTCCTGGATTCTCCCCACCTGGGAAAATGCGGCCAGGTTAATATCAAACGGTAGGCCGGGAAAGCCCGGAGTCTCATCCTAAGGCCCCCTTACTAGAAGAACTCCCTTTGCCTCTGTTTTAGGAGAATCGGGGAGTCCATTCACGAACTGTAGCCGGGAATCCAGGATCGACATAGACATCCAGCCCCCTCGCCTTAATATCAAAGAATAGGCGAAGCAAATCTCGACCAATGAAAGGTCGAGCTGGTATAAGAAGTTGAGAACGTTGCATCCGGTTAGAATCCGGATTATGTTGGGATGAACAAGGGCCGATGGCTCCCTAGTAAAGTGCAAAAACTGTTTAACAAGGGCGGGCATTGAGAAACGAAGTCCGGCCGCAAGTTTCTCTCAGGAATTAAAAAATGCGTGGTGATCGACCCGAGTGGACTCGTCTGACTTGTCCATTAACTTCAAGTCAATGTCATCGGGGATCTCGCAGTAGGTTCTCAATTCCTCCATTGTCAAGGACAAGACGATATGGCTTGTAGAACGTGCCCCTCACGCGGGCCCTCGTCTGCGACCGACCCGACGCGGGTGAGATTTCTTCCTCGCCTCTCGTCGTGCAAGCGGATCGGAGGGAGGGGAAGAGGGCGATGCTCGACCTCAGCGCACACGAGCAGTAAAAAGGCAAAATCCGCAGAAACTGGGGCAAAAACCATTTGGGCCTAATAAGCCCTAGACCTACCCTCACCCCAGAACTTCCCATGGCTAGATAAAGGCCGATAGTAGAGATTCAACACACTTACAGGGGAAATAGAGATTAGCTATAAAAGCGAGGCGGGCTGTGTGCGGAAGAACAATTGACAGAACACAAACTACGCGGTGTATATGCAGAAGATTTCAAATTGGTGAAAGGAATGTAAACCTAAGGATGATAAGAATGGGAACAACCGCCTAGGACCTACAAGCGCATTAAATGCGACACTAACCTATCACTCCACTAGTCGATTCGCTTCTTGGCGACGCTCCAACTCTTAGGGCACAATAGGGGAATACGGGTCGGATTAGTGGGCCCTCTTGTTATCCTAACTTGTTGGTCCCCCACCCAAAGTCGTTCCATTAACTAGGATCACTGAATATCCTAGCCGATGGCCAATGGATTAGCCCCTGCCTCGAGATAAAAAGTAAAGTACAAGAATATCGAAGTAGAACAAAGTACATAAATGTCAAAGAAGTACGATTTTATTAATTATCTCAAAGCGTCCGTCATTACGTTCATGCCCATACAACTAAGCGTTCATATTGAAATGGCAACCTGAATCGTCGAATCAATATTGGCTTGGTAGAAGAGGAAGAAGAAGCGTATATGACGCTACGAAACTAAGAAACAGGGAAAGATGGAAAGGGGACTCAAGAAGGGGGAGATGAAATCGAAAAGCCCCGCTGATTTGGCAGGGGGTGTCCTTGGATGTAGAGGATTCCATTCAAGTTTTAGAAAAAAGGGCCAACCAGAACATGCATAATCTATTCCGACTCCGCTCAAACCATGCAATCTTTGGTCTGATTCATGCTTGGAAAGCACGCTCAAATGGTCAATCGCAATCATCCTTACGTTGTTGATCACCAAATCTAATTCGGCAATGTTCAATTGTATTCTCTTTGGAGAAACGGCTGGATGAATTAGTAGCCACGGCAAGTTGTCACCCCTCGACCTTTATAGCATCCTCGATCCCGAGTCATCAGCGACCACGTGACATCTAATGCGCATTGAAAAAGTTAGAAAATTCACATTCAGGAACATACAGGCATTGATTGCCTCATTTCCGTGATGTGATGGTGACATGTTCTCTTTTTTCCAACCAGGGACGATCGCCCTCCCTAGTAGGAAAAAGGGGGGCATGGTGGGTACCATGGGCTTTGGCCCAGGCCCTCCAGTACAACTAAAGGCTATAATTGGGTCGGGCTGCTAGCCTAACTTAGGAGTCCGGATCCAGATATCCTCTCCTAGCCAAGAAGGAGACACATTCCCCGAATGTCATCTCTTAGAGAGGTTTTATTTAACAAGTGTTGTCGGATAGACTCCCCTGGAGAGAGTATGCGCCCTTCCATGCCTTGCCGTGAATTCAAGGTGGACAAACGTTCTCGGGGTCCTGTATTCAGGAAATGTGTCCACTTAAAAGGAAGAACTAGTCTCCACACGCGAGATATGCGCAACCTTCTCCCTCCGATCTTCCATTTAAAAGGAAGAACCCCCAGTCTGCTGCAACGATATATCTTACTTCCCCTTCGAGTTGGGGAGGGGATTATCCACTTTCCACGAAAGTGGATCCCCTTCCTCTACGATAAAGAAGGTCATGATACGAGAGATCGGGTGGGTGACTGGCGGGGAATCGAGTTTTTTTTTTTCATAAAGAGAATCTAACTACCGGCATCGAAAGGCTACGTGAAACCCCCGCGCGTCTCGTTTCTTGTTTGTTCTGCAGTTATTTGCGAGAGCGGACGTATGTTTTGACGATCCAATGACTCCGAAGATTCTGGAGACTACAACGACCATCATTCAACTTCCCGTTCCTGATTCAACAATGAACCCTAGATCGCAGTCTACTTTCGTTCTAGTCTAGTAATCTAGTACAAGTCAATGGAGACTCGAAGATTTGATGAAAAGTTCGGCTGGTCTAGGCCCGTTTAATGGGTTAGGTTAGGTTACCACCCTAGGCCCCTCCGGGTCTAGGCTATAATGGAGTGGCCAAATTCTAGTGGGCCCTAAAATCTTTAAATTCATCAAGTAGGCTCCTGGGCCATGCTTTAGCCCAAGTTTGTGACACAAGGCAATGTCCTTTTAAAAAATCGAGTCTTCAATGTTTAAAAAATCGGATCGGTTAATAAATCAAAGTCTAGGAACTGAATCATTGATTAAATCGGAGCAGAACTAGACTGAAAAGGTAAGATTGACACAGTGTTTTTAAAATAATATGTAAGATTGATTTAAAAATAAATAAATAAACAATATGTAAGATTATCTTATTCTCCAAACTATTTTCAATGCTATTAAAATTTCAGCTTTATTATTCGATTTAAAATAATTCTGGATGCTCTTTTTTTTTTTTCTATATAAGATAATTTTTAAAATTATATAATTTTTATATTGGATAATTTCTAAAAGATATTTTTATTATTGATTAAATATCTTGTACCAAATATAGAAATATATAATAAAAGTAATAAAATTTATTTTGTAGATAAGTAATAGAAATAAGTGTTTAAACATTTCATTTATTTTATAAATTATATTTCTATAAAATAAATCAAAATAATAATTTTTAAAAAAAATTATTTTATAAATTATATTTTTATAAAAATATAAACTATTTTATTTTTTAAAATCAGGGTTATTTTTCTGAATCTTGGAAGTAGTTTCATGATATTTTAATTTATTTTTAATATATTATAAACTATTTATTAAATTATATGTGTGATCATAAAAAGCTTACGCCTTAAAACAAGACTTATGTTTTGCCTCACAAACACAAAAGCCTCGTGGTATACTTTTACCTTTAAAAACATTGGTCAGTGATTATGATCGATTGAATTGGCGATCCGATCCAAATTTTAATACTATGGACAAGGGGTCCAATTGGACCCGCTCTTCTCAGAATAAACTAACATTCATTAATTTCAATAAATTTATTTTAATTAGTGCTCTAAAACATAGCTTATATCCATCTAAATATCTACTAAAATCAGAATTTCAATCAATCAAAAAATTAAAAAAAAAAAACAAGAAAAACAATTTTCCAAAATAAACAATGAAATACTACAAATTTTAAAGCACTAAATGCACCACATATCAAACAAGTATCAACTTATAAAATTCCTAATTTTTTTATAACAATCTAGCATAATGCAATTTACAATTTTCAACTAGTCATATAATTAATTATTCTAAAGATTTTATCATAGCAATAAATTCTATTTTTTGGGATATTCGAAAACATGCATAATTATTTATTTTTTTCAGACTATTAGTTTTTAAACTAAAATAAAAGCCATTAGATAATTTTTTTTTTTATATTTTTAATATGTATAAATAAATAAAGTTAACATTAATATTAGTAAAAACAAATACCTAAACCTCCAAAAACATTTTGATTCAAGCCAAGTTCACGTTGACAACAAAACAAACAAAACCTCATTGATAAACAACAATAATTAATACATAAGAATGTTTTTGTTTGTGACGTAAGTATAGATAATCAAATAAACCTACATTTTATACTCTCCTACAAAGCATATAGAATTTATATTAACTTGTATTTATTAAAGTGTTACAATGATTGATTGTTGGTGTGTACGTATGCAGGGATAGACCCAATTAAGGCCCGGAGGCATAGGGCCCCCTCAATTTGTTTTTTAAAAAATTTTCCAATTGTTTGCTTGTGGAATTGAACCAGAGAACTAGTAATGCCCCTCTCAAAATCTCAGGCTCCCATATCATTAAGCTACAAGGCTATTTCTATTGGTTTATGCCTTCTCTAAATTTAAATGCTGGGTCCACACCGTACATATGTAACATGAGCATGGATATTAAAATGAACCAACATTTTATACTCTCATACTAAATATATACTATATTGTTTTCCATGTAGAAACTTGTTTTAGCTAGCTTTTATTAATGTGTTGCAATGATTAATTATTGGTGTATAACATAAGTATGGATTCTTGAATGGACTCCATTTTATACTCTCATATGTATTAGAGTATTTTAGGGTTTCCTTTTATTGGATTTATGTTTTTACTATTTTGTCTTTATTTAGGTATATATATATATACCTTAACTCTCTCAATAATGCATAACTAAGTCTCTTTCATAATACGGTATCAAAGTGTCAAGCTTAACAACAAAAAACCTAGCCACCGCCGCCCATCATGCTTCGTTGATCACATGCTCTTGGGCTTAATGGCCGACAAATCCTCTTCCACCACTGTCGTCGTGCCTCCTCGTCTTCCGACAGTCTTGAACGGGACTGATCCGTCTCATAATTAAATTTTTCTCAGTGTCAATCCTCAGGCATTGCTAAAACTCACAACCATAAATTATTTCGTGGTAGCGTAATTCCGTCTCCCTATTCCGTATGATTTACTTACTCAGTAATGACTGGCCGTGTCCTCCGACAATGATAACTCTGCTTGATATTGCATCCCCCTCTCCCAATCGGACCATATTCTACGAGAAACCGGACAAGACGATTGCTTCTCAATGCAATTGTTGGGTTCGTCTCTGCCACCTTAGTGTAGTTCATCTCTACCTTCGTCACATCTCGTGCGGCTTGAACTACTCTTGAAAAGACGTATGCCTCTCCTTAATGCTGACGGATCATGACTCATTGCCAGAATCTTGCCAATCCTCAACAAGGTAATCAGACTATTACCAACTATATGCAAGATGCCAAACATAATATTGACTCTTTTGCCCTTATGAATGTCTCTATTGACTTTGATGAGCTCTCCATCCATTTTTTGAACAAACTTGGCAAGACCTACTCACACATATCTCATGCCTTACAAGCTCAGGATACAACAGTTACTTTTGAGGAATTTTTTGAGCACCTTTTTAGCTACGAGGTCCAAATGAAGATTTTGGTTCCTTCTGCACCGCTCGCCTCCACTCCGGCCTCTGCCTTAGTTACTTCGATTGACCCTTCATCACATCGTCGATCGAACAACCGTAGCGAACAGACTCATAACTGGTCTCAATAATCATGGACTCTACCTACCACCTAACTCGGTCAATACCGACTAGCTCCTCCTCCATTGTCTCCGCGGCATCTAGCTCTGTCGCCATAGCTCGGGCAAAGTGGTTACCTCTGCCGTTGTCAAATTTATGGTATAACTGGGCACTCTACTCGATAGTGTAGTTCTCTATTCACCTTGACACTTGCTTCTCTTCCTCTCGCCCATGCCCGAGCTTCATGCCCGACCTTCACTGCACCCTATGCCCACACTATAGTCCATGACCCTAATTCTGGTAATTCTCTGGATTTGGTCGTTGATTTGGGCGCCTCTCACCATGTGACAACAGATCTTGCTAACTTGGTCATTCATGAGTCGTACACCGCCTTTGACAGTGTCATTATTGGTGATGGTACAGGTTTATCTATTGCTAACATTGGCTCTTTCACCATTCCCTCTCTACCTACCCCCTTATTATTTACCAATGTGTTACATGTGCCTGCCATGTCTAAGAACCTTATTTCAGTCTCTACCCTTTGTGTCGATAACCCTGTTAATGTCATGTTTTTTTACTCTTTTCTTTCAAGTGCAAGATTGTCACTCGAGGGTCACTATGGTTTGTGGGCAGCATAGAGATGATGTCTATCTCCACCCGAAGTCCATCCCCCTTCGGTCTTCCACCTTAGTTCTGTCTTCTTTAGTTTGATCCTCGTTTTTCGCTATCTCTATGGTATAGCTGCCTGGTCATCCGTCTTTATATGATATTTTTGCAAATTTCTAAGTGTTCTAAATATTCCTTTCCCAAGGACCATTTATGTCTTTCTTGTACTCTCCAACACACAATAAAAGCCACAAGTTACCTTTTGCTTAATCAAGCATTACTTCTTCCTCTCCTCTTGATGTCATTTTCTTTGATGTTTGGACCTCACCCATTTCATCTTCTGATGGTTTCACTACTATGTTATTTTTGTTGACCATTACACAAAGAATATCTAGCTTTACCCGTCACGTTGAAAATCAGATGTTCATTCAACTTTTGTCGCTTTTAAGCAACTTGTTGAAAATATTTTACCACCACCATTAAAACACTTTACATAGATAATGGGGGCGAATTTTTAGCCCTTCGGTCTTTTCTCGCGACCCATGGTATAACCCATCTCACTACCTATTCGGAAATTGGCGTAGCTACCAAAGACTGTGTTAAGTCCCTAGCAACAACACCAAAAGCTCGATAGCGATTATCCACAAGGGCATGGGTCGCACAAGTAATACAGTGGACTAACAAGTCTAGATATTGATCCCATAGGGAAGGTGTGGTTTTAGCTTGGATTGAGTACCTCTTACTAAAGTCAAACATCTATTTGGGTTTAATTAGAAGGTAGGTGGAAAAAGGGTTTTAAAAAACAAAATAAAAGAAACGTTATAATAAATGTCCACTCACAAGGAATGGAGTAATATCAGATAAACTCATGAAATGATTTTTAGTCGGCATCAGTTCTACTGAATTTATCAAGGGTTTATATTCATTAAGCATTGATTAAGTGAACGTACACTTACGCATGTCCAAGGAATCCGATATAAGGTTTACACTTCTCGTCTCCCTCAATTTCACACCAACTCCTTATTCTCTTTCGGTCCATCTGTGTCATTAAATGCGATACTTTCTAAGGCAGCTTCTTTCCTGAGAATCCCATTACCATCTCTCGGTCCATACAGGGACTACCCGACTATGTCTCGAATAATGCTCAGATGGTGCTACCCTTACGAAATCCATCTAGTACTAGGCATTCCTAATTTCCTAGACTTCTTCGATTAGTTAATTAGTACTTCAGTCTAACTAATTCACACTTTGAAAGACCTCGAGACCGTATTTTAGTAGCATAATCTAAGTGTCACCAAGGATGCCCTATTGTGGGACGGGGACCACCAAAAGATGGACACTTAGTTAAACCATAGCAGTAACCCAAGAACTACACCAACTAACTTCCACACAAGCATGAGTTCATAAAACCATCATAAAATATATATAAACCAAACATCAACTTCAAGCAATCAACTCTAGAGGATGTTTAGCTATTCATTACAACCAAGTAATCCAATAAAATCATATTTAAGATAAATATAATAATGAAAGATTTACAAATAGAGTAAAGTTTAGAGACACAAAACAAATGAAAGCTAAATTGCCCTCAACTTACACCACAACCGCAAGAGTTTAATGAGCTATATCTTCAAGATCAGCTCCAAAACAAAGTGGAAATGAACAAAAACAAAAACCCTAAAAATGGCTTAAGAAGAAGGAGGAAGAAGAAAACCCTAAAACGGTGTTGCCTCTCTAAAAACCGGAACCCTAACATTGTATCAAATACATATATATATATATATATATATATATATATATATATTAGAGAGTATATATATATATATATATATATATATATATATGGGAAAATGGCTCCAAACGCAAAAATGCGACTGCTCTACTCAAGTTTGAACGCTTCTTCGTCAGCGAAGGGTAAGTTATGGACCCTACCCCGATCCCACTCCGCCGGCGCGACTTGCTTTTAAAACGAAAAGAAATGGGTTGATTTCGACCTTAGAAAAATCCGTCCCGCAGGAGGAACAACTCTTCTTAGTGTCGCCTACTTACTTTTGTTGTTATTTTTATAAAGGGGAAAATCAAGTAAGAACAAAAACCCCACGACTCCAATATGGAAAAAAGCCGGTTTACTTAAAACTAGATTTATGGGTCCTGGGATCGATTACCTATCGGGAGGCACTTCATAGAGGTAGTGACCCTCTGCCCGAACTTATTCTACTAGTGAATTAGGTATGTGGGTAAATATGGTCACAGACTCCAGATAGTCTCCTTAGGCTAAACATACAACCCAATCAGACCAACCTAATTGCTATCTGGAAGATGCTTAAAAACACTCAACCAAAAGGAAAATGGCATCGCGGCCTCGTGGTCCCAGCCGCGTCGGGAAGGGAAAGTTAGTCGCACATTTTGAGCATACACAATCTCAAAATTAGATATCAAAAGCAAGGGAAGCTGTGAGGTGTCCATACATGGCATCTCAACCACTCATTGATGCTATCACTCAGGCAACCATATCTATTCATCTCAAGAAACCGCTCAACAAAACACTGGGATTAGTCGGTGCTAACTAATCACCCTTGGACCTGCATAGAGTCCTGATTTTAAGAATCCAAAATCAACCATTACCACATTAACCTGAACTAAACCCCATTTTAGACCCTAAACATAGCCACCTGCGATCTGGAAGCGAATGGGCGATTTCATAAAGATATGGGCTTGATTAAGTAAATCGAACAACCCTTACAAAACGAGAAAAAGCGGTGATCGGTTCCCCAGCGGAGTCCAATCGGTTGAGAACAATTCTAAAAATTTTGAGAACATTCCTTCTGAGTAAAGAGAGCCAAAAAAACCAAGCGGTGTACAATTTCGACCTTAGATGACTAGAGCAGAGCACAAACAAAACAAAGTACCCCGAACTTCCATTAGGAAGAAATGAACGTGGTAAGCGTCACGGTTTCCCGACCCGGTTCAGTACGGTTGAAGACTCTCAAAAATTTTCAAAACCTTCCTGCGAGTTAGGAATCAAAAAAATTCAAGTAGAAAACCTGACTCGAATGGCGGGCCGACACAGGGTGCGAGACCAGCTGCTTGTTTCGATAAGGCGGGTCGATGAATCGGCGATGCAGTTTCCCAACCCGGTTATTAGGTGAAACTCATAAAATTTGTCAAAACCTTTCTCAAAGAGTCGAATCAAAAAAACAAATCAAGTAGAAAACTAACTCCGAATGGCCGAGCGAGCACAAAACGGCACCAAAGACCATTTATTTATTTCAATGGCCAGAATTGTCGCCGGTTGAAGCTGGGTTTGGTTTCCCAACTTGATCCGGCCCGGTTGAGAGACTCTGAAATTTTCAAAACCTTCTCGAAGAGTCAGAATCAACAAAACAAATAAATTACAAATCAGGCTCGAATGACGAAGCGAAACACAAATGGTGCGAGCCTAAAAATTTGTTGTTTTGACAAACTTAATTCGGTAGGCAGAGGCGATCTGGTTTCCCGGCCCGATTCGGCCCGGTTGAAGAGGCTCTCAAAATTTTTGCTTACTTCCTTAAAGAGTCAGAGATCGAACAAAACAAGCGGAATTACAAATCAACTCGAATAGTGAGCAGACATAAGCAAGGTACAGTGACCTATACGAGTCCGCAAACAACAAAGGCAAAGAAAAGCATAAAAGAAATGGGAGAAGCATATAAATGTCGTAGTTGTAAGATTCACGGCTATTCCCCCCTTTTTATTCTTTTTTTCAGCTTCCAAAACCAGGTATCCACTCCTTGAATCGTGCGAACTCCTATTGAGACCACGCCCCTCCCGGTTAGATAAGCTCTCCTTTTCTCCTTTTCTCCATTTCCTCTCCCTCTTCCTCCCTTCCCTTTTTGATCCCACCTCTCACGTTTTCTTATATTTCTCTCTCCCTTTCTCTGAGCCCACTCCATTTTGCACACCTTGATCCAGGGAACTCCCATGAGTCTCGAACTTCCCCAGCTTCATAAACACTCCTCTATTCCCAAGGTCCATAACTGGCCACATTTAATCCTTTACTTAACCACCAAGTATCCAAGTGGACCCAAGGTGGGTTGCAAGAAACCCATAACATGGTCCAAAACTGGATCCAACTCATGCCTAGGACTGATCCGGGGCTTATGGGCCTGATCCATATAGGATTTGGGCAATCCAAAATTAGCTTACGCAAGCTAGCCAGATGCCAGAACAATACAGTTCCCAATTGGTCAATCCGATTGAGAAAAAAATCTGAAATTTTGAGAGAATATTCCTTAAAGAATAAGGAGTCCATGAAAAAAAAACGGTGCTTGATTCAGGCTTCGGTGAGGAGATGACGAAAACAAACCTTAGTGCTCGAATTCGAACACGCTGCTAGTGTGAACTTCAATTGGAAATCAATTGAGTTGGTTGATCAGATTTCAGTAGTGCGATCAGGTTACTAAAAATTCTCAATTTTTTTCAAATACTTCCTCGGTGTAGGGAATCGAAAAGAAACTGGCCTTTCGATTTCGAGTTCGGATGAGGGAGATATGATCGAAACAAGCCCAAGTGCTCCGAATTCAACATACTCCAATAAACTCCGATTGAGCCAAACCCTTGGGGAGCCCCACTTGCTTCCTATGTACGATGCCAATAAGCGACACTCAGATGACACCGAGTGAACCTAAATTATGCACTCGAAGGACCACATACCAACCATGAGAGAAGCAGGCCAGGCTAAACTAAGGGCCCTGCTTGATTGCTATATGAGCGATGGGTAGTGTATTTACCCATAGGATAAATGCAAGTGTTGAGTGACAAAATTTAGGGTCTACACAAGTGTCTTCAATTCGGATGCTCTTCCTTCGCCTCAGCGAAGGTCCTCTTCTCCTAAGCGAACCCAAATCTCGTCTTCTGATCAATGCCTCTTTCTCCTCGATGAATGGTTGCTTCGCCTTGGCAAACCCAAGGCCTCTTGAATTCTTTGTCTTTAGCTTGGCCTTGGCAAGAACCACTTCACCTCGACGAACCAGTGCTTTTGGGCAGGCTTTGCTTTCTTGCTCTTTTTGCCCGCTTCACCTTTGTCTTTTCACGCCAGAAGAACATTGCTTGACAGGTTGTTCTTGAATCTCCTCCTTTGCAAACTCCATCGGATCACAGTCTCCTCAATTCTACTTAAACGGCTAGCATGTGGTAAAATAGGCGGTGATGTTGGGTATAGTGGGAGTCGAGCTGGCATGTCCTCATGCGACCACCTTGAATACATCGAGTATGACTGGTATGTGGTGTTATTCCCTTCTCTCATCGAGTGGGAAGAGTCAATCCTAATCTCGTGAGGCGTCGGGTACACTAAAATCTATCCCGACTATGTGTTGTTATTAGAAGCGGGTGTAACTTTCACGTCCTCTGTATCGAGGTGGGCTCGACTTACAGTGGGTCATTTGTGTCTCCCACGTCATCAACATCGCATACATGTGCTATGGAGTGCGGTGGTGCGTCGAAGGAAAATCTTTGTGACATAAACATAAGCAAATACTCGAAAATATTCATGTCATTATTACCATCAGAAATGTCATCAAAGTCGGTGACAAACCCGAACATAGTGTCAAAGAAGGAGTGGGTCCGCAGTCGGATGCTCCCTCAACGAAAGCGATTATCATGAGTAATATCCAATGGCAGTCCATGCCATCAAACTCGAGCATAGAAATCCCAGAACACATCGTCGGGCTGGGTGAGGAAGCATCCAGAATGCGGCCAGTGCCGATCATGTCCATCGTGTTAGTGCAAGCGTCATAAAGTGTCACATTATCAGTATTAATCATAGAAACTCCAAACATGTCAAAAGCATAATGGGGCCCACGCGGGGTTGTGTCAAGGATATGGCCAGTGCCTATCATGTCCATTGCATCCATACTCGTATCGAGACAAATCACACCCGTCAAGGACCATCTCACAAATCCATAGGTAGATCATAGTCGGGGACCTCCTCGGAAAGCACATGAAGCACCACTGGCTCGTCGTTGATGGGGGTGCAACTATCATAGCCTTGGGTGGCTCGGTGGTCTTAGAACTCAAACACATCGTCTTAGGGTTTTGTTGAATGCCTCGAATCTCGGCCGTCTTGAAACATGGTCAACTCCTTCTATGTATTGGGTGCATGCTCGATCCTCTGGTAAATAGTCGACTAACGAAAAGTGTATGGGCGAAAGAAATTGTCGAATGGAACCCGAGACAGCGAACTCATACTATCTTGGCTCCGCATTACCATGTGTGCATCATCCTCGAAGGGTGTATCCATATGGTATGTCGTGATCAATTGTGGCAAACTCACGCGGCCCTTGTTGTGGCGACCCGATCAAACCCGGGCATATAGGTGATTAGTACCCAAAAGTGCTTGAGGTCCTATTTAAAATAGGTTTGAATTCTTTAACGTACTAATCATATTATTTAATCAGGTCCGGCATGTGTAGGTCCTTTAGTACTCACGCTTTTGTTTCGAGTTGTTTTTGGTAGTTTTACGGGTTTATTAAACCTTTACCATCATATCAAGCTTGGCATCGAAATTGTCTTGATTTATCTTAGGGATTCGTATGAATTCTTGTCCGATTCGTCAAACTGGGATGAAGAAATAAGCGAAATTTGGATGATCTGAGGAAACTCAAGCGAGGAGGAGAGAGAGCAATTTATAATCATAGAGAAAATTTGTAATGATAGCGAAAATTTATGTGATAAGCGAAATTTACCCGCAATCATAAACGAGAACTAAGCTACATAGTAAATTTTTGTGGATAGCGAAATTTTCGCTATAGGTTGAAATTTCGCTATGATGCGAGAGCTAAATATATGAAAATTTCCTATGCATGTGAAATTCTTGCATCGTATTTTTGTGATCAACGACTTTCGGGTTTTGATTAATTCCTCTTTTGCCCTCAATGTAATCATATTATTTAGGTTAGTTTGATATTTTCACATGTTTGTGGGGCTATATAAGCCATGTTATGAATATTTTGTAACCTAACTATTCATTTCACGCAGTTTCATTTATGACCCTTGTTTTGGTTCCCATTTTCTCTCTTCTCTCTCATCTTTCCCTCATTTTCTAGGCTGTCAAACACACCCCTTTGAGGATGACAACTCAAAGGATGTTCAGCTAAGCCTCAAAACCTTGAAGAGGAGGGTTGCTAGGTTGGTTGATGTGGGTTTGCAGGTGTTCCTCTATTTTCATGAAGCAGGTACTGCGTATTTGTGTTTCAAACTTTCAAAACTAGGTTTAAATGCTATTTAATGTATCTAGGGTTCCCAGAGGAGCCACGCATAGAGTGGTGGCTGAGTTGTCCTCAGATTTTATCCATCGTCCCGGTCTTTCATGCCTCTCCTTTCTTCAAGCAGCGAGCGGGGAGGAGGCGGCGGATGATTATCACGGAGGACTGTAGGGAGTGGCCGACATGTTCGAGAGGTGGAGGTGGGGACCTCGGTTCGTTATCTCCTCCGGTTCCACCTCACCTCGGCTCCTCCACGAGGCGCTGGCCCATCCTCACATCGAGGGCCACGAGCATATCCACAGTGCTTCGGGGATTTCTTAGAAACTGTTTGGATACGGTCCACATCGTGTAGGGCGGATGGCGTAGGGTCACTCCCTGCGAATCACGCCATGCTTCTTCCGTTGAGTGCCTCGGTCTCCCGCCCGATTGTGTGTGAGCCTACCGCGACCTATTGCCATTGATCGGTCAGCGTATCCATTTCCATGACCTCGGCCAGATTATTGCTGTGGCCAGATTGCGGCGGTTCCCGGATCGCGAGGCGTCACACCGCCCACGAGTGAGGTGGTCGCACTCCCACTTCTCTGGCTTTTCGGAGTCCTACCTGGTGGAACACGGTTATACTTTGGTTGGGAAAAGTTAGAGTGGGCGTCATCTATCATATTTTGTTTGTTTTGGCATCAACTACCTACTTGTTTTGTATAGGTACATTTAGTATGTATGTGATGCTTGATGAAGTAGGCGGTGATCTTTTTGTTATTGATTAGTATGCATTGTGTTTAGCTATGTTAAGCTTGTACTAGCCACATTAGTTATATCAAAAGCTTTTATAAGCGGTATTTAGATTTTCTACACTTTTGCAAACCATTTTGCTCCTATATTTTTGTGTTTACTTGCTCTTGCACAGGTTGAAAAATTGAAGCACTATATGCTACCATAATGCTAGAATAGTTCCATGCATGATCAAGTTTTTGGGTGGTTGAGATTCCAAAGTATTCAACCTTGTCCATCTGCCTTTAGCTAATCACACACGTGCATGAGTTTTTCATCGATAGGTTGAGAAATTTGCATCCCACTTTTACTTTGCAAAACCGGCCTTAGATTCATTGACGACCCATAATAGGTTTATGTTACCCACAAATGAAGACCAATGAAGTCTTCCAAATGAAAAAAAAAAAAAAAAAAAAGAAGAAAAAGAGTATGGAAAGCTGTGACACTTTACCTTGAAACCGTTTCTGATCAGGGGTATGTAGTAGCCTTTGAAGCCGGTGCCACTAGTGCATTGGTTAGGGAGTCCATAGGCTTAGTGTTCGCTACATGGGTGGATGGGTGGAGTTTAGCGAGGTTAGCCAGGTGCTGGATTCTCGAAATCATTCGAAGTCAGGGTGAAGCACGAAGAGTTAGTGGTCGACGGATCCTTTTGACCGATACCCTAAACCTTAGTTGGTTGGGTCATCGGTGGACCCCCGATTCTGAGGACTTTGGGTGAAGTCGAGTTTTCGACGTACCCTACAATACAATCGAAGGAAATAAGAAATAAGAGTGTGGCCCCGAATCTATTTAGGTTGGTCATCGGTTTAAGGTCTGGCGTTAGCTTGGTTGGGAGGGAATAGCAGCGTGGCTTATTAGTTTGTTGGTTACCTAAAAACACTACTTAGATTTTGGTGGAAGTTGGTTGACTTCCTTAGGTTGATCTTGCCTGAAACTTTGTTCCTATATGGCGATTGTTCTCTCATGATGATGGTTTTAATGCAGTCCGAAAATTTTCATCTTGAAGGGGTAAAGCCTCCCACTTGTACACACACTTTTTAAAGCAGAGGAATACTCTTTTGCAAAAGCATAGCACGCATACCCTTTATTATTTTTAGCATTGCTATGGGATTTAACAATGTATCCGGTTCAGAGGGGTGTGATTAGTACCTAAAGTGTTATTTTGAGTCCTATTTAAGATAGGTTTTGAGTGCTTTTGCGTACTAATCATATTATTTAGCGATTGACATGTGTAGGTCCCTTTAGTACTCGATTTTGTTTCGAGGTTGTTTTTGGTAGTTTTGTAGGTTTAAGTAGCCCTTGCCATCATATCAAGCTTGGCATCGAATTGTGCTGATTTATGCCCGAGTTCGTATGAATTCTCGTCGTTTCATCAAACTTGGGATATGAAGAAATAGCGAAGTGCAGATGATGCGAGGAAACAGCGGGAGGAGAGAGGCAATTTCGCAATGATAGTAAAATTTTCGCAATCATTTGAAATTTCGCTACATAGCTAAATTTCGCTATGATAGCGAAATTTTCGCTATAGGTTGAAATTTCGCTATCATAGCGAAATTTTCGCTATGATAGCGAATTTTAAGCTATATATAGCGAAATTTCACGTCTTTGTGAAATTCTTTTATCGTATTTTTGTGATCCCGAAGCGACTTAGTTTTAGTTAATTCCCTCTTTTGCCCTCGATGTAATCATAGTATTTAGGTTAGTTTGAAGGTATTTTTCGCATGTTTGTGGGGCTATATAAGCCATGTTATGAATATTTTGTAACCTAACTATTCATTTCACGTAGTTTCATTTACGGCTCTTGTTTTTGGTTCCCATTTTCTCTCTCCTCTCTCCTCTTTCCCTCATTTTCTAATTTTGAACACACCCTTTGGGGATGACAACTCAAAGGATGTTAAGCTAAGCCTCAAAACATGAAGAGGAGGGTTGCTAGGATTAGTTGATGTGGGTTCTTAGTTGTTTCCTGTTTTTCATGAAGTGAGTCACTAGCATTATTTGTGTTTCAAACTTTCAAAACTGAGTTTAAATGCTATTTAATGTATTTTCTTTAATTGATACTTGGCATGCTTTAGGGTTCAGTCTTAGATTCTTATTGCTAGATACAACGGCATCCATTAGATGTCATTTGAGCCACTTGAAAGTAGGTTTAAATGCTTTGTTTTCTAAATACGGGAACATTAAATGCTTTCGATGCTTGTATGGTTCAAATAGGAATGTTACTAAGGGGTTGGTTTTTAAGAAGTTAAACAAAGATCTGTTTTGGAAATGACTATAAGTCATTTTCCACCCAATCTTGAAATAACGAGGACACCTCTACAATAACCCCATCATACCAAACTAGTGATACTTCAAGGTCTTCTTTTTACAACTTATTTTAAACTACTAGGTTAGCTTAGTATGACAACAACCACATTTTTATGTACGAATCGAAAATCCAAATGAGAGCCTCACCATTTTGAATCATTATCTGAGTCATTTGTAAGGCGAAAACCCCATCCTGTGTTGATCCTAGAGCATTATCTTTGCGGTAGTTACAACTACGGCGGTAGGAACAACAAGTATATATTTTGTTGATTAAACACCTCTTGTGGCCTGGAAATCAATAGGACATACCTTTCATCATGCTAAGCACCAAAGTGCTGTTGTGCTGATCAAAAGACATAGGTACCATGTCTCTATTGTCATCCTCTAAACTGACAACCTGGACCTCGTCAAAAACAAACCCAGTCAAGTGCAAGTCGTCCTCATTGTGACTGATTTGTAACACTAGCTCAAAAGAGGTAACAACATCTTTGTCATACTGTATCGTGATAATGCGCCCCTCGTGTATGAACTTCACCTTCTGATGAAGTGAAGATGGTATAGCACCCGCCTCATGAATCCAAGGGTGACCTAAAAGAAGGTTAAAGGATGTTTGGATCCTCAACTGAAAAATCTTGGACGATCATGACATATTATTAGAAATTACCCATAACTATCCTTTGAGTCTGTGTAAGCTCGATGGTGCCGTATGGATGGCCCAATCGGATGGTGAAAATCCCAAAGCAATGGCAGGTAACGGTGGACAAGCGTTTAAAGGGGCGGAGCGTTGTCAGGAGGCGAAAGGCACCTACGACTGAGCAAGCAACATCAATGAACAAAGGACGAACATGGTATGATCCCTCAGGTGGTAAATCATTGTCAGAAAACACTATGCATGTAGCCCTATCCGCTGTCAGAAAGTGGATCATTCACCTTGGGGTGGTAGCAGTATCAACTCTAATCTAATTGAGAGCTCTGATCAATACGTCTCTATGTGTGCTGGATGAGGCCAATAAGCTCCAAATGGAAATGCGGGCCTGAGTGGTGGGCAGTTGACGCAAAATCTCATCATCTTCCCTCTAAATCTCATCTCTAGCATCAATGCCAGCAAAAGCTCTATCAACGGTGAAATTTGAGCTACCACTCCTCGTAACAATCCCGGACATCTCATGCATGGCCGTACCTCGCCAGGTACAGAATGAAGGGTGCCATGGGAGGAACATGTTGCAAATTATCTTGGCGATCTTTTGTTGTACGTCGAAACCATCATCTAGAATCAATCTAAATGCTTTGGAGACACGGTGACCATGGGTGTATCCACACTAAAGCACGGTATGCATACAAACGAGTTGGTGAGGAGCCTCCATCCCATCCATCATGAATATCTCGTCTTCCAGCTTCGATCAAATGTATACCACCAGGGGTGGAGTGCGACTCCCAGTGTCATGATTGGGGAGTGAGTCTGTAGTCACTCCAGGGCGTCCCAAATCAACCAAACCCTGATCAATCAAGTCCTGAATAGCATGCCTCAATGCTGCACAACTATTTGTATCATGACCCGCTCTCTAATGATAGGCACAGTGAAGATCGGTCCTGAATCTGGGTGGGGTAGGTTGTGGTGGTGGTCTAGGTGGTAGTGGAACAATCAAACCCCCTTCAACCAGTCTTTGAAATGCTCGGCAGGCGTCTCGAGTTGTATGGCTGTTTGGCGGCCTCGGTGGAAATCTGTGCTCTATCTTGCTGATGGTGCTTTGTGTGTGGCCTCTAAGGCGCCTGTGTAGCATATACTGGTTGTGGTGGCGGATGTAGATAAGTAGGCCCAGCCGGCCTGAAAGGAGTAGCAGGTCTGTACTGATCCCGTTGTATCATCTGGTAAGGAGTGTCTGAAAACTGCCTTTGAAACGGAAGGTGACGTGGGGACCAGTGTCTTGTCATGCCAATGGCACCAACATCGATAGTGCAGGTCCGGAGCCACGGCTAACTTCCTTAGAGTCGAAGGGAAGAGTCTGCCCATAATCCTCTATATATGCCCTCCTCAATGCCATAGAGGGCTGAACCAATGATCGAAGTGCATGTGGGAAGCCGGCAGGATGCCTAGCAAGCGAGTTTGAAGGCTGCGCATAATCATGCGATATGATCGCTCGAGGTTTATCTATAATGCATTGCGATCACTTCTCTCTCCAGCGAGATGAATGAAGTGGCCAGAGCTCATTTGGCCTGCAGCGAGGGCCTCTAACTCTCTCAGGAATAAAGTCCACTATAGTGTTAAAAGAATACTGTCTAATAAACTCCTGTCCCAAATCAGGCCATGTCCTACACCTCGAAGGGTCCAATGATGCAAACCAACGCTGAGCAGCACCACTCATCAATAGAGGAAAAAGCATGATCATCTGTGCCTCATCCAATCTATGCCCGCGCATAACAGCGTTGTACAACTGTAAGTGAATACGGGGCACCTGTCGGTGTACCTCGATATGCGGCGTCACGAAACTCATTGTAAATTTTGCCTTTGGAAGGTCATCATGCTCCAGGTTCCAACTATGCTCCGTGAAACATGCGAGACTGTCCTCTGTTCAATCCTATCGATACGAGCCTAAGTGTCATCAATAATTGGTGCGGGGGCCACAATAGAATGTGGTGTGGTCTCAGTCTGACCATGCAGTACAAATGCTCCAGCCCGTGGGCTGATTGAACAGGTAATGGTGGTGGAGGTGGAATTGTATAGTCTTGATGTATAGTAGGTCCAGATGGTGGTGGTGGTGGTGGTGGTGGAGGTGGTGGAGGTGCAGTAGAGTCATGCGGGGTGCTCCTCGAGGTGGCAATGGTTGGGCTGATGCCGTCAATCCTCGTCCCGGTCAAATATAGCATCCTTGAGAGATGCCATGGTATCGGTAATCTCAGCCAATTGGTCGATAATAGCGTACTAAGGGTCCATATCTCTATAATTTGATGTCTGCTCTAACTGACTGTGTGGATCTGAATTTCTAACAAGTCTACATCTTATTCGAATCGAGCCGAGACCCGGAGTTTGCTCTTAATCATAATCCTACAAAAGGAAAGGGTAATTAAGTCTCTGTATTTATCAATCACGAATCAATCTAGTAATCTGATCCATATTAAATCCTCTAAGGGAATGGTGACATGTGACATCAACGGCTATTCGATATGTGGCTCCATGTAGGGCGAGATTAAACATGGTAATACCTTAGGGGTAAGGTGAAACACTCAAAAAGCTAACGAAAAAAAACAAAGAGAGAAAGAAATGAGTCACAAAAGTGAATGATACGTACCGAGGATACCACGACCTAAGATCCTAATCAGCAATCAATCAACAATCAAAGTGACATACGGCGTACGGTTATCCATGAAATCTATTTCGAGGTATCTGAGGTCTTCATTGCTTTCGGTTTCAGGTCATCTCCATAGTGCTCCATATCGATATAGCCCTTATGCTAGACCTTGTTCCAAACCTAAGCGGTGAGGTAGACGGTTAGAATGACTCCCGGCAACACTCGCGATCATGAGGAATGGTCAACCAAGACTAGTGATTCGGAAGTAAGGGGATACATCCCATAAACACAAGCGGCAAGTAGTCATGCAGGAAGGGCTTGGTCATGCGACAAGCAATCATGCTGCAAAAAGCGAAGCCTATCACAAAATCTACACACATTACGTCCTCTAAGCCTAATCCCGAATGTTATAGCTAGATACCAATCAATAATGAAAGCATGCTATAATCCAGCGAGGTGAACACACGAGCATCAACAAATCACAAAATGCGAGCCAAATACCAATCAAGTGTATGATCATCGGTCATCTATGTAGCCCAGAGCCTCTGATTAAGAACCTGTGCTCGATATACCTGATTCAAGTTCAAGCTTGATCCTCTTATTCATCGAGAGGGTGCAGGTTCGATCCTTCTTGAGTTGCCATTTATTGACCCTTACCGATCACGGGCGGCGCCTTCAGCTTTTAAATGAAAAAATGTGGGTTGATTTTTAGATTTTAGAAAATGGGTCCCGAGAGGAACGATTTTTCTTTGGAGTCGCCACTTACTTTTTTGTTATTTTATGAGGGAAAACCAGTAAGAGCAAGCCCGATGACTCCGGTATGAAGCGGTGCGAAAACTAGATTTATGAGGCCGGGATCCAGTTACCTATCGGGAAGGTACCTCATGTAAATTTAGCACCCCTGCCCGGAACTTCGATGCTCTACTAGTGAATTAGGGTATGTGGGAGAATAAAGTCCGCAGTCGGATAGTCTCCTTGGCTAAACACTCTGACTTAAGATCGAGACCCGACCTAATTGGTATCTAGCATGCTTAAAACACTTTCGACAAAAAGGGCAAATGGTGCGTACACAGCTGGTCCTTAGCCAAGTCTTTGCAAGGAAAGTTGATCGCACATTTGAGCATGTGATAATCTCTCAAAGTGGATATCAACGCAAAGGAAGCAGGAGAAACCATACATGGCATCGGCCCGGCTCATTGATGCTACCGCTCTTATTTGCAACCATATCTGGCCATCCAGGAAAGAACGAGGCTCAACAAAACACTGAGTGTGGTGCTTAACTAATCACCCTTGGACCCGTATAGATTCTGATTCTTAAGAATCCAAAATTGAACCACATTAACCTGAACTAAACCCATTTTAGACCCTAAACATAGCCCTACACTGATTTGGAGCGAATGGGCCGAATTCACAAAGGTCACGGGCTTCAATTAAACTGAAATCGGACGACCCTTACAAAACCGAAAAAGCGGGTAAGTCGAATCCCGGCCGTCTATTCGGTTGAGAACAATTCTGAAAATGTTTAGGAACATTTCCTTCTGAGTAAAACCAAAAAAAAAAGCGATTAATACAATTCGGAGCCAGGGTATTTAAATGACAAAAAAAAAAACAAAGTACTGAGCCCATTAGGCCGAGACCCAATGACTAGTGTCAGGTTTGACGATTCGGTAATTTGAAGAGACTCTCAAATTTTCCAAAACCTTCCTTTGAGTCAGGAATCGAAAAAACAAATCAAGTAAACCAGCTCTAGCGAACCAACACAAGTAGAAACAGCGTTGTTTTATGTGGTCGATGAATCGGTGATCTGGTTTCCCCAACTTGAGTTCATTCGAGTTGAAGCTCTCAAAATTTTCGAGCCTTGGCCAAAGTCGGGAGTCAAAAAAAATAAATCAAGTAGAATCTGAACTCAGGGTATTTGGAACCGAAACAAACGGGCGCGAATACCCCAAAGCTGCTATTCCCGGTAGTAGATTCGAGTGAGCCCAGGTTGATCTGGTTTCCCAACTAGTTCATCCGGTTGAGAGAGGATCTCAAAATTTGTCAGAACCTTTCTCAAAGATTCAAGAATCCAAAAAAAACAAACGAAATACAAATCCGACTCAGAGATAGTGAGCCAGGCACAAGCAGTGCCAAAGACCGAACTAACATTCCGAATGGCAGAATTTAGTGAACCATTGATCGGTTTCTGACAGTTCAGTAGGTTGAAAACTCTCAAAATTGGTAAGCACCTTTCTCAAAGAGTCATAAATTCAAAAAAAAAAAAAACGGAGTACAAATTCGACTCCAAATGACTGAGAACTGACACAAACGGTGCTTAGTGACCTAACATGAGTCAGCAAACAAAGGCAAAGAAAAGCATAAAAGAAATGGGAGAAGCATATAAATGTCGTACCTGTAAGATTCACAGCTATTCCCCCCTTTTTATTCTTTATTTTCGCTTCCAAAACCAGGTATCCACTTCTTCAAATCCGTCGGAACTCCTCTTCAAAACAAAAGAGACCACGCCCCTCCGGATTTAGATAAACTCTCATTTTCCACTTTTCTCCTTTTTCCTCTCCTCTTCCTCCCTTCTTCCTCCCTTCCCTTTTTGATCACCTCTCCACGTTTTTTCTTCTATTTCTCTCTCCCTTTCTCTCTGAGCCCACTCCATATTGCTCACCTTCAGTCCCGGGAACTCCCCTTGGAGTCTTGAACTTCCCGGCTTCATAAACCTCCCTCGTCCCAAGGTCCATAGCTAGCCACATTTTACTCCTTTGCTTAACCTACAAGTACAAGTGGACCCAGACAGGTTTGCAATCAGCCCATAACATGGTCCAAAGCTGGATCCAACCATGCCTAGGACTAATGCGGGGCTTATGGGCCTGATCCATATAGGATTTGGGCACGAAATCCACAAATTAGCGCCCCACCTTGAAGCTAGCTTGATACGCAAGTGTCTGAGTTCCCAACTGGTTGATTCGATTGAGAAAAAAATCTGAAATTTTGAGAGAATATTCCTTGAATAATAAGGAGTCCATAAAAAAAATGGTGCTTGATTTCGAGTCCGGGTGAGGGAGATATGACCAAAACAAGCCTTAGTGCTCCGAATTCGAACCTGCTCTAGTAATGAACTTTAATTGAAATCAATTGAGTTGGATGATCCGGTTTGAAACTGGTCAATCCGGTTACTAAAAATTCTCAAATATTTTCAAATACTTCCTCAATGAGTAAGGAAACCAAGAAAAGAAACGGCACTCAATTCCGAGTTCCGATGAGGGAGATATGATCGAAACAAGCCCAAGTGCTCCGAATTCAACATACTCCAATAAACTCCGATTGAGCCAAACCCTTGGGGGGCCCCACTTGCTTCCTATGGAACGATGCCAATAACTGACACTCCGATGACACCCCGAAGTGAACTACTATGCACTCAAAGGACCACATACCAACCCACTTGAGGCTTGGAGGCAGGGCTAAGCTTTAAGGGCCTACTTGGTGCTATATGAGAACGATGGGTAGTGTGACACCCATAGGATAAATGCAAGTGTTGAGTGACAAAATTGAGGTTCTACACAAGTGTCTTCAATCCGGATGCTCTTCCTTCGCCTCAGCGAAGGTCCTCTTCTCCTAGGCGAACCTAAATCTCGTCTTCTGATCAATGCCTCTTTCTCCTCGGTGAATGGTTGCTTCACCTTGGCGAACCCAAGGCCTCTTGAATTCTTTGTCTTTAGCTTGGCCTTGGCAAGAACCACTTCACCTCGACGAACCAGTGCTTTTGGGTAGGCTTTGCTTTCTTGCTCTTTTTGCCCTCTTCTTTGCTTGCTTTAGTTTCCATTCCTGCAAAACATAAGCAAATGGGAGATTAATGTAATCTTTAGGAATTGGGTATGAATTCTAGCATTTGGGTTACATAAATACATGAAACTCATACTAAAAATGCTAACAAGATTCACACCTATCACTACCCCTCCACACTCCACATACACAATGGGTGATACGAATGCAGAAGTGGTATATTGTAGAAACGGGTCTCACTCTCACGCATCGGCATAAATCCCTCTCTTATACAGTGGTATGCCTTTCTTCTGTTGTCTGACTGTCGATAGAAGATGCACAAGTTGGTCTTTCCCTTGGTTCCTCTTTTGAAAAGTTGTTCCACAAAGCTCTTGACGCATCCAAACTCTGTGTCTTCGGTTATTTATGTTTTCCTTAGTTGTTGATGAGTATCTTAAATACTCATTTTATCCTAATGTTTTGCTTAGGTTTTAGAATTTGTATGAGATAAATAAGTGTCATAATGCTCTCTTTTCTCAATTTTGTGATTAGGCCAACCATTGGGCGAAATTGGAGTGAAAACAAAGCGAAAAAGTGGAAAATCATCAAACACTGCTACATCATGCAACAACAACCACTGTATTTTGACATTTTTATGACCTCCAATAGCATCAAGCTTTATATGTATTGATTATACATTTCAAGATCTTACCAACGACACCAAGATTGCTCAATTTGGAGCCCGGACAAGAAAGTTATGGCATACAAAAGCATAAGAGGAAAAAAATAACAAGCTGCTGAAATTTCTCAAGATGTAGCGTGATAAATTCATGCTATAGCGTGAAGTTATCATGCTACACGTTGTATCATGTTTTCACGCTATGGCGTGGTTAGGCTTCCCCTTTTCCAGTATTGATTAGTGCCCAAAAAGTGCTATTTTGAACCCTATTTAAGATAGGTTCTAAGTACTTTTTGTGTACTAATCATATTAGTTAAACCGATTGACACGTGTAGGTCCCTTTGGTACTAATGATTGTATTTCGAAATTTGTTTGTGGTAGTTTTGCGGGTTTGAGGAGGCTATTCTATCATGTCAATTTGGGCATGTGAAGTTGAGGTGATTTACATCGAGTTCTATGATTTATCTTCGATTGCATTAAGCGGGAGTGAAAGAAATTGAGCGAGGAGCAAGCGGGAAATTTAGCCTCTGAGGTGAAAATTTCGCTCTTTGTGAGAATTTTGCTACATAGCGAGAAATTTAAGCTACAGTTCCGCTATGTAGCGAAATTTTCTCTTCTAGCGAAAATCCTGTTCCCTTTTTTTGTGTACAAATGACCCCGTTTTGGTTAATTTCATTTCTACCCTCACTATAATTATACTAGTTAGGTTGGATTGGTATTTCACACATTTTGTAAAGGCTATATAAGCCATTTTCTAAACAATTTGTAACCAAACTTTTAATTCGAAGCATTTCCAGTACAGGCCCCTGTTTTTGGCCTTCACTTTCTCTCTTCTCTCTCCTCTTTTTCTCACTTTCTAGGCAACCAAACACACCCTTTGAGGATGAAAACTCAAAGGATGTTTGGCTAAAGCCTCTAAACCTTGAAGATGAGGGTTGCTAGGTAGGTTGATATGTTTGCAGGTGATCCTCTGTATTTCACGAAGCTAGTCTTGAGAGTAGTTATGTTTCAAACTTTCAAAACTAGGTTTAAAAGCTATTTGATGTACTTTCATTAGTCAATACTTGGAAAGCTTTTAGGGTTCAGTGTATTCTTAGTGTTAGATATACTGACATACATTAGTTGTCATTTATGAGCCATTGGAAGTAGGTTAAATGCTAGATTTCAACTTCAGGAACATTGAATGCTCAGTAAATGCTATGTTTCAAAGAGAAATGGTACTAAGGGTTAGTTTTTAAAGTTAAACAAAGATCCGGTTTTGGAAATGACTATGGTTCATCTTCCTAATGCGAAATAACTGAGACACCGCACATAACTTCTATCATACCAAACTAGTGGCCAAAAACTTGAAGAGACTTCTTTTTTACATCTTATTTCAAATTACCTTGATTAACTAGTGAAAACAACCACTATTTTATACAAAATCCAAACTCCAAGCAGCCTCACCATTATGAATCATTACAAAATCATTTTGTAAGACGAAAACCCTCCGTGTTCAATCCTAGAGCGCTATACTGTAGTAGCACTACGGCGATAGGAAATAGTTTAGAGTATAAATATTGTTGATGCAGACCTGCGTAGCGCAGATCAAATCGCGCCGTTCTTGGGGATGGTGCCAATGCGAATGATGAGTTGATGGTACTTAGCCAATCCTCATTTACAAGTATTGGTGTTCTTTTAAACCTTTTTGAATTCCATTGTTTAGAATTTCAGATTTTCTTTTCGATCCTTCTTGGGGTACATTTTTATGTATAACAATCATTTTATTTCTTAGCTAACACTGATCTTTTTGGCAAGCCCTGTTGTTGTTCTTTGCTTTGTCACTTTTTGTTTCACAGGTGTTTATGTACCCTTTGGGATAGAGATATAAGTGGGTGCAAGAGTTAGTACACCAATTGAACAAGGTTGTGAGATTAATTGTTCACAGTGACCAAATGGATCCTCTACGGCAAACAAAATTCGACAAGGCTCAATAAATCTCTGACATATGGTCAATGAGGACCACATACACCCTCCTAGAGTGAGTGCACCTTCACGCATCATACCATGGCGATGATGTGGTAGTAAGACCCTTTTGATGCCTGCTTCCCACTTTTCATGGAATGGAGAATGAAAATCCATATCACATATCAGGGAGTTTGAGGAGTTTGCCTGACTTTTAAAGAAGGTGTATCGACATGGACTTGCTTAAAGTGAAAGCATTTCCATTGACTTTGAAAGACAAGGCTAAGATTTGGCTCGATTCAGTGAGAACAATTAGAAGTGGGCCGAACTATTAATTGAATTTTGAAGAAATTTTCGAGTACAACCAAGACCAACGGTTGAAGAGCCAATCACCACACTTACGGCTATGATAATGAAGTTTTATCAGTGTTGGGAGAGTTCATGGAATTTTGCTCAGTGCATGTCCCACACCATGGTTTCGATACATGGATACTTGTGAATCACTTCTATGATGGTATGTCTCACGGCCGTGAAGCGCTCACGGAAAAAACCATGTGTGAGGGACTTCTGAGCAAGCACCGAGATGAAGCCATGGACTTTTTGAACTATGTGGCGAAACCTCCAAGGCATGGGGCGGGCAGATCAGAGAGGCTGAAAAAATGAGGCCTTCGACCCACCAAAGGGGAGGCATTTATGCTTTCAAGTACAGGAGATGAAAGCAAAGCCCGACCACTTTGACGAAGGTTGGAGGAGCTTAAGAATGAGAAATCGAAGCGTAAGTCTGGCGGTGATTAGATTGCTACATCTCCACCCGACTGTTTTAATTGTCGGTCAGTATGCAGGGCATTGTTGTGCGATGGTTCCATGATGATTTGATGCAGAGCATGCCCATGTCTTAGGTCAAAATAAGCCCAGACAAATGCCAGTATGGCAGCACCTATAACCCCAGTGAAGGAATCATGTCAGAACTTTATCCTTGGAAGCAAAACCCCACCGTGCTCCCCCGAGGGTGTGGCAGCCGATTTAGCTCTACCTGACTGTGCGGCGACCTCCACCTTATTCTCTGACAGGTAAGCAGTGCAATTTAAGCAAGGTAGTAGGTACCTTTGTGGAGGAACAAAGGTGTTGAATGTTCAAACTAATCGAGAAAATTGAGGCATTAGAGGCTGTCAACGAGAAAATAGAGCGATATACGTTACGGGAATATCAAGCAAATATGACAACTTGCAAAAGTTCCATTTCGGAATTTATTCTAACCGGTAGTAAGTCTGAAAGGGAAATTCCTTCGGACACGAATGAACAGGGAATGCATGAGATGAGCTCATGATAGTCAATGAAATAGTGATGAAGTGGCGGTAATAACGTTAAGTGGTATAGAACTAAGACCAGCGGTCCGAGACCGGTAAAGAAAGCTCCATATTGGTTGAACCACCAGAGGAAGAACAACCAGTAGCAGGGGAAGAGGTTAAACACAGTGTACCCCCTCCTTTCCCACGGGCTTGCCGAAAAGGAAAAGTCGGTTAACCCGGCCAAGAGGTAACAGGTACTCACGGCCAATTGAAGGTTAACATCCCTCTTCTCGATATGATCAAGCAAGTCCCCACGTATGCAAAGTTTTTGAAGGACCTATGCAAGGTAAAAAGAGGCCTTAATGTGAATAAAAAGTCCTTTTTGACTGAGCAAGTGAGTGCCATCATTGAGTCACAGACTCTGTGAGTATAAAGATCAGGGGTGTCTACAGTCTCAGATTAACATAGGCGACACTTGTGTGGAAAGGCATTGCTAGATTTGGGGGCAAGTGTTAATCCGCCTTTTTCCATGTATAGCGGCTTGGGCTGGGTGAACCTGACGACCACACATCACTTTGTCTCTAAGCCAGATGGGTCCATCAAAATACCAAAGGGGGCCGGTTGAGGATGTTTGATTCGGTGGACAAATTCTACTATCACAATGGATTTTGTAGTGCCAATCTTAGAACTAGTCGCGATGGGGCTAACCATATTGCCAATCATCCACAGGAAGGCCATTTTGGCCACTTCCAATGCGATCATTAATTGTCGGAATGGGGTGATGCATCTAACCTTTGGAAATATGACCTTAGGCTCGATATCTTCCATACGAAGCCCAGCACATGCCGACGGGAGGATGACAGTGAAGAGGTTTGTGCGATAGATGCCATCCTTGAAAAACAAGCAAATGAGCTTCTTGTGCAAGATGTATTAACCAGGGAGTTGGTTGTGATGTGAAGACCAACGGGAGCCCGGTGACCTCTTGAATGGGCAATGGAGAGAAAGGTTGAAGTTTTACCTGCACTTGTGGAGAGTGAGGAACATGGTCCTCTTGATTAGATCTTAAGCCCCTACCTATTGAATTGAAATATGCATTTTGGGAGGAAAAATGCATTGTCCAGTAGTGATTTCTTCACTATTGAGCAATCCTCGGGAGGTTAGTTTGCTTCAAATCCTCCACGAGGCAACCTTGTCGGATGGAAGATTTTAGATTTGAAGGCATCGGCCCGAAGCTAGTAGCTTTTGTCATATCTACTTAGAAGAGAGATCGAAAGCGGTTTGGCGATACGAGGAGGCCCGAATCCGCATATACGAGAGGTGGATGCAGTGGAAGTGTTAAAAATTGCCTGAAGCCGGCATCATATACCCCATGTCAGATGGCTCTTAGAGTAGAAGTCCCGACCCAGTAATACCCGAAATCGGGGTTACTTTCGGTGCTCAATGAAAGGAGGAAACACGGGCTTACTCTGGTGGAGGGTATGTATCATTTCTGAGAAGCGAATAGGTGACCTTGAAAGGATCACTCCCTTACCCTTCATGGACCGGCTCTGAGAGAGAGTATTAGGTCATCCTTCTCTTGCTTTTTAGATGGGTATTCGGCTATTTCAAATCGAGATGAATTCTTAGATGATCGGGAAAAGACCACTTTCCTTGTCCTTTGGTACATATGCCTATAGGAGGATGCCCTTCGATGCATCACGATGCCACAGGCCACTTTCGACGTTGTAAGCTTAGTATTTTCAATGATATGGTGGAGCGTATTATGGAGGTTTATATGGATGACATAACAGTTTACTAGGAAAGCTTCGATGAATGCCTCATCCATTTGGAAACTGTCCTCCATAGATGCATCGAAAGACTGTAGTACTAAAGCGCAGGAAAATTCGATTTTATGGTAATCGAGGGCATAGTGTTGGGGCATAATTTCAGAGAGGGAATTGGAAGTGGATAAAGCAGGTAGAATTGATCTAGAAATTTACATCTCTTCTTAATGTATGAAACTTGATGCGGCAATTCTTGGGACATGAAGGCTTCTATCGCAGGTTCATCCGAGACTTCTCGAAAATTGCTAAAAGTCGTTCTACAAGCTCCTTGAAAAGATGCAAAGTTTGAATGGGATGCGGAGATGCCAGAAGGTTCGAGGCTTAAGGCTATATTGGCTCTGACACCCATTGTGAGAGCCCACACGGCGGCACTTGCCTTTTGAGGTAATGTGCGATGCTAGTTACCTTATTATCGGAGCGGTTCTCAGACAGAGAGTAGAGAGAAAGATGTATGTGGTGTATTATGTGAGCAAAACGTTAAATGAAGCTCAGAGAAACTACACTACTACGGAGAAATAATTGCTAACGGTGGTCTATGCTTTAGATAAGTTCCGATCTTATTTGATTCGGTCAGATATTGTAATCTTCAGGATAATTGACATTGAAATATCCACTGCAAAAGCCAGAATGCCAAGGCTCATTTGGTAGATGGGTTCTATTTACAAGAGTTCCAGCCTCCAGTTAGAGATGAAGGGTGTGGAGGAGAGCGTTGTGGCGATCATCTCTCGGATTAACCACCTTTACAATACCTGGCCTCATATTTGATGAATTTTACGAGTCTCTATTGGCGGTGAGTATAGCACATGGTATGCTCACATTGCCCAGTCCACAGTGAGTACCGAGTGGAGTGAGACAACAGGACAAGAGTTCTTTTCATGTAGGTTCATTAGTACTATTGGGAAGAGCCGTATTTGTTCAAGTATTGTGCTTATCAGATAATAAGGAAACGTGTGCCGGAAGAAGAACAGGAAGGAATTCTCAACCATTGCCATGATAGTGTGTGTGGAGGGCATTTCGCTTCACAGAAAACAGCCATGAAAGTGTTGCATTCGAGCTTTTATTGTCCGTCATTGTTTAAGAACGCCTACACCATGTGCAAGCAGTGTGATAAGTGCTAAAGACTGGGAAAGATTTCCCATCGTCACATGATGCCCTTGAACCCCATTTTAATAGTTGAATTTGCTTCGATGGGCCGGGCATCGACTTCACGACCATTCCCTACCCTTCGCCATGCCTACATCTCGCGGGGCGGACTACATGTCCAAGTGGGTTAAAGCAGTGCCATGCAAGGCAGCTGACCACAAAGCCGTGCTAAAATTCCTGAAGGAGAACATTTTCTCTAGATTCGGAGTTCCCAAAGCAATTATCAATGATGGAGGTTCTCACTTTTGTAACAAACCCTTTGAGAACCTCTTATCCAAATATGGTGTTAAGCACAAGGTAGCCACCCCGTATCATCCTCAAACCAAAGGGTCAAGTGGAGCTCACAACGTGAAATGTAAAGACCATCGTGTTGAAAGTTGTTAATTCTAACAGGAAGGACTGGTCTTTGAAGCTTCTAGACTCATTGTGGGCATATAGAACAGCATACAAGACCATCCTTGGCATGTCCCCGTATCGCTTAGTTTATGGCAAGGCTTTCCATTTACCAGTAGAAATCGAATACAAGGTGTGGTGGGCAATACAAAATTTGAACATGGATATGAACCGAGCTGGCCTAAAAGAATGCTTGAGATCGACGTAGTTAGAAGAGTCGAACGACGCCTACTTCAATTCCAAAATTGCAAAGGATAAGAAGAAGAAGTGGCATGATCAGCTCATAACTCGGAAAACTTTCAATCAAGGGGATCAAGTCCTCCTGTATGATTCCAAGCTCCATCTATTTCCGGGCAAGCTCAAATCGCGATGGACAAGCCCATTTATCATCCATCAAGCATATCTGAATGGTTTGGTTGACCTTCTCAACCCGAAAGACAAGAGAGTATTCGGCTACACGGGCAACGAGCGGTTCCTGCGTCAGTTTCGCCACTCACAGTAAGAGGAGGAGATATCCTTCCTTTGATTCCCCTTCCATGACTAAAATTGAGCTATCGAGTTGGCTCAATTTCCACCGAGACCAAACCTAGCTTCAAATTTTATTTTCTTTATTGGTCAATTTTTAATTTATTTTATTTTTAGTATTTTTAATATATCTTGGTTTTTAATTAAAATCTTCTTTGTATTATCTTTCACTAATGGTTCTTTTATTTTGCTTTTATTCCCAGAGAAAAGTCGGGTGCAGATGTACTCGCTGGCATAAAATTCGCCCCCTGTAGCGAATATTTTTCTAGAGCGAAAATTTGAAAAAAAAAAAAAAAAAAGGGGGGGGAGGACCCTTCAGCTTTTTCGCACCTCTTCACAAGCCCCTTTGAGCTACTCTAAGACCCCAATCCCGAGGCTTTACTCTATCATCCTCTCCAAAGAATTTCTCTCGAAAATGCTTTTTAGAGAGAAACTCGGGAAAGTCACGCAGGGGCGCTCTTCGCTTTCTGCGGTCCCTTCACTCAACCACAAGAACTACAAAAGGGCTCTATCTCTTTTAGCCACCCATGCAAGCTTCGGACCCGACAGCTCTCTCCGACACCGAAGCCACCCCTGCCGCACACTTATTTCGGCCCTTCTACTGTCGGCCTTGCCCATTTTCCATTTGCAAGCCTCACACAATGGTTCGGACGCGAGGAGGACATCGATATGCCTGTGGTTCGACCCGTTCTCCCGCCATAGATGCCACGCGGCACTACAGGCCGTCGCAGCATCTCTCCACCCAGTGGTGCCGAAGCACCTCCTTCTCGCGGTCTCCACTATAGCCATAATATCGAATCCCAAACTTACCGATATCCTGCAGGAGCCACTGTGGTGGCCGAGCCCCATCCGCACGATACAATACGTGTGGGACCTCGACCCTCTCAGGCATCCACGGCCCACCCGAGGGCACCACCTTCTAAGCGTCCTGACATCCGCCCGGGGAGTCTTCACGTTTCTAGCCCGAGCCTTCACAGCCTCCAAATCAAGCCGTAGTCCTCGACTGGCCATCGCCCCAATTATCCCCCGCCTAGAGAATTAGAAGGCCCACTATTTCACCGTGACTGACACCCGAATGTGGATCATCGCGTGGGCAAGGACTTTCACGGCTATTCTTTATGATATACCAAGATCGGGCAATGCGAATCTACCTGCCCGAGATTCTATGTCATTGGTCCACGTACTCGCTTACACGTTTATGACTCCGGAGGCAATTTTTCTTATCCTCGGGGGTGGTTCTTGAAGTTCTACCATACCATGACATCCCGAGGAGGTCCAATCCGATGTGTACCTTCAATCTCGCATAGATGGTCAGTCCCGGGTTACTACTTAACTTCGTATATCACCGCCCCTCTGGGGCCTACCGCAGTTCCGCTAACTCCTACAGATATCGACAATGGCCTCACCCCGCCTGGGAGAGATGGTTCTTGCTCTCAAATACAACAAATGTGTCTATCCTCGTCGGGAGGCGCCTTCCTCCGCAGATATGATGTAATGACCCGCACTCAAATAATATAAGTTTGAAACGTCGACCAAGTGTGATTAAGTTTGACCAAAGTTGACTAGGTTTGACCAACACTTAGTGGATTGACCAAAGTTGACTTTTTCAAGAATGAATAATTTTGGGTTGACTAAGGCACCATTTCGTAGGCCTTGTCGATACGAGTTCATAGATCTACTGAATCGTCACAATCCGACTTACTGATGTGGTTACGACTATTAGAAGTTCAATAGTAGCACTTTATATGTGTCCAAATTCTGTCTGGGATTTTTACCCGAATCGAATTCTGCACCCTATATAAACATACTGACGCCAAATGGAAACCCTAGCCACAAAACAACACTTGGGCTCCCAAAACCCTAAGAGAAAATCCTCAAAACCGGAACACCATTCGGGGCCGAACCACCTACGCCGCTGCGGAGAGATCTCGAAGAGGCACCACCGACGGATTTATCAGACACGCTAGACCACGAGGTGCGCCACCGCCGGACGATGTCGGCCAGAAATTTTAAGACCAAAACGCCACGGACGCGCCGGATTGTCCGAGAACCCGACGCGGGTCGCACCGCTTTCTTTCACTGAAGCTTTGCGGATTTCTGGCCATTTTCCTACCACTTCGTGCCACCCCATAGCTCCTTTCCACCATTTTTTGACCTTCTGAACTCATCTACGTGGTCCCTTTTTGCAGATTTCTCACCGTTTGGAAGTTACAACGAAAACGAAATTGGATGAAGCTTGGATCGGGTTTTCCGGCCACCACAGCGACTGGTGGACCAAGGTAATGGTACCAATGAGTTTTTGGTATCTTGGGCTTTCCATTGATATGTGGTTTGTAAAATTTGGACGTCGTTTGGTTAGTTTTCCATTTTTAGGTTGTTTCGGGAAATTACCGAGAAGTCGGGACTGAAATAGAGTACCAATTGGTCAAATTTGGAAAAATTGAAGTTGGAATAGTGAAATCGATATTTTTAGACTATCGGACTGCTCACTTCGAAATTATTCTGGTGAAAAGCCCCCACTCCCTGGGGTACCGGCCTATAGACGTTGTATAATTGGACACCTTCGAGGTCAATTAGGATGATTTCATAGTTCTAAAAAATTGTTCTAAGACCTTAGGGGCATTCCAGCTGTTGTTGGTTCGAGTTATTGGAGCTTTAAGTGATATTTTGTTATATTACAGGCACTCGCGTCGGGTAGGACGATCTGCGAACCCGAGAATTGAGCGTCTATAGTGCGCAGAGTGGTTTATATGCTTTTAAATGATTTGAGTTATGTTGATATATCTGTGTGATAAAATACTTTACATATATCTTTGTTTTGATCAGATGTGGAGTTGCATTCAAACATGATTTTCGGTTTCATATAATCTGATTGTTATTTCATGAATTTCGTCAACATTTTAACTATTTGAAGTTTCTTGTGTTTGTGGATAGTCAGGTGGTGTTTGAACTCTTATTATTTTGGGTACATGGATTGAGGTTGTAAACTATCTTGAAAAACTATTGTAAAAGTGGATCTTGAGATTTTGTGGGTGACTGTCTGGTATTGTTGGAAAGGTACACATGTGAGAAAGGAACGGTTATATTGGTTACCCGCGTGATGGCGGAGTTTACCGGTTTGATAGAGGACACGTGATGGACAGGTTCACTCGGAGGTTTGTTAGTGCCACGTGATGGTCAGGTTTACCCGGAGGTTTGATAGTGCCACGTGATGGCGAAGTTTACCGGTTTATTGAGTCTTGCGTGATGGCGGTTTACCCGGAGGTTTATTAGGTGCCGCGTGATGTGGGGCTTGCGGTTTGATAGTGCTGCGTGCATTTTGGGTCTACTTGGAGGTTTGTTGGTTGCACGTGGCGGGTCTACTTGGATGTTTGTTAGTTGCCACGTGATGGCGGGTCTACCTTGAGGTTTGTTGAATTTACCGCGATGGCGGGTGTAACCCGCGGGTTCATTAGTTATCCGCGATTGTCGTGAGATGGAAAAAACTACGGACGGTTTATGATGGGTATGTGGTATGGGCCGTTGTTGTTTTTCTAAATATAGTATAACTATTTTAATACTCATGATTTTAGTGCATTTCAAAGTTATCTTATTACTTGATGGCTATCATGTTTGTGCTTGGCATGTTGTGTGCGGTCGCAGTTATGGTTTTCCTAACATTGTGTCGGCCTACTTGTGGAGCATGATTTGCATATGTTGGACTTGGGGTAAAAGTTGGGTTTTGTGAAATGTTTCTAAACGGGGAACATTACAAAAGAGTGGACATGAGGTCTTGAGAGAAGGAATTTTTCGAAAACAAAAACATTATTTTCCATATAAATTATGCCACTCACTGAGATTCTTTTCTCACGTTTATTGTTTTAATATCTGTTCCCTAGGTCCGAGCAGCTCGTAGGGCCTACCTTGCGCCAGATTCAACACTGCTCTATCTGCGACAGCTGCAGTACTCTATCTCACCTATATGTCTTTGTTTTTGTTGGACTGTTAATCTCATTTGTAACCACTAAATTATGAATACTCTTAGAATGCTCGATATTCGTGATGACGTTTATGGGTGTATCTATATATGTGGTGGGACTTTTATTTATAATTGAGAATTGTGGTCTTGCATGTGTTCACTTCTCTTTTAAGGTGGGGTCCCTTTGTGCATTCCCTAGGATTATTACAATGGAACTCAAGTATTCACGGGGAACCACTACGGAGAATGTCAGGGTCGAGATCTGTCATATGCTCCTCACAAATCACATACTGCGGTCTAATTTGTTCCCGCTTTAGCACTATTTGCATAGCAAAGGAGCTATTCTAGAGGCTCTTTATCGGATGGCAAGGGGCTTGGTTAAGTCAGTGAGCTTATCATGACCGCCTTACTTCATTTGAAAGAAAGGTCCACCCTAAGGGTTTGACTCGTGCAGAGACTATTCCCCTTTTGATGCCGAGATTGTTATGCCATGTGTTAGAGCACCTCGGGTTCCCGGGAGGAACCACATATTGAGCGTCGGCAGAGTTGTGCTATGATTATATCCCATGGCCGAACCACTATCCCCTTTGCAGCTCTTTTCTTTTCACGGCGGGAGAGGATGTCGAGGATGATTATGCGGAGGACACACTTTGGGGATGAGCGGTGTCCTGTGGTGAGTAGAGAACCTCGGTTGGATTTGTCCCTTCCAGTTCCGCCTCCTACTGCCCCAGCTCCTCCTGAGACTGTAGGACCATCCTCCACATCACAACAGCCATCCGAGCACATCCTAGTCACTTCTAGGGATTTCTTGGCTGTTATGGAGGCAGTCCGCACATTTCTTGCCATACACATCTTCATGAGCCTCGAGACCCAGCATTGGCGACGGATGGCGCGCCCGAGTCACTCTCGCACAGAATCAATTTCTTCTTCCCTTCAGATGAAACCACCTTGGTCTCCCACCGATTCTGGTAGCTGACTATCTGACCCACCACTCATGGGCGGTGTCATGTCTTAACCGAAGCTTCTTTGGATACTAACGTGACGCGTGATGCTTCAATCCACGACTTCTACACCACCGCTGATGCGGAAGGTCGCACTTCATTCTCCTGGCTTTCCGATCCCCTACGGTGAGGACACGGTGATGCTTTGGTTGGGGGGGAGAGTTAGCGTCGGAAGTGGCATTTATCATACTTATGTTTTGTTTTGTTTTCCACTTGTGTTGTTTTAGTTTTGTCATGCCTACTTGTCTTTATGCGGAATTTATTTGTTAGTATGTATTAGCCCGATAGTAGGCGATTAGTTTAACCCTGTAATAAGTATTGTGTTCGACCATTATAAGCTTGTACTATTTGATTCATATTAAAAACTTTATAGCAATCTTGCATTTTCTATTTTTACTGCATTTTATTTTATTTATTTTAATTAACTTTGTATATGCATAATGATTAGCCTTGCAATTTGATGAACTTCGCCTTTCCATCTTGTGGTGTCGCGTTAGAGAAGGGTCCTATCTAGAGTTAGTGGATGACTAGTGGAAATTCTTGTTGTATTTAACTGTTTCTTCCGCCTTTAGCTAACCACACATGAGCGCGTTAGGTCACCGATGACGGTAGAAAGCGACCTGAAAACCCCTCTTACGATGAAGCCCTTTTATAGGTAATAGTTTACTCCCTTGAATAGATTCACCGGACCCCCATGTAAAGAAGACCAATGTGTCTCACATTAAAAGAATAGAAAAGAAAAAAAGAATATAATCGCATTTGTGAAGCAGAGCACAGTCAGGGGCATATGGCGAACCTTTAAAGCACAGTGCCCTAAACGGCGGTTGGGAGTCAAACTTAGTGTTAAATATACGGGTGGATGGGTGGAGTTTAGCGGTTGGAGTCTTTGGAGGGGCTCAAAATCATTCGAAGTCCAGGGTGAAACCTGAAGAGTTTGTGGTCGAGAGAAAGATCCTGTGGCTTGGTGCCACTAGGCTATTCCTTAGTTAGGAGTGGAATTGAGGCCCAGAATCCGTTATGGACTTTATTGAGAGTCGAACCCTCGTTGCACCTGCAATGCAAAAATAATTATGTAATAAGGCAGGTCCTAATCTATTTAGGTTGGTTTAACATACAAGGTTATGGCATTAGCTGTTGGGGAGGCGTACGGTTCGTAGTTTATGATTGAGACTGTCAAGCAGGCTCTCGTAGCTTTATGTAGAAGAGCACAGTTCATGCCTCGGAAGGGCTTGTTGGACAATCAGGTATAGTTTCTGTTCATGAGAGATTGTTCTTAGCTTGGATTTTCGTGATTCTCATCGCGGGCTATACCATTACTTGTACAAACCTTTTTGACCTCCATGTTATTATTCTCTACTTGTTGATTACTTACGGCATTACTGGGGTTAGCAATGTGTCGGTTAAGAGTGTGATTAGTGCCCAAAAGTGCTATTTTGAGACCCTATTTAAGATGGGTTCTAAATTGCTTTTGTGTACTAATCATATTAGTTAAGCAGATTGACACGTGGGGTCCCTTTTGGTACTAATGATTGTATTTCGAGGAATTTGTTTGTGGTAGTTTTGCGGGAGTTTGGAGGCTATTCTATCATGTCAAGCTAGGCATATTGAAGTTGAGTTGATTTACATCGAGTTCATAGATTATCTTGTTGTAAGCCGGGAGTGAAGAAATTGAGCGAAACAACGAAATTTTGCTCTGGGAGAGAGAAAATTTAAGCTATAATAAGCGAAATTTTAATACACAAAAATTTATTACTTGAAATTTGCTAGATGGCAATTTTAAGCTACAATAGCGAGAAATTTCGCTATGTAGCGGAAATTTTCTCATCGCGAAATTACAATTCCTTTTTTGTGTACAAACGACCCGTTTTTAGTTAATTTCTACCCTCATGTAATTATACTAGTTAGGTTAGATTGGTATTTCACCTGTTTGTAAGGCTATATAAGCCATTTTCTGAACAATTTGTAACCAGACTTTTAATTCAAAGCATTTCCAATACAAGCCCCTGTTTTTTGCCTTCACTTTCTCTCTTCTCTCTCCTCTTTCTCTCACTTTCTAGGCAACCAAACACACCCTTTGAGGATGACAACTCAAAGGATGTTTATTAAGCCTCAGACCTTGAAGAGGAGGGTTGCTGGAAATGGAGTTGATATGTTTGCGAGATTTGATCTGTATTTCACCCAGGCGAGTCTTGAGTAGTTATGTTTCAAACTTTCAAAACTAGGTTTAAAGCTATTTGATGTACTTTCATTGGTCAATACCTTGCAGCTTTTAGGGTTCGGTGTATTCTTGGTGTTAGATACTAAGCGACATCAAATGAATTATCATTACAAGCCATTGGAAGTAAGTTAAATGCTAGATTTCAACTTCAGGGAACATTGAATGCTCATTAAATGCTATGTTTCAAAGAGAAATGGTACTAAGGGTTAGTTTTAAAGTTAAACAAAGATCGGTTTGGAAATGACTATAGTTATACACTGTCGAAATAGCAGAGACACCTTTGCAGCTATCATACCAAACTGATGGCCCCAAAAAACTTCAAGGACTTCTTTACATCTTATTTCAAATTTTTGTGAGTTTAACATAGTGAATACAACCACTATTTTTTATACAAATCCAAACTCAGGCAAGCCTCACCATGTTATGAATCATTAAAATCTGTTTTGTAAAGCGCAAAGCCCATCTATGTTGATCCTAGCGCTATCTTTGCGGAGTTGCTTTGCTACGATGGTAAGGAGTAGTTTGGGTATAAATATTGTTGATGTCAGGAACCCTACGTAGCGCAGATCAAGTATCTCCCATTTCTCCACGTCGTAGCATGAGATCAGCCACTACGGTGTGGATGTCCGGGAGCCTATGATTTTAAGGCCTGTCCTCGCTCTCTGGCTGGCACCTGAGCACGGGGTCGGTGACTGACCGTCGACCCTCTGAAGAGCTTCGTGGATGCGTATCGGTGGCCGAATCATCGTACTATTATGTCGCACGCTTTGGGATCCATAATTTAGAAAAAATCGGACATAGTCTCCTTTGTACGGAGAGCTCTATCCAAAATCCAACATGTACAAAACATAGTAACTTCCCTTGGCTCATCCAGGGGCTGATATATCTGATGACCTTCACAGGGTTCACTTATGAGTAAAAATGACCACACAAGGTCCATTTATCCATGTTCATTTAAAACATATAAAATTATATTTAAAACAATTCATAAGAGTTTAATTACAACACTCTTACAAATATTACATATTAGAACAAGATTGTTCCAAATTATTTTACAAAGTAGTATGAGCCACATGTCGACCTTAACTACAAATGCAGCCTCGAATGAGTGTCGTCCACCCATATGCATCACACACCTGAAATGTTTCCCATGGGTGAACCACGCTCGATGAAGTAAACTTCATACAAGAACCTCCTCACTAAGTGCATGCAATGGTCATGTTCCACAATTCACACATTACGAAACGAGATTGTCTGATCACAGGTTGGAGTGCATTCCATGAGATGAGATGAGACTCAACCATGTACCATGCCCTAAGTCCTTACCGACTCCCATCACACCCGAGTCTTTATAGACTCCTATCACATAATGCCAAAGCCCATGCGTGATAAAATCTAACATTTCTGGATTACATCCAATGATAATTTTACAAAACAAATTCATTTGTTTTCAGCAACTTTTGGATATTTACACTCAATGATCATTTATATTCAAAACCATGTGTCTTTTTGTGGGTAGCGAATTTTCGGGGTCTTACTGCAAGCTTCGCAAGCCTTCCTACACTTTCACGAGCTTTCACCATTGGACACATATGTATAACAAAAAATATCGGGGCTTTCACCCGAGGGGGTATCTATCCATGTTTGCTATTACCCGACACATATTTTCATTTTCATTTATACAACCATGCAACCCTGTTGGACGTTGTCCCACTATACCGAGCCCACCTAACCAAACACCAAACGTAGTATTGATTATAACCATGAACTCACACTCATTCAATGCGATATCCCCATGCATATGCAATGTAATGCGCCATTACATTTTAAATCATGCCACATGCATAATGAATGTTACATGGACAATGCTAAAACTGTATACTTCACCATGTACCATGGACAATTATATCAATTAGCATAAAATTTTCGAACGATCACACATTTCATGTCAATATATTTGCACACACATATATCAACATCAACAAGTCATCACCCGACGGCGTGACATACTTTATCCTCATTTGATTGGCGAAATAACATGTCAACAAATAGCTTACAAACAAGCCATGCAATAGCCTTATAAATACACAAACTCATTGCAGCATCTTTGAAATACCATAATAACACATAACATGTTCAGGGTAAATAAATAAGTATCATTTTTTCAGTTTAAATGGCTAAAAAAGAAAAATGATAAAAACCCGAAGATTTTACAAGAGTCAAATAAATTTAGTAAAAATGTCAAATGAGGACCTAAGGGTCATAAATGAGTAATGTAAGTGCAGTATAGTAAGTAATTAAGTGGAAATGAGGTGAAATGAACCTTTAAAGTATGAGAAAAATTAGAAAATAGGAATTAGTGTGTAGCCAAACAAGGCTTAGTGTAGGATTTTGATTTAAAAGACCAAATATTGGTCTTTGGAAAGCATTACACATTTGACAAAGAAGAAGTGCTGGCATTTGAGAGCGTTGAACCGAATGGTGAGTCGGAGGCAAGGGAAACCGGGGCCTTCGGTTTATTTCTTTTATTTTCCGTATTATTACGTTTTCTTTTTCAAAAATGTCGCGACCCGAATCCTCGGCCCGACCCGAATGGCGGATCCGAACCGGAGCCCGGTTTACTCCGACGTTTTTATTTATCTTATCAAAAACATTTTATTAATTCGTTTAGTTGCGGAAGCGGTTTCAGTTTTGGGTAAGCTCATAATCATTTATAAATTCATGCAATTCGGTAGGCCCATAAACATTTAGCAAAATACATTTACAAGGAAGGCATTCATGCCCTTTCAAAATGATATACAAAATAAAACGTTTCTTTAGAGTTCGACTATTTGTTCACAAAATATCCCATGTTCAAAAGAATATGATATGTGGCGGGAGTATGTATTTATATGCATGACTCGCTTTATGACTCTGCGCTTCACGATCATACCCTTTCTTGTCTCTCAAAACCTACGCATAGATCAAAACTATCGCTAAGCATTTTCATGCTTAGTGGTTACATACGATTCTTATTTCAATATTGATTTAACTTGCCATGTATTAATCATTAAACCATGCCTATTATATCAACATATGCTCATGCTGTACTTTCGCATGCTTTCAAATTTGCAATCATTTACCTATCCGACATGCATTTCAATGCAACGCTCCTTCTGAATTCAATTTATGAGATTTAAGTATATACATAAAAATCTCATTTACACTCGTCAATGTTGGTTATTTCACATTGACTATTCAATTCACATTTAATGATTCCATTTGATGAATCCAGCCGCGTATCGTCGGTAATGTAGCACACATTTGCGCAATTGGAATGCCCATCATGACGGATGCCGTTTGGTGCACCCCAACATGTGGTTTCAATTAAATGCCATACGCCATTAAGGCGGATGCGATTGGTGCATCGCCAAGTGGGACATTTCTTGATACCATACGCCATCATGATAGATCTTGGAATTGGTGCATCCCGCCAAGTGGGACATTGGAAAATTTCGGGGTGCCTTCGTGGCCAGATGCGATTAATTGCATCCCGTCCCGGTGATTTCATTGATATATCATTCAATTTACATTTATGACGGATTTCGTTTGATGAATCCCGTCCTTATCATCATTCGCATTCATTCGATTTTCAAATATCACATTTCAACTCCATATTCACTTTCGTATTATCTTTTCAAAGATATACTCAATCTATGTACTCATTTCATATACTCATTCACGTATTCATTTCATATACTCATTTATGTACTCGTTTCATATACTCATTCATGTACACATTTCATATACTCATTCATGTATTCATTTCATAGTTACTTGGTAAACTACCAAAATACTAGAAATAAGAATAGAGTCAGAGAACAAACCGAAGCTGTCGAATCTAGCTTCCTTCTCTTCGATCTCGGTCCTAAGTTAGGCGATCATCATCCGTCCCTAGTCAATAACATTCACGCCACTCTTAGTAGGCCACAGTTATTAAACAATTTTTTGTGAATTACAAATTTATTTTTGCCAGTCTTGGGTTAAGACACTAAGTCTGCCCGAAGACGAACTCGCTTCACTCGGCGACGAGTGCGATGCGTTTTCCTTAGTTCTATCCTTATTCGAACCCGGAATATTATTCATTTCTTAGGGTCCCTAAACATCGGTATGTGAATACGGGACTTAACGGTGCAAAATAAGCAAAAGCGAAATTTCTTTGGAACTTCTCCGGTACCGATACCACTTTGACTATGCCGGTCGGGTTATCCCGCACTTGTCGATTACCGGTACGGGTTTGAAGCGATACCGTCTTAGATTCTTATGCGATCCTATTATCGGTCTGACTCGTGGAATAGAGTACACCGGGGTTTTGCCAAAATGCGGGATTTTGCATTTCTCACTATTTTTCATCTACCAATCACACTCAATTACTTATATCAAAAATCCACCATGGTCCCCTTCAAAACAACTCAAAAGTGGTTTAGAATGATAAAACTCTTTTCTCTCAAGTTGGGGGCTTTTCCCCCAGTAGTAAAAATATGAGGTTGAGGTTTTGATTTTTCTTACCATGAACCTCTTCAATCCCTCTTCCGCTGTATGGTGTTTGGTCTCTTAGGAGCAAGAAATGAGAAAGCAAAAGCCAACCCAAGCCACTCCTCCCTTGCAAACCCTAGATTTTCTCCACACCCACTCTCTCCCTCTCTTCTTCTCCAACGAATTTGCTCTCAATGAGCCTAAGACCACATGTTTGGTCTTTATAAACTCACTTAAGTGTAGGCCTTGTTTGTACACACACTTTTATCATTTCTCATTTTTTTATCTTTTGGTCTTAAATCATTTATTCTCTTTAAACTTTGTGTTTAGCTCAAAAAACCCATTATTTCATTTAGGTCTCTGTTCTTTAGCTGGCCATTCATTTATCGTAGGCTACTTTAGAACCATTTATTCTTTATCGCTGTTCATTTGTGAGTCCACATTTTCAAATTTTCCATTGCCCTTTTTCACTTAGTTTGTTCCCAAGGTTCGATCAATTTCGATTTAACATATAATATTTATTTATATGCTCACACTTAAATTTACATTTCACGATTTATCAATTTATCATTACCGGAAAAGCGAGTTTGACTCAATCATACTGAATATAATAAAATTATTGTAAAAATTATGAGGTCTTTGGGGCGTTATGGGGAGAGAAAAAGTAGAACAAATCAGACACAGAGAAAGGACAGTGGGTGATTTTGCTCATGTAAATCAAAGTTTAGTGATCAAGAAGGAAGGAAGAAGAAAGAAAGAGAAAGAGATTTAAGGTAGGGCTAACTTTAACTTTCCTTAATCTTTGTGTTTGGGTTGAAAGAACCTAGTTGACCTCAAATGATATGAGAGATTGGTTTTATTTCAATTTTGAGAGTTGCTCTAAAATTGTTATATGGTTGTTTGGATTGATGTGAATTTTGTATAAAGGAAATGTTGGGTTTTTGGGAGATTCTTTATCATTACCAAAACCCGTGTTTTATTTTGGCCATAACCCACGTATCGCTCATCAGTGGTGATTGAATTTTGTTAAATAGATTACAGGAGAACAAACCTCCACTAAGAATAATGTATTCAAATTTGAATACATTGAACCCAAAAATTCTCATCAAACTTAGACTTTGTTTTGGACCAATCTGAGTTTGATTAAATCAGGTTTTGGTGTTTGAACAGTTTTAGTATTTAGTCCATAAGTTTGAGTTTATATCCAGTCAAATGATTAAGTGCAGGTAATGTTTCCAGGAAAACAATCTCCTTGAAATAAGTATATTAAGTGGACCCCAGTTTTGGACCCGGAATTTCGTAGTGAGCTGTTTTTGGGCGAGTCAGGTCTTGTGTTGAAAAATAGAATAGTCCCAGATGTTTGGGACATATATGGAGCTTCGGTGCTCCTAATTGGATGATTCCAATTTTTGAATAAAATAGATTTATAGAGGAACAATGGACTTGAAGAGTTGAGATTAAATATGAAGTATGTTCAAAAATTTTACCTGAAGTGAGGTGTTGGGTAAAAAACAATACCTTCAAAAACCTAAATAAGCCCAGTGATGTTCTCTAATTATGTGATGGATTAGGGGTTGGCGGTGAGGAAAACCCGGTGAAGTCGAGATTTAAAGTTGAGTCAAAGAAGTGCAACAAGGTATTTGGTTTGTTTTCTCTTTACCCTCTCCAATTCTGATGTTTGAATGATTATAAAGTGATTTGAATTCTTTGAAATGATTATGGAAAGATGGGTTTGACACCAGTGATTGGCTGATTGATTTACGATGGTTTGTGAAAAGACCATGACATTTGAAGAATGGTGTTTATAAATAATACTTTTATATGTATTTTCCTTGAATGGTTTATTATAATAGTATTTACTTCTTAGATAAGTTGAGGATGAATTGTTTTGCCAAATAGGTCAAACCAATGATGTGGGTGAGATGATGTGCTTCTATTCAGCAAACCAGTGAGGCAAGCGTAAATGATGTTCACTAATTGATTTTTGTAGCGGTGTGTGATCAGCCAAGGCATCTTATGTTCAAAAAATGTTTTTATCTACAGCTGCCAGATGAGTGGAAGCAATCTTGAGTGAATTAGTTATCTTATGCAGCTTATAGGTTAGATTAATTTAAAGGGAAAAATAGTAAAATATTTATGAAATCATGAATTTGTGTTTCTGGGTATTTCAGCCATGAAGTATATTAGATAATCAATGAACAGTGATAGATGTATGAATGAATAACATAATATACTATATATTGTGTTTGCATTGATAATTCGAGTTAAAAGCATAGTTTTAGAAAAATTGCGTTGACAAAACAGTGGAAGAAATTTATCTGAACCACTAAATGATCTTGCGCGTTACTTTATCATCAACGTCTTGGGTGAGCATATGAGGCATTGATCTGGTGAGATAAGTCCATCATCAAAGTCACCACGGAGGGTAGTAAGTTTGATCACATGCATACATGAAATTATTCGACTCATTTGTACAAACACTATTAGCAAGTGAACTTTAGTTTGTTTTTCTAAATATTTTGTTATGGAAAATGGCTAATAATCTACAAATATATAAGGTAGGAAATAGACAAATGGATATGAAATGCCATGTAGATAGAAAAAAAATGTTGTGATCAGTAATTGGAAATACTTTTTATGTTAAAGTGGTGTTTCGTATATATATTTCATTGAGTATTTGAAATGTTTAGAAAAGTAATTGTATTTGGATTATTCGAAATGATTCGAAAAAGGAAAGAAGAGTGAGGGCCAGTCATCATAGATTAGTGTTCCTGGAATTAGATGAGATCTTGTGGAGTCTTGATTCGTCACGTATCACATGTCGTCATTTAGGAGACACATAATGACCTCGATGGTACCACTGACATGTCATTGAGCTCAAGAAATGACATCTTGATCTCAGACCCGGGTTAATGGGATAAAAATTCATAAAAACACTCCACACAAATAGCCATAATAGACTATAGGATAGTTTCGAACTTAGTTCAGAAACTAGTCCCCTAACAGTCCCAAAATCTAGACATAAACCATTAAACAACCTAAGTTGTAGCAGTCCCAAGAAATGGACAATAACTTGAGTTTTAGGGGTCCAAATTGGGTGATTCAAAAGCTTACATCAAGTTTAAAGATGAAGCTATAATTTTTATGAAAAATACTAGCCCAAATTCTCCATTTTTCTCAACCGAAAATCTGTCCCAAAATCTGGACAATGTATAGGGTCAAAACAGGGTAGCCTGTGGTAGTCCCGGAAAATGGACCATAACTTGAGCTATAGATATCCAATTTGGATGATTCAAAAGCCTACATCAATTTTACAGATGTAGCTATAATTTCCATGAAGAACACTAGCCCAAATTCCCCATTTTTCCTAACCGAAAATCAGTCCCAAAATCTAGACGTTTCATAAAGCCAAAACAGGGCAGCATTCCCATAGCCCAAAATTTTTTCCAAACAGCCCCTTAGGGCAAAAAAATACAACCAAACAACCCTTAGAGCGGAAAATAAACCAAAGTAGGAAGAATCTCTACCCCTTTGAGCATAGTAGAAACTCTAGGAAGTCTCGTGGACACTTCCTAAACCAAACTGTTGAATTCCCCAAAACTCCTTGCTTAGTCTCGACTAAATCCGTTTTGGTACCGTAGCCCTCATCGAGTAGATAAAATTTTGTTCTAGGCCCCACGAATTCCGACCGACGGAACTCCACAGATCGTCGAAATAAGCTTTGAAAGCTTACTCTCTCTCTCTCTCTCTCTCTCTCTCTCTCTCTCTCTCTCTCTCTCTCTCTCATTCGAGCAGCAAGAAAGAAATGATATTTCTTTTTCCTTCATTTCACCTTTTAACTTATCTTAAGTTTTAAGGATGTGGCTCACGTCGCGCCACATGTCCATGACACGTTTAGGTTCATTTCTGCCTCGAAACAATTTATTTCATCCCGGTTCAAGTTCAATTTATTTTAAATGAACTTTAGTTGTGCAATATCCATTTTGAGATTTCTTTTCAAAAATCCATTTTTAGGGTGCGGATACCGATGCTTTGAAATCGTGAAAATTCGACATCTTGGAATTCCAACAGGTCGTCTTGGTAACTAGATTTCTGAGACAAATCCAGCAGTGGTCGGCTTCATCATGTCTGAGATCTAGAAAATTCCAGTTTGCAACTTTGTATTATAAGCGGTAATTTACCGTTTTGCCATTTCCAGGAAATTCAAATTTACCACAGGTTTTTTCCCTTGGCGGAATTTTGTCCTCGAAATTCACACACACATACACATTCAAATCACTGCATATGCAACAGTCATTTTATCACTAAATGACTAAAAACATACCTTCATCCTCAAATAGGAAAGGATAATTGGCACACATAGTGTCTTCCCGTTCCCATGTTGCCTCCTCCACTCCTCGGTGCTGCCACAACACCTTCACTAGCCTCACAGTCTTTCCTTGCAAAACCTGATCCCGGCTATCCATGACACGTACCGATCCCTCCTCGAAGGTTCCATCCATCAACAACAAGCTCGCCTTATCAACAACAAGCTCCCCCCAATCCACTACATGAGTCGGATCTGGATTGTACTTCCGAAGCATGGAGACATGGAATACCGCATGAACACTCGATAAACTTGGAAGTAAAGCCAGGCGGTAAGCTTAAGCTAGTACCTACCCTCTTGAGTGCCTCAGAGAGTTCGATAAATATCGCGATAGCAGCTTTCCCGCTGCAAACACGACCACTCAATTTCTTAAGCATCACCCTCATGAAGATGCTGATCCCCGCCTCAAACTCTAGAAGTGTATGATACATCAGTGAAGTAACTCTTCTCTGGCTCGCCATTTGAGAAGATGCTTTCGTATCAAGTCTACCTTATCTCTAACCAAATCCAGACCCGTGGAGGGTCTCTCTCCCACCGTCATCCAACAAACCAGAGATCGACATGGCCTCCCCATATAGTGCCTCATAGGGTGCCATCTGTACGCTTGCTTGATAATTGTTGTTGTGGGCGAATTCCGCTAAAAGGTCAAATCTTTCTTCCCAGGTGCCTTGGTTGGGCTGCATACCTGTAATCCTCTAAATCTAGATGGTCCTCTTTGACTGACCATTCGTCTAAGGATAAAAGGTTGTGCTCATCATCAACTGTGTCCCTATGGCTCTCTAGAAACTCTTCCCAAAATAAGTGTAAACTTGAGATCCCGATCCAATACTATGGATACTGGCACTCTATGTAACCAAACTATCTCCCATATATTCAACCTGTCGAAATCCTATAATGTGAAGGTCATCTGCACAACTACAAAGTGTCTTGAGCTTAGCTTCCCGCTTTATCAGAACAATCATGCTTTCGACCAGCATATTTGGCCTTTGGTACACAACCTTTACCTGTGTCGACTTAGCTTCCTGTTTTGATGGGTGCACAACAAAATGGGAGCAATGAAACTCCTTGAGAAACTCATCTCTTAAATGCCTTATTTGGGAACCCATGACACGTCACCCCTATCTGCAAAAGACTACCATCCGTGTGGATGCTTTAACTTTGTCTTTGTGCGACTTTACCGGTCACGATGGACAATACCTCTGTGTCATGTCCTTGGGACTCAATCACTCTACTCAATAAGGAAGGCGTAGCCACTAAACTCCTCAAGATACCCTAAGCTTGATCATTGTACTGTAAACTAAACTGTCCCACAGTCTCGAGCATCTACCACTCCCGGGAAGCTATACTAGCCAACACTCCCCGTGACTTCTGGATGAGTGCATCAACCACCACATTTTCCTTACTAGGGTTGTAATGCAAAGCGAAATCGTAATCCTTCAAATACTCCATCCCCTGTGTTGCCTTATATTATGGTCCTGCTATGTGAAAATATACTTCAGCCTTTTATGGTATGAGAACACCTCGAACTATTCACCGTATAGGTAGTGGAGCCAAATATTCAAAGCAAAGACAATGGCCGCTAACTCCACATCATGCGTGGGGTAACTCTGCTCGTGGTTCTTTAACTGTCGAGAACCATAAGCCCTGACCCTCGGTGCATCGAAACACGTCAGTCAGTCAGCAGGGCATCATAATACCTTTGTGTACCTACATCCCATTTAAGTTTAACATATGGAGGTGAAGTAAGCCTCCTTTTTAATTCTGTAATGCCTTCTCACAGACATTCCACTCAAACTTGTGACCTCCTTCTAGGTGATCTAGTCATAGGTGCAGCTAATCGGAGAGTCTCGATAGACCTCTGTAATACCGCCAATCGAGCGCATATCTCGAGACCAGGCTTCAGTCTTTCCCATCCTCTTGCCTCAACCTTCTGCAGGTCCACGAGATACACACGGCTTGATACCACATGTCCTAAAAATCTCCCCTCAGTAAGCCAAAATTCACACTTACTGAATTTGGCATACAACTTATGGTCTCTAAGGATCTGGAGAACGATCCTCATGTGACTCTCATGATCCTCCTCAAACTTGGAGTAGATCGAATGCAGTGCAGCTCATAATGAACCAATCTAGGTAGGGCTGAAACACTATGCATAAGATCGATGAATGCCGTTGGAGCATTCGTCAATCTGAATGGCATCACTATGAACTTAAAATGCCCATACGGCGTCCTGAACACTGTCTTAGGGATGTCTTCCTCCCTAACTCTCAACTAATGATAATCGGTGCAGAGATCTATTTTAGAGTAGACCCGCACCCCTCTCAGTTGATCAAACAAATCATCAATCATCGACAAAGGGTACTTATTCTTGATAGTAGCCCTATTTAATTGTTGATAATCTATACACAGCCGAAGAGTCTTGTCCTTCTTCTTAGCAAACAGAACCGGAGCACCCCAAGGTGAAGTGCTCAGTCTAATAAAACCCTTGTCCAACAATTCATGCAATTGGACCTTGAGTTCCTACAACTCAACAAATGCCATTCTATGCAGAGTCATAGAAATAGGCTATGTACCAAGGTGTAACTCGATGATGAAGTTTACATCCCTATGCGGAGGTAATCCCGGTAGTTCATTCGGAAAAACATCCTCATACTCAAACCTCCCGAGGTAGACCCAACTCTTGTCTTGCCTCGTCTCTAGAGAAGTAGGCCTTCTTGACCCCATCAGCGCCCATGCCATCTAGAGTCATTACCTGACTTAGGGTGCTGTTCATGTTTTATCACTCACCAAACATAACCTGAGCATCATGCGGTGTGTAGAGCGGTAATCCTCTACGATCATAATCAATGACAGCTCGGTGTGCCATCAGCAGTCCATCGGATGACATCGAACTCCGGCAATGCCCATGACCTTAAGGTCCACGGTGAGTAAGTCCACGAGGTCTCTAACTCCCCAGCCAGGCATATTTGATCGACCCTCACTATTTCCTAGGGAGAACTCCCACACGTCACGTGGCTCTTCGAGGTTCAGCCTCCCCCAGCCCCGAATCTGTATCACCTTTTTTTCGCCTCCGGATGTTAGATAAGTGCGTCCACCTCCCTCTCAATGGCCATAGCTATCTTGACCATCAAGTTCATGTCTTGTAGGAGGAGTGCCACAATTTTACCCCGAATGGACAATTTCAGACCATCCTCAAACTTTCTCACTTTGGCCATGTCTGTGGCCACATAATCATCAGTGAAGCGGGCTAATTCAATGAACTTAGCCATGTATTCGAGCACTATCATCGTTCCTTTTTTCAGTTATAACAAGGAACTCCCGAGCTTTTTTTTGTCGAGCAGACAGGAAATATTTGCCCATGAAGAGCTCATGGAACTCTTCCCATGTCATTACCTCTAAGTTCCTTGAGTCTTTGACCTAATCCCACCATACTTGGGATTTCCCCTCTAGTTGGAATGTAGCTAGCCTTATCCTAGTGGCATCGGAGGTGATCTCCATAAACTTTGAGATCCCTCTCCTTGTCTAACTAGCGGTGCATGTGCCAACTACTAATAGACCTCAACATCCTGAACTATCCCGTTCATTCTTTTCCCGAACACCTAAGGTTATGTTTTCTAACCCTAGTGTTCATCTTTTCCTATATACATTCTACCATGTATATAATTCACACAATATGTAACACGATCACCGCAATCTGAAACATGAAATGCCTGATGAATGCAATGGTCTAAACCCATGCCATCAAGTCCTAGGTAATCGCATGCCTAAGCTCACAATACGAGTTGTGAAGTGGTATCAGATGCTCGAGCACTAGGTAATCATAAACCCTAAGCTACGATACCAAGGCTGTGTGTTTGGTATCGGATGCATAAATGTCTGGCTAGGCCCATGCCCCTGAGCCACTAGGTATTCGTATACCTAGCTCGATGCAAGCTATGGCCATTTGGGTATCGGATGCACCATAAATGTCATGGCCTGTTTGTGCACCAGACCACAGGTATTCGTATGCCTAAGTTACGATACCAAGCTATAGCCCCCGAACCGGGAGTCAAGTTAACCAGCAAGTAAACTGCGGAAAACTCATGGATATCGGGTGACGATATCATATGTTATGCCCATTTACGGATCCATAATTTAACAAATGGACAAAGTCTCCTTTATGCGGGCGCTATCAATCCAGCACATACGAAACATAATAACATGGCTTTATCGAGGCCCGATATATCTGATGACACCAGTCGCCATGTTAAAATGACCTGTGGTCATTTATCTATGTTCATTTAAAACATACAAAAATTATATTTAAAACAATTCATAAGGATTTATTACAACACTTTTACAAATATTATATATTAGAACAAGATTGTTTCCAAATTATTTTACACAAATGGTAACAAGGCCACATATGTCGGTATTGTATAAATGCGGCCTCGAATGAGCGTCGTTCATCGGTGTCCGATCTACACCTGAAATGTTTTTCCCATATAGGGTGAGCCCGCCTAGTAAGTAAGCTTCCTACAAAAGTACACTCCCCCACCTAAGTGCACATACGTGAGTCGTGTTCCTGAATCACACATTGAGCAAGATTATGCGATCCTAGGTTAGATTACGCATGACATGAGATGAGATGAGACTCGACCATGTACCATGCCCATGATCCTTACCTCTTATCTGCCCGAGTCCATACGCCTCCTATCACACAATGCAAAACGTAGCGATGGAATCCAACGATTATGTATGACATCCAGTAGTCATTTTACAAAGCAAGGAGATTCATTTGTTTTCAAACCAAAGCTTTTGGATGTTACACCTCGATGATCATTTATATTGAAACCATGTATGCTTTTTGTGGGTAGCAAATTCGGGAGTCTCAGTAAGCTAAACCTTCTACACTTTCCACAGGCTTTCACCATTGTACATATGTATAACAAAAATGCTAAGGCTTTCGCGAAGAAAATATCATCCGCGCTGTACCGACATATTTTCATTTCGTTATCTGGCCAGTGTGACCACAATGAGCGTTGTCCCCCGCGTACCTAGCCCTTTGATCAAACACCAAGCGTAAGCGTTGATTATAACCATGCCTCAGCATTCAATCACGATGTCCGTGCATATGCAATCTGATGTGCCATTGCATGTTATATCATGCCACGCTGCATAATAGATACTACATGGACAATGCTAAACTCGTACACTTCAAAATTATTACCATGGACAATTATATCAAATCAACATAAAATTTCCAACGATCCGCACATTTCATGTCAATATATTTGCACACACATATACCCGACATCGACAAGTCATCAAAGCAATGACATACTTTATCCTCTAGAGCGAGTGTGAAATAACATGTCGAAAATAGCCTATGAACAAGTCATGCAATGGCGCTATCATTACCTGAGCTCATCACATGTGATACATTTAGGACACACATATTGACCCTCGATCCATTCACATCACCAAGCATGTCATTTCAAACCGGCAATGGTAGCTTGATCCTCAAGACCAGTTATGGAATAGAGATGCCCACAAAACATTCCACACAACAAGCCATAATAGACCATAGGATAGTTCCGAACTCAATTCAGAAACTAGTCCCCTAATAGTCCCAAAATCTGGACACAAACTATTAAACAACCTAAGTTGTAGCAGTCCCGGGAAATGGACCATAACTTAAGATGTAGAGGTCCAAATTAGGTGATTCAAAATCCTACATCACGTTTACAGATGCAGCTATAATTGCTATGAAGAACACTAACCCAAATTCACCATTTTTCCCCACCGAAAATATGTCCCAAAATCTGGACAGTGTATAGGGTCAAAACAGGGTAGCCTATGATAGTCCCGGAAAATGGACCATAACTTGAGGTATAGAGGTCCAATTTGGGTGATTCAAAAGCGTACATCAAGTTTACAGATGCAACTATAATTTCTATGAATAACACAAGCCCAAATTCCCTTTTTTTCCCAATCGAAAATTAGTCCCAAAATCTAGACGTTTCATAGGCCAAAACAGAGCAGCATTCCCATAGCCCAAATTTTTTTGCCAAACAACCCCTTAGGGAAGAAACACAACCAAACAGCCTCTTAGGGCAGAAACCTAACCAAACAGCCCCTTAGGGAAAAAAAAAACACAACCAAACAGCCCTTAGAGCGGAAAATAAACCAAAATAGGAAAAATCTCTACCTCTTGGAGCATAGTAGAAACTATAAGAAGTCCCCGTTGACACTTCCTAAACCCAAAACATTTGATTTCTCGAACTCCTTCCTTGAATCCTAGGCGAAATCCCATGCTTTCGGTACCCACGCGTAGCCCTCATCGAGTAGATGAACTTTCGTTATTGGCCTGACAAATTCCGACCAACGGAACTCCGTAGGTCGTTGAAGGAAGCTTTGAAAGCTCACTTCCTCTCCCTTTTCTCTCTCTTTTGTTCAAACAGCAGGAAAGAAATTATATTTCTTGTTCCTTCATTTCACCTTTTAACTTATCTTAAGTTTTAAAGTTGTGGCTCATGTCGCGCCATGTGTCCACGGCAGATTAGTTAATATGTCGAAATGATTTATTCGTCGATTCAAATTCAATTTATTTTAAATAAACTTTACTTATTTTATTATCCACTTTTGAGATTTTTTTTTTCAAAAATCCCTTCTTTTTAAGGTCCACTACCCGACACTTTGAAAAATAAGTGAAAATCACGTATAATTATTGAAATTATTATGGGTAACTTCGTTCGAGGCAAATCTATCATTGAGTTAACCGTCATCCGAGATCTAGAAAAATTTCAGTTTCCTTCTCTTATAATTAGCGATTTACCGTTTTACTCTTTTTTGGAAAAATTCAAATTTACCCCTGGTTTTTACATTCTCTCTCTGTTTTTTGGTTATTAAAAGAATGAGATTAAGGCTTGGAGAAGGGAGTTTTTCAAGGGGGAGTTACGTGATGCCTCAGCCGGTCGGTTAATGACCACGTCGACCCTCAGATGCGTAGTGAATGGGTAACGAGACACCACTCCACAATCGGAGTCTCGCTTTGTACGGGAGCTGCAAGGTATATTTGTCCCAACAATTAACAATGACCACACAGGGTCCACATGCGAGTAAAATAATGGCTACTTGGGTCCCTACATAAATATTCACAAAATACATCAATTATATACACTAGTTAAAGAGTTAATAAATTACTTTTTAGCAAACATATATCAAAATTTAGAGTTTTAATACATGTTATACAAAGTCTCTGCAAAAGCCACAACTGGCTTTTTCTAGCATGACCTCTAGTGGCCCGAGTCCTCCCCAGCACTCTTTGTACCTGAAATGTGAATGCCGACGGGGTAAGTAAAGCCCAGTAGTGATAATTTCCTACGTGGGTTACTCCCCACCTAAGTGCACATGCCATGACAAAAAATCACATCCAAGCAATTACATGAACCTACTCGAATGTCTACATGACTAATCCCATGTCCCGAGTCCTCACCGACTCCCTCACATATGCCTAAGCCGAATGCGAGTAAAATATCCAGTTTTCAAAACAAAAGCTTTTTGTTCTTGAAAACTTACTACCAGTTTATTAAAATATATTAGACTACCCTCGAAGTGAATTCATTGGAATTGGCAGCTCCGAAACAGTCATGGTCCTCATCCGAAGTGATCCGTTGGACGACTCTCCAAGGCAATTCTTCGGAAAATATTTCATCGAAATTCCTTTCACAAACGCTTTTCATTTTTGTTTTCTTTCATGTCATGCACTCACTCCTAGGGGTGCTAATGATGCTAGTCGAGCTCGAGTTCAGCTAAGCTCGACTCGAACTCGAAAACTCAACTCGAGCTTGAAGCTGCTTGAGGCAAGAAAAATAGGCTCGAATCGGACTGAATATGGCTTCGAACTCGACTCCATTTCAGGCTCGAGTTCTCTTAATCTTTTAAGAGAATTAATTATTTTTTAAAATAAATATATTTATAACTAAATAAATAATGAAAATTTATGATTTTAAGAATGCAAAATAGAGATATATTGTTACTGTATCCCCTAAAATAAAGATATCAAAATTTAAAAAAAAAACTTTTAAAATTTATATACAAAATATTTTCAAGTTTCTGTGAGCTTTGGTCGAGAGTGCGAGTTCTTTCGACTCGACTTGTTAACATTTCGAGTCGAGCTCGAGCTCGAGTCGAGCTTTGACCGAGTTTTGACCGAGTCGAGTTCGAGTAGCTCGCTAGTTGTCTCGTCTCATTAGCACCCTACTCACTCCTAATATTCTAGGGTGCCCCAGTGCATATGGAGTGCATGATGTCAATCCCAACAAACTCATGCTAATATATAAAACATGTATATACTAACATAATTAATCCCATAAATCATGTTGCTTCAAATTCACAACCAATAACACGAAAATTAGCTCACATGGGCTAATTAACAAATCTAAACAATTCATTTGGATAAACCAGCATCATAAAATCACACCAAAAATCGTATCTATTCATGTGAGCATTGAAACCCTCGGTTGTGCTTCTTCACGACCTACAATGAAGTTTGATTTTCTCTGCTCGGTTCAAATGATGTTTCAGGATAGAAAACCACGGCTAATCGAGCCTCAAACATCTGACCATTTGCATGGCTCTTAACCCAAGAATAACCTGATAGGAAAGATCCTACCTCTTGGGTTAGCCGGAACTCCACGAATCGGTACTCCCGTAGCCTCGCCGCGTAGAATAGTTTTACTTCTTGCTTTATCGAGGCAGACGGTCCGACAGGCGCAAATCTAGAGAAGGAGCTCTTCTCTGCAAATCACAAGCCTCACTTTACGCACCTTTCATTGCTGTCGTTTTTTGGTCTTCAAAATGGAGAAGATGATACTATTGCATTTTGTCTTTATTCTCATTAACATTTTCATAATTCCGTCTTGTCCATTTTCTTGATTTTGACACTTGCTTCGTCTAGGTCATTCGTATCATCCTCTCTCTACTCATGCAACATGTGTCACGCTGGGTACATGCTGTAGGTGACTTTCATATCACATCTCTCCACGAGCTACTACGGCACCGACCACATGTTTTTCTGAAAGCGTCAAGTCATTGTCTCGAATTAAGCGAATTGGCAGTGAGTAGCTAGATTTCAGGAGCGATTCCAATGTTTTTGTCCGTTTGTCATCCGAGATCTAGAAAAATTCCAGATTTTGACTGAAATTACCATTTCGCCCTTTTTGAGAAAATTAGATTTTCTCGGGGTTTCACAAGTTTGACGGGAGAGAAAGGGAAGCTGCTCGTGGAGGCCAAAAGGGAGAAAATCCTTCGGATGGAAACACCCAAAGGAAAATCTCTCTTGGGAGATCGGTTCTTGAGCTTGAAGAAGAAGAAGATGAAGATGAAGAAGGAGTTGAGAAAGAGGAAATGGGTTTCATCTATCATCTTCTCCCATTTTCTTTCTTTTTCTCATTTTTATGGTTGTATTTTCCTCCTCCATGAGCTAATCTCATTTTCTAGGGTTTTGATGTAGTCTAAACAATGAACTATGGTGTGTAGTTTTGATTTGTAATCTTTGATGTTTGGATTTTCTTATATATTGAATGTTCTATTCAATCCCTAATGCGTGTTGATGATTGATCGTCATTAACATGATTTGTGACCTAATTTGAGGTTGAGAAACAATAATTAGGCTAGACCATGGATAGAATGTCATGTTTCTCCATAGAATAGGAATGTTAATTGGGCTACATGTGGCTTATTGGGTTTCTAATGCTTAATGCATCGTGGTTATGATGGTTGAGGTAGAGATACATTACAACCTTTCCCAGGGTAGATTGTTATTGCTTGAAAGAATAACGTGATAGCAAGTGAAATCTGCCATTGATATATAATTTAGGCATCATTGGGACCATTTGAATCTCACCATAGAAATTTGTTAGATGAAATCAAAACCCTAGGATTTCTTGTAATTACATTTTCCTTTGTGAACATTTAGTTTAGGATTTATTTAATTTAGTTTGTTTTCCATTTCAACTTCACTTTTATGTTATCCAAATAAAGTTAGGACTATTCAAATTTGGTGGGACGATGCTTATACTTTCACTTTATTACTTGAGGCAACGCGTGCACTTGCGCACATAGGCGTATACATTTTATAACACACATTTTCACCTAACAGTTATGTCCCTATTCTTCCCACAAACTCGATCTCAAATCCAGCCCTGTGTCTTTCTCAGATACTCCCTCACTTAGAGTTCCTTTCTTTGTTTTGACCCTATTCTCAACAAAATCTCCGTGTCTCGTCATGTCAAGTTTGTGGAAAATGTTTTTTCGTTCGCGTCTCCCCCTAGCCACACCACACTGGTAGTAGACATAGACTCTGCCCTCCCCGCTTCATTGTTCACCTCGAGTGACTATCGGCACCAATCAACCTCATCCCAAATCCTCGCCCACATCCTCCCACCCGAGCTAAATCTCCCGCCTCCGCCGACCTCCCAGGCTGGCAGATTCTTCCCTATCCACCCCACCCCCCGTCCTCCTTCTTGCATCTCTACTCATAGTTGATGCCTCCCTGACTACTAAATTCTTCCCCATCACCCCACCCGTCCTCCCATTGACTTGCATCCCCGACCCTTGACACCATTCTATGATCGTCTCATGCCTTCGCATGTTGGGTTCACGCCCTCCCACCGTCATCCTCCTGACCCCTTACCCATTCCCTTTCCCCCACTAAACCATCATCCCATGCAAAACCACTCTAAAAATGTCATCCTTAAACCTAACCCGAAATATGGCCTCACCACCATAATTCCAACTATCCCCTGAACCCTGCACTATCACTCAAGCTCTCAAAATCCCAAGTGGGTTTAAGCGATGCAAAAAGAATATGATGCTCTCATCCAGAACAGTACTTGGGTTTTGGTTACCCCGAGACCTGGGCTAAATATAGTGGCCAATAAATGGTTGTTTCACATCAAACAAAATCCCGATGGCTCTATTACATGGTATAAAACTCACTTTGTTGCTAAAGGATTTCGCCAACAACCGGGCATTGGCTTTCATGAGACTTTCAGTCCCTTGATAAATCTCATCACCGTCTGTATTGTGCTTAGCATTGCCCTCAATTGCAAGTGAAGCCTTTTCAACTTGATGTAAATAATGTCTTTCTCAATGGGCATCTCACGGAGGATGTCTATATGGCGCAGCTGCATGGCATGAGCAACGTTGATTATCCACATCATGTTTGTCGGTTACACAAGGCTATTTATGGTCTCAAACAAGCTCCGCAAGCTTGGTACCAGGAGCTCCACACCTTCTTGCTCTCTCTCGGCTTTGTCACATTCCATTCGGACTCATCCCTCTTTGTTTACCCCCGCAGTAATGCCCTTCTCTATTTCCTGGTTTATGTTGATGATTTGATTATTATAGGTAGTGACCCCTCACTCGTCGACACTACTATTCGATAACTTGACTCCAAATTCTCCATGAAGGATCTCGAGGAGCTATCTTACTTTGATGCGTTGAGTTTTAGCCTCCGTGTGGCGCCCCCAATCCCGGGGTCAGATTGACCATGTCGACTTCTTAGGAATACTGTGTCTCATATCATGAGACATACATAGTAAAATAGCCACATTGGCCCATATCTACACTCCACAAAAGTATTTATAAAGAGTTAATTTATAATTGTATTTAATTTCGAATTTACACAAAAAAGTACAGATGATCTTTTAAATTTTGCAAAATACATAAATAAGGCCAGTTTAGCCATTTCTTCACCTCTACGGTCCCAAATGTTAAAATCTTATTTCAAGACGTGAATCTATGCACATCTCGTACCTGAAAAGGGATCGCGACGGGCTGAGCAATGCCCGATGGTGGAATTTTCTACATGGGTTACTCTGACTAAGTGCTCATCGCCGTGACACATCGAACATTCAATAACATATATGTTCCTACTCGAAATGTCTACATGATATGGATGAGAATGTGACCACCGCTCCCCGTGTCTCGAGCTCTCAGCCGCTCCCTCACGCGTACTAAGCGAATGTAGGCAAAACATCATTTCAAAACAAAGCTTTTAGCTATAGAAACTTACTACCAAGATTCAGTAAATATATTGGACTACCCTCCGAGGCGAATCTATTGGATAGCCTTCCGAAACAGTCATTGGTCCTCATCCGAAATGAACTGTTGGATAATCCCCCAACACAATTCTCTGGAAAATCATCCCTTGAAATTCCTTTCACAATCCTTTTCCATTTTCTTTTATGTCATGCACTCACACCTATTACTCTAGGTTCCCCAGTGCATATGAAATGCAATATGCCATTTCTACAATTCATGTTAATATATTATGCGTAAATATATTACTTGAGTTTATACCACAAATCAACATGTTATTCATTAACACGTAGCAATAACATAAATTAGCTGTTGTAGGTATCACCTTGGAAGCAACAATCAGTCTGGAGGCGCGGCGCATCACACCAACAACACACAATTTTCATGTTACTCAAACAAGCCACGATGCATACAACAAGGTCACCATCTTGACCCATCCAACCGGGTACCTCACAGCCCCCTCATAAACATGAACATTTTTTGGTTCCAATGTGATACAGCATCAATAACCGGGAAAACCTAGAAACTTTTAGTTTCAATTCAAACTGACCCACCACAGGTCTTGGGCATGTGAAGCGATTATAGAAATCCTCTATCCTTCAGTCCCAAGATTTTGGAACTAAACCATATGACATCTCATGGCCTTCCATGAACAGCCTACCATACAATCTGATTATCTATGACATGCCATACAATGTTCATTATTATATCGTATACACATCGACACAACTAAGCAAACTGAACGCTTGGTACAAAACACAGAATTCAGAAAATTTGTGATCATCCAATGTCCCTCACAGGAACATGGATAGAATATTGACTCAATGGGATTTCCATAGAGTCCAAGAACACCGAAAACAGAGCTCGGACGAAGAAGTTATGACCTACCAAAGTTGGAGGTCACACGTAGTCAGACCCAGCCGAGCTGAACTGACCTGGCCGAGCTGTCCTGACCTGGATGAGATTTTACTGACACCCACTGTCCTCCAAAGGTATACTAATAGCATCTTGACTCAATGGGCTTTCCATAGAGTCCAAGAACACCTGAAAAGGAGTTCGGACGAAGGAGTTATGACCTTCTGAAGTTGGAGGTCATACGTAGTCAAACCTAGCCGAGCTGACCTGAACTGTACGAGCTGAGATGACCTGTCTGAGCTCATCTACTACCCTCCACAGGAACATTGATGGAATCTTGACTCAATGGGATTTCCATAGAGTCCAAGAACACCCGAATCGGAGTTCAAACGAAGAAGTTATGACCTTCCTAAGTTTGAGGTCACACGTAGTCAAATCCAACCGGGCTGACCCGACTTGGCCGAGTTGTCCTAACCTCTCCGAGCTCGGCCTGACACCTACCGTCCCTCCACGATACGAATAGACTGACTACGGTACAAGAGCACTCAGAACCACTGCAACGGCTCGAGAGCGCGGCATTCGGCTGGAAGTCACGTATCAAACCCACCCGAAATGACCTGACTCGGGCAGAGGACCTGAACTGACGAGCTGACTGACCTGACTGAGCTCAATTTTAATTCCTCCACATGCAATATTTACTAATCTTGACTAAACAATCTTCCATAGAGTCAAAGAACACCAAACGAAGTCTGATTTAAGAAGTTATGACCTCCTGTTGAGGTCACAGTAGTCAAACCCAACCCGGGTCGAATCTTCGACTCGCCGAATGTCCCGACTCTCTCCGAGATCGGTCTAACACCTATTGTCCTCTAAAGGAACATGAATGGATTCTTGACTCAATGGGATTTCCATAGAGTCCAAGAACACCCAAAACGGAGTTCGGATCTAAGAAGCATGGCTGTCCGTTGGAGGTCTCGAATGGGTTAGTTCAGCCGAAATGGATTCTAGCAATCGACTCTACAGTCGATCTCTACAAGCCGACTCGCCATTGCGCCGTTCAGCAGAAGTACCATAATCCTGGTCTACAGGAGATTCGAATTGAGAAATTCAAAAAGCCCAACATCAAGTCTCATCGATGTGGGCTACACTTACCGTAAGGACTCCACCGCAAAATTCCTTTATTTCCTACCTAAAACCAGTTCTAAAGTCTGGTTAATGTGTACTACCACAATATGGCAGCTTCCTATGGTTCAAAACACAACCAAACATTCCCTTAGGCAAGACAATAAAAATCACACCTTCATTAATTTTAACTCTAACACATAAAAATGGCACACAAGGACACCTCATTTAGTCCTAAAATCGGGCCCCTGGACTGGTCCAAAACAACTCAAATCTCCAACACACCGTCCTACAAAGTCTTAGGATCTACTCACACGCCATTCACGACTCTCACACAACCCATGCCATTTGAATGGCCCTTAGACAAGGATTAAAACTAAGTAGAGAAAACTCTAACCTCTTGAGTTTTTCGAAATTTCTAATTCCATTCTCTACGTGAAGCCCTTACCGTGGAGGATGAACTTCCTCTTGCCCGCTTGAAACTGCTATCCCGATCACGAAATTTAGAGAGAAGGTAGAGTCCTCTAAAACCCTCTCTTTCAAATTTGGTTTGCCTTTCCTTCCTCCCTCTCTCTCCCAACCTCGTTGGGAAGATAGAAGTCAAGTGAGATGTCCTCTCACTTGCCATCATTCAATTCTAAATGGCTCGATTACTCCTTATCACCTTATCCATCTATACCTTGATTTCTCCAATCATGTGTTGCCACATGTCGCTTCTGGGTCCCACTTGAGCTATTTGTTTGACTAGCTCTCCACTTGACATGTGTATCATCTTGAGCCACTCAAATGCGCCAAGTGTCCCCTACTACGCTCGTTGCCTCAAAAAACTTACAAATTCCGAATGTCTCGGAATTCGACGAAATTCGACGTGGTAGCTAGATTTCGCAAGAAGATTCCAACGGTGAAGTCCATTTCTTCATCAGAGATCTAGAAAAATGTGGATTTTTAATTACTTTTTGATCAGTCATTTATTCTAATATCGATTTTTCTGGGGTTTCACACCAATGGGTCTTCTACTATCTCAAAAAAAGTATGTTATTGATCTTCTAAGAAAATATAACATGCTAGGATCCAAACATGTCTCTACCTTGCTTGTCGTAGGTACTTCTCTGACTATTAAAGATGGTATTCAGTCTACAACGCTACCATGTAACTGCGGTTAGTGGCCTTCAACATCCCTGATGTCTCATTAGATATTTCGCCGCGGAATAAACTCTCTGTCTCGCACACGCCATCCAAACACCATCAGAGGGCGGTCAAACGCTCACTTCATCTTAATGGCACAAGATCCCCTGCATCCGTCTAATCGATTAATTCTATAAATTACATGGTTTCTCTGATGTAGACTGGGCTGGTAACCTAGATGATCGTACCTCCATGGGATCTTTTCTTATTTTCCTTGGTGCTAATCCAATTGCCCGGAGTTCTACAAAGCAATGCACTATTGCTCATTCTTCCATTAAGGCTAAGTATCGTGCAATTGTTGTGATGACTCATGCCCCCTTATTCGATCCAACCCGAAGGCCAACCGGATCGTGACACTCCGGCCCTCTTTCGAATCCACCTTTTCTTTATCAAGAAAAACACATTTCCAATGCTCATTTTGTAAAGGATATTTATCTTTATGAAAGTAGATTCGTATATACTAATTCAATCTAAAGGGGGCCCATCATTTTGCTCAGAATACACATTTTCCTACTAAATATGGCATTACATGCCCACCGTCCATTTTACCACCTTTTATACACTACAGATTATGTCGTTTCAATACTAAAATATTTACAAAACAAAATCAGAGTTTGTACAAAAAGTGTCAAATATATTTCATGAATGCATAGTCGGAGCTTTACTTTAACTTCGTGAGGCCTTGACATTGACTCTGAATCGCTGCGGTCTTTTCCTTCGTACATGTCCACTTGATACCTATGCGATGACAACAACGCTACTTAAGCACTTGCCTGGTTCTATGCAGTTCTTTTTTCATTTCGCCTAAGTAAATCATGCATTTTTCTAAACTGCCCACGCCCTTTCTATAATTTTTCAATGACCAATGTGGTACAATACATATATGTATATTTTCATTTCGTATACATTTAAATTACAATTCATTGGCCATTTCAATCATGCAGTTTCATATGCAATAAATCATTATAACAAAAATCATGCATTTCATAATTTTCTTTTCATTTTGCCCTTAAGAGAATTTAACTTATGCTTTCGGTGCATAGGATAACGAATCATCGGCACGGTCCCGCTGGGCTGCAGCCGCATAAAAATACGTTTTATAACACAAGACGTCCAGCCGGGCTACTAATCGGGTTATTAAAAATAATTGCGGAACACTACCATACCGCTCCCACTGGCTACGGATCGAGCGATACATCATTACGCTCGCGAGTATCGCTTCATTTGACCCTTATTGGTATACCAATATATTCTTAACTCGAATTAAACGGTTAACATTCTATTAAGGGCGCTCAAATCATTCATAGCAATTCAATAGTGTATATTCTATATTTATATCCAAATAATTTAGTTTCCAATACTATGCAATTTTTCATGTGCAATCTATTTCACAATCAATTGTATCATATCAATTTAAAACAAATCAATATGCAATTTATCGCAATTCATTTCAATAAATCCACTTATTTCATAATCCTTCAAACATTTTAGAAATGGAGAGAGAGAAGTGGAGAACAAACCAATTCATTTATGGCTCAAACGGAGCACACATGTGTATTCATATAAAACCTTTTAGATTTAGTTAGTTAAACAAAACCCAAAATAAACAAGGAAAGAAGTGTGAAGAACAAACTCAAAAAGGTTGTCGCTCTTCAGTTCCTATCCTCGAAATCACGTTCTTGGGTTAAGCTTCCTCGTCTCCAACCCCTAATTTATCACAAATGTGTCACAATCAAAGAACAACCCAAGAAAAAAAATCAGTTGTGCATTCTAGGATTTTTGGTTGGGGTTGATGTCTACCCAATACACCTTCACTTGAAAAATTTTCTGGGGACACATGAGCCATTTTTTGCTCATGATTCCTTTAAGAAAATGATATCTCTATGAGTCTAATTTCAGTAGGAATTGGAATCATCTCATTTGGATCACCCAAACTCAATTTACGACATTTTAATGACAAACTGGTCAGTATGCCCAACTCACTCGGTTACCTACTGTTATTCTTGATTTCAGGGGTCTTAAATCCATAAATTGGTAGTAGTTCCTCCTACTCATTTGAAGCTATGGTTCTAAGGTTTCTTCTCCAATTGGAATCATCCAATTTGGATCACCAACACTCAAATTATTGCATTTTACATCCAAACTATTCTAATTTTCAAAACATAATCAGATTGTTCTTGCACAAAGCTCCACTTTGACGGATTTATGGGCACTTTGGGGTTACAAATTTCATACACTTCCTTCAAGAAAATTATTCCCCTAGAAGTATAGTTTATCCATAATTTTTAATCACTCAATTTGGATGAGTGAAACTCAACTTACAACCAAAACACCACAACTACACCTAAAACAGAGCATACCCATCAACTACCCGAACCTCACCTTTAAGCCCATATTCGGGAGCCTTAGAGCTACAATTGGCTCTTGTTCCCTTCTATACATTTGTATCTATAGATCTTATGGTTGTTTACCAATTAAAATCACTCAATTTGGATGATTATAACTTAACTTATAGACAAAACAAAAACAGGGGTTTTGAAAATTTTTATGACAGCAACTCCTTTGAAACTTCATCATTTCCTTGCACAAAAATTCCTTAAAAACCAATCCTAACCCAAAAGAACTTTGAACTTAACCCAAAAACAACTCCAAAACTGGATCTACAACCAATCAAAATCACCTTTACATAAGGTTAGGTTTTTCCTCAAACTAAAATCATCAAAGAGGAGTTGTGGTTGGGCTTTCTTACCTTAGCTCTCTTAAATCTTCTCTCTCCCTTCTTACTTGAACAAAGATACTAAGAATACAGAAATACACCAAAAATACCTTCTTCTCCCAAGCCTCAGCTCCTTCTCCCCTTGCTCCTCTGAAATGTGAATGCCCAAATGGGCATTCCTTAGACCACCTTGGTATTTATTCTCATGTTTTGTAATGCTGCCTGCCAGCACATTAATTGGTTTTTCTATTTTTTCTGCCAAAGCCTCTATTTCACTTTCATCTCACTTCATTTCATTTCATTTATACTTTGACACTTACATTACTCATTTATGACCCTTAGGTCCTCATTTGATATTTTTACCAAATTTATTTGGCTCCTGTAAAATTTTCGGGTTTTTATCATTTTTCGTTTTTAGTCATTTAAACTCCAAAAAAAATAAAATTTATTTTATTTTACACCCTGAACATGTTATAAAACTGTTAGGGTATTTTCATGGTGTTAGAATTGCTGCTACTGCTGCTGAATTGCAATGGGTGAAATCGTTGTTGTCCGAACTTCTTACCCCAATGCGGTTGCCGCCCACCCTGTTCTCAGACAACCTTGGTATCACTTATCTCTCCACTAATCCTATATTTCATTCACGCATGAAACACCTTGCGATTGATTATCACTTTGTTTGTGACATGGTTTAGTCATCTGAGTTGCGTGTTGTTCATGTCTTTATTGCGACCAAATTGTTGACAATTTACCAAAATTTCCTTTTGTCTCCGTCTTGCCTCTTTTACCTATGTAGCAAGATTGTTATTATTTTAGCATACCATCTTGAGGGGGCGTATTAGAGTATTTGTGCTCTTTATTACTTATGCTTTTACTACTTATCCTTATTTAGTATATTTATATATATACCTTAATTCTCTTTATAATACATAAGTCTCTTTGTACTATCACTTTCCATGTGTAGACTTTTGGCATTAGTATTTTTATTAATGTGTTGCAATAATTGATTTTTGGTTTATACTATGAGATATGGTGTTTCTTCAATTAATCATCTATGATAATTCCATTCTCCGAAAAGAATATTTAATTAGAATATTTTGTTTGAAGAACGTGTATAAGGTACAAGGACACAAAGATGCTTGAAACTTAAAAACTAAGTGGTCTGGAAGTATATGTGAAGCTCAATGAAAATACTAGACTACGGTGACGTTTGCTTTTTTAGCTCTTTTTGCTTAAATCAATTTTCTTTTAAACTTTAAACTATTTGTTTTTTTACTTTTTCACGACTTATTATTGAATTTTTGAAATTTTTTGCTAAATGTATTTTTTTTAAATGCTTTTTTAATATTAAGAGAAAACCAGATTTTCAAACTCTTAAAATAAGAGTATGAGAAAATCATATTCTATGATCCCATTAAAACTTTTATGATTTGTTCTCATGTTAATAAGATAAAAGCAATTATATATTTAAAATTTTATTTTAAAAAGTTATCTCTCTAGATAAAAAGTAAAATATTGATTTCTTTTTTTTTCTCGGTTATTACATGGGATAATTTTTTAAAAAAATTTAATTTTCCCAAAATTTAGATAAAATATATTTTTTTCATAGATTATATATGAATTTAATGAGAATTATTTTGAGTGTTTGTTTCGGGTGAAATCTCTTTCTCTCTTTGTGCTTTCAAGAAAATCATTTCTTCTTGTTTTTGAAAATTGGTTGAGGTCATATATTCACTCTACTCTCAAAGAAACTAAGTTTTATGGAGAAAACTCGTGTTCTTCTTGATGGATCTTCAAGAGGAAGGCTAAGATCAAGCTTGGGAAGGACTCCAAGAATTTATTGGGAGATGATGGCGAGGAGTTGAGGTGAGAAGGTTCTGTGAAGTAGTCCGTTAAGGATTTCAGGCTTTAAGTTGAGCAAATCCTTGTACACCCAACTTATATGCATTATAGTGGAAATTTTGATCGGTTGTAGGCCCGTAGTTTTTTACATCTTATGAGGTTTTCCACGTTAAGTGTTTCCATATTGTCTTTATTTCTCCTTTTATTTTCATTATATAATTTCAATTTTTTGATGTGAACTCCTCTTTTATTTTCAATATATAATTTTAGTTTTGTGATGTGAAATGGTTGAGTATTTGATTATTGAATAATAGTTAAAGTATTTGAATCATATTACTTGTGACTTGCATTTATAAACTGTTTGGAGAGTGTTGTTGCATCCCTGCATTTGATATAATTTAGAAAATATTGATTTCAAGTTATAGAAAAGAAACTCCTTGAGAAATTTTGGTTATCTTCGATTGTTGAATTTGTTTTTCAAAGAGTTTGTCAAAAAAACCTATTCACCCACCTCTAGGTGTATTCCTTAAATGAGAATTCAACCTACACACATTTTATAAAAATAAAAACTATCAACATATGCAATACCTGTGAAACCCTAGAAAATTCGTGATTTTGGATAAAGGGTAAAATAGTAATTTCAACTGAAAAACCGAAATGTTTTTAGATCTCGGATGATGAAACGGACTTCTCCGTTGAAATTTTCTCATGAGATTTAGCTACCACGTTGAATTTCGTTGGATTCTGAGGTAGTCGGGATTTACCGCTGAGGCGTGCGTCGATGACATGGTGTTATTAGATGCCACATGGCACCCTGAGAATGACACTTGGCATTGAAGGAATGGCTCATAATTAGCCATGTATTGGTAACGAAATGCAGCCGCAGCCGAGCTTTCGAACATTTCGAGCTAGCTGTTAATTTGCAGGAGCGAGTCGGTTTCTGAGCCAGCCAACGAGCTAAAATCGTGCTCAAGCTTGGCTTGATTTAAAAAAAAAGCTTGGCTTAAGCTCATTAGGCTCGTTTTCCATATGAACGAGCTTGAGCTTAACTCGAGCTCAAGCCCAACTCGAGCCCATACAAGCTTTGTATTGTAATCAATCCTCAAGCTCACCCATATACTTTTAACTTTTCAGAATCAACTGATAACAAATACATCAATTACAAATACTTTCTGCGGGGATTTGTTTTACCTTAGTTGATTTAGCAATTGATGCTAGCTACAAAGCCACCTCCTTCAACATTTGTTTCTTCTGATTACGTAGAATTCCATCAATAAAATAAATTGCAACCTAAAATTATGAAATAGAATTAAAACAAGTAGAAATTGCGAGCTTAAGAAATAAGATAACAAAATCATTAAACAAGAAACATGATCGGGTTTTAATCAATTATCTAAATAAAGAAATAATATATCAACAAGATCCGCTTACAAACTCATTAGTAACAAATAAAACTATCGGCAATATATCACGTATTACGGTTGTTGCCACCACCCTCCCGACTACTGTCGCAGAGATGATTAATTTCAAGACCCATAGCTTCACCACTATCGGACCGAGATCCAGACCGCCACCATGTCGAAACCAATCGGGCCCAAATTTCATACCCGCAGCCGACGTGGCACTCCCGCGTTACACCGTCCGTTCCGGGCAACTGCATGTCGGCCCTTGTTTCCTCTATGAAACCCCACCCCATGATCACCTCACGTTTTACCGGCGCCCACGCCTAGATGCGTCGGTTAAGTCTAGTAACAGATTCAAAGGGGCCCCTAATACCCTGTGATTTAGATTGGATCTTGTTCATCAGCCGAATTGATCAGACAAGGTCCGTGCATTTTCCTCAATGCTACTCCAAGATCGGCAAACCTTGTCTAAGCTCATGGCCACCACCTCTATAGTTTCCATAGGAGCCCTAATACTCCCCATATTTGTAATCTGATTCTTGTACACCAGATCGACCGATCAGAATAAGGTCATACCCAACATCCATATGTCCTTCCCGACGCCCTCTTTGCCGGCACTCTTCTTCACGCCTATCCACACTAGAAACATACTGGCGCCACACCTTCGCCATCAAGTACCATTTCAAGTAATGGTAGCGCATTCCTGGGATCAGATAGCCTCCCAGCTCGACGGCATGGGATTCGCCGAGTCTCACCTTCGCCATCAGCGCCTCAACGCCAGAGGATTCACGATTGGCATCCATGCCGACCGGATTCAAAGCTCGAGGATCCACACCGATATCCGGATATGACCGCATTTCACTCCGCACGCCGACCGATCGCGACCGTGAAGACTAGGATCCACCGGGCCGAGACTACAGGAGGAAGCCTGCTCCAAATGACGGATGGGTCCTACCGCGCAGCCGAGCTTTGAGCTGAGCCTGAGCCAGTTCGAGCTGGAGTCCAGATCAATATTTCCAATTAGTGGTTTCAAGCTCTCGCCTGCTTAGCCTACGTTGAGCCCGAGCCGGCTTTCGAGCCGGCAGCCTGCTTAAGCCCAGCCGAGCCCGAGTAGCTGGCTCGCTATCACCCTAATACAAGTGTGTGAATGAATCCCATGGCTCACTTTGAGCCATATAGGTGATGATGTCATAAAGAGGAATTAAGAAATAAGGAATAAAGATGGAAAATTGAGGGCCACATATTTGGCTTGAGGAAATGGGGAGGAAATTGCCTCCTTTGACCGGATGAGAGGTGTGCTCCAAAAAGGAGGAGAAAGTGCAAAGAGAAAGGAGAAAATGAGGAGAAAATGAAAGGGAAATGAGATGAGAAAATGAGAAAAAGAAAAGTAAAGCAAAAAGGAAAGAAAAGAAGGAAAGGAGAAAAGAAAATAGAAGGAAAAGGAAAACACCCGAGATGGAAGGAAGGAAAAAGGAGAAAAGAAGGAAAGGGAAACAAGATTTCCTGCCGCGGTCGGTTCGACGGTTCAGTGGATTAAAGCGAGGTAATACAACGCGATCTACGCGGACACCAAAAAGTCAGAGTTTCACAAACTCCACAAGGCAGGATATTTCCTACTGGTTTACTTTTAGCCAAAGGCTATAAAACGCAGTGTTGCTTAGCTGAGGCCATGAGGCCATGTAAATTAATTAGTTCGAGCCCTAGGACTAAGGGGTATGAATTTCATGACTGCTCTACACACTACCGACTATGGGAGTTAGAGTTTGAACTAGAAACTGAAAGTTTTAGTGTTAAGTGGTTGTTCGATGTGATGATAATGATCGAACCGGATTGGTTCATGTTTAAGTGAAGGGACTGTGAAGTACCCTCGCTGAATGCTCCTAAGTTTGTGACCTAGCGTGTTGCGGCTTGCTGAATAACATGTAAAGGTGTGAATATGTTAAAGCCGATGCATGCTATTTGATGTATTAACATGGTTTGCATGAAGGTAGATTATATGTATAAATTATAATTGTCCATGGCTTGTGAATGTTTCATGTAGTGCTCATTCATGCATGTAACATGAAGGAAAATGCATTGACATCATGCATTTCATATGCATGGTCACATCGCGCTAAGCTCGTGTGGGTGGTATGGCGATCTACCAAGCAGGAATGGTCGTGAACTCGAGAAAATGGGACAAAGTCCAAGGTAGAGATTCACGAGTGTGTAAAATGATCAAAATGATAAATATATGTTTTTGGGCGGAGTGTTGATAGATCCCCTAGGGTGAAAAGTCCTAGACGCTATTCAATGCTGTATGAACCCACAATATAAGTTCGTGGAAAATGTTGAAAAGGCGCATGCATCTCATGTAAACTCGAAAATCCGTGGCCCACAAAATGAAGAAAAAAAAAAGGAAAATTAGGTTTTGATAAATAGAATTGGAGGGTTGTCCAATGGTTTAGTCACGATGTCAAACACCGATGACTCGTTTAGTTACACTTGGCATTCCAAGTGAGGGAGTTGGTTGGTACTCAGGTTATAAGCATGAGAGGTCGCATCTCATGCATGATATAGACATTTCATGCAGTGAATAATCAGATGGAATGTGATTGATTGTTTATATATGCCATTGTTATGCATTTTAGAGAACCCTAGCAGGAGATTGGTCACTACTGCGCTTTGCTCACTCCCGTCGTAAAATTCTTTCAGTACGCGAGTATCCGGTGGAGACGACACTCACTAGAGGTCGCTTTTGAGAAGAAAGCCAAAATGTGGCTTTGAGTAAATATTTTGGGAAACATGTATAAATATTTTTTGTAAATGTGCATGGAAACTATATTAAATATAACGATTATTTCGATGAGTATGTGGATGTACGTCCGACAAGTGGGCCATTGTTACTCATGTATGGTTCTCATGGTATGAGGCACACAGGTTTTCCGCATGTTGACCGTGGTCAACGGGACACCCCGGGATAGGGGCGTCACAATACCAACTTTCTTTGTTCCATGATTCAAATTTCGGATAAATATTTTTGACATTATTTTCATTTTCAGCATTAGACTCCGGAAATTCTAGTGGACATGGCATGATGCCAAACAAGTATAGTCTTCCATACCATGGCCTCGAGTAAAAGATAATAATTGAGATTTTATTACCTGATTGAGTATTGATTAAGAACCATGTGGTGAGGAGGGTAGAGTCCATATGTGCCTGGAGGTGTACAAGGGGGAACCCAATGTGTACCTAAGAATGGCATGTGTCTCCCTTAAAATTTTCTTGAAAAAAAGTGTTAATAGGAGGAATAGAATTCTTCCCATCAAATTCCTGAAGATTTTAGGTATTACCATTATGCTATAATGCTTTAGCCCATGAATGCCCTCAAAACTAATGTCCATTTCCAAGCCCCCACCACTAACCTGTAAAGATGGTTGTAACTTAAAAGAGAAAATTATCTTTTGCCAATTTGATTTATGCTTAACTCCGTGTTTGAGACATTCTTCGCTTGAACAGAAAATTAAGATTTGATAATATACGGTTGATACCAAGAAAAGGATGAAATAAGAAAATTAGAAAAAGGTTATTTGATAAATTAAAACTTAATACATATATGCAAAAGGAGGTAAGCTAAATCCACTAACCAAAATGTTTATACATTCAGTTTTGATGATAACGAATATACCCAATGTTATTTGATATTAAATGATTTCTAACTAGACGAAAGACTGAGCCGATAAAAGCTAAATCCGGCTAGTTCAATTGTTGTCAACATCAAGCTCTTATTTATTTCCTCTCTGAAAACAATCACGAGTTGAATTGTTAAATCTGTAATTCATTTGCCTTCAAAAAGAAAATTACGCCAAGATCCTTTGGCCAAAGTTTAACCAATTTTGAGATCAAATTTTTTATAATTTCTATTCAAAATGTACGGCTATGGATTTATTTCGATCTGTTAATTATCAGCATATTCAAAACCGTACTAGAAGCTAATCTAAGCTGTCGTCAAAATTGATGACATATCATAACTTCTCCACTGCTTTCCACACAAATCATGGGGATATTAGATCTTCTATTCAAAAGGTTAGGCTAGCTATTTTGGGGACAAAATGAAAAGCTACCTGGCCACCAATTAGGAGATGAGTTTAATTAGTCAAGCTGTATACCAAGTTCAAACGTTGTAATGGAAGGGCAATTGTAGTCCCGGCCTCTCTCATCTAGAGACCACAATCCATACTCTCTTTTTTTCTTTTTTTATATTTTAAGAAAAATAAACCAAAGATGGGCGATTAGATAAAAAAGTTGTCACAAGCTGAAAGAGCCCATTAATTGCTTTTCAAAGAAATCCTTTGGAAAGTTTCAACCAACTTTGTCACCAACTTATCATCAATTTGTAATAAAATAAAAATCTGTCAATATATAATATTCCAAGGCCCGAGTTATTTCAGGAATTCATGTAAAACCCGAGAAAATTTCAATTTTCTGAAAAATGGTAAAATCGTAATTTCGGTCAAAATCCAAAATTTTTCTAGATCTCGGATTTACTTCAAACGGATCAACGTTTAATCGCCTCGCGAAATTCAGCCTACCATGCCTAATTTCGTCGAATTCCGAGATACTAATTTCACATTTTTCGGCGGCAGCACGTGACGTGCCATAAAATCGTTTGAGAGACATGTGATGTGACAAAAGTCACCTACTACATGTACTCTTGTGACACATGTTTCAAGATTAGAGAGATGATGGAAATTGACGGCCTAGATTGTGTCAAGTGTCAAAAATCAAGAAAAGGGACATGATGGAAATTATGGGAATTGTTAATGATAATAAGACGAAAGATGAACAGTGTCATCTTCTTCATTTTGAGCACAAAATGGGCAATGGCTGGATGAGTTGATGCATTGGGCGTGAGATTTGAGTTCTAGAGAGAGAGTGTGCTCCTTCTCTCTAGATTTTCGGTCATTCGGACCGTTGGTTCTCAACGGAGCAAGAAGCAAATGCCTACGTCGCAGGGCCACGCTGTGGACACTGATTTCATGGAGTTCCATTAACCTAGAAGAGGTGTGGATCTTTCCTACTTGGTTTATTCTCGCCAAGAGCCAGTAAATGGTTAGGAATGTTCAGGTTTGTTTTAGTCAGAATCTTGGCCTCAAAGCTTTGAACTAAGTGAAGAAAATTTTATTTCAGGTGGCCGTGAATGCTGCCACTCGAGGGCTCTACCATTCACAATGAATAGTGATGTGAATTTTTGGTGTGATTTTATGATGTTGAGTGATTCAAAATGAATTGCTTGTGTTTGTCAATTAGCCCATGTGAGCTAATTTTTGTGTTATTGGTTGTGAATTTGCATAACATGATTTATGTGAATTAATTATGTTAATATATATACGTGCTGAATATATTACATTTAGCTTTGTTTGACTGCATCATGACTTATATGTAATCGTGGCACCCTAGAATATTGGGGAGGAGTGCATGACATGAAATTTTGAAAGAAAAAGGGAAATGCTCAGGAAAGGAATTCTCATGAAGATTCAAGAATCATTCTGGAGACTTGTCCAACAACCATCCTTAGGCTTTAATCTAAGGATCAAGCTTTAGAAATATCCAGCACCCGCCGGAGGGTAGTCCAATGTATTTATCGAATTCAGAGGAGTTTTCAGAACAAAAAGCTTTTGTTTTGAAAACTGATATTTTTACTCGCATTCGGCTTAGGCATATATGAGGGAGTCGGTGAGGACTCGAGACATGGGATTGGTCATGTAGACATTCGAGTAGGTTCATGAAATTGCTTGAATGTGATTGTTTGTCATGACATGTGCACTTAAAGGAGTAACCCATGGTGGAAATTATCTCATCGGGGCTTTGCCTACCCCCGTCGAGGGATCACCATTTCATGTATAGAGTGCATAGAAGACTACTAGAGGTCACTATTAGAAGAAAAGCCGAGTTGTGGCTCTGGTAGAGACTTTTGTATAACATGTATTAGAAATGGTACATTTTAATATTTGTTGGATTAAGAGTGATTTATTAACTCTTGAACTATTGTATATAGTTGATGTATTTTGTGGGTATTAATGCAGGGGCCCAAGTGGCCATTATTTACTCACATGTGGACCCTGTGTGGTCATTGTAAATTGTTAGGACGGGTTTTAAATTACAGGTAGAGCTCCCGCACAGTGAGACTCGCCTCATTTTCATGAGTAGGTCGTTACCCGGACATCCACAAGTATTCCGCGATTGACGGTTGTCAACGAACCCCGCTTTGGGGGCACAAATTTGGCACTGAGCTAGGTAAAACGATTACCTAGGAGCTCTGCCTGGGTATCCATAGTTTAGTCCCGATACCACACAAACTTGGCACGCAGCTAGGTATACAAATACCCTGGTACTGAGGGACTCTGGGGCTTAGGTCACGGTCACGAGGTGTATGACATCACACTGGGTATAGCTCGATGTTAGGGTTTAGGTATGTGATTACCTAGGAAGTCACGGGACAAGATTAGAACATCACATGCACCGGTTTTATGTGATCAGGTGATTGTTGTAAATGTTAGTGAATCAGGTGCTTGTAAATAGCATAGAAAAACAAATGATCAATAGGTTTAGTGTGATAACAAGTTGCTCGAGGAATCTCTGGGGCAAATAGTCCGTAATTAAATGAAAAAATGTGTCGAGATTTCTTTTAGGTTTTACAATGTAAAATCGAAGAAAAAATGGATAAAATAAATTTCAATAAATTTATTTGGGTTATTGGAAAATGAAAAAAAAATTTCAATAAATTTATTTAATTCACAAATATTTATTTCAATATAATTTAATATATATATATATATATATATATATAGTGTATATATATATATATATATATATATATATATATATATATATATATATATATATATATGGGAGGTTTTCCAGTAGTTGGAATGAAAAAAAAATTGTTGTGAAAAAAAAATGAAATAAATTTTTTTTAAAATAAAATAAAATGAGACAAACTAAAATAAATTTTTTTTTTTGTTAAACATGATTTAAAATATGAAATTATTGTCTTGCATTACCTATGAATGCATGGACATAGTGTATGAAATATTTTTCTGTATGTGAATAGTGTCTCGGGGCTATGTTTACGCCTTGTAGACACCAGATTGAATATTAACTTCACATTTGACATGTGTAAGATGGTTAGTCGAGGGCGCAGGACTTAGAGGCGCCCACGAGGTGCTGTACCTAAGCACCACGTTGCTCACCAATGTGCTTTTGGCCGAGGTCGTAGGTATTGCGGCTACCGCGTCGATGTGCTAGTGTAGCAGAAGTCAGGAGGTCCGGCAACCGCAGGTTTGTATGCACATTATCTGACATTACAAAGAGGAGATCCGATGGTGCAACCATTGGTTCATGCAGTCGAGAAGGTGTTAGAGGCCATGTAGATTACCTGACACGATCTCAGATTAGACTAGCCGTGTTCCACCAGAGGCGAGGCCCGAGTATGGTGGAATCGGGCAAAGACTCTAAAGACCTAGAGGCAACAGACATAAGCAGTTCCAGAGCCGCTCATGGGGTAAGTATTCTGATACCGCTGTCACGCAGCGGCTCGTGGAGTTCAGAGCCAGGTGGACGATGATCGATGGATTACGGGCTAGATCTTGTTGAGCTACAGCCCGTTTGTCGATGACTACGTGGCCAAAGAGATGGCCAAAGTCAAAGATTCGAGAATGGGCTAAAGTCATTCTTTCGGGATGTGATAAAGACTTCGCCATAGGACATGGACTTGCGGTCGACAGCCCTGACCATAGAGAGATCGGTGATGCCTGAGCACTGACAAAGGGAAAAGTTAGTATCAAGAGGAAGGAGAGTTAGTCTTCTTCTGGGCTGAAAGAAGTGAGGGCTTCTAGTTCACGAGGGGCCTCATGAACGCACATCCGGCCAAGATGATCAGAAGCCTTGGCCATGTCAAGTGACAGGTTACCACATAAGAAATTCTGATATGAGGAGGGATTGCCCCTAGAGACAAATCCTGTGGTTTAGACATACCTAAATAATGGTAGACAAGAGAGGATACAAGATATTCTCCACACCAAGATGTGCCAGAGGGGCCAAGATTTACTGTGGAGTCAGACGGCACTCTCCCTACGGGAGAGCTAGAGGACTGTGTTATAGCCCAGGCATAGGACGAGGCCCACAGGAAGGAACATCAAGAGTTCACGGCGTGTTCCACCATCACACCACCAGCCTGCCGCCAGATCAACCCGCCATACTGTGGTATCGCTGGCATCCTACTATGGCAAGAGTGTTATTTGATTCGTAAGGCCGACTATTCATTGTCGCATCAAGTATAGAGTTTGGTCAGAGGTTGAGACCTTAGGAGGAGCCTTTGTATGTGAGTTCTCCCTAGGATTAGGGCAGAATGACAAGATATGTGGTGGCTGCGAAGTTTAGATCTCAGGGATCTTCCACAAGGACTGAGGTCATGGACAGGTCAGAGTTCGACGTTATCCTTGGGATGGATTAGTCGATCATACATACAGAGTCTCATCGACTTCAGAGGAAGAGCTACGCCTACATGTGACTTACTGCTGTATTTCAGGGGACAAGATGACATTCTCGCCTGCATGCTTACTTGAGTCCAAGTGTCAGACAGCCATGTTAGCTAACGTTTTTACCCTAGAGGACGAGGTGAGGACGACTTTAGGATCTACTGAGTAGTCCGCAAGTACGAGGATGTTTTTCCGGATGAGCTACCGGATCGCTTCTCCATGTGAGGGTCAGAACTCGTGATCGAGTTACACTCAGATTTCGCCCATCTCTATGACTCCGCATAGGATGGCACCACTGAGTTTCAGATCCGCAGTCCGTACCACAAGGTGAGCCACTGACAAGATTCATTAGACCGAGCACTTAACCATGGGGCGCCCGGGTTCAGTTTTCTGCCAAGAAGAAGGACAAGACCCTTCACCGTGTATCGATCATGCATACCGAACAGGTTGGCGATCAAGAATCGTACCTTGGCCAATGAGGATCGATGATTTGTTTGATCAGTTGAGAAGAGCGCGAGTCTACTCCAAGATAGACTCGTGATTGCCAGCCACCAGCTGAGGTTAGATAGACAGACATCCCTGGCGACATGCTTTCAAACGCCGCAGGGCACTTTGAGTTTACAAGTGATGCCCTTTGATCGATGAATGCACCAACGCATTCATGGACTCATGCATAGGTATTCCAACCCTATTTGGATCACTTGCCGTAGTCTCTCGTGGATGATGATATTTTGATCTACCCTACCAAAGTGGGAGCATGATATCATTTGAGGATTGTGTTACAAATTGGCTGAGACCATCAGCCGGGACGCCAAGTTCAAGAAGTGCGAAGCCTCGCTTGATCGAGGATTTTCTTGGGACACGTGGTGTCAAGAGCGATCAAAGGTCAATGGACCCGCAGAAGGTTGAGGTCGTGATGAGTCGAGAGGTCAAGTCACCGAGATACGAGTTTTTGGGATTACCGGGTACTCAGGAGATTCACTGAGGATTTCCCGATTAGCAGTAATTCTATGACGAGATTGACTGTGAAGGAGGTCAGTTTGATTGATGACCATGCGAGGAGGTATTCCAGAGAGTTGAAGAGGCTTACTAACACGCTTCTCCTATCTTGATAGTCCTGATAAGAGACAGGTGTCGGTGTACTGGGTGGATGTGCCTCGAGGGCGGTGGATCGGGATGTGTTTGATGCAAATTCTAGAGGGTAGCAATTATGGTTCCCAAGTAGTTGAAGAATCATGAATGCACTTCATCTCTAATAATACCGACATGGAGTCACGGGTCGTAGTCTCGCCTTTGAAAATTTGGCTCACCATTTATACGGCGAGAGTTCGAGGTGTACTCTTGACAACAAAAGTCCAAGTATATTTTCACGCAATGACTGATTCATGCCATGTTAGTGGTGACTTAATCAAGCAATATTTGTAACCTTTAATTCCTCCTACTGTCAGAGAAAAGCTATCAAGCAAAGATAGTGGTATAGGTCGAACATGTGGATGGGGTTTTCTTCAGATAAATTGATTTGCAGGATTCAAAATGGTGAATTTCGCTTGATTTTAAGGTTTGATGAAAACAATGTATTTTGGTAAAAAAAGTGGTGTATGGTGGTTTACAGGCTAAAAATAAAATGAAGAAAAATAAGAAAAAGAACTCCTTGAAGCATTGGGCTACTGGTTTGAGGTCCTAAGGCAACCGAGATCTCGTCTATTTCTCGCTGGGGGTGGGATGACCTATAGTCATTTCCTAACCTGATCTCTCTCATTTAGCTTTTAAAACTAAACCCTAAAATTATTACCCTTTTGAAAAGCAGCATTTACAGAGCATAAATGTTCCCTGCAGTGAATACTAGTCCCCTAATCTACCCTACAATGACTCATAGAAGACAACTAACCAAATCTCAATGGATCTAGCAAGATCCACCTAACCCAAAAAGACACAACACCGGTCAATCAAGGCATCTCAAGAGGATTTAAACCTAGATTGAAGGATTGAAACCTAAATGCTCAAAACTGCTTGCGTTAAAAAAAACAGGGGAACCAAAAGTTTACCTTAAAACCGTTGCCCAGTAGCCCTCCTCTTCAAGGATGAAAGCGGTCTAGTCAACCATCCTCCGAGTTGTCATCCTCACGGTGTTTGGCAGCCAAGAAAGGGAGAGAAAATAGGAGAAAAGAAGAAAAACGGGAGAACTGGAGCCCTAAATTTTATTCACGGAAAAAACGTCCTCGATAATAGTGTATACAAATGGCTTATATAGCCACCAAGACAAGCGAAAATACCAAAAACAACAAAAGCATTTAATCATATAAGGACAAAATGGAAGAAACTAAAAAATCGCAACAAAAACGGTCACGCCACAACCGCAGTGTGAAAGGTGAAATAAAGGTCGAGGGGTGAATAGTGTTGTAGATGAATAAAGGTCGCAGAAAAGCATTCCGCAAAGGCTCCATTTTTCTTTCACTTTTCGCTTCTTCTTTCCTTCCGGGTCTATGATCCGCAATGTCGAGTTTGGACCTTAATTCTTTGTGCTTGGATCGACTCAACAATTTCTATGATAAATAGCTTGTAAAAACTACAAAATTAGGCCACAAAAATGCGATTGCAGAATAGTAAGGACCTTAATGCAAATCGGAAAGATTAGGAATGATTAGTACACAAAAAGCACTCAAACCTATAATAAATAGGTTCAAAATAGCACTTTTGGGCACTAATCACACTTCAACTCTACACATTGCTAAATTCCTTAGCAATGAAAGAAAGAGAGAGAATACAAACGATAACAAAATAATAATCACAAAATTATTGTATTTCAAAGGTTGTGAATGAGTACGCCTAACCCTTTGATGAGAATCATCAAACCTTCTTGCCCAATAACTATCTCGAGAATGAATGCCACAAAATTGAGTATCAAAAGAGCCTCCTTCTCAAAGACTCCAACCAGAACTTCCACCAAAATCTATGTTTGTTTGATCATTCAAAGAATAAACTACCGAACCCGCACTCTCCCCCAACCGCTACTATCACAACCCCAGTGCTGCCAACTGTGGTTCAAATAGATCGTGACTCATTCTTATTCCACAACTTTTGTGTCATAGGTGCAATGCCGAGGAATCGACCTCACCAAAGTCCATGCACGGATCCACCGATGACTCAACCAATTAAGGCTTAGCAGATCAAGTCATATGGTCACGACCATTAACTCTCAGTTTCACCCCGACCAATGATTTCAAAACTCCAACACCTACAACTCGCTAAACTCCACCCATCCACCCGCAATGAAAGACTAAGTCGGTGGCTCCAAACCATTGCTTAGGGCACCGGGCTTTAAAGGCTTTCGCTATATACCCCCTGGACTGCGGTTGGTTTCAAGGCAAAGTTGCAATTTTTCTTTCTTTCTTTTCTTTTTCACTTCTTTTCTTTCGGGAAGACATATCGACCTTCTTCTCGGGGGAACTCTAACTCATTATACACAACGGCTAATGTTGGTTTTGCAAAGCTAGGAGGTAGTAGCTTTTCAACTTATTGTTGAAAATAAATCGATGTGCACTCAGGTGTGGTTAGCTAAAGGTGGAAGAGAAAGGTCAAAAGTAGCAAGGATTCAACTAACCATCCATCAACTAGGCATGGCATCAATCTAACATCAACAGGATTAGACAAAGTTTCAATTTTCCAACTTGCAAGTTAGGCAAAACCACAAAAAAAAAAAAAAAAAGGTAATTTGAATTGAAAAGTGTCAGATAGTATAACAGCTTCACAAAAAAAAAGGAAAACTAGCAAGCCACTGAACATACAAAATGGGTTTGCTCAAAATAGTGACAAAAACATAATAGTCACTCACTCTTCGCTAACTCCCCCAACCAAATGTCACATTGTCCGTAATGGGGCTTGGATTGGAAAGTTAGAGAAGGAAGTGTTACCTCCTTGATGAAATATACTCGTTTTTGGATAGGAGACTTTTCAAGCTTTCCATCGACACCTTATTCACTTTGTTTGGGCTTCAAATAAACAAGTTAGGAGAAGAAAAGAGAGGAAAAAAGTGACCAGTTGGAGCATTTGAAAATTACACCTTCATAATAATTTCAAAAGTGTTCTTTTCTGGTTATATTTGGATTCTACACTTAAGGATTCCAACGGTACCAAAACGCATAAAATGGAGTTCTCGATGAGAAAGTAATAAGGTAAAACAATGGCTACGAATTCAGAATCTACGAGGGGGCTCAAGTAGTCGCGAATTTTCGCAGTCACAGAACATTTGAAATTCCCTACAAAATTTTGCTCCCAAAGACTGAACACTGCGAACAACACAAGGCCAAAAATTATGAGAAGATAAGCTTGAAAATAAGGAAATTTACAAAATTTGAAAATTAAAGGATATTAATGAAAATCCTAATTTAAAACTTGAAATAATATAAAGCAAAAATCCAATCAAAATTTGGAGTGGTTTCCAAGTTCCTACAGGAACCACTCCCTGTTGTACACCCAAGAGATTTCATGGAGGGTCTAGGAGGAGAAGTTCCTCCTTGCTTGCAATGTGGCTTGTCAGCAGCGGAGTTCGGGCCGCTTCTCGTGTTAAGCATCCCGCCTCTTTCGTGGTAAGCCAGGATGACAGATGCAGGAAGGGTGACTGATGCAGTAGATCCTTCATTAACTGCTTCTTGATTCTTTGTTAATTCTTCCTGTAGTTTTGAGGTAATCAGGCTTTCTTCACTCAGCCACTCAGTGCATTTCTTCGATTTCCCCGCTTCCTCATCCTCTGCTGGCTTATCCTTGTTGCTCAATTGAAAAATGTTGAGCTCCAATGTCATGTTGCCGAAGGTGAGCTGCATGACCCTATTCCGGAAATTTATTATGGCATTAGATGTGGCCAAAAATGGCCTCCCAAGTATGATGGGTACTTAATGAGCTCTACCGCTTGGCTCTCAGATCAAGAACCACGAAACTACGTGATAAAAGAGAATTTGTCTACCTTCACCAAGACATCCTCAACTATCCCCTTTGGTTTTTTCACTGATCGATCCGCTAAGAATAAGGTGATGTTGGTAGACTTCAGCTCCCCCAAACCTAACTACTTGTACACTGAGTATGGCAAGAGGGGTGATGAGTGTCTAAACACTCATATTATATCGCCTTGCCATTTTCAGGTTTATTTTATAGTAATTTTTACAGTTGTGGCTAGACCATCTGGGTGCTCGTCGGATGGTGCATTGAGCAAAAAAGGGCAAAATGTTGAAGAAGCGAAGCAATGGGGAGGCAAAGCAAGAGGGTGGGAGTGTATTACGCCGCGACGCCCCTATCGCCGCGACGCCCCACCGCCACGACGCTAATAACAATGCGTAAGTCAACATTCGGGAACGCCGCACTTTCAACGCCGCGGACGCCCTCAACGCCGCGACGCCTCAACGCCGCTGACGCTGGGTAACGCCGTGACGCCACCGAGATCTGCACCTCATCATTTAAAGTAATGCACGGCTCGTAAATCGTGGCACGGAGGCGCCTAACTAAAGCACGAATCTGTGAGCAAGGTAGTGACACACTTCAAGAAGTGCCCGGATTTGTACTGCTTTCTCATTTTTGGATTTGAGAATGATGTTTTAATACTAAAAAAACATTTTCATTCTATCATTCGCATGTTCTAGATTCATATCTAGGGTTTTGTTGAACCCCGTCATGTGTTGATGGATTAAAATTAGTACTTTATATCGTTCAAGCATTATCATTTGTTTTCATGCTCTTACGTCTATGATTTTAACAGGCAGGATGTCTCGCCAACATTGGCCTAACTACACCGAGATCCGAGATTCGAGAGATGAGGTTATCCAGGATCCGGCAGAGAAGCCACTTGAATCGGTAAATAGAGATATTCGATCCCGAAGGTGGCATCTCAAGTTAGAACATTTGCCATTTCGAATATCGAGTCGTAGATGTAGATATACTCAAATCTATTCACTAGATAAAGCGGATATACTCTGAGAGAGTGATATCTCGTATAAGATCACCTCGCCAATCGACAAATGATAAATATATTGAATAATAGCATCCTAAGAAATAACTGAACATGACAGAGACATAACCCTAGTCTTCAATACCGTGAATTCATTAGAATCTAAAACTTAATGATTTCACATATTCACTTTCAAAATCATCTCTTCGTATATTATCTAAAAAAGCCGAACCTTTGTAGTCAATACACCTGTCCCCTTCGCAGGATCGATATCCGCACTGCGGAGTACACTATATTACTTGGGGCGACACAGACTTGAGCATAGGCGTACATTTTACACACCGCGCTGGCCGCTGGGTTTTTACGCTACACGGATAAAGTTTAGATTGATATGTGAGAATTAAGCAATTAGATATTATTCTGGAATTTTTTACTTTGTTTATTTTTACAAGTGCCGTAATTTGGTTTTGTTGGTTCAAAAGGTTGGCAAAATGTAGTTTTCAGCGAAGTACATGCGACATCGAGATCAAGCTAACAACACTGCGATCCTCGAGCCAAAAGACTTCCGCATTATCGCGCTGAGAATGTGAGAGTCTGCAATAGATTAGAAATCTAGCAATCATGGAAAACACTGAAGAACAAAATCTTGGCATTGAGCAGAATGAACCACAGAGAGGCCGAAATGGGAATCACTAATGAATCAAGCACCCACCGCTTATATAGCCGCACGCATCCTTTCATGCTACTAGATGAGTTCGCTTTATCAATTAACCGTTGTTCGGGACAATGACGGGACGCACCACCTATTCAAGCAAACAATTTCGAATTGAAGTCAGTCACAGTACAGATGCTTCAGAATATCTTGTTCCATGGACTACCCCATGAGAACCTAACATGCATTCACCAACTTCCTTGAAGTCCTAGCGACACGCATTGGGCATAACTGAGTTATCGAGGAGGCACTCGTCAGGCTTTTCCACTCACTAGGTGATCGAGCCAAGCATTGGCTAACAAGTCAGCCACCAGATTCCATTACCTCGTGGAACAACTTAGTGCACTCCTCACTCAAGTTCTTCCCACTTCGAAAATTGCACAACTCAGGCAAGTGATCAATACTTTCGACAGCCAGAGGGGGGGAGAACCCGTGCAGGCATGACGATTTCATGAATATCATGGAAGTGCCCACACCACCAACTGACCAAATGGATGCAAGTCCACACCTTCTATAATTTGTCCGAGAAATGCAGAACTAGAATAATGATTGATGCTTCAAATGGAGGGGAGCACTGATGAAGAAAACCACATACCGTTTATGAAATCTTAGAAGACGTCGCACCAACACTAATCGCTGGCCTAGAGAAGGCCACACCAAGAACGCCGTGGTAAAACAGATAATGAGGTCCTCAAATAATCGTGAATCATGGCACAAACGGACAACACGAACAGACGCTATGAACTCGCGAACACCATCCGTGACCAACCACGAGTTATGTGAATTCGCAAACCCACAACAAAGACGGTGTCGTCATCGTGGAAACCCTACAAAGAGAGCGCTTCCACACGCGGTCTGAAGCGACCGGAATCAACTACAGCAGCTAGCGGACCGTATGGGGAAACAAAGCACGAATCAGACCGTAATCGGGCCAAGGGTGGCGAATAATCAAAACCGCATTGGGCCAAGAATAACTGGGCGATACAAGTATGAAATAGAATTTAACAATACGCATCGAACCGAACTAGTGAACCACCGAGAAAAAGGTTGATTTAGAACAAGCTCTGCATTATGTTAACTTCCCACTCGCTTCATGAATGAGACTAAAGCAAAGATGCGAAGCAGCCAGGCAACCCACTTGAACAATCAAGAAGACACCGAGAAGTTCGAGGCACAAATAAATAAATGGCAAACTTAATGATTAAAGACAAACCGGTTCACTACAATTCATAAGTAAACCCAAGAAGAGATGGGAATGAGTATGTTAAAGCAAATTAAGGTCAGAAGTGGAAAGAATTGGAAATACGCCATAACCACAACAGAGAATGGGGCTAGAGATCGAGAAGGTCATTCACCCAGAGCAGAAGACGACATGCAGACAAAGAACACCAGGAGAAATGGGGCCATCGAGAACTCCCATCAAGCAAAGGCCAACATACGCCTTTACCTCAGCTGGGCCTCAAGAAGCATAAACTCGATAAGCACCACTAAATTCATGGAGGTGAACAAAAGTTACACATCAATATCCCGCTTGTCACGCCCAGAGCGCATGCCCGCTATGTAAAATTTATGAAAGACATTTCGTCTCGTAAGAGAAGATTAGCTGGATTTTGAAACAAAGGAACTTAATCGAGGAATGCAAAGGCTATACTTCGTAGGAAGCCGCCGTAAAGCTCAAAGACTCCGTGCAAGCTTCACTATCCCTTGCACTACTGGAAAATGCTATCTCGAGCCCTATGGATTCGGGGTGCCAAGATTAATCTTATTCCTATCCATTTTCAAACGCTTGGGATTAGGTGAAGCCCGCTCGACTACAGTCACACTTCAGCTTGCAGACAGATCTTTGAAGCATCCAAGAGGGATAATAGAAGATGTCTTGGTGTTAGTCGCCAAATTTATCTTCCGCATTTTATCGTTTTGGATAATGAGGAAGATAAAGAAATACCGGAGCACTGCACTGCTTGTAACCGGCAGAGCAATGAGTGATGTCTAGTGAGAACTGTTCGAGGGCAAGAAGATGAAGTAAAGTTCAACGTGTTTGAGGCAAAGGAGACACCCAAAGGTAAAGTGATACTCGCTTCACGGGTCAAATAGTAGAGGCTATAAAGTCTAGCCGGCGGTCCCAATCGACCCTTGGAGACTAGCCTAGTGGAGAATGAGTCTGAGAACCTGAGCGAAGAGGCAGAAGAATATGTCAAATGGATGGACTCTTTCTATACAATAGACGAGTGTATTACTCAATCTTCAAGCGGGCTGAGTTAAAACTCCGATCCCATCGATCAGTAACCGCTCAAGATGGAACAAAAACCTCTACCTAGCCATTTGAAGCATGCATACCTTTGGGTCGAATCTACGCCACCCGTGATTATCTCAAAGATCTTTGATTGCACTAGAGGAAGAGAAGAATGAGGGTCCTTCGAGATCACAAACATGCACTCCTGATGGTCTCTAAATTGAATTAAAAGGGATTCGCCCTTCTATGCATGCATCGATGCATTAGAAGATGGACATAAACTTCAGTGGAAGCGCAGCAGAGGTTAAATCCACAATGAAGAGTGTAGTCCTGAAGAGGTTCTAAAATGGCTAGATACCGTGATTTACCCCATTTTTGATAAAGAAAATGGCTAGCCCAAATGTAGTGCCGAAGAAGGGAGGAACAACTGTCATCAGGACTGAAAACAACATTCTACTGCCGTCTAGAACAGTTACCGGGTGGAGGATTTGTATTGATTATCGAAAACTGAACAAGGCCACTCGAAAAGATCATTTCCCATTGCCGTTTCTAGATCAGATGCTCGATCGATTAGCCGGTTATGAATACTATTGCTTTTTGGATGGATATTCTGCTACAATCAAATTGCCATAGTCTCAAAGATCAGAGAAGACAACATTCACTTGTCCTTATGGTACATTCACATTCCTACGGATGCCCTTTGGACTGTGCAATGCACCAGGTACTTTTCAACGATGTATGATGGCCATATTCTCATACATGGTGTGGAAAAGACAATTGAGATCTTTATGGACGATTTTCAAGAATGGGAAATTCATTTGACAACCTGCTTAGGAGAACTGAGTCAGATCGGCAAGATGTGAAGAGACAAACTTAGTACTCAATTGGGAAAAGTGCCATTTTATGGTACAAGAGGGTATTGTCCTTGGACATCGGATTTCAGCAAGAGGGATAGAGGTAGATAAGGCGAAGATTGAAGCAATGAAAAGTTGCCCACCCTCGCGCAAAGGGATTCAAGTTTCTAGGCCATCAGCCGATTCTAAGTAAAGCGCTCATCAGGATTTTTCATGCATTGCAAACCGCTTGTCTAACCTCAGTCCAAGGGGATCCCATTTGAGTTTGATTCGCAATGTTGTATGGCATTCTCGTTGTTGAAGGATAAGTTGGTTTGAGTTCTTATTGTTGTAAGAATTTATTTGGTCTTTTCCATTTGAACTCATAGCGACGCCAACGACTTCGCTGATCGGGGGCAGTTCTCAAGCGTAAAGAGAGAAAAATCTTCTGTAATCTATTAGTAGAATCCTTGAATGATGCTCAAATTGAATTATGCCACTACAGAAAGAACTCGTTGGCCATTGTGTTTGTTGGCTGCTCAAAGTTATATTCGATCGGGCAACAAGGTCGCAGTACACCGATCATTCCGCCATTAAGTACTTGATGACCAAGAAAGATGCAAAACCCCGATTAATCTCGTGGGTCCTTGTTAAAAGAATTGATTTAGAAATTAAAGACAAGAAGGCACTAAACCTAGTAGCATCATTATCTTCACGATCGGAAGGGGCCGTAGATGATAAATATGAAGGATTTAATTTTGCATTTCCAGAAACTCTTAGCTATTGAGGAAAAGAGACAATTCTATGGTTCGGCATTATGTGAATTATTTTGGTGGCTAAAGTAGTCCCTCCTAATTTAACTATCAAATGAAAAAGAGGTTTTCGCACACTTGAAACACTACTATCGGAGGAGCCAATTCTTACGTACATCAGGCCGATCAAAGATAAGGAGATGTGTGCCCGAAGATGAAATGCACAACATTCTAAACCATTGTCACACTCTACCGTGTGGTGGGCACTCAGGCCGTGAGAACAAGAAGGTATCTAATCGGGCTTTTACTGCCTACTCTTATTTTAAAGATGCTCATCAATCTGCTTCCATCAAGGGACAAATGTCAACGAACGAACATCTCTAGAAAGGACGGAAGCACCATGCATCCTGTATTTGGAGGTGTAATTGTTTGATTTATGTGGGATAGATTTCATGGGACCATTTCATCATATAGCAACTTATACATTTTGTTATGTGACTATGTCTCAAAGCGGGAAGGGAGGCGATCCTACACGCACCAATGATGCCAAGGTTGTGGCTCAATTTCAAGAGCAACATATTCTCACATTTTGGAACCCCTCGAGCATTGATCACAGATAATGGTACCATTTCTGCAATAAGGTAATTGATAAGGTTTTGCAAAAGTATGGGGTACGTCATCGTACATCTCTCAGATAACACCCATACCTAACAGACAAGCAGAGGTATCAACGAGAAACTGGCACATTCTCGAGAAGACAAGCTTAATGTACCCAGTGAAAGATTGGTCTAAAAAGATGGATGACGCACTCTGGGCATACCGTACATTTAAAACTCCTCACATGTCACCGCTCAGACTGTTTACGGTAAAGCTTGGCCATCTTCGTTAGGCAGAGCACGAGCCTATCAGCCACTCGGACGCTAAACATGGATAATACATTGGTCGGCGAGGAAACGACCGCTCCTAAACTCCGAACTAGACGTAATCTTCGGTAAACTAAGCGTATGAAAACGCCCGCATTTATAAGAAAAGAGACTAAAGCCTGGCACGACAAACACATCACTGTAAAGGAGTCTACAAAATGACACAAGTTCTTCTATTCACCTCGCCAAAGCTTTTCTAGGAAATTGAAGTCTCGATGGTCCGGGCCTTTCACAGTGACCAAGGTCTTTTCACACGGTGGGGCGTACATATCCCGGTAAAGCGGGATATTTACAAATACCACCTAACGACAGCTTCGATGGTGGCGAAGCTTTATGACAAGAAAATCATTCATTTGATTAAATGCACGGGCGTGTAGTAAGTTTATCATTTGAGTTCGGGCCCTTAGAGCACATTGAGATTCGTGGTCACGAGCTAACGAGCATTAAATATAGCGCTTGGAGGCAACCCCAAGTTTCCTCGTACTTTTCTTTTCCTGAGTGACAATTCTTTCGTAGTTTTATGATTGTTTAAGTAATATTGGTTTGTCGGTCTCGTCGTAATCGGTTATCCGCCTCGCTGTTTATTTTTCAGTCCAACGCGAGGTACCGGAGTGATCGGTGCCCGCAGAGCATTACAGTCCAGTATCACATTTATATAGCGGGGGAGGTTCTCGAACCGTGCAGTCGCTTGTAAATTCTTTGGGAATCCTTCCGTAACGCCGCGACGCTATTGCCGCGTCATGACGCTTAAATTGACTCCTTCTCTCGCACGCCGCAACGGAGATCCGACGCCGCGACGCCACCAGGTACCTTCGAACGCCGCGACATGGATTTCCAACGCCGCTGACGCGGACGCGAGCCTTCCGAACGCCGCGACGCTGACACTAACGCCGCTGACGCTGTTAATCCTTATTTCGCCACGCCGCGACGCGGGATCTCCAACGCTACGACGCGGAATTTTTATGAGTTCGTTGCGCCACGCCGCGACGCTGATATCCAACGCCGCCACGCCATTTAGTGCCACGCCACGCCGCTGACGCTACCATCAAAGTCGCTGCACGCCGGGTTTCAGCTCTTCGTAACGCCGCTGACGCACCTCAAGACGCTGCAACGCTAGTTCCCGTTTTAAGGCCAAGAACAGTTCATTTTGCTCTTCACCTCGCACACACCACTATCTCGAAACTAGCCCTCTTGCAAGACTCCACCCTCACCACCCACCGGAGCCTCGGTCACGCCGGCCTGAGGCCCCTTACACAGTCTCCCGACCGCCTCTGTGCACCCCAGAGCCCTCCTCACACACTGGGTCCTGGTCATTGTGGCATTCCCACCACACTGTGCCTGCCCCAGCTCTAGTATCGCTTCTAGGTACTACATTCACTGGGCTGGTCTAGGACTTTAGGTTCACGCTTGGGGTATTGTTAGGCTTATTTTCTGCCTCGAGTCATAGTTAGGCTTTTTAGCACACTTAGCTGTTTTGGTTTGTTTTAGGTGCACACTAGGTGTTTGTTTTGTTTCTTTGGTCTAAGCCGCAGGTGTCCACTGGTGTCACTACCACGTGTCTTCTAGGTCAATATATGGTAAAGGCAAAATTGTTTCACTGCGGAGTCGGTCCTGGCTGAGACCTAATTCCCACTCTACGATGTCACGCCGCTGCCTAGAATGCGAGTGTCGATCGGTTTGGCACCATCTGCAAGAACCGATCGTTCATCAAGGAGAAGGGGTTTCACCAATTTGCGATTCTTTCCAAGACCATTGCGCTAAGGGATGGCGTGCTCATACAACCACCTCATCCAGCAGCCGATGAGCCGCAAAGCAGAGTTCTACGCCACCCGCCTCCCATGTCTTAAAGAAAGTCGTGGTGCGGGCGATTGGTCGATCAGCATCTGATCAATAGTTATTACAGCTTCAGAGCATGTCCCTTCGGAGCCGTCGACGGGGTTTCACGAGCACTGACCACTTCGAGATTATATCGCCAGACACCAATGGCTCTGGGTGAGTGAAAGCTGGCCAGTGCGGGCCATGTTGCCCACTTCAAGGCCAAGCATTTGGCCTTCATTCCCTAAGGTCTGGTACCACTTCATCACTTCGCCTCATTCCGACTTGGCTTAACGTGTGTGAAGTGACTGCCAAGCGTGTCTCTGCCAACTATGCCATCTTACGTGATATACCTTCGATGTCGGGCAGGTTATCGAGATGCCATCCTCCAACCCGGACGCAAAGATGAACTCGGGGCACCCTTCCTTATCTTTGGCTTGTGCAAAACAATGCGGTGCCCCTCATGATAATGAGGTCCGCCCACCCCAAAGGCCATTTCGCTGCTGACACACTTTGTGTCCCGCGACCCGAGGGGGTCTATGATTCCGGCCATGAGCCCTGACGAGGATAAGCCGCATGACTATCAAAGCCTGTTATGGCTTCCCCGGGCGATCCCCAAGGAGACATTAGCCAGTCCTCGTCCCACCCACCTCCACCACCACCCCTACAGCCTCAAGAGGCAGCCCCATCCAGTCCCTTACCCGATCCTGAGGACCCTGCTCACTCACGCAGCGCTTCGATGCATTCTGGGATGAGACCTGCGTGAGCACCGAGTCCTCGCCTCACAGATATGGAGGCCCCCGTGGCCGATATACGCACCGCCCGGCCAATGAGGTCTGCCATTCTTCGCCAGCACAGAGTCCTCGCAGCCCGCACGCCCGTACCTCCTTGCCTTTCACCCGCTACCGCCACCGCAGTTGGATCACCGTGGGAGTCCCTTCACTTACTTTGTTTATTGCCGCGAGGGATGACCGGATATTTTGTTTCGGGAGGCAGATCGGGTTTTGTTTTGTTTAGTTATGTTTTGTTTTTAGTATTTGTGTAATGTTTTTGTTTCATTCAGCATATTAGTTGTATGTCTACGTAGTTTCAGTTTACTTTTTCCATTTATTTTGCTGAGTCATGTGTTAGTTTGTTTGCATGTGTTAGGTCATTCGTATATGTGTGGGAATTAAGTGTATGTGTGCTGTATGTTGGAAAGTCGAGGATCATTTTTTGACTCACTCGCTTTTGACATGGATGATTGGATGCATACACCGGCTGATGCTCGGTAATTAGGTTGAATAGTGGAAAGGCCAGGAACCAATCCCGGGTAGTCAAGAAACTATTTCTCAATGATCCTATCACATTCACACACGAATAACCTTCGGAGGTATGCATAGGTGTCGAGACTAACTACGAAAGTTCGACAAACCTTGGGAGATTCTAACCATCTAAGTGATGGGACACCCAATCAAAAGAGGATTGCCATTGAGCCCCAACAAAAGAAAAAAATAAAAAAATAAAAAATAAAATAAAATAAAATGAAAAAGAAGAAGAAAAAGTCAAAAGAGTCAAGTGAGTTAGAATAAGTGGATTACCCAATCAGAATCCCGGGTACAGTCCGAGGGGCCTTTCAAAGCCTAATGCCCTAAGCCAACCGGGTCGGGAGTCATCGGGATTTCACCGCCCGCTTACGCGAGACAGAAGATGGATTTTCCACAACCTAGGGCCTTTGAGTTTGGTTGAATGTTCGGGTGAAGTTTGAAGGGAACTTAATGATCGGGTGCCCTTAACTAACCGGGGTGGGAGTCACCACGATCCCCGCTTACGAACACTCAACTAAAACTTCTCGCACTAGGTCTTTTTCCATTTCTTTTAGGTACTTAGGAAGTTTTGTGCATTTCGACAAGAATAAAACGGGTATGCTCCTATCCTTTCTAGTTAGTTTTATTCCAAATAGGTAAGTCGAAATAAGTTTGGGGTGCTCTGAGCCTAGGCATACACTGGAGGTCATTCATTATACGCATGTGGTCATTGGGAAAGGTTATTGAAGACCATGGAATTTGAGACACTAGTCACTTCCACCTAGTTCAACTGAGTTTTTCGAAAGTCAAACATCTGTATGCATTCTGTGAACTTCTATCAAAACAAGAGCGGTGAGTCGCTCCAAATGATCCTCCATTTTTCAAAGATGTGTAACACTATCTTAGTGTTAGTTTCAAGATAAGCCGAGTGTGTGTGTGTTCTCGTTTAGAGTCATTCTTGCATGGGGACAAGCAAGAAACTAAGTTTGGGGTGTGATGAGGTCTAAAACACTCATATTATACTGCGCTTGCCATTTTCAGGTTTATTTTATAGTAATTTCATAGTTTTTGTGGCTAGACTCCCCGATTTGGTGTTCGGGTTTGGATGCAGTATCGGGAGCAAAAAAGGGCAAATTACAGCGCTTTGAAGCAATGGGGAGCAAAGCAAGAGTGGGAGTTGTCACGTCGCGACGTCCCCACGTCGCGACATCCCAACGTCACGACGTTGGGTCAACAATGCAGAAGTCAACATTCAGAAACGTCGTGACGCCTCAACGTCGCGACGTCTCAACGTCGCGACGTTGCAACGTCGCGACGTCAGCTCGAGATCTGCACCTCATCATTTAAAGTACGAATGGCTCAGAAATCAGGGGATCGGGAGGCGTACGAACGAAGGCACGGAATTCCGTGAGCGCAGTGACAATGTGTGACTTCAAGAAGTGTCTGGATTTGTACTGCTATTTTTGGATTTGAGAATGATGTTTTTAATACTAAATATTTTCATTCTATCATTCGCCTTGTTCTAGATCTATCTAGGGTTTGTTGAACCCCGTCATGTGTTGATGGATTAAAATTAGTACTTTATATTGTCTAAGTATTTATCTATTTGTTTTTATCCGCTTCACGCCTATGATTTAAATACCAGGTACGGGTGATGTCCGGGCCAACATTGGCATAATCACACTGGAGATCCGAGATTCGAGAGATGAGGTTATCCAGGGATCCGGGTAGAGTAGCTTTCAAATAATTCCAGAATAGAGATATTTCGACTACAGGCATCCGGTTAGAAAATTTACATTTCGAATATCAAGTTGAGATAGAGATATACTCAAATTTATTCACGAGATAGCGGATATACCTCGAGAGAGGATATCTCGTAAGCAAGATCACCGCCAATCGACAAATGTGATAAATATATTGAATAATAGCATCCTAAGAAATAATCCATTGAACGTGACAGGGGAGCATAACCCTAGTCTTCAATACCAAGAATTCATTAGAATCTAAAACTTTAGTCGACTTTCACATATTCACTTTCTTCCTAAAATCATCTCTTCGATATTATCTAAAAGCCGAACCTCAGAAGTCAATACACCTGGTCCCGTGGATCGATACATTATCTCGTACCGGTGGAGTACACTATATTACTTGGGGCGACGCTGGTGTACTTGCGCATAGGGCGCATTTTACACACCGCTCGGCCTCGTTGCTGACACTAGCCCTGCATCCAAAGCAGCTGGCCTTGTCTATACAGTCCTCTAATGTCGGGATCGAGATGGTGGGGGATCCTAGATTCAGATTTCACTAAGGCTTCCCTAGATGACGGAGTCGACTTGTTTAGTCAGAAGGCCTTTGCACGCCCAACCCTTTCTTGACTGCATAGGTCCTTTAGAAATTCTAGCATAGGTTGGAACCCGTTTGATCATGTCAAGCAACGGATGTTCACTCTTTTTACCCGCCTCAAGACTTCCAGATGCCTTCGCTGTAGGCCTTCTTTTGCCTCTCTCGTCGGGGGAAATGGGCGAGGCATGCTTTATCCTCTTTAATGAATATGTGTTCCGTCTCACTCTCTTGTTCTTTGTCTTTCTCGCAGTCTGGGGCACGGCTGTTTCCTACCACTCCTCAAAGTGATAATGTCTTGGACTTCATCCATTTTTGGTGTAGGCTTACTGGCATAGCTTAGTTCATGCACTCCCCTAGGATTGGGCAGTGTCTGGGGAGGGAATCTCCTTTTCTCCTGCACCTGTTGCTGATTGGTCAAGCTACTGATGGATGAATGCAGGGTATCAATTTTTTTTATTTAGGCGTTTGTAGAGCCCATCAATTCTTTTGTCCATGGAGCTTTCTACATTTTCTATTCTTTGGTTTATCTGAGCATTGATAGTTTTCTGCTCCTCTACAAAATTCCTCACCACCTTGCTCAAATTCATGATAGCTTGCTCAACATGTGATGAGGTTGGTGGCTGTTGCTGCTGAGAGGTAGACCCATACTGTTGCCGGGCCGATGCAGCCCTCAGGGAACATATAATCGAGGTTTAGGCCTGCAGCTAGGTCAGTGGTTCTTCCAGCTTGGGATTATAGGTGTCGCCATACTGGCACGCTACAGGCCTATTTTAATTCACAACATTTGCATTTTCAACCATCAAATCCCTTACTGAGGGAGAAATTGGACAATGTTCTCCTTGATGACCGGTAGATTGACAATTGAAACATGGTTGGTCAGCATATGTCTCTGAAGCCACGCCTGTGACTCTCCCACTGGTTTCTCTGCTCAAGTTCTTCCATCCTTCGCTCGTAGACAACTTATTTCCACATCCTCCGTCGTGCTGAATAAATGCCTCCTTGTGGTTTACTGCGGTGCTTCATTCTCTACTCCTTGGGTTCTACCATCCATCCCTTGGGGGTTTCAGCCACATAGTCGAGGAAGTCTATACCTTCATTAGATTTCTGAGCGAGGAAGTCCCCTCCACACATGGTCTCCAAGATTTGTTTCATGGCAGGGGACATTCCATCGTAGAAGTGGTTTACTAGCATCCATGTGTCAAAGCCATGGTGAGGGCATGCAGTGATAGTTTCAAGATATCTTTCCCAACACTGATAAAATCTCTCACTGTCATGAGCTGCAAAGGTATAAATTTTCCTCTTCAAATTGTTGGTCTTATGGGCACTGAAGAATTTCTTCAAAAATTCCGCCTGCAGCTTTGCCCAGTTCCTGATGGTCCTTGGCCTTAATGAATTAAGCCAAATTTTGGCTTTGTCTTTGAGGGTCGAAGGGAAGGCTTTCAGCTTGAGCAAGTCCATATCAAATGTGTTAGTAATAGTGCTCTAGGCCTATTGTATGGACATGGTATTTTGACTATTTATGAGAATTTATTATTATGATGATTTGCATGTTTATTATATATAATGTCCTTGAATAATATTATTAATTATTCTAAATGTCCCTTTAATCGGTTATTGTTATGGGAATAACAATGAATTAAGATTAGTATAAGTTTTACTGATATTCATGGGATGAATATCTCAGATGAGATACAAATCAAATTTATATCTATTTGTTGAGAACAAATATTGGACAGAATTCTTGAGATTAATACATGGATCAAAGTCATAAGTTAATCTCTAATAGTTGTGTCATTAAACTTTGACCTCGAGATCGCTTATAGTTCCTCAACATAAGGAATATTGTGTTTTGATATAATCAAACGCTTGTCTTTAATCGGATGATCGTAAAGGTTATATTTCTGAACATAATAAGAATTATGTAGTGAGATATGAGCGATTAAGATGGAATTTGTCCCTCTTATTATAAGAGAGATATCTCTGGGTCCCCTCAACAATTGAGACTGAGAAATGCATGGCTGTGCTCAAATGAATTGATGGAGATCAATGTCATTTGTTTAGTTAGTCTAATTGGGTTTCGAGTAATCAAAGATAGAACGATATAAGGTTGACTTTGTCCATGCTTTATATTCTATCAAGATATCATGAGACAAAAGGATTATGTCATTAGCTATATTAAGGTTGTCTCGGATCATGAGCTTTTCATTTAACTTGGGTAGTCATAATGTCTTGCTAGAGGCCACTTATGACTTGTAGGATCAAATGTGATTTAGGCCTATCACAATGTTAATTGAAACTCATATAGTCTCACATTAAGAACGAATAATAGTGGTTATGGTTTTTCTACTGTAGTAATTTAAAATGATGAGATTATTTTAAATTACAAATAACAATTAGTTGTTATTTAAATTCGAATTTAATTTGAGAAAGTTTAAATTGGGTGATTTAAATTATAACAAATAATTAATTTGTTATATCTTTTTATTGATAAGGAAATAATCAGAAGAGTTTTTTTAAAAAAAAATTAAAATATATAATAATATAAATTGCTTTCCCTTTTCTCGATATAAATTTGAATTTAAATTGTTATTTAAAAGAGTTTAAAATATGTAATAATATAAATTGCTTTCTTATTCGATATGATTTGAATTTAAATTGTTAGTTATTTAAAAGAGTTTTAAATATATAATAATAAAAATTCGTTTTTGACAAAAACCCTAGCAGACTTATATAGATATATATATGTGAGACATTTTTTTTTTTTTTGGTAGTAGTCTGATTTAAGAACAATCAAAACAGAGACCCTAATTTCAAGCTTTCTTTGAGAAGACGAACCTAAACTAGCATTCAACAAGATCGTTCATTATTTGTTCGTGTGTGATACTTGTAGAGGGTGGTCGCCGTAAAGGCAAGACCTTGAAGATCCGTCCGAATAACCAAGACGTTGCACTTTGAAGGCTTGACGAATCGATCTACAAGAGGTAAGTTTCATATTCTTCCTTCGTTTTTATGAAACGACGCGATCCTTGGTGGGTTAAGGGATAAAAAATTGCAAATTCGCTGCATTTATGTTCCAACTGTATTGATATTCGCCTTGATAACCCAACAAAGGGTATCAGAGCCATCAGGTTTTCATAAATCGATAATGCCATGATCGTATGTATGTGATGTATATGATTCTCGCATGATTTGCGCTTTTGAATATATGTGATATTATGGTTTTACAGCGAACGACATAGTTAATAGGTTTTGTTAAGGTATTAATTGATTGAATCTAAAACCTAAAAGGATTCGCTAATATACCAAGAATCAATGATATTGCCTGAAGTGTTTAATAGCATGTTATATGATTCTAGCTTTGTCTTAATCGATTAATACATGGACCGAATTCATATATCAATTCGATGACACGATTGTTTATGGTGGTGCGAAAATAAGCCCTATGTGTAATGAGATTACATAATATGCTACTTTAATGTGATTTTGATGGCTGCTTATTCAAAATTTATTGATGTGGGATCAATAAAATTTAATTTTGAGACGAAACTCTAATGTTTCGAAAAGAAAAAAATCCCGAGGCGCTGCCCCGACTCCCTTGAGGGCGGCCCCCTACTCCCGCCCTCGCTAATCCAATCGGCTAGCGGAACCGTCAGAATGCTCGCTAGCTTATGAATTTAATTGGTTTTAAAATACACGCCTATTATAGTTCTATTTCTTTAATGCAAATTGTTTATGCTATATGATAATATGATATATTTTGTATGTGTTGTTGCTTCACATGGTGCACGTGATGGCCTTTGACCAATGTGATCAAGTGCGTGTTATTATTATTGTTTTTACAAGGGTTGTAATTATTAAATATGGCTTGCATGCCGTTTTTGTTTTGTTGTAATTTTATTTTACTATTAGTAGTATTTATTTAATTGTTGTAATAAAATAAGAGACAATGCAAGCCATTTGAAGTCATGCAATCCAACCATGATGATGGAGGAGCTAGGTGTCTATGCGCAAGTTGGTGGTCAAATCGGCATCATGGAGCTGCTTATTACTACCTAGGAATTACTGTTGATCTTCATATTGGCTTATGGAGATCAATCTAGATTAAGGCCATACTGCGGACACGCTTATTATATGCATAAAGGAGATGCTATGTGCGATGTTACATGAGTATGTGATACTAGATGTATGATGAGATCTATTAATTGAAAATTAAAATCAATCAAGATCCTCACATAAAAATTTAAAGTTAACATGTCATCTGATTTAAACACTTGTCAAACCTTTTATCAATTTTATCGTGGGTTCTACCAAAGTAGAAGTACATGAGGTTACATTAGTGAGACAAGATGAGTAATGGTGCACCATATGTTTAAAAATGGTTTAACATTATTAGGTTATCAAAACGGTTTTGGGCCTAATGGCATTAGATGGGATTTAAACATGCCGGGACATATGATGTCAAAATTCCATAAATATCTAAGAGTTGCATGAGATGTAATTGGTAAGAGTTACCTACCTAAATAACTTAATTTTAAGTGTCAAGGCCAAAGCCGACTTAAAGTCGAGTAAAATATGGATCTTAGCTCACTAGATTAATATGATTATTCTTGGAGGGTTGTTAATTTAGTGAGAATCTTTCATAATCAAAATACTTATCGAACCCTTGCATTCATTGTAGATGGCCAACAATAACAACAACAATTCTACTATGTCATCGCGACGACCCGAGAAGGATAAACTTACTGGGACTAACTTCCTTGACTAGTTTCGAAATTTGAGAATTGTTCTCAAACAAGAAAGGAAGCTTTATGTCCTGGATGAACCTCTCCCTGAAGAACCAACTGAAAATGTTCCTAGAGCTGAAAAGAATGCTTATGAGAAGCATCATAATGACTCTATTGACGCATGCTTGATGCTAGCTACCATGAGTTCGAACTCGTATGATCTAGAAATAGATGGAAGCTTATGATATGATCTTCAATCTTAAGGAAATGTTCCAAAGAACAAGCAAGGCAAGAAAGGTATGAGACTACCAAGGCAATCGCAGATTCTTGAAGATGGTCGAGGGTGGCTTCGCTTATGCTCATGTTCTAAAAAATGAAAGGCTATATCGAAAGCACCTCGATAGGCTTCGGATTTTATCGAGCCAAGAGTTAGCAACTGATTTGATCCTGAATTCACTTCCTGATAGTTATGGCTAGTTTGTCATGAACTATAACATGAATGAAATGGACAAATCTATCTCTTAGCTGCATACGATGCTTAAAACGCCTGAGCAGAATATTAAATCCAAGCCTGGCCATGTTCTGATGGTTCAAAAGGGAAAGGGCTTCAAGAACAAGGCAAGGGCAAGGGCAAGGGCAAGGGCAAAGGAAAGTTCAATGCTCAACCCAAACCCAAACTTGAACCCAAGGCTAAAGCCCCAAAGGAGGGTGTTTGTTTCTTTTGCAATGAACCTAGTCATTGGAAGAGAAACTGCAAGTTGTATTTAGAGGATCTAAAGAAGAAGAAGAAGACTGGTGAGACTAGTTCTTCAGTATTTATGTTATACGCATTAATTTTTCTCCTTCTAGTTCCCGGGCATTAGATATCGGATGTGGATCTCACATTTGTACAAATGCAGGGTTCACCTCAGGACAACCAAGAAGGGCGGTTGATCTACGAGTAGGCAATGGAGCAAAAGGTCGCTGGTCAGAGGGTTATGAACTTTTGCCCAAGTGGGATTTTTTGTTAGTTTTGGACAATTGCTATTATGTTCTTACAATGTGTAGGAATATTATTTCAGTTTCTTGTTTGGATAATGATGGTTTTTCTTTTATTATTAAGAATAATAATTGCTCCATTTTTCATAAAGACATGTTCTATGCAAATGCCAATTTACAGGATGGTCTTTATGTTATGAACTCAAAATCCAACAATTCTCATGTCTATAACATAACTACTAAGAAATTTAAGTCCAATGATTTAAATTCACCTATCTTTGGCATCAAGCCGCCTCGCCATATAAATGAGAACGCATCTCAAAACTCCATCAAGTCGACTTTGACCATTTGATATTGAATCATATGATACATGTGAATCTTGTCTATTGGGTAAGATGACAAAGGATCCCTTTACTGGACACAGTGAAAGGGCCAATGAATTATTGGATCTCATACATACAGATGTATGTGGACCATTAAGTTCATATGCTAGAGGAGGTTACAAGTACTTCATTACATTTGCCGATGACTTCTCGCCAGATATGGTTATGTCTACTTGATGAGACATAAATCGAATCATTTGAAATGTTCCAAATCTTTCAAAATGGCGGATAAACCAACTCAAGACAATCAAGGCACTGGATTCGATCGAGGTGGCTATCATTTGAGCCAAGAATTTGATGACCATCTTAAAACTCAGGGAATCATTTCACAATTAACTCCCTCGAACACCACAATGGAATGGTGTGTTTGAGAGGAGGGACTGAACTTCCGTTAGATATGGTTCAATCTTATGATGAGTCCAACATCTTCCATTTACCTTTTGGGGTTGTGCACTTGAAACACCAGGTTCACACTAAATCGAGTTCCATCCAAAGCGGAAAAGACACCATATAGAGATGTGAATTTGGTAAAGGCCGGTTGTCTTTTCTTATAGATTTGGGGTTGTGAGACTTATGTAAAGCTGTCCCGAGTTTCAAATAATAAGAGCCCCGAATCGATAAATGTAATTTTGTGGGGTATCCTAAAGAGACTAGGGATATAACTTTTACAATCCCATAGAACAAAGTGTTTGTTGCTCGGAATGGTGTCTTTCTAGAAAGGATTTATTTAAAAACCAATGGGGTAAAGTCTGATTAATGAGTTAGAATCCACGAAAACATTGAACTACCTGTGGATGCCATAGTCGACAAACTATTGTTGACACACACCTCCTATAGCATAAAATTCACGTAGGTCGATAGGATACGTCATGAGCTAGAGATATGGATTTCTTGTATTGATAACCATGATGTATTGTTAGTGGATCAAAGTAGACCCACCTATCAAGAGGCTATGTTGGATCAGACTCGAGAAATGGTTAGGCGCGAAGTCGAAATTCAATCCATGTATGATGTCAATTATGGACCTTGATTGGCCCACTGAAGGTACAAAAGACCATTGGGTGCAAATGGGTTTTAAAAGAAAATTGACATGGATGGCAAAGTGCATACTTTGAAAGCAAGGCTAGTTGCGAAAGGTTTTCAAACAAACTTATGGTATAGACTATGATGAAACTTTTTCTGTAGCTATGCTTAAGTCTATCGAAATTCTCATTGCCATTCTTTGCATATCATGATTATGAGATTTGGAAAATGGATGTTAAAGCTGCGTTTCTTAATGGAAGCACACTTGAGGATAATGTACATGACCACTGACTGAGGGTTTTTGTACAACTTTAAGAGTGCAGTAAAGTATGCAAGCCCGATCCATTTATGGTTTGAAGCGGGCCTCTCGGAGTTGGAATCTTCGTTTTGATGAATCGGTCGAAGGGTTTGGATTTGCCAATGAAGATGAGCCTTGTGTTTATAAAGATTAGTGGGGCCCTTAATTTTATTTTTGGTCTTATATGTGATGACATTTACTCATTGGGAATGTCCTGCCTTCTTGGAATGTCAAGTGTAGTTGAGAAGTGTTTCTCGATGAAAGACTTAAGTATTTGCCTATATCCTAAGGGATAAAGATCTATGAGATATATCTAAGAGTGATTGAATTACAGGAGTCAAAGGGAGTGCCACATAGACAAAGTGCTGAAACGGTTCGGTATGCGAGATTCAAGAGAGGATACTTGCCCCACGTATCTCATAATTATTACTCTTAACCGTCTCGATTGTCCTAACACTAAAGATGGCGGGCGGATAGTAAGATTCCTTATGCCTCGTGATAGGATCTATCATGTATGCCATGTTGTGCTTAGACCCGGTCTTGTCTTATGCTTTAAGCATAACAAGTAGATACCCGGTCGGATCGGTGAGAGTCAACGGGCCAATTTATCAAGAACATTCTTAAGTATTTGAGAAGGTCTAAAGATATGTTCTTGAATTGTATGGATTGGAAGATGATGCAGTTTGTATTTAGTTCTGAGATCTGAAGCTTCAATCGTAGATGATTTAGATCGCGGTCGGGATATGTGTTACTGTTTAAATGGTGTGCGGTTAAATTTGGAAAGTTCAAACGAAAGCAACATTCTTGATTCTATTTGGCCGGGCCACATAGCATCACGATGCGTGAGGAGCCGGTTGGATCCGAAGTTCATTCTGACCTTGAAGTGGTTCCTAGCATTGCAAATCCTGATGATGTTTATTGTGACAATAATGGTGCTATTGCAAGCAAGGAACCTAGATCACTCGATCCAAACACATTCTTAGGCGTTATCATCTCATTAAATCATTGAGAGGTGGCGTTAAGATATGCGAGTTCGACGGATGATAATGTTCTTGATCGATGACTAAGCCTCTACCACGAAGCAAAGCATGATCGTCATGCGGAGTTCATAGGTATTAGATACATTGATATGATGAATGGGCATAAGCCTTGAGTGGGAGATTGTTAGTAATAGTGCTCTGGGCCTATTGTATGGACATGAGTATTTTGACTATTTATGAGAATTTATTATTATGATGATTTGCATATTTTGGCTTATATATAATGTCCTTGAATAATATTATTAATTATTCTAAATGTCCCTAATGGGATTTATTGTTATGGGAATATGATAATTGAATTAGTATAAAGTTTGATTGATATTCATGGGAGATGAATATGTGTATGAGATACAAATCAAATTTATATCTATTTATTGAGAACAAATATTGGACGGACGAATCTTGAGATTAATACATGGATCAAAGTCATGGTTAATCTCACAATAGTTGTATCATTAAATCCTTTGACTGAGATCGCTATAGTTCTCGACATAAGAATATTGTGTTTGATATAATCAAGCGTTGTCTTTGTCGGATGACTATAAAGGTTATGCCCAGACATAATAAGAATTATAGTGAGATATGAGGCGATTAAGATGGAATTGTCCCTCTTATTATGAGAGAGATATCTACAGGTCCCCCTCAGCCAATTAAGGCGAGAAATGCTTGAGTGGGTGCTCGAATGGGTGATGGAGATCAATGTGATTGTGATTTGTTTAGTCACTGACTAATGAAAGCAATCAAAGATAATCGATATAAGGTCGACTTTGGTCCATGCCTTATATTCTATCACAAGAGATCATGAGACAAAAGGATTATACATACTATATTAAGGTTATTCTGATCATGAGCTTTCATTTAACTTGGTAGTCATAATGTCTTGCTAGAGGCTACTTATGACTTGTAGGATCAAAATGTGATTTCAAATATTGTCAATGTTAATTTAACCTATAAATATTAATAAGAAATCCAATAATAACTACTATGGTTTTTCTACTGAGAGTAATTTAAAACAGTGAGATTATTTTTAAATTACAAATAACAATTAGTTGTTATTTAAATTAATTTAATTTTGAAAGTTTAAATTGTGATTTTAAATTATAAACAAATTATTAAATTTGTTATACTTATCGATAAGGAAATAATTCAGAAGGGTTTTTTTTAAAAAGGTTTAAATATATATAATAATATAAATTTGTTTCTTATCTCGATATGATTTGAATTTAAATTGTTATTATTTAAAAGATTTTTAAATATATAATAAATATAAATTTGCTTCTTATCCGATATGATTTGAATTTAAATGTTATTATTTAAAAAGAGTTTTAAATATATATTAATAAAAAATTAAGTGACAAAAACGCTTAGCAGCATTTATATAGATATATATATGTGAGACATATATATTTTTTGGTAGTAGTCGTCTTACTTCCAAGAACAACCAAACAGAGAGACCCTAATGTTTTTTAGGAAGACGAACCTCGAACTAGCATTTCAACAAAGACTGCCTATTATTTGTTCGTGTGGATACTTGTGTAGGTGGTCGTCAAAAAAGGCAGCACCTTGTATGATCCGACAAAACCAAGACGCGCACTTGAAGGCTGACGACCGATCTACAAGAGGTCACTACCCTTCCTGGCCAGTGAAACGCATGTGATCCTCGTGGGTTAAGTGGACAAAATTATAAATTCGCTGCATTACAGGAAACAACCATATTGATATTCTACTACAACTCCAACAAATGAACCTCCTTGAAAAGTCAAACTTTCAAAATCTGATGTGTATGATTTTCGTTTCATACCATGAAAAGTCGAGAGCAGGGAAACTCAGATAAGGCCCACCACATCCTCAGCAGGGGAATAATGCGGTGAGGGTGCACTCCACTAAAATACGATGTGATCCTCATTGATCAGAGGGTATTTGCCCTTATGAACCCCCCTCGTTGGCTCTAATGGGTGCTTCTTCCGTGTGGGTCTCCATCTAATCGTGCAAACCGATTTCACACCCTTGTTAAAGGGAGCACTAGCCTTCCACCTGTCATAAAGAGTTTGCCCAGTAATCGATGTTTTCTATGAACACACAACAAGGGGAAACCTAACAAAAACAAGGCTACTTAAAGGTTATTAGCTAGAATCATCATAGTGGGAAATAAACAGACAAGAAAGTTTTAAACTTCAAGAAATGAATTTTCTAAACTCCCTGAATGAACCGCAAAGCTGGGGAAAATGAAAATAAAAAGAAAATGAGATTCACCAACACTTGTGATGAATCACAAGTTCACAACTTTTCTTCTTTACTGTGGCACCATCACTTAACGCCATTTGATTTTGGGCTACTAATGTAGGTGATCCTAATCAACAATTTTGTAACCTAAATTCCTCCACTACCATACAAGAAAGCTACTTCAGATAAAGGGTCTAGGCCGAACATGTGGATGGGTTTTCTCCGTACAAATTGATTTAGTAAATGATTCAAAATGGTGAATTTCAGAAGATTTTTATGTTTGATGAAAACAAGGGATTTTGCAAAAATAACAGGCGGTGGTTTACAGTTAAAAATAAAATGAATAAAATAAGAAAAGAACTCCTACACTGGGCAACGGTTTGAGGTCTAAGGCAACCGAGAGGTCTCTCATTGCTGGGGAGGATGACTTATAGTCATTTCCCGAACCGGATCTTCATTTAGCTTTTAAAACTAAACCCTAAAATTATTATCCTTTTGAAAGCAGCATTTACAAAGCATAAATGTTCCTTACAATGAATACCCGTCCCCTAATCTACCCTATAGACTATATAGAAGACAATCTTTACCATCCAGTAGATTCAGAATAAGCATCCATCGAACCTAAAAAGATTGCCAACACCGTCAATCAAGGCATCTCAAGAGGATTTAAACCCGATTGAAGGATTTGAAACCTAAATGCTCAAAACCGCCATGTTAAAAAACAGGTGGAACCAAAGTTTACCTTAAAAACCGTTGTTCAAGAGCCCTCCTTCAAGGAGGAGCTGGGCCTAGCCAACCATCCTCCAGTTGTGTCATCCTCGGTGTCGGGAAGCGAAAGGGAGAGAAACGGAGAAAAGAAGAAAACTAAGAATCGAGTCCTAAATTTTATTCACTAAAAAACGTCCCCGATAACAAAGGTATGGCTGAAATGGCTGATATAGTCATTATGAGGCTCATGAGCTCACTGGTGGTCTCACTCTACTCGACTTTGGGATTACTTTCGCCACTGATCCTTATCTCTGGGGATTCTCACAGCCGCCCGAGACCTAGGCGAGCATTTAGCGGGCACCAACCGAGCTACTAGCCCGCCTGTACCCACTACGAAGAACTCGGGTACTTAAGCCCCAGGTCCTGTGCTCCAGGCGAGCCATGTAGAAGGGGGGAGGTCCCTGTGAGGATAAGGTGGCTCACGAGGCCCCGGGGTCCACCAAAAGTCGAATAGGTGGGGCCCGCACCGAGGGTGGGGCCGCCACAATAAAAGGCGCTTATTGTGAGGTTCACTGGAGCTACCATGGGTGATTTGACGTTACCACAGCTCTCTCATCATCAGACACTCTCGCCATTAGAAGCCCGTTGCAGGCCCGACCTGTTACCAGAGCTTATGTTCTGTGAGATTCTGCTACCAACCGAGCCAGCCCGCCGCAGAAGAAGGATGCTTCCTAAGGACCTTAAGCCTTTGCGACGGCTCGAATCATGAGGCTGAAATAACCTCGTGAGCAGTGATATCTCAGCCGAAAGAGAGAATCCATCTAAGGATCTGTAATGACATGGCCTAATTACAGAGCCTGTATTAGGGACTCACACACACCAAGACAAGCTAAAAATACCAAAACAACAAAAGCATTTAACTGTTACAAGGCCAAATGGGAAGGAAAAAAAAAACCAGAACAAAACTGGCCACTACAAACCGAGAGAAATAAGGGTTTCGAGGGGTGAATAGTGCTACAGATGAATAAAGGTCGCAGGAAAGCATTCCAAGAGGGTTCATTTTTCTTCACTTTTTGCTCTTCTTTCCTTCTATTCCCTGATATGCAATGTTGAGTTTGACTTGAATTTTGTGTTGATCATCACAATAATTCTCGCATAAATAGCTTGCAAAACACAAAATTAGCCACAAAATGCGATTAGTAGAATAGTAGGGACCTTATCGTGCAAATTGAAAGATTAGAATGATTAGTACACAAAAGCACTCAAAACCTATAATAAATAGGGTTCAAAATAGCACTGGGGTGAATTAACGTGACCTCAACATGAGTAGGCAACGCAGATGATGGAGTTCCTAGAGGATTATGACTTCACTTTGCATTACCATCCCAAGGCAAATGTGGTGGCCAGATGCATCACCGGAAGTCACTGTGAGCATTGGCTAGTAGCTTCCCCGGAGCGGCGGATGCCGAGACTGTGGGATATTTGCCATAAAGACGAAAGGTGCCACAGGCCTGGGGGAGTTTGGCAGAGGCTACACCGTCTCTTTTAGCGTGAGTAATCGAGTCCTGTGGGCAGATCGAAGATAGTGTCCATCAGACCGAGTACACTGTGTAATGCAAGAATATATCCAGATCTATCCACGAGATGGTATTCTTCGATATAGAGGACGTAGTAATTTTCCGGGGTCAATTGATTTGAGAAAGGAGATTCTGTGTGAGTTTCACGCTTCTCGATTTTCCTAGCATCCAAGTGGCACGAAGATGTACTCAAGACTAAGCGCATAACCGGAGCTGGACAGAAGAGACACGTAGGGAGACTCTTGTCACGATGTCTCACGTGTTATGTTAAGGTCGAGGCACTAGAAGCCAATAGGCACTTCAACATCAAGGTATCGAGTGGAACATGTAGAGCACGTCACGATGGATTTGCACCTAATTTTGCCACGGACACCGCAAGGACATGATGAGGTATGGGTGATAGTGGATCGGCTCAAGAAGTCGGCACATTTTCTAGCCGTACGGATGACCTTCACATTGGAGAGATTCTACCGGTTGTATGTTCGAGAGATAGTCCGACTACATGGAGTACCAGTATCCATAGTGTCAGATAGGGACTCGAGGTTTACGGCTGCGCACTTTCAAGAGTTTAAAAAAAGGCTATGGGCAATACCTGCTGGACCATATACAACTTTCCACCGTTAGATAGATGGTCGGGCCAGAAAGAGGACTATATTGTGTTAGAGGACATGCTGCAAGCATGCGTCCTAGATCATAAGGTAATGGGAAGAGCACTTGCCCTTAGTGGAATTCGCCTACAACAACAGCTTATCAGCGAGTATAAAGATGTTCATATGAGGCATTAAAGGGGAGGCCATGCAAAGCCACTGCTATGTTGACCGAGGAGAGAGCCCATCAGTAATCCGACCGATTAGAGACACCTCCCGAGAAGGTGAGCTTGATACGACAAATAAGCTCTTCACGCCAAAAGCCTGTGAGAAGAGCCATGTCGATGTACGACGCCACCCAGCCGAAAAAGCTGTGGCATCACGTTTCTTGAAGGTGATGCCTAAGAGAGGAGTATCAGGTTCTGGCAAGCGCCGGGAAGCTACACGCCGAGGTTGCCTGGGCCCTTTCGAGATAGCTCGAGAGGGAAAAAGACCAGAAGGCACTATGGATTTACGCCTAGCCATGCTCAGGTGTCCAACAAGGTATTTTTGACGTGCCTTCATGCTCCCGAGGTACACTCCGATCCAGCCTCATGAGCGGATCGTGAGAGATTGGAGGTTGACACGAATGGACCTTCGAGGAGGGACCAGCAGCATTGTGGATAGTCAGTGTCGCCGGCGGCTAAGACCGTGAGGGCGAAAGTGAGGGTGCTGCAAGGACCCGGAGTGGTGGGAGTCAACGGGAGCGAGACATGATGCGAGCCACCTATCCGCTCTTGCTTAAGGATGTGAAGGCACGGGTTTAGTCAAGTAATACTTAAATGACTAGTTTACATGCATGTATAGTGCACGCTGCATATGCATTTGATTTGTTATAGTACGTAATTTCTGACGAAATTTTTAATAGGAGAATAAAACCCATAAAATTTCAATTTTTCTAAAAAAATGGTGAAATCGTAATTTCTGGCCAAACCCAAAATTTTTCAGATCTCGATGATGAAACTTATCACAATTGAATCGCCAGAAATCTAGCTAACACGCCGACCTCATTTAATCTTGAGAGAGGTTTAATTTTCATCATGCATAGATCGGTGATCAAAATGAAACTGCTCAGAGAGATATGATGACACAAAAAGTCACCAATACATACTCTTGTGACATGTTGCAAGATTAGAGAGATGATGGAAATGACGCCTAAATTGTGCTACAAGTGTCAAAAAATCAAAGAAAAGGGACATGACAAATTATGGAATTAATGATATTAACAGAAGAGATGAATAGTGTCATCTTCTTTCCATTTCTGGAAAGGTCAAAAGTGGTATGACTAGGTTGGAATGTAGTATGAGACGGAGCTCCAGAGAGAGATCAGGCTCCTCTCTCTGATTTCCTGATCATTCGATCCGCCGGCCTCGACTGAGCAAGAAGCAGCCGTCGGAGACACTGGGCGAGGGCCAATGCTGCAGATAACTGATTGGTGAGTTCAATAACCCATGAGGTAGGGATCTTTTCCTTACTTGGCTTTATTCTTTTACAAAGAGCCGTGGTAAATGGTTAGGAAATGTTCAAGCTTGTTTTAGCGTAAATTTGCCTTAAAATTTAACTACTGAGAAAATTTGTTTTAGTGTGGGTTATGAACAAAGGCTACCCTAGTTGCAATCGTTCATACAGAATAGTGACGGAATTCGTGTGATTTTATGATGTTTAGTGATTCAAACGACTGTTTGTCGCTTCACACTAAACATGTAGAGCTAATTCTCGCTATTGGTCGTGAATTCGACAACATGATTTATGTGAATTAATTATGTTAATATATATGCACAGAATATATTAGCATGAGTTTGTCGAATTGGCATCATGCATCCATATGCAATCGGGGCACCCTAAAATATTAGGAGAGGCATGACATGAAATTGAAAGAAAAACGGAAATGTTTGTAGAAATGATTTTCAAGGAAAAGATTTTTCTGAAGAATTGGTTTGAGAGTTGTCCAACAAGCTCATCTCGAGGTATGAATTCCACATGACTGCAAGTGAGAAATATCCAAAGAATTTTCCTGAGGGTGAATCATCAGATTAATCAAATTCGGCAGTGAGTTTTCGAGAACAAAAGCTTTTGTTTGAAAACTGATATTTTTACCCACATTCGCTTTAGGTGTATGGAGGAAGTCAATGAGGACTCGGGACAATGACTGGTAATGTAGACATTCGGAGTAGTTCACGAAATTGCTCACATGATTGTTCACAGATGTGCACTTAGGTGGGGAGCAACCCATGCAGAAAATTCATCTCACTAGGCTTTGTTCCACCACATTTAGGGATCACCATTTCAGGTACAAAGAGGCAGAGGGATATCCTGAATGGGCTCACTAGAGGCCACTGCTAGAAGAAAGTCGGTTGTGGCTTAGAGACTTTTGTATGAACATGTATTAGAAATTGTACATTTTAATATATGTTGATTGGGACTGGATTTATTAACTCTGAAATTATTGTATATAGTTGATGATGCAGGTATTAATGCAAGGGCCCAAAGGGTCATTATTACCGCATGCAGACCTTGTGTGGTCATTATAAATTGTCAGATTGTGTTTGTACTACGTGGCGTAGAGCCCCAGACAAAGGAGACTCGCCCCGATTTTCAAGAGTGGTGGCTCAAGTCATCTGACATCCACTGCACCTGCAGCTGAAGCTGGGTCAACGAACCCCGATTTTTGGGGCTCACAATTCAAATCCTCCCATATTCCACTTCGTGAGTGAACTCATGATTCATCATTTGGATTTGAGGTTATGCATTGTAGTCTCAAGACCCCAAACTATTATATTTTTTTCCGAATGATTTATTTTTTAGTATCTTAATGATAACTATTTTCACTAAATAAAATATGTTGGGTTATTTTGAATTTTGGAAAATAAAATGAATAAACAAGCTAATCTAATTTGGAAAATAAATATAAAAGAATAATATTATGTATAAAAATATAGTTTAATTTAATATTTATTTATATAATAATAAATATAATCTTTAGTATCCATTTATAATAAAATGAAAATATTATCTAATGTTTGAATAACATTTAACATATTTATAGAAAATAAAAATTATGATTATTAAGTGAGCAAATAGTCTCTTGTTATTTTATAAATAAAATAGCATGAATAACGATTGATAAAAGAAGTTGGATGTGTATGACGTTGAATGTGATGTTTTCCAGTACGCCCATTCTCGGGTCCGTTGACAACCCACAATCCATGAATACTGTGGATACCGAGGTCCGATACCACTCACGAAATCTAAAAAGGCAGCCTCCTTGCATGGGAAACACCCATGTACAAAACCTGGCCCTAACAATTAACAATGACCACAATCATATTATGCGGTGAATAATGGCTACTTGCCCTCGTATCAATACTACAAAGAATACATAAATTATATACTATAGTTCAAGAGTTAATAAATATTTTTACCAAAACATATATCGTACTTAGAGTTTTAATACATGTTATACAATGAGATTTTCAAAGACAACCCGACTTTCTTTAAACGCGGCTTATGCCAAGCGCCATCCTCCCCGTACACTCCCCGTGATCTCAAATAGTGATCCTCGACGTGCGAGCAGCCCAGAGGAAAATTTCCTACACAGTTACTCCCACCTAAGTGCATGTTGTCATATGGAAAACAATCACACCTCAAGTAAATATACGATCCAACTGAACGCCAGCATGCCCAAAACCATGTCTCAGTCTTACCCACCCCTCACATGCCTAAGTCAAATGCGAAAATCGCCGCCAAAATAACAAAGCTTTTTGTTCAAAACTACACTGAGGTTTCGTAAATACATCGATCACCTCCGAGGCGACCGCAACCTTCAGTCAATCTGGCGTCGTGAAGACTCGAGAAAAATTCAAATTCTTTCAAAAGTATACATTTCAGAAAAACTGTACCTTTCTAGATCTTCTGACGACGAAACGAACTCACCACATTAATCACCAAAAATCTAAATTAATATCAAGCCGACTTCATCAAATTCCGAGACAATGCACTCAGACGTTTTCGAGGCACTGAGTATCTAAAACAGAAACGATACGCATAAGACAAAAGTCACCTATAACATGTACTCATGTGACACATGTCAAGATGGTGCAGTATAAACATACAGAAATACATTTGAGATAATGGGCAAGTGTAAACAAGACTGATGTATACTGGATGGTATTAATCGAACATTAATGAGGAAAAGACAAAAATTGTAATAGTGTCGTCTTCTTCCTTTTGAAGACCAAACAAGATAGAAAATGGGTGATGCGTTGGCTGAGATCGTCGAGTTTGGGAGAGAGGAGGGCTTTCCTAAGCCCAAGCCGATCGACCGCTTGCTGAATTTTGATAACATGAAAGTTGCTCTACGAGGCGAGGACTACGTGTGGACAGTGCATCATGTATTCCATATGCACTGGGGCACCCTAGAATATTATGAGTGAGTACATGACATGAAATTGAAAGAAAAACGGAAATGTTTGTGAAAGGAATTTCGAGGAAGATTTTCCGAAGAATTTGCTCTTTAGAGAGTTGTCCACCGCTCATCTCTTGAGGCGGACCTAATAAGGACTGCTTTAGAAATATCCAAAGAATATGCCTCTGAGGGTAGTCCAATATCGCATCGAACTCAGTAGCAAGTTTTGAGAACAAAAGCTTTTGTTTCAAAACAATGTTTTCTCATACAAAGGTTTAGGCAAGTGAGGGAGCTCTGAGGACTCGAGACATAATCGTGACATGGTGACATTCAAGTAGGATCGTATTTGCTCGAGTGTGTGTTTACATTGGAATCATTGCATGTGCAATTTAGGGTAGAGTAAAACCACTTTAGGCAATTTCAATTACTAGCAATTGCTCACCCCACGAGGGAATATTATTTCGTGCATTGTGGGCGACGGGAAGGTGGCACTCATTAGTCGTTTGAGAAGAAAGTTCTGATTGCGGGTTTTGTTATCTTTTGTAAAACATGTATTATAATTTTAAATTTTAGATATGTTTCAGGTTAGAGGTAATTCAACTCAACCATATGTAATATAATTGCTGGATATATTTTGAAGAGGGTATGACATGTAGGCCAATGTAATATTTACCATGTGTGTGTCTCAGGATAATGAGATTTATAGGATTTTCCTTGTGCTGACACAATCTGACACCCCGCTTTGGGTCATTACAATTTGATTTTCTTAGTATTTTTCCTTAAATTTTTGGGACCTAAAACATTGTCAAAATTTGAACTTACACTGTAATTGCAGGTATACTTTTTTTACCAATATTGAAATATAATCTTTCTAATAGTTGAATGCTATTAAATAAGACTAATAATATTAAGTATAGTGTTGTTTTTTGTTTAATATTGTATTTCATCAAGTGATAAGTTTTTTTGTTTTTATATACTAAAATTAATATCTTTAATTATATCAAGAAAACACTGTTCAGAAGACCTCGAGAAAATTTCCACTTAAAAGTGGCAAAATGGTGATTTCGGAGCAAAAATCAAATTTTCTATATCTCTGATGACTAAACGATTTCACCGTTGGAATCGTCTCTACTTAAATCTAGCTACCACGACTCGACGACTCGAGAGATTTGACTTCAAGCTGAGGCACCGAGTATCTAAAATCAGAACGAGTTTGACACATGTTGTGATGTGACAAAAGTCACCTACTACATGTACTCATGACACATGTTGCAATGAAAGTAGAGATAATGGAAATGGACTCGCCGTGATAGTGTCAAGTGTCAAAAATCTAGAAGAAGGAATGATAGGAATTACAGGAGAATGTTTAATGAGGAAGAGACAAAAGATGAACAAAGGTTCATCCCCTTCCAAAAGACCACGCCAAAAAATACAGATGCTGTAGGGATGCAAAGGGTCGACATTTGAGTTTTAGAGAGAGAGAGCACCTTCAGATTCCATCGACGGACCGTCTGCCTTAACGGAGCAAGAAGCAAAGTAGTTCTACGCGGCGAGGGCTACGCGTGGGCACCGATTTGGTGGAGTTCCGACAACTCCAAGAGGCAGACTTTTCCATTCAGGTTATCTTTTGGCTAAGGTTTTGTAAATGGTTAGGAATGTCTCCGAGGCTTGTTTTAGGCTGCAAACCCTATTCCAAAAGCTTTGAAACCGAGTGGAGAAAATTCGCTTCAGGTGGTCGTGGAACAATAACTCGAGGGTTTATTCCATGATGAATAAGGACACTAAAATTTTGGGTGGGAAAATATGTTTGGTCGAGTGATTCAAAATGAATCGCCGTATTTGTTAATTAAATTTCATGTGAGCTAATTTAGGTGTAATTGATTGTAAAATTGCATAACATGTTTTATGTGGATTTAATTAGTGTTAATATATATGCACAGAATATATTAGCATGAATGTGTTTGAATTACATCATGCATTCCATATGCAATCGCCCTAGAATATTAGGAAGAAAAAGTAATGACATGAAATGAAACGAAATGAAAATGTTTAGAAAGGAATTTGACTGCAAGATTTTCCGGAGAAACGTGTTTGAGATTGTTCAACAATTCACGCTCTGGGAGGGGCCCCAGAATTGTTTCTGAGGGTTATCCAACATATTCGACTTCTGAGTAGTCCAATATTTTTCCAATCCGAGAGGTGTTTTCAAGAACAAATAGCTTTGTTTTGAAAACTGATTTTACTCGCATCTCGGGCTTTAGGCATATGTGAGGGAGCCTGAGGACTCGAGACATGGGTCGGGTCATGTAGACATTCGAGCAGTTCAAGGAAATCGCTTAAATGTGATTGTTTGCCATGCATGTGCACTCCTAGGTGGGGAGTAACCTAGGCAGGAAATTATCAAATACCGGGCTTTGCCTACTCCTATCGAGGAATCACTATTTCAGCAATGTGGAGTGTGCACGAGACGGCGCCACTACAGAGGTCACAGATAGAAGAAAGCCAAGCAGTGGTTTGGGGTATTGATTTTGTATAACATGTATCGAATTGAAATTTTAATATATGTTGAATTAAGAGTAATGTAAAAACTCAACTGTAATATATTTGGTAGATATATTTGCTATAGTATTGATGCAAAATAAGGGCCATTATTTTATCGCATGTGGACCCCGTGTGGTCATTGTAAACTTGTTGACAGTTTATACTGGGTAGAGCTCCGTATGCGGAGACTCGCTTCACGATGAGTGGTGTCAAGCACCACATCCACGATTATTCTGATGTGCTGACGAATATCACAACTGACACCTTGGCGCTTTGAGGCACACTGCATCGAGCTATGGGTAAAATATTACTCGGGAGCTCGGCGGTAGAGCATTGGTAAATGGAAACCTAGGATTGAGGGACTTGGGCTAGGCCATGGTCATAAGGTGAGAACACCAGGTTGACGCAAAGAGATAAGATCACCGGACATAACGATATTAGAACATCACGACAGAGTTGTGTGGATTAGTTCATGAAATATGTTGATTGTTATGAATGTTGTGGATTAGGATTAAGAGAGAAAATGATGATGAATTTTCGAGAACAATGTAAACTGAATAGATAAAATAAATTTAGAAATTTGATTTGTTCATCGAAATGAAAATTAAAGTTTATATTTACTCAGAAATGAGAAATGATAAAATAGATTTAAGAATCGATTGATATCACTTCGCGGTCGCGTTGCAGATCGACGCGACGATCCGCAGGTGGTCGCTTGACGCGACAGATCTCACGGCACACTCGGCGCAGCGTGGCACGATGACGGCCGGCGGCTCACCAACAACGACGCGTCGGCGCGGCACAATTGCGTCGACAGAGCGAGGCCTTAGTCACGGCACAACCACCGACCGGCGCGAGGCCTCGGCCATCGGAGGAGGTCGCGACAAAGTCTTGCATCGCGGACAGAAGAAGGTTTACGCCACGCGGTCGCCGATACGCGATGCCTGGCGCCGCGCTACCTACGCAAGGCAAGGAGCCGTCGCGATACAAACTCAGACGCGGATGTGGAGCCGCAACACAAGAAGGCTACAAAGGCGACACGGCTGGTGTATGCTATAAGACGCTCGGCAGGGCAATGCGACATGACCGTGCCAAGCTCGGCGACATACCGCCATCGCGCACGATACGGCCAGCAGCGTTCGCGACGCATCGGGCACAAAGGCAGCAACCTGGCGACACCACGCGCAGCCATAGTTCCGGCTGGGTGTGCACTGCACTCAACCCATGGAATTCGCACTGCTTCAGTCACTGCTAGACATTGTCTGGCGAACACCGCTCATGAGCACTGCTCACAAAAATTTTCAAAAACAAAATAAATTTTTAAAATAAAATAAAATGAGACAAAGAAAATATATTTTTTTTTGTTAAATATGAATTAATATATTGAATAATTGTCTTGCATTACCTATGAATGCATGGACATTGTACAAAATATTTTTCTCTGAGATAGAATGTGGGTTCCTGGTCAGTATTTATGCCTTAGATAATCGCATTGAATTTAACTTGCCATTTGGACATGTAGATGGGCTGGGGTCGAGGGCGAAGACGCAGAGGGTTACTCCAAATGGGTACTGGTCGCACCACCAATATTTGATCAAAGAGGCTTTGCTGAGGTTATAGGTATTATGGCCAGCCGCTTATTGCATGTTAGTGCAAACAGGAAGGCCATGGAGGCCTGAAAACCTCCGCAGGTTTGTATGATCGTCCTCCGACATTCTCGTGGCGAGATCCGATATGGGTGCACTACATCCATGCAATACAGGTGTTAGAGGCTATAGAGATTTCCTCTGACACGACTAGAATTAGACTGTTTACAATCTGCCTAGAGTGGCAGCCCAAGTGTGGTGAATCAGCAAAGACCTCTGTGGACCCAGAGGCACGACATGAGCTACAGGTCGAGGTCAGAGGATCTCGATGTGAGTTCTTCCCCTAGATGTAAGAATAAGGATGATATGCCGTGGTTGCGAAGTTGATCTTCGACTTATCACAAGGGGACCGAGGATCATGGACATGTCGGAAGCCTGACTGCTGTCTCAGATGGATCATTAATCAGCTTATAGAGTCGTTATCAACAGGAGCTTTAGCAGGGCCACCGCCACACACAGACCTTTATATCGTTGTGTTTCGTGAACAAGATGTAGGTTTTTGCCCCGCATGCAGAGTTCAGTGCTCGGGACGGGTTGGCGGTTGCAGTCTACTCCTGAGGACCTGGTGAGATCGACTTGATCTACCTCAAGCAGTTTCATGGAGTGACGCGATAGTTTTTCGTGAGTACCGGATTGCCTCCAAGTTAGATCTAAAGACGAAGTTACACTCGCCGCTTCATTTTCTAGGATCAAGATAGGTATTCGCTGATGTAGAACTCGGGAAACCCAGAGTTATCGATAGCAAATTATTAGATCGGAAGCACTTCACCACGGGTGCTCCGGCTTATTTGCGGAAGAAGAAGGACAGCACTCGACCGCATTGATTACAGGCAGCGAACAGTGTTGGCTTGCCACACCTGGCATCACGTTTGCGATCGATGACGAGCTGATCACTGAGATGAAGGCGAGCCTCCACTCGCCAAAAACAGACTTCATCAAACACACCGTCAGCAGCATGGCACATCCCAAAGAGCGCGCCAGCAGATGCGAATGCATTTATTTACCCGCTTATGCTCTCTATTATTGCTGCCACAGTATCCTGAATTCTGCTTAGCAAAGACTCCAAACTCTTGTCGACGCCAGCCTTAAATTCTTATATATCGTTCATCCAACGCCAGTTAGCACAGTTCATCAGCAGATATCGATCTGGCTGTTCAGAGATCATCAATGACGCCAGTCAGCACGTTGCTGCTTTTGATTGATTTGTGTGATTTTCGTGACACGCGGTGTCGCTGAACAAGCGCAGTCGCGACCCGCAGAAGGTCAGGTGTCGCGATGGCTGGGGAGGTTTGAAGTCGCCAGATACAGTTTTCGGTGATCGCCGTACCAGAGATTCATTGCATTTCTTCCGGCAGCGCATCTGGCGACGCAGATGACTGGCGAGTCGTTTATTATGATTGATCATATGCGCGATAGCATCTTGTTGAAGAGGAGACTTACTTCAGCCTTCCTGTCCCCGGATAGTCTTTAATGGTGGGATAGGGTTTGCTGGGTTGTGATGTGCCCCGAGGTTTATTTAGATGTATTTTGATGTGCGCCGAGGTGTACTCGTCGCCAGCAATCACGGCAGACCAGTCTCATCACACCCACATGGCTGGGCACGCAGGCCGCCCCTGAAGACGGCTCACCGCTTATACGCTTAGGAGTTCGACGTTCCTCGCATCACCAAAGTCCCGGCATATCTTGACAGCCGTGACCAACATGAGGCACGCAGCGACGCGGAGCCCTAGAGATTATGACTCACCGCACACACCTGCAGCAGCAATGTGGTGGGTCGATGACCTCAGCCGAAGTCATGGGGAGCATCGCCAGCAGCAAGCCGCCGGAAATGCGATGCCTTCGAGGATCGCGACGCCAGCTGCTGCGATCGCGAGCAGCACATGCCAGAGTTTGTGGTTGGCCATCGCTCATTGTGCGCAGCGATTGAAGTCTCAGGCAGACGCAGATATGAAATTCCATCGTGGACCGCACAGTCAGGTAGTGCGACAGGGCCAGACCGCTTCACGCACGTAGTTCGAGATAGATGCCCGGCAGTGGTCGACAGAGAGAGCCTCAGAGCCACCGCCGGCCTTTCCTCGTGCATCGTGCAGCACAAGATGCACCTCAAGATCTGCGCCGCCGCAATCGAGCGAATGAACACGCAGGGGACTTTTGCTCGGACGACAACCACGCGTCGCCAGTTGTTTGTGCACCGTAGCGCCGCAGGGTTGGCTTTGTTATCGAGGTGGTCGAAGGAAGTGGTTACACCCACGGCCGACTGCGACCCACTTGCCACGCAACAATCGCTGTAGAGATGATGCAGCGGGGTGATAGTGATCGCTTCATTTGAGTTCGCATTTTCAGCCATGGATAGACTCATTGAGAGGCCCCGGCCGGCTGTATATTCGAGATCACCCGCGATGCAGGGAGTACCAAGATTCATAGTAGCCGGATAGGGGACCAGGCTAAGGTGCTCTTCGAAGAGTTTCCAGTTACGGCACACGACCGACAATGAAAGTATAGCTTTCCACCCATAGACGAGCCGGTCAAGCCGTGACCACAGTGTTAGAGACATGTCGCAGCGCGCCCCGATCATATGGGTAGCTGGGAAGAGCACTGCCTTGCGGTTCTCGCTACAACAATAGCTACAGCGAGCAGTACGCATGGCACCATAGCGAGTCACAGACGTGGAGTGCCATGCAAATCATCGGCAGCCGACGGTAGCTCATCATCGGTACCCCATTCGAGTTAGAGATTATTCTCCGGTAGCAGCTATTTATTAACGTTTTCTCACGCCAGAAGCCGTAGAAAGAAGCATGCTGAGCAGAGCCGACGTGCCGATTTCTAGAGTTCGAGGTTAGAGATCACTTCAAGGTGAGATGCCTGCAGGAGCGGTCGTGCCTACAGTTTGTGAAGCTATCGCCAGTGTTTATCAAGCTCTTGAGATACTGAGATGGTAGTACCGGTGAGCGCACTCGCTGGTTTTACCGCACGCCACGTCGTGTCCACGGTATTTCACGCCTCCATGCCCGAGGTACACCTGCATCCGCTCGAGCCGGATCGGGAGAGATCGAGGTAAACACCGATGGGACCTTCAAGCGTGACCAGCCAGCACATTGCGGATAGCCGTGATCGTTTCGTGGACACAAGGACCGTGAGGCTAGAAGCGAAGCATGGCGCACTATGGAGCCGAGGAGCCAACGGGAGCGGGAGGACACGATGCGGCCACCTATCCCTTCGTTTAGGGATGAAGGTACGTGGTTTAGTCGCTTAATATTTAAATGACTAGCTTACATACGAGGTGCACGCTTGCATATGCATGTTATGTTAGATTGTCCGTAATTTCTGACGTAAATTCTCAAGGAGTGGAGAATGTAAGACCCGAGAAAATTCCAATTTTCTAAAGGGTAAATGGTCATTTGGTAAAATCCAAAATTTTTCTAGATCTGGATGACTAAACATATTTCACCGCTGAAATCGCCTCGCCGAACCAGCTACCACGCCGACTCCGACGCACCCGGCATTTAATTTATGTTTTGATAAACACCGAGTACCCGCGCCGTGAAACGGCTCGAGAAATACGCGATGGCGACAAAAGTCACCTACTACATGTACCTGGGCGTATATGTTACATGAGTAGAGAGAGGATGAAATGACCGCCTAGATAGTGTCAGTGTCAAAAAATCTATGAATGGATGAGATAAGGAATTATGTTAATGCGAATGTTTAGGAGAGATAAAAGTGATGAATGAGGTTGTTCATCTCTCTTAAAAGACAAAAAAATGTAGCAAGCAGTGCTGCAGGGATGTGAATGGCTTGACATTTGAGTTTTTTAGAGAGAGCACCTTCTTCTAGGATTCTACGATTGGACCGCTGCTTCAACGAGCAAGAAGCAAAGTTGTGACGCCTAAACTCAGGGTCCGCGACTACCCACAACCCATGAAGACTCGTGAATGCTCTGGGTGACCGACATTCCTTCACGCAAAACGGCAGAGTCTCCTTTAACAGGAGCTCTTCCAAATACAAACCAGATTAGTACTGGCCCTAAACAAAGGCAATGATCCAATATATCCAATATATCCAATCACATGAGCAATACTACCACTGGGCCCACAAACGATACTAGCAATACACATACTAATCATGAATCCAAATTATATACTAAATGGGCCATAGCAGCTACAATATTTCACTTTACACAATACATATATTAAAATTAGACATTTCCAATACATGTATATATCATCAACTAAAGCCACAACCCGGCTTTCTTCAAATCCTCAATCCCTGTGACGAGCCGTCCTCGAGACGTCTCCGCTGCACTCAGAAATAATATCCTCGATGTATGAAGCACGCTCGTGAGTGGAATCGCCTCAAACGCTACTTCCACCCCAAGTGCTATAATGTTCCAAAATAAACATACTACATTCAAGCAAATGCATGATCCTACTAATGTCTGCTGACCAATCGCATCCCGAGTCCACCGATTCCATCACACTCGCCTAAGCCTGGGGAGCGAAAATTATTATTTATTGTCAGGATAACTCACGTATATATCAATTGGGTCATCCGACGATTGATATATTATTTGTTTGTGGGATCACATCTCCGATGAATATCAATTAGGCCATTCGACGATTGATATTTTAATTTGACTACCCTCGATAATTAATATTTTTAGACAACCCGAACCGCTTTTCTATACTCATTCCCATGCACTCACCCTATAGCCCTATGGTGTTCTGAAGGTATAAGGAATGCATGTACGCCACCCCAATACAATAATTCATATAAATATATAAACATGTATATATTTACAAACAATCAATTCACACAATCATGTCATGTAAATTTCATTCATGGCAATCAAAACTAGCTCACTTAGGCTAATGATCAAACACTGAGCAATTTAGTTTAAATCACCTCGAATTAAACACATATTTTCACAAAAATATATTTTTGAGAGAACACTGCTTTGTAGAATAGTGAAACCCTACTACATTCCCGAAAAATCACAATTCATCTGGCTCACTTAAGGAACCTGTGCTCACTTATTTCCTACTTTATGCATATCACAATACAATTCATTTCCAGATAATTTATAAATTTAGCACCCCGCATAACAGCCCCGACAAATATGGATCGTAAAATTTCTAAAAAACTTCAACAATTCGATCCCAAGTTTTTGGGATCGATCAAACGCCCTCACTCGCCTCATTCACCAAACACTGAAGCAAAGTGCACAAAGGTTTAATAAAACCCAAGTAGGGAGAAACCTCACCTCTCTGAGTCTGGAGGAAACTCCCCAAATCTGCACTCCACGTGAAGCCCCTCTCCTGTGAGAGTAGTTCTCCTTCTTGTCCAAGATCCATTGATCATTCTGACGCCTACCATCTCTCAGAGAGAAGTGCTCTCTCTCTAAAACTCCCAAACCGCACGCATCTCTAATGCTTCTCGCCATCGCCTACCTCTGCCCTCCCTTAAATTGTAGAGATGAGCATCGTAGCGTTGCTCCAGACTTAAATCACCTATATCGTCAATTTGTCCTCTTTTTCCAGGCTGACATTCCCGCCTACTTCGGCCGTCCATTTTCATCATTTCTACTATGCCATCGCCAGACATGCGAGTACGCATATATGTTATTTTAGTCGATCGGTAGTTTTACTGACCTAACGTGATGCCTAAAACTGTAAATTCCGAATATTCTATCGCACAAATTTTACGTATAGCTGATTTTTTGACGATGATTCCAACGGTGAAATTTATTTCGTCATCCGAGATCCAGAGAATAAATTCGATTTAATCAAATAACAATTTCAGACCAAATTACTATTTTGCTATTTTCGTAGATCGGGAATTTCTCAAGTCTTACATTTTCCCCTTCCTTAAAGGAATCTCATTCCCGAAATTCAAGATAATTACAATCAACACATGGCATATGCAACGTGCACTACCATGTATGTAACAACTATTTAAATCCAACCACTTAAAACCACGTACCTTCATCCCTAAACAAGAAGGATAGGTGGCCCGCACGTGTCCTCACGCTCCCACGCGACTTCCACTCTATAGTGCCTCCATAGTATCTTTCACTAGCCTCTACTAGCTTAAGGCCGGCAAAACCCGATCACGGCACTATCAACAATGCACACTAGTCCCTCCTCGAAGGTCCATCCGTGTCACCTCAATTCGTCCCTAATCCACCATGGAACTGATTCTGAAATATATTAGAGCATGGAGACATGAAATACCTCGTGGACACCGACACATGCCGGGCGGTAACGCTTAACCGGGCAATGCTAACGGTGCTCTACCTTCGAGTATCTCGAAGGTTCAATGAACTCATGATAGCTTCCACGCTATCTAAACCCCGACCACTCCCCAGCATCAGTTCCTTCAGAAAACAGATCCCAACCTCGAACTCTATGGCACGACGTCGCACATCCGCATAGCTCTTCCGCCGGCCCCGAGCCGTGAGAAGACGATGGTCGATCAAGCTCACCTTCTCAGGCCCGACCAACCGACCAGCCGACAGGAGCCTCTCCACCCCACCAACATATCATGACGCATAATGCCCTCCCAGCCATGCTGGGCCCTGCATCTGCCATCTCGTGATACTCGCCCCGATGAACTCAAGCCATAGCGACCACTCAAGGGCAATGCTCCTCCCAAAGAGGCCTATGATCCAGACGCATGCTATAGCATGTCCTCTAATACCTCGATAGTCCTCTACACGACCATTTGTCTCTGAAAGTGAACGCCGACTCATAGGCCCACTGTGTGCCCATAGCCTTTGGGAAACTCTTCCAAAAGTGCGCCGTAAACCCTGTGTCCCTATCTCGACACTATGGGATACCGGGTACTCCATGTAGCCTGATTTACCTCTAATGTACACCCAAGCAGACTTCCAAGGCGAAGGTCATCCTGATGGCCAGGAAAATGTGCCACTTCGTGAGCCGGTCCACTATCACCCATACCGCCATGCTTCTGTCAGGGTGGTGGGTCATTAAAGTCCATCGTGACGCACTCCCACCTCCCACTCGCCACTCCAATGGCGAGCGTAGCCCCATGGCTTCTCGTGCTCAACCTTAACTCGCTGATGTGAGACATCGCTTTAACAAAATCCCCACGGTTCTTCATCCACTCAACGAGATCGCGATGGCAGATCCTGTAACTGCGCCACTTGGATGCACTCCGCAATCAGAGCAAATGAAACTTCCCCGAGAATCTCCTCTCAAATTCCACAATCAAACCACTATCCGCCCCCTATATCGAAGACTACCATCTATGTGGAACGGTCCAAATCTCGCCAATTCGCACCGACCGCATTCTGGCCCCCGATGGACACTCATCTCACGCTCCCGCCACTAGACTCAATCACTCGCCAACGCAGACTGCAGCCACTTCAACTCCCCAAGGTACCTCGAGTCCGCCGTTGTAATCAGCCTAAACTCCGCCCCACGCCTCAGCATCCGCTACTCCCGAAGCTATACTTCAGCTAACGCCTCGTGACTTCCGACCGAGTGCATCGCCCACCACATTTGCCTTTACCGGGATGGTAATGCAAAGTGAAGGTCATAATCCTCATAGGAACCCATCCATCCGCTGCCTCATTGAGGTCCCGCTACAAGTGAAAATATACTCGTACTTTTATGGTCCGAGTACACTCGAACTCACAGATAAGAATGTGCACCAAATCTTTCAAGGCAAGCACTGGCCAGCCATTAACCTTATGTCGTGGTAAGGTAATTCTGCTCGTGGATTCTTCAACCGACGAGAACCATGTTACTACCCTCCCTGACGTGATCAAAACACATCCCAATCCACTTCAGGCATCACAATACACTCCGTGTACCCCTATCCCCGTCCTGAACTATCAAGATGGGAGCCGGCGTAAGTCTCTTCAACTCCGGGAATGCCTCCTCGCATCGGTCATCCCAATCAAACTTGACCTCCTTCCGGGTCAACCTAGTCATAGGTGTCACATCCTCGAGAACCAACAGAATCTCCTGTAATACCCAGCCTAATCCTAAGAAACTACATCTCGAAGATCGACTCACCTCTCCCAACTCATCACCGCTCGACCTTATCTCGGGCCGACGATACCCCGATGTCGACACCATGTCCCAAAAAATCTCACCTCAAGAAGCTGTAACTCAGACTTACTAAACTCGCATAGCCGATGGTCTCAACAACAGAAACGATTCTCGCGATATTCATACCCCACTGGGACCGAGTAGATCAAGACGCCCTCCACGAAGACTACGACAAACCGATTCAGATAGTGGCTGGAATATCCTATGCATGAGATCCATGAATGCGCCGGCGCATTCGCCAATCCAGTGCAAGATCATCAAACTCAGCCACAGGACCGCTGGTCCCAGTGTTTCGTTTGAGTGATATCCTCAGATCCCTGTCCTCAAATTGATGTAACCAAGGAGAAGGTCTATCTCTGAGCAGACTCGCCCTCTCAACTGATTAAACAAATCATCAACCCTGGCCACGGGTACCGACTCTGATCGTGAACCCTGCTCAACCGCTTCAATCAATGCATCAAGGGTTCTGGTCCTTTTTCTTCGCAAATGTAACTGAGCGCCATGAAGTGCTTCGGTCGAATGTAACCCTTATCCAACTCTCAGAATCGACTCCAGTTCCTGCAACTCAATCAGTCATCCTGGCGCTGAGTCGTGAGATGGGTGAAGTACCATGGTGTAACTCAATCGGTCTACATCCGCCGAGGTAAATCAGCCTATCCGAAAACATCCGCATACCACAAACCACCGGTGCATCTAAGTCCTGTCTCACCGCCCCCAGTAAGGCTCAAGCACCAACCCGCCGACCGCCCCCGACACCGACTCATACTCGCTCGGGCAAATGTCATGCTTGTCTCCCCGAAACACCACACGAGTACCGCCCCGGCTGCGGTAAAGGCAGAACCCTCCCACGCTCACAATCGATAATCTAATTTCCGTAAGCCGCCACCCAACTATCCCCAAGATGACATCGAACTCGACATGTCCATGATCCTCAGTCCACTCAAGTGAGTCCCCGAGATCTCAACCACAACCGACATATCATCCCTATTCTCGCCCTAATCCCTAGGGGAGAACTCACATACAAATGCTCCTCTAAGGTCTCAACCTCTAAGCCCAACTCGATCACGACTAATGCAAAGAATGAGGTCAGAATGCGGGGCTCTAATCAAATAACAACACTTCAATTTTAAGGTGTGAGATAGCAAAACGCATCTCTATAACTGGCCGACTACGACGAATTGGCGGCGGTGACGGCTGCAGACACGCCCGACCCCGATGTTCGTCGGGCCTCATTCCTCCGCTCTACTCATACTCCGCCTCTCGCGATGTGAAATGTAAGTTCGCCAGAAGCCCCCTCGAACCGAGACTGGCTCCTAGCTCGCATCGCGGCCGTGGAGGAACGCATCGTATCTCTCTCGTCTCACAAAGTATCGACCGGGATCAGGCCGTCCCAAAACCCCGATCTCGTCTCTAGGGCAACTCGCTCATGTGTCCGTGCCGCCGACAATGGTAGCACACCATCCGTCCCGCCGACCGACAATCCTCATCTCGTTCTCGCCCGATGGCCGCGACTTCCGGGAACCCTTGTGAACTAGGAAGCTCGCCTTTCGAATCGGGAAGAAGACTGATTGTCCTTCCTCTTACCACTAACACCAGATCCCAGTGCCCGGCATCCCTCCATCTCTCTATGGTCGTGGCCGTCCAACCATGGAATCCATATCCCGTAGGCGAGTCCCATATCCTGGCCCGACGGACAACTTCACCATTCGAATCTCTCACTCGCCAGCCTGTACACGCACCATCGCAACTCCGCTAACTCGTGAATCTAGCCATTAGTCCATCACAACATACCGCCCGTCAGCTCTAGGAACTCCCGAGCCTCGATGCCTCGCAAAGCCTCCGGAGTACTTCTACCCGCGATCGCGCTCCCGAACCGCCTACGCCATAACCCTAAGCCTCTAGAAGTCCTAGCCCATCTCCACCATACCCGGCTCGCCTCTAAATGAATGCAGCTAACCTAATCCCGTCAGATCGAGGTGATCTTCATAGCTCAGAGACGCTCTCAATCTCGCAGATAAACCAATGGTCCGGGCACCATCTGCCCTCCCGCGACTGCCTGAGGGTGGTGCGCCCAACCTCCGGAGGTTACAGTCCCTCGACCACCGCTATGGCGCACAGGCGATAGCAAATGGCGAGAACACCCACAATTTCAAAGAAGGCCTGGCTGACAACACTCGGCTACCGGGTCAAATTGCTCCAGCCCGACCAAGGCCCCGGACATCCCTCTACTGTCCCTCTACTACCATCTGGGAACATGGCAAATAATTCACAAAGATCTCTGCTGCATAAACATCAAAACAGACACTAATCATACATATACAATCACAGTTACATTATCATTCATGCATTTGCCAAGTAATGCAAGGCAATTAATTATACATTTAAACATTGTTTTTAATAAAATTTTATTTAGAGAGATTATTTTTTGGAAAATTTTATTTTTCAAAAATTTTGTCTAATTTGGATTTAGATTGATTTGATTTAATTAAATATTAAATTCTTTTTTTCAGTTATTAGGAGTACCACTCCAAAACATATCCATGTTTTTTTTTTTCCATTATTCTCCAATACATCAAATAAACTTAGTAAAGTTTATTTATTTGATTTTTTTTCATTCTCCAGTACACCAAAATAAACTTATAAAAATTTATTTTCTTCAGTTTTACACTGTAAAATCTTTGAAAACCATTTTCTTCTTTTTTTTTCATTTCTTCATCATCGGAAGATACACAAAAAAATATATACCTCATATATATATATTTTTTTTCATTTTAATAAATAAATTTTAAAAAATTTTGAGTTTTTAATCACTTCTTTCTGCCACACCGTAAAAAACTTAGAAATTATTTTCTTCACTCTAAACCAAGTAACTTATAAATTTATTTTTCTTTATATTCACTATAAGGTCTCATCAATTTTCTCAAAACTTCCTGATCCAACATCACTAACCCTAGTGTTCAATCTCAAATTTATTAAAATTTGATTTCATTATTCAACAAACCAACTAAATTTATTAAAATTTGTCTGCTTTTTCTTCCAAATAATAATCAAACTCAATATATTTTATAACATTCATATGTACAATTAATAAGCACCCAAATCACTCATACAACACAATACACAACATGGTATACACACCATTCACATCAAACAACCATGATCATGTTGTAAATATCATTCGCCACAATCACATGATCACACCAAAAAACACATGCAAAGAGCTCCTGCACTTTCTCCCATGCCTCCTAGGTAATCTCATACCCAAACCTATATCAGATCACACACTACTGGGTATGATGACACCATAAACCCTGAGCTCCCTAGGTATTCAGATACCCACGCTCCGATACTACTTGACGCCCAAACCCGGGGTCCGTTGACCACCCAACCCGCGGACCGTGGAATGCTCTGGGTGACCCGACATTCCTCACTAAAATCCGCGCAGTCTCCCTTTGTACCGGAGCTCTACCCAAATACAAAACTCAGATACACCGTCCAAACAAGGCAATAGATCCAATATATCCACACATATCCAACACATGAGTAATACGACCACTGGGCCCACAAACGATACTCATAATACATACTAACTATGAATCCAACTATATACCAAATAGTTACAAGAGTTACACATTTTCTAATTTTATACAATACATATTAAAATTAGACATTTCAATACATGTATATACTCATCAACCAAGCCACAACCCTATTCAAATCCTCAATCCCTAGGACAAGCCGTCCCCTCGCACGCTCCTTGTACCTGTAAAATAATATCCCTCGACAGGGTGAGCTAATGTTCGCAGTGGAATCGCCTAAGTGCCACTCCACCCAAGTGCAGGTGCAACGCCCAAAATAAAGATACATTCACAAATGTATGATCCTCTACTTGAATGTCTACATGACCAACTCGGGACCCGAGTCCTTATCGATTCCATCACACTCGCCTAAGCCAGATGAAAATTATTATTTTGTTTGTTTGTGGACAACCCTCTCGATATGTATATATCAATCAGCCGCTCCGACGATTGATATATTATTTGTTTGTGGACTACCTCCGATGAATATCAATTGGGCCCGAATGATTGATATTTTGTTTGACTACCCTCCGATAATTATTTTTAGACAACCCTCCAACCGCTTTTCTAGACTCATCTCATGCACTCACTCCTATAGCCCTCCTAGGGTGTTCCAAAGGCATATGGAATGCATGTATGCCACCTAATACGCCTTAATTCACATGTAAATATATAAACATGCATATATTTACAAAACAATTAATTCACACAATCATGTCATGTAAATTCTCATTTCATACATCAAAATTAGCCCACTTGGGCTAATGATCAACACGAGCAATTTAATTTAAATCACTCGACCAAACATATATTTTCACAAAAATATATTTTGAGAATTACGCTTCTGGAATAGTGAAACCCTCGGGTTACCATTCTCGAAAATCACACCATCGGTTCACTTAGAACCCGGTTTCACGGCTATCATGTCTTATGCATATCACAATACAATTCATTTCATAATTTATAACTTTAGCACCCCATAACAGCCCCGACAAATACGGATCAGGAAATTTTCTAAAAAATTTCCAAATAATTCATCCCAAGTTTTGGGATCGCACTGAACGGTCCTTCACGGCCTCATTCACCAAACATCGACAAAGTAATTTAAAGAAGGAATAAACCCAAGTAGGGATGGAAACCCCCTACCTCTCGGAGCTCTGAGGAAACCCTAAATCCCAGACCCACGTGAAGCCCTCCGCGTAGACGCCTCCTTCGTCTCCGAAGACCGCCGACGGTCGGATCGCCCACGATTCTAGAGAGAAGTGCTCTCTCTCTCTAAAAAACTCCCAAACTGCTGCTGAATCTCACGTTTTTTTCTGCTACTGCCTAATTTCTGGTTCTTTAAATTGTAGGAGATGAGCACTGTAGCGTTTTTTGTCTTTTTGTGACTTAAATCAATTCCTATAATGTCAATTTTGTCCTCTTTCCTGGGGCTACATTCTACTTACCGGCCGCCCATTTTCATAATTTCAGCTCATGCCACTTATGGCACATGAGTAATGGTTGTTATGTTATTTTAGGCCTGATCAAAAATCGCTTTACTTAAGACCAAACGTGATGCCTCGAAAAACGTGTAAATTCCGATTGTCTCAGAATTTTACAAAATTTTACGTGCTAGCTAGATTTCGCGAGATGATTCCAACGGTAAAATCCGCTTCGTCATCCGAGATCAAGAGAATAAATTCCGGATTTTTAACCGAAATAACAATTTCATAACCGAAATTACGATTTTGGCCCTTTTTCCATAAATTGGAATTTCTCGGATCTTACAAAAGTTGTTCTACGTGGCGAGGGCTACGCGTAGGCACTAATTTGGTGAAGTTCCGACAACTCCAAAAGGTAGGGATCTTTTCCTACTTGTGTTATTCTTTGGCTAAGAGCCATGTAAATGGTTAGGAATGTTCTGAGGCTTGTTTTAGCCGTAAACTCAGTCTCAAAAGCTTTGAACCGAGTGGAGAAAATTCCTATTTGTGTGGTTGTGAATAGTAACCCCGATGGTTTCACTGTTCATGTGAATAGTGACACGAAAATTTTGGTGTGAAAATGTGTTTGGTTGAGTGATTCAAAATGAATTGCTCGTGTTTGTTATATAGCTCATGTGAGCTAATTTTCTTGTAATTGATTGTGAAATTGCATAACATGTTTTATGTGATTTAATTATGTTAATATATATGCATGTGAATATATTAGCATAAATGTGTTGGAATTGGCATCATGCATTCCATATGCACTGTGACAGCCTAGAATATTAGGTGTGAGTGCATGACATGAAATGAAACAAAAATGAAAATGTTTGTGAAAGAAATTTCGACGGAAGATTTTCCGAAGAATCGTGTTGGGAGATTGTCCAACAATTCACGTCAGAGGGGTCCATGAATTGTTTCGGAGGGTTATCCAACAGATTTGACTCGGAGGGTAGTCCAATATTTTTACCGAAACTCGATAGTGTGTTTTCAAGAACAAATAGCTTTTCTTTTGAAAACTATGATTTTACTCGCATTCGGCTTAGGCATATGTGAGGGAGTCGTTGAGGACTCGAAACATGGGTTGGTCATGTAGACATTCGAGTAGGTTCATGAAATTGCTTGAATGCGATTGTTTGTCATGCATGTGCACTTAGGTGGGGAGTAACCCAGGTAAGAAATTATCACTACTGGGCTTTGCTCACCCTGTCGAGGGATCACTATTTCAGGTTAAGGGAGTGTGCACGAGCACGGCGCTCACTAGAGGCCGCGTATAGAAGAAAGTCGGGTTGTGGCTTTGGGTATTGATTTTGTATAACATGTATTGGAATTGTAAATTTTAATATATGTTGAATTAAGAGTAATGTAAAAACTCTTGAACCATGTAATATATTTGGTTGGGATATATATTTTGTGAGTATTGATGCAGGGGCCCAAGTGGCCATTATTTTACTCGCATGTGGACCATGTGTGGTCATTGTAAAATTGTTGGGACAGGTTTGTACCTTGGGTAGAGCTCCCCGTACAAAGGAGACTCTGCCCAATTTTTGTGAGTGGTGTCGGGTTACCCGACATCCACGATTATTCCGCAGATTGACGGGTTGTCAACGGACACCCCTGTTTTGGGGCGTCACATTGTTTAACCTTATTTTTGTGATAAAATGAAAAATATCTATATAATATATGTATAATGTCTTAACATTTTAATAAAAATAAATAAATTTATTATGATAAAAAATTTATTATTATCATTGTTTTTTTTTAAGAGAAAAATAATTTCATTGATTTTAACTAGTAATACATCGATAGAAACATAGAATCAAGATTGCTAAAAACCACAAATGATGAAACTATATCTAGGTTAATAACATAATAAAACGATTCAAAATAGTTGAGTCTACACATTTGATATTACTATTGTGACTATAATACATTTGACTCCAGTTCTGAAGCATATTGACAACCATTGATTTAATTTATTATTTCTAATTGTATATACTTTGCTCGTTCGAATAGCCCAAACACAAGTAAATGCTGCACCACAACGACGAAAACCAAATCATCATATTGAGATGACATAACCACCCGTCGCACCAAGACGACAACAACCACATGCGCACAAAGATGACGATAATCATACGCTCATTAAGGTGATGACTAAATCACGAAAAAAACATATAAAAACATAGATATGTATGGAATAACCACTTTATGGAGAGAAAAAAAGATGGAAAATGGGTGTAGAGAGGTGATTTTAAGGCAAGAATGACAAAAAAAATCACCCCTTATTGCTTAAAGAAAATAGACTAGTAGAGAAAAAGTTGAAAGAAAAAAGAGGCTAGAATTTCAAATAATATAGAATTTATTGTTCTCATTATTAAAAAAATTATTATTATATTTCTCTATTTTATATAATTAAAATAGAATACATAAAATTAATAATTAAAAAATAAATTGAGGAAGTCAGATTGTTTATTTAATATATCTTGATTGTTCTTTTAAAATATTTTGTATGGATTTTAAAGATTTTAGAATATTTTGGGAAGATTTTAAAATACTTTAGGGAGATTTCAAAATATGGATTTTTCCTTTTAAAATATGACTTTTTTAGAAAAAACAAAATTTTTGGTTTGTTCTATTTGGAGAAAATTTTAAAAAATCCATAAATAAGTTATGCAAAAAAAAAGCCAAAAAAACCAAACGCGGACTTAATCTATCGGATTAGTGTCCTCTAAACTTGATTCAAATAATAAAGGGATAGGATGAGCATAGGAGAACAAAGATCCAATTCAAACACAATACTACAATGTAATTGATACTGCTTAATTTGTTGGCCCGCCTATTACGTTGATGGTGAAGACAAACATGCATGGATAATGATCCTTTTAACAATCCCACTAATGGAATCGAATTTCCGAGACATGAATTCAACTTATGATTATTAATATTATTATTTAATATCAAACACACTGCTTATGTCTAGCTACTTTACACACAAAGCCACACTGAATAACTACAAAACAAATATAGTTTTCATTAGATCTCAAGGGTCTACTAATTAATTCTGGTTATGCTACTCTCTTGTATATGTAGAATAACCAAAATTAATTAGTTAACCCTTACAATTTACAATCCCCCCAAAATTAATTCTTCAATATAAGAAGAGGAACACTAGTACAATATATTTATATATATATCCTATATATGTATATATTTCGAAAATGTTTTTCTAACTTTTTGAATCGTCAACAAAATAATTCTAGTTGTGTTGCTCGATATGACTCTAACATACAGGGGTAACATACTCAAAGTTATTTTGTTCACTATTGAAAGGCAACAAAAATCCTTTTTCAAAATATGATCATCACAACAACTTTATTTGCCTCCAAATCTTTTTCTTTGTTTGATTCTTATGAAATTCAAATTTAATTTAATTTTTTATTTCAATTTTATTTATCTCTCTCATGTTTTGCCTCGTTAATTATCTTCGTTTACCACAGCGTAAGGGCTTGTAGATGGTTTAATGTTCAATTCACTTATCATATCTCAATTTCATATTTGCCCTTTTCGAAGGATAGCAGTGTGAATGCTGGGCGTGAGGGAGTGTGACTTTTGTAATCTTTATTTATTTATATCCTTAAATCCCGCCAACTCTCCTTTACTTTGCTTTCTCATACTCCATTTTAATTTCATCATTGTATTTCTTCTTTTCTTTAGTAACTTCTAAAAGCTCTTCCATAGTGTAAAAAAAAAAAGGTCATAATTTCATGCAATTTAAACGATTTCAAAGTGGATATGGAATAGAAAAGATGCATCCCACTGTATGGATGGGGAAGATTGGCAAAATCATAGCTTAAATCTCTTTAACTTTCTCCATAACCAAAGGGCTTTGGGAATTAGGCTCTTTACAAAAGTATTCTTGTCATCATTCATGGTTGGAAAACAACTTTTTTCTTCTTTTCCTCTTGAGGATTTTAATTTCTGGGTTGGGCTTTACTTTCAAAAGAAAAAAAAAAAGTTAGTTTAACTTTAACCCTTCCACATCAAGCAAATACAACATATCCAACTATATAAAAAATAAGACATTTGATGTCTCAAAATCCCATTAATTACTAACACCGAATTTAAATCGGAGTGTTGCATGAAGAGAAGATTGAATACAATTGTTATTATTTATTTTTGGAGCTACTTAAGTTGTATTTGACTAGAATTTTTTTTTCTTTTTTAATTTAGTTTTTAATGGTCTAAAAATAATTTTTATTTATCATTTTTCAAGTTTAGAAAATGTGATTAATAAAGTGAAATACGTGTATGAATAGCCAGTGGATGATCAAAACGTAATCCTGATCCATTATCCACCCCCATTGACTTGTTGTGGGAATTTGGTCCCTAATGGAAATGGAAAACTAATAAGTTCAGTATTACATAATATATAGCAGCTGTAATTAAGCTACTGTGGAAAGGAGAACTTCATTATTTTTCATTCAATTGTTTATTAGCTATGAGAATTAAAAAAATAAATAAAATCATTCTATGCAAATAAAAACAATATTTCTTATTGAGTTTTACTTTTTATTTTTTGGTTTTGAAATTTATGGATCAAAGCATTGTGATTTATCTTCACTTACCATGTTGCTTTGTTGACCAGCCTTTTTCTACTTTGTCATGCTTGATCATATATATATAAATAAATGCGCTTCATTATTGTAACAATTATACTAATGGAATAAGGGTGTCCTCACTTTTTCACAAAAGCACTTCATTCTAAGAGGAAGAATGCTTTATTATTAAAATTATATAAATGCCTAACTAAATTTAATTACATTTATTTGTCATCATACTTTCCACATCCAAAACCAAATATAAGTCAATATATTTTTTCCTTTTCCTTATGACTTTCCCTAAGACCAAGCATAGCTTTATGATATTCTCCTATGGTTCTACCCCTTTTACTTTTACCCTCCCGGGAAATGATGCAAGTACTTTGTACTCTAACAATAACACTATAATAATTCAAAGAATTATGCTCTAGTTTTTTATCCTCAGTCGAAAATTATTTCTGAGTAACTTCGGGAACAATAAATTAGGCAATATGAAGAGGACATATTTCCAAAAGTAGCTTTCTGTACTGGTCTCCATTGAGAAATGATAGGATGTGATTAATCAAGTGAAATACTTGCGTGCATTAATAATAAGTTGTCAATGATCAAAACTTGTTTTTTGATCCATATTTTCGATTTAATCATTCTTTGCCGTGAAATTTCCTTGAAAATTTTTATTTATTTTTTATATTAAATATTTAAAATCTTTGACTTATCCAACCATTTGCAGGGCCCACATTGACTTGACTGTAGAGATTTGGTCCCAAGATATAAAAGGGATTGCGTAGAAGCTATGACAAATACAATGTCAGAGTGGTCACACATTTGCAACATTATTAATAAAACCAACTTTTCAAAGTACAACTTCACTTTCATCGACCCGAGACCAACACAAACACAATGCACTTTCTCTCTCTCTCTCTCTCTCTCCCAAAACTAAAACAAAAAGGGAACAAAACAAAAAGGAAGGGAAACAAGATCCACACAAACACAATACATAAATCTAGAATTACTTGAAATATTAATCAGGGTGACTCAGACTGGCTGGGTTCTCTCCCAAAACTAAAACAAAAAGAAAGGGAAACGAGATCCACACAAACACAATACATAAATCAAGAATTACTTGAAATATTAATCAGGGTTACTCAGACTGGTTGGGTAATCTCTCTCTCTCTCTCCCAAAACTAAAACAAAAAGGAAGGGAAATGAGATCCACACAAACACAATACATAAATCCAGAATTACTTGAAATATTAATCAGGGTGACTCAGACTGACTGGGTAAACTTACTGATCATCTTCAACGTTGGCTTCTAAATCCGAGGTTTCTGAATTCGGCTCATCATCTTGTTGTTGTTGGTGAGGTTCATTAATGCCGCCCACAGTTGCGCTGATGAAAATATTATAAACCTGATTGATAGGGATATTGGGGATGCGAATGGGAATGACAGCCTGTAGTGTAGGAAGAGCATGCTCGACAAGCCAATTAGTGGGGAGAAAGAACAATAGTAGGATAACAGGGTAAACGTACCAAAACAATGCTCGCGGGGAAGTGAGAGAAGCCATGAATGAAACAGCAGCGAAGAGCGGGCGATTACCAAATCGCAGACGAATGTGGAATGAACCAGTTCTGAAGATGGTGAGAGTGAGGGGGACTTCAATGGAGACGAAGGAAAAGACTGATAAAACGAGGATAAATGTAAAGAGGTTGTTCCAAGTCATCACTTCCCAACTTACCCTTCCTCCTTCTCCTCCTATTTGGAATTTGGGAGGTTTCACCAGGTTAATCAAGCCTACCATGCATAGCCTCGTATCAAAGTATCGCACCATGATATCCCACTCTCTCGAGATGGACAAGAATGAATGTGAAGCGCTTTGCAAGGTGGGTCGTCGATCATATATAAAGCAGAGAGAAATCGAAAAGATTCGGCTTGTGCTTTCTTTTGAATGTGGAGACCGACTACCGTGTGATTATTTAATTTGCTTGACAAGTATGATGCTGATATCAACCCCCCCATGCTGATATCATCACCCCCCGCCACCTACTCTTTGCTCTCCCTTTATCCACACCATGCTCACTTTAGCAATTCCCCCTTTATCCTACACACCATGCTCACTTACACGCCATGCTCACTTTAGCAATTCCCCCTTTATCCTACACACACTTTAGCAATTCCCCCTTTATCCTACACGCCATGCTCACTTACACGCCATGCTCACTTTAGCACTTCCCCCCCCCCTCTCTCCTCTCCCTTTATCCTACACACCATGCTCACTTACACACCATGCTCACTTTAGCAATTCCCCCCTCCCTTTCATGGCGCTCTTTATAAAATAGAAGCACCCCCGCACCACCACTACTTTATCCCACATCTCATGCTTACTTTAGAAAACACCCCCCAAAATTAAATTACAAAATTACCAAAGTCCAGAGATTGGAGGGGAGGGGCGAGTAAGATATTAACTTCTCTCTTAATGGAATGGAAAGAAAAATAGAACAATTTTTTCTTGAAGAAAATTACCCAAAAATTACCCAAAGAACAATTTGGGAGGGTACTAAAAGAGTCCATGGTTTGGCTTAGTGGAAGGACAACCTGTCTGACCTTTTTGCATACATGGGCATATATTTGCAATTATTTTCCTTCCAATGCGTTAACCAATAACAGGACCAAAGTACCTTACCACCATCATCTCTTATATCTTTGGCAATCATCCAGCCGTTGTTGACTCATCTTTGTATTTTCCTGAGCCCTTCTTATATACTGCATAGTTCGCCAAATCTTGCACAGATTGTTTCTCTACTCCTCACGAGTATTGGAAATCATTCTTGTACTTGTTTCTTTCGGATGAAACAAGAAAAAGGTGAAAACGAAGAAGAAGACTCATTTCCCACATCATCATCCAACAAGTTCAGTTCTAAGTTCATCATGGATTAATTATATAAATTCTATCTCAACTTTTCCATTTTTTATAAAAATATTTAAAAAAAATCAAATATAATTAACTTAAATGAAAATTTACACATTCGGAAAATAATTTAATATTTATAGGGTTTGGCTGAAAAATGATTGAGCTTTTCAGCTATTGGATCATAATATTTTGACATCCTTTTTGTAGACTACACTCCAAAAAATGATAAGAATCCAAATCTAACGGTAAAAAACTCGAGTTTATATAAGCTCGAACTTATTATAGCTCTTCCCATATTTATATAATAAAATAAGTTAAAATAAATTTTAAAAACACATAAAATATTTTATTAGTTTTAGTTTTTATTTTCTTTCTTTCTTATTTTCTTTTTAGTTGTCAATATTCTATTATGACATCATTATAGACCACACAATTTGTCTACATGCAACGTTCTTTTATATTATTATTTTATTCTTCTTTATCTTTCTTTTGATATCTCTTTTCTCGTCAATATTTTAAGTGTATTTACCGACACTCACGTCAAGATTATCTTTATTTTCTCTTAAAAATAAAAGCATTATGGATAGAGATGGCAAATGTGTCCGTATCCGTGGATTTCCGACCCGATCCGATCCGCCAACAAAGAGGAAAATCCGCTGGATCGATAATGGATATGGATATGGGATAAAATCCGATTTTTGAATGAATATGGATTGGATATGGATTTGTGCATATCCGAACCGAAACCCGTGATCATATCCAACCCCAAACGCGTAATATTTGAATGTTATAATATCCGATAACAATATTTGAATTAATTGTAATTTGTAATAACACTATATAATATGATATGATCTCACATTACTAATTCAAATATTTAATTGCCTATTTTTTTTAAAATCCTAATTAGTAAAGAAATGAATACTAAAAAATATAATAATGTAAACCCCAAACCTAACAATAACATTATAAATTATAAATCTAGTCCTAATTGTAATTTGTAATCCTAACGTAACATGCTAACATTGTAAACTCAACTTTAACACAAGAAATTTAAACTTATAACACCACAACCCTAATTTGTTGATAAGCCTCATACAAATTATACCGATCCACGCCTTCATTATCTCTTCCTGGTGCCGCTGACGACATATCTCTTCCAAGACAAGCTGAGCTTGGCCATTCTTGAATCACCAAAGAGACTTGATAGTCGCTGATAAATGTAATAGCCCTCCCGTTGTATAAGAATTAAAACTTATGTGACTCTTTTAAACTCTTTTAATGATCGGGCTCTATCCGCTTCGTTGCGGCATTTAGTCGATTAATCTCCTCTCTGAGCGCAGGAAAGTCCGACACGGCGATCTTCTCGGGCCTCGCTGATTTTAGTCCCTAAATCCCTAACCTTAATGTAACACCACAAATTTTAATTCCTAATATTGTAAATTTTAATTTTAACACTTAAAGTCCTAATCAAACATCAATAACCCTAACTCTAATATCACAAGTATAAATCTTAATCTAATATAAAGGAGGAAAGGAGGAAGAAAGAAGTGAAGAGATTCGAGAGTGGTTTTATGGAAGATAGCCTCGCGCTTTTGATAGAAAATGAGTCTATACTTGAAGTTGCCTGAGCATAAGTATAAAGGCACCACTCTGTACATCCGAAAAAAAAAAAAAAACCCGCTTGATTTATAAAAGAAAACACTCATTCGATCCATTGCCTCGTGAAATCTCAAAACAAGCTTGTAGTTCCATCACGCCAAAGCATTGAAGCAATCCTCTTAGATCTATTCCTTCATAACATTCGACAGGTTAGTGATTTGGTATTCTCAGTTTTTCTTTTATTTTAGATCAGAGTAGCTTAATTGCTGCACTCCATTGTAATATAATATTGTGTTGCATTGTTTAACACACAATCTAAAATATATATCATGTTCTAATATTGAGATCGATTCGAATATGCTTCAGGTTAAATGTTGAGATTCATCATGCTTCAGGCTTTAAAATGTTGAGATCTCATCATGCTTGTGTGTCAGAAATATTAAGTCTAGTGTTGGTTCCATGAGGAATTAAATAATAATAATAATAATAATTATGCAAGTGCAAATGGGTGGAGGAATGTAAGTTGTAGCTTATTGCTTGTAGAATAAAATATTAATCGGATTGGTGTATGAAATATTTGGCTACAAACTAATAATTTGTTTTGTGAATGGTGTAATGATGGTTCCAATTAAACCAAATAAAAAATAAATAAAGAAAAGGAAAGAGACCGTTTTTGTAAAGTAAATTGTAGTCATGGATACACCTATCCGAGCTATGTAAAGTAAATGATTTTTCGTAATTCTTTTATTTTCAACTTGTCCATTTAATGTATTTCTAGACTAAAAATTTGATTTGACTCGTTTGTAATACTTTTTTTTAATTTCCACAATTTTATACCATTCTAGATTTTTTTTTTTAATTATTGGTTTTTGTAAAGTAAACTAGATGTGAAAACAAATCAAAGTTTTGGAATGTCCTGCTTACCCGTACCGTCACACTCGTATATGTTTTGTTGAAAATAAATTATTAAACGACTTTAGAATGTCTCATTGATTTTTTTCCGTGATTCTAGACATCATGAAATTAACTTTGACACATAAAATGTTGAGATATATTCTTTTTAGCATGAGGTATGATTTTCCTCAAGTTACACCTATCATAGCTGGATCGATTCTCGATCTATGACCTGATTTACATTATTTCTTTTATTTTGTTTTATTTTATTTTATTTTATTTTCTCATTCTTTTCCCCAAGTTTTCAATTTTAAAATTCAATTGCCTCATTTTTCAATTTTTTTACCTATATTTTGTATGAACCACTATACTAGGTTCTAGAAAATTCTATTTGTCGAATACGACAAAAGTAGCTGGGATTTGTGATGCTTTATTAACTTAGACTTTAGTTTATATTCCTAAATTTATGAATCATGAAGTTATAACTAGTGTCATAGGTTAGCAAAATATGTCTTAGTGTCGCATGGATAACCGATATCTCGTGGAGAATATCCAAACTGATGGATAGATATGGATTTAGATTTAATCAGAGAGATATATGGGATATGGATATATTATTTTTATTTAGGATCGGATATGGATTTTTAAAAATCCGATCCGATGCCATCCCTAATTATGGATTAATTTTGTGGCATTCACAAAGCCCTTTTGACAATTTTATTTTAATAAATGTTTGATGATTTCACAATACCTACTATTTGGTTGAATTGATAACTGGTATCTTGTAGTTAATAGCTTGTAGTTAATTATAAATTATTATTTATAGTTGATAGCAAGTAACTGATTATAAATTATTACTTGGTATAGTAGTTGATTAAAGTTTAATTTAACAGTATAAACATGATATAGTCATATAGGTGAATAGTCTTTAAAGTACATAGGGAGATAAAGGATAACAAGGAGAATTTTAATATTTTAATAAAAGCGTATTAGAATAAACTACTATTGTTTAACCCTAATTAAGTATCCTTAATTTGATTAAGGCTCTGTTTGATTGAGTTGATTGGAGGAGCAATAAGAAATATCTTATTCACCCCAATCATCTCTTGAAGGGTGCTTGGTAAATAAATATAACCAGTTTCTAATGACTGATTAGGGCTAAACAGCTCAGGTTTTAAAATGCTCTTATAAAAATATTATATTTTTCATTTTTATCCTTCTCTCTTCATTTACACAAATCTTTTAAGAAATTGGTTGTATGGAAAAAGATTTATGAGAAAAAAAAAGAAAAGGAAATGCATTGGTGAAAATTATGGTTGTTAGGGGAGAGTCCAATTCATTACTTTCATAAATTTTAATTAATTAATTTACATTTTTAGATTTAATTTTTATTGTTTTTATTTTTTATTTATATAAAAAATAATTAAAGAAATAGGTATACTAATTATTTTTTAAAATATATAAATATATTTAAAATGTTTTAAATTCTCAAATAAACTTTTATTTTTATAAACTATTTATGTCACCTAATTATTTTATAATTTTGAGATAGTATTTTTATTCAATAATTATATTGTTAAGTTTATCTTCTTCTTTTTTAAATTGAAATTACATCCTTAATTATTTTATTTAAAAATAAATATTTTAAATAGAATTTATTTTAATTTATTTGTGATAATTATACTGTGACACCCCATTTCCCGAGGGTCCATTGACAACCCGTCAACCCGCGGAATACTCGTGGATGTCGGGTAACTCGACATCACTCACAAAAATCGGGCAGAGTCTCCTTTGTACGGGGAGCTCTACCCAAGGTACAAAACCTGTTCCAACAATTTACAATGACCACACAAGGTCCACATGTGAGTAAAATAATGGCCACTTGGGCCCCTACATCAATACTCACAAAATACATCAACTATATACAATAGTTCAAGAGTTAATAAATTACTCTTTACCAAACATGTATCAAAATTTACAATTTTAATACATGTTATACAAAACGTAATACCCAAAGCCACAACCCTGGGCTTTCTTCTAAACGCGTCTCTAGTGAGCGGCCTCGGGGCCCCTCTCAGACACCCGCACCCGGGGCCAGTGATCCTCGACAGGTGAGCAGCCCGCAGTTGATAATTTCACGTGGGTTACTCCCCACCTAAGTGCACATGTCATGACAAACAATCACGCTCAAGTAAATACATGATTCTACTTGAATGTCTACATGCCCAAACCCATGTCTCGAGCAGGGCCGGTCCTGATATTTTTGAGGCCCGGGGCGAAGTAACAAAACAAGGGCCCCTAATGTATATAATTAAAGTTCAAGTGTACATAATAAAAAAAATGCTTGTAAATGGTAGTTTTTATTAGACTTAACAAATAAAATATTTTTTACAATCGAAATAAAATATTTAATTTTAGATTAAGCATACAATGTTCATAAAACATTGTCTTCGAAAGCATTTCTAGATGCAAAATCATTGATAATAGTGTCAATATCAATATTTTCAACATATTTTTCTCAATACATAAAATTGCTAGGTCATTCAATCTTTTCTGTGACATTGACGACTTCAAGTAGGGGATTTCAATAATTTTAACTTTGAAAACTTCTTCTCATGGATGCTACAACCACCGCACTTAATAGGATTCTAGAGTGCAATCAAAACATATGAATAACAATCTGCAACTTTGACCAACTCGAGAATTTCAAGTGGTGACATTAACACATTTGGCAAAGTCATTTGCAACACTTTCATTTCAAAAAAAAGGTCATTTGCATCAACATCCGACAAATTATTATGAGAAAGAGTAGTCTTAAATTTAGTGCAAGATTTTCTTAATTCATTATCACCCAACGACTTCAACTTTTTTGAATCAAATAAGAATCCAAAAATATTTTCAAATATATTTGATTGCTCAAATCTATCTTTCAAAGAAGCAATTGCCAAATCTACAACAACCAAGAAATAATTGACTCTAAAGGACTCCTCGGCTGATTGTATTTCTTCATCATGATTATTCCCTATCAAATTGTTTTTTCCTAAAACACAACGCTTTGCTGGAAGTATTGGCCTATATTCATATCAAATGCAAGACTTTTAGCAATATTCATGCTGGATTCAAACCCTTCATTTCTATATTTTTCAAAAAATAACATTACACCTTCCAATTCCTTTGTTGTAGTGTCAATGCACATAGATTTAGATTGAAACTTCTAACTCACCATGTTAATAGCAAATAAAATTTCATACCAAATAACCATACTAAGTAAAAACTCAAAACTCTCAAGGAACTAGCCAAACTTTCGCTTCACTTTTGACTTGGCATCATCACAAGATTTATACAATTGCAACAAAGCTAACCTAATTTGGAGGTGTTTGAAATCTAATAGCTTTAACACTTTTAATTCGACTTTCCCATCGAGTATTACACAAAGATTTCACTGTTAAGTCCGAACATTATCAAGTAAAATCTTCCATCTTTTAGTGAATTTGCAAATAATGAATATATACGTTGCACACCCAAAAATGAAACAACTTTAACACAAGAATGTGCCATATCACTGTAAAGAGTAAGATTAAGAATATGACAAGCACATGGCATATAAAGCTCTCGGATTTATTTCAAGCAATCTCTTTGAACTCCTTGGTGTTTTCCTTCTGTTAGAACCATTGTCATAACTCGACCCTCACATCATCAACATTTAGATCAAGAGACTTACATGCATTTAATAATTCATTAAAAAGCCCTAATCTAGATGTATCATCCACCTCAAGAACTCTAAAAGTAATTTATTTTTATTTCGTTACTAGACATATTTACACATTGTACTATTAGAGTCATTTGTTCTTTATGGCTCACATCCGGGTACACCAAGAATTATAGTGAAATATTTGCTTCTGATGATCCTATCATAGAAGTTTTAACATTATAGGCTAAAGAGAAACTAACTCATTTTGAATTTTATGACCAAGATAATGGTGTAATGAATTTTTGATTTTGATACGCTCAACATGATCTTGCATTATCAAATCAAATTTCAGAATCATTTCACCATTACTATCCCGATAAAGTTTGATCCGAAAGCTAAATTATTTTTAGCCGTACATTTAACAACGTAAATTATTCTTATTAAAACTTTGTCTCCAACGTTTCTTTCTCCTTTGGAAAATCCTTGGTCGCAAATCTTTATCAATTGTTTCCCATTATGTTTTAATCTTACTCTTAGTTCAATCCAAGTATTCATGTTAGTCATATGCTCAATATTATTCTCATGTTGTTTGAGTCTCTACTAAGATGCTTCCAATCATTCATCCATCATTTGCTGCAAAACTTTGTTGTTTTGAGTTGTGAAATAATTTGCAACAAAAGTAATATACTTTATCCACATGTTTAGAGTAAACCAACCATTTTCTATCGATAATCTCTCCGTTACTCATCTTTCTAGAATAATAAGCATATGAAAAATGCCTAGATGTATTATCTAAAGGAAACTCAAGATTTAATTCCATTATAGGCCCTTTTTCAACTAAAATATCCTTATCTTTATTGTTGAGATTTCCCAATTTCTAGGATCATAAATATCCAAATGAGGGACTAAGTGTTCATCACTCTACAACTTCAATATTAGATGATTTATACATTATCATGTTCATTCAAATAAGTATTATCTCATTGAAATGATTTGTCACATTATCATGATCATTCAAATTAATAGAGTCTTCATTGATATGATTTTCATCATTTAAATTTTCATTAGATTGTTCAAGATTGTCTACACTCAATCTTTTAGAAGGTTCTTCACTTTTTAAGAACAAATTTGTCAATAGCCCTTTTGTGATTCTACTATCTCCTCTATTCGTTTTTTTTTTCTTTTTTCACTACTAGATAAATGTTTTTTAGGCAACATCATATAAAAAAGTTAAGAATATAACAAAGAACAATAGCACCTGGAATATGGAAAGAGGCTCGGGCTAAGTGGCTTGTATTTAAAATTATTCCGAATGTTAAACTCCAAATGCAACCTGAAAATCATAACATCTCGAGTGAACAATCACACTAAAATGATAATTTCTATACTAAATCACAAAATAATATGATGGAGGGTGCGAAATTGGGGTCTACATCCTCGGGACCACCATCAGTCCCTATCCTACACATGAGGTCCGCCATGTTTCTTCTCACACCAGCTCTCATTCTTTCCATTCCATTTCAAATGTGTAATTTCAATTTCAAATGACAAGCAATCCATCCATCCATCTTCCTTCCCGGATTATATTTATAATGGATAATATGTGCTTTCAAAATGACAAAATTTCAACCCTTTTTCCCAAGAGCTTATGCAACAACAAAGCCAATATTCAAAGTTCAAAGTCGGAGGCTTGAGACTGAGAGTCAGTGCTCTTCCTTCACTTAATAAGACTAATGGGCCTAATGTGACTAACACCTCCTTCAAAAGCAAGAATCTCATGGCTTATTCATCTCCTCACCCCCACTAACAAAAATAACGGAAAAAACTCAAAACCGACAACGAAACAAACTCAAAAACCCAATAACAAAAAACCCCTAAACCCCAATAACAGAAGAACAAACCAAAATTTGAATAAAAAATCCAACCTAAACCCTTCATTTCTATATTTTTCCAAAAATAACATTACACCTTCAAATTTCTTTGTTGTAGTGTCAATGCACATAAATTTAGAAATTTTCAAAGAAAAATTTCTAGAAACAAAAAAAATGAAGAAAAAAGAAAAAAGCTAACCCGAGCTCGAAGGTCGGGATCTGAGGCAGACTGTCCGAGGAGTTGTTGCCGCCAAAGGTTCTACCGTGCTAGTGATGTTACTGGCGTTGCTGCTGGCTGCTGCTGCTGTGAGAGACTGAGACGGTGAGACTTGAGAGCATTAGGCCGTTAGAATTAGGGCTTGAAGGTGGAGATTTGAGAAGAAAGAAACGAGGAAGAAAGAAGCGTGAAAGTAAAAAAAAAAAAAAAGTGTGCTTTACCTTATACTTTGTCCCTTATCATTTGTCAAACACTAGCATAATAGGCCTTTTTTATTTATAATTATAGCCCCGCTTTTATTTATAATTATAGCCTCTTATTTAAATATATTTTTTTACGTGGGCCCTAGGCTCGGTGTGGCCCCGGGCGTGTGCCCCTCCGCTCCTCGTTTAGGGCTGGGCCCCGGTCTCGAGTCCTCACCTACTCCCCCCACATATGCCTAAGCCAAACGCGAGTAAAATCAATTTTTCAAAACAAAATCTTTTGTTCTCAAAACTACTACCAAGATTCGTAAATATATCAACTATCCACCGAGGCAAATTTGTCAGGATAACCTTCCGAAACAATCTACGGGTTCGTCTGACGGAATTTGCTCGGACAATCACCCAACACAATTCTCCAGAAAATCTTCCGTCAAAATTCTTTTCACAAACATTTTCGTTTTTATTTTCTTTCATGTCATGCACTCACACCTAATATTCTAGGTTGCCCCAATGCATATGGAATGCATTATGCCAATCCCAACAACTCATGCTAATATATAAAACATGTATATACTAACATAATTAATCCACATAAATCATGTTATTCAAATTCACAATCAATAACACCAAAATTAGCTCACATGGGCTAATTAACAAACACAAGCAATTCATTTTGAATCACTCAACATCATAAAAATTCACAACAAAAATCACGTGAACAGTGAAACCCTCGGGTTGGCACTGTTCACGGCCACACAAGTAGGAATTTTCTCCACTCGGTTCAAATGTTTTGAGACCGAAATTACGGCTAAATCAAGCCTCAGAATATTCCTAACCATTTACATGGCTCTTAGCCAAAGAATAACACAAGTAGAAAAAGATCCCTACCTAGAGTTGCCTAACTCCACTGTAAATCAGTGTCCACGTACACAGCCCATACGCCGTGTGAATAGCCATTTCACCGCGAACCGACGGTCCGAACGGCGGGAAATCTAGAGAGAAGGAGCTCTCTCTCTTTCTAAAACTTCAAAAACCAACCTAATGCATGTTTTCTTCTCCTTTGGAGAAGAAAACTATTCCCTTTTTGTTTTTATTCATTTAACATTCCATTAATTCCCATCTTGTCCCTCTTAAGTGACTTTTGACACATGGCTAAATCTAAGCCATTCATTTCCATCATCTCTCTAATCATGCAACATGTGTCACATGAGTACACGTAGGTGACTTTGTCACATCACATGCCTCTCACAGTTCGTTCGATAAAGACCGACACTTGCCTTCGAAAAACATGAAATTTCGACTCTCTCGGAATTCAACAAAATTCGACGTGGTAGCTAGATTTCGCGAGACGATTCCAACGGTGAAATCCGTTTCGTCATCCGAGATCTAGAAAAATTTTGGATTTTGATCGAAATTACCATTTTACCATTTTTCAGAAAATTTGAATTTTCCCGGGTTTTACATATACGGATTCAAATTTCATTTTTAATTTGATATTAATTATTTTATTTTATTTTTAGTTATTTAAAATAATAAAATCATAACTCAAAATAAACTCTATTTCAAAATGAATTTTTATGACATGAATTATAAATATATTGACATATAAATAAAAAGAAATAAAAAAACGAAGATGAAAAACTTAAATATTACAATTAATTTTATTTATTATAAATTATATATTTAATAAATTGCGTTTAATGGCCTCATTATTATTATTATGTGACATCATAATAAAAATAATAATAATATAGGGGGGCCACCCAATTACAACTTTTTAGATAATCTCCTTGCCTAGAGAGTCTCTACGATCTCCATTTGAATTAACCGTTCTACAGTTGCAGCTGCTGGTGGACTTGACCACAAGTTCAAAACTCTAATCGGGAGATCCTGTGAAACCCCGGAAAATCCGAATTTTCGAAAGAAGGGTAAAATGGTAATTTCGATCAAAATCCGAAATAAATTTTTTGATCTCGGATGATGAAACGGGCTTCAATATTGGAATTGTCTCATGAAATCTAGTTACCACGTCGACTCGGGCCGACCTCGAGACAACCTAATTTCACGCTCTTCGAGGCACCGAGAGTGACGCTGCGACATGTGACAAGTGTCGAGTGACCTACATTAAGGCACATGTCATGTCGCGGAGCAAGTCAAACAATGAGCCTGGCGGCTGGGCTTATAGGTGACATGTGGCATCATGTCATCGAGGGAAATCCGTAGATGGATAAGAGGATAAGGGAAATCCTAAGAGCCAATGAGAAATTGGACATGTGGCAAGTGAAAGGACAAGCTAGTAGCCCATCTTGGACCAAGCAGTGGGATGGGAGAAAAGAAGAAGGGTAGAAAAGAAAGAGGAAGAAAAAAGAATTTTAGAGAGAGAGACTCCAACTTCTCTCTAAATTTCCTGACGATCGGACCGACTAAGCCAAGCTAAGCAAGATAAGAGTTCAACCTCACTTCCAAGGGCTTCAGATAGAGACCGAGAGTCGGGAGCTTTGACAAAATCCAAGAGGTAGGGGTTTTCTCCTACTTGGTTTAATCCTTGTTTAAGGGCCATTCAAATGGCATGGGTTGTGTGAGGCCGTGAGTGGCCGTGTGAACCGTCCCAAGACTTTGGGACAATGTGCTGGAGATTTCGGGACTATTTTCGGACAGTCCGGGGATTGGTTTTTGGGACTAAGTAATTGTCCTTGTGTGCCATTTTTACGTGTTAGAGTTAAAATGAATAATGGTGATGGTTGTCTTGCCCTAAGGGGAATGTTTGGTTGTGTTTTGAACCATGGAAGTCGCCATATTGTAGTACACATTAAATTCTGACTTTTAGAACCGGTTTTCGTAGGAAATAAAGGGATTTTGGTAGTGAGTCATTCAGGTAAATTATAGCCACATCAGTGAACTTGATGTTAGGCTTTTAAATTTCTCAAATCGAACCTCTGTAGCCCAAGTTATGGTTCGTTTACCTTGAATAGTCTAGTTCAAGGGCTGTCCGGCTGGGTCAGCCGGCCCTGGATGGGTTCACCCCGGATGGGTTCAGCCGGCCCCGGATGGGTTCCGTCCAACTAGGATTATGCAGGACCTCCAACTTCGGAAGGTCATAACTTCTTCATCCGGACTCCGATTCGGGTGTTCTTAGACTCTATGGAAAGCCCATTGAGTCAAGATTTTAGCCGGATACCTGTGGAGGGCAGTGGGTGCTGGAGCTGGCCAAAAAGGGGCATTCAGGCAGGTCAGGTAGGCTGTCCGGGTAAGCCTGCTTAGTCATGTGTGACCTCCAACTTCGGAAGGCCATAAATTCTTCGTCCGGACTCCGATTCGGGTGTTCTTGATCTCCTCTATGGAGTCTAATGAGCCGGGCAAGATTTTAGCCGAATGTGTGTGGAGGGTAGTGGGTGCTAGAACTTGCCGGAAAGGGGCATTCAGGAAGGTTAGGTAGGCTGCCAGGGTAAGACTGCTTAGTCATGTGTGACCTCCAACTTCATGAGGTCATAACTTCTTCGTCCAGACTCCGATTCGGGTGTTCTTGGACTCTATGGAAAGCCCATTGAGTCAAGTTTCCAGCTGAATTAGGTGCTAGAGCTGGCCAAAAAGGGTTGTTAGGTCAAGTAAGATAGGCTGTCCGGGTAATAACTTCTTCGTTCGAACTCCGGTTCGGGTGTTCTTGGACTCTATGGAAAGCCCATTGAGTCAAGATTTTAGCCGGATGTCTGTGGAGGGCATTGGATGCTGGAGCTGGCCGGAAAGGGGCATTCGGGAAGGTCAGGTAGGCTATCCGAGTAAGACTGCTTAGTCATGTGTAACCTCCAACTTCGGAAGGTCATAACTTCTTCTGGGCTCGAACTCGATTCGAAAGTGTTCTTTGACCATTAAAGCCCATCGAGTCACGTTTCCAGCCAAATGCCTTTGGAGGGCATTGGGTACCGTGCTATCCGAAAGGGGGCACCGCGCAAGGTAGGCCGCTCGGTGAAGACCGGCGAAGTCATGTGTGACCTCCAACTTCTAAGGTCATAACTTTCCGCCCAAACTCCGATTCGAGCTGCTTCGGACTCTGCTGAAGCTCCATTGAGTCAAGATTGCAGCCATGTTTCTATGGAGGACATTGGGCAATCGAGCAGGTTAGTGCTGGCCAGTTAGGTTGTGTGTTATGGTTTGTATGAATAACATGCAGTGTGAATATGACATATTAATGTATGTTGTATGATGTATTAACATGGGTTGTGCATGGAGGAGAATTATATGTATTAATTATAATTATCCATGGTATGTTGATGTTGCATGTAGCACTCATATATATACATGTAACATGAAGGAAAATGCATTGGCATAATTGCATTGCAAGTGAACGAAAACATCGCATGACATGGGAGTGAGTGCATGGTTGGGATCGACATTGTGTTAGGTGTCTGGCGAAGTGTCAGCGGGTACACGGTCAGGATCAACACTGCGTATGGTGTTGATTAGTGGGCTCGGTCATTGGGACAAAGTCCAAATGAGTCACACTGGTTGAGGAAATGGTAAAGGATAATTATATGTCGGGTATCAGCAAGTTGGGATAGATTCCCCCCAGGGTGAAAGACCCATCAATTATGGTCAGACATAGTCCCCAACGGTGAAAGACCGTAAAAGTGTCTGGGTTTATGGAGCCCGTTGGTGCGACACTAGAAATCCATTACCCACAAAAGGCGCATGGTTGTAAATGAAAATGTTAAAAGATTAAGAAAAATATTTGGTTGTCATCGGAAAATGACAATAGTTCACACTTGGCATAGGTAGGTGTGAGGGAGCTCTGCAGAAGTAATTCGATATGGGCATGATGACATTTCATGCATTACATATGACATTCATGTAGACATTTTACTTGGATGTGTGTTTTCTGTGCAACCATTGCATGTGCACTTAGGTGGGGAGTAACCCTTGTAGAAGATTATCACTACTAGGCTTTGCTCACCCCGTCATGGGATCCCCCTTTTAGGTACATGAGAAGACGGTGCTCCTTCGAGGCCATGAGTACAAAGAAGGCCGGGTTGTGGCCTTGAGGAGCATTTTGTAAAATATATTAGAATAATCTAGTTTTAATATATTTTGGCATGTAAATGTGTAAAAGAGTTGTACATCAAACTCTTGTGTAATATTATTACAAATTGGTTATTTGTAAGAAAATTATACAGAAATGGGTCTCGATATATGAGACATGTGAGTGTGATATCAGAGCACCCGATATCCACAGGTTTTCGCAGGTTGACGGGTTGTCAACCGGAACCTCGGAATAGGGGCGTCACATATCCATTCTAAGGTTCGCCAAGAGGTCCGCTGTTTGGTTTACTTAGTACTAGATAGTACCTCCGCAAGATAGCCTCGTAGTACCCTCAAAGATGTTCTCGCAATACCCCATAATATGTAATGGTTCTATTATTTCTAAATATGTAGCTAACCAATCTCTTGACTCATTACAACTATAAACATAAAGTAGATGTTTGGTGGGAGTACTATAAATATAATATTTGCAAATCAATTATGGTAGTACAAGATAGTACCCCCAGTATGTTCTAGTAATACCCCTAGTATGTTATGGTAGTACCTCCTTAATATGTAATGGTTCAATTGATCATCAACAAAATCAACCACATTTTGTCTATTAAATCGTATTATTGCACATGCATGCTTGCAAGGTATGCCTGACAAGTGCAAGTGTACTCCTTGATGTCAACATTCAGGATTGAAGTACCAATAAATATACCAAAGATAGACTCACTGAATGGGCTGTAAATCTTGCCTTTAGCTATATTAATTTTCACTTTCTGATATATTTTTGGTCCTATAGAACCCTTCCATTGATTGGATTCAGCTTTATGCTTAACAAGCATAGCACCCAACTAAGTCATGTGCTCTATTAAGAAGCTATGAATAGAGTGATGTCGTTCATATCTTAACCAAGCATTAAAAGACTCTACAAAATTTGTTGTCATTTTGTCTCGTCGTTTCTTCGAGAATTTTGACATGGCCCAATGTTGAGGTTCATTTTGCTCAATACAAGTTGCTAACGAATCATTATACATAGGTAATTCATTCAGGTGAGCATTGTAATCAGTCTCTAATTGAGCTTAGGCAATTTTATCAAGCCATTACAATGCATTTTCCTTCCCCTTGTTCCCCTTTATGTTATACTTATTAAAAAAGCTACTGAAGTTCTCCTTCAAGTGACGATAACAATAGGCATGGTTCTCTCCTCCAAAAATCTCTATTACACTACGCAGAAGACCTGTGTGTCTATCCGATAAAATGATCACATCTTTATCCCCAATGAGATTCTTCAATTTTTATAAGAACTAATTTCAATCTTCGTAATTCTCGGAGCTCATCACACCATACGCTATCGAGCACATGTTGTTATTGGCATCATAAGATGTTGTTGAAAAGAGGGCACCATCAAAAGGTCCCACTCATGGGATGAGTCAAATAGCAATGACTCCGTCGACATCCCTCAAAAACCCTATAATGGACACTTCATGGGCAATAAAGAGTTGTTGAAAATGACCATCACTAGAGTGTGTCAACTCTACAACTGATCCTGAATTACCTTTTTTTATTCGCTCACACATCCAAGGCAACAATTTATAGAAATTCTTCAGTTGAACATATATTCTCTTCTTAGCCTTTTCCTTAATATGCCATGTTTGTACATAAGTCAAACGCATCCCATGTTCCCGAACAAAGTCCTTACAAATTTGACGTGGCATGTATTTAGGTGTACATCGAATGACTCCATCAATAACCTTCAAGGCTCTGTTACATTTAACTAATGGTTGAGAAGAAACTACATCATCAACAGTATGTCTATGCTCATTTATGAACGTGTGTACTTGTACAACATGTGACGCACCTACAACACGACAAGTTATCTTCCAAGGGAAACCATTTACCATGCATATAACAATCATGTGTTTAAAATAGTTTTTCTTATAATAATACTAAAATCTCCCTGCTATAGACATAAGGTACACAACATCACGAAATGCATCCGCATTTGGGAAAGTTTGCCCACTAGCCATAATTTAATTTTGGAATCGCTTTGAATTATGTTGAACCACATCAACTTGCCACACCATGAGACTCAATAAATTGTGAGGAATTTTCTAATACGTCCATAGACAAATTCAGGCTCAACGGTATATTTTTCTGGACGTGTCCAAAACTGGAAGCAATACTAGGTGTTGGAGGATCACTGTTAACAGGTCATACGCAAAATTAATGAGTCCATGGTTCGATAAATATTATGTGAAGTTGTATTATAATCACATGTTTAACTAAGCTTAATATACCTCAACGTAGACGACCACTGGGTATTCGAACTCGCTGACATACGTAACAATAATTGTCATTGAATCTAAATATTTTCCTCATTTATGCATCATCTTCTAACAGTACCAATATTGATGGATCAAATTTACATGTGTAATACATTTTCACAGAAGTTGATTCAACCTTCATCCTGTCACAAACTATTGAAACAAATTTGGCATATGGAATATGCACGTTCATGATTTCCGTGATGACTCGTCCACCTTTGTATTCAATTAACCCATTGGCCTTCACCATTTCCCCACCGTAGCATACATAAACAGACATCTTGTTCTCCATCTTCGTCTAATCTATAGATTTAGTTTCACACAATTTCAATGACATAATACATTAGCCACACATTTAACACAATCCTTTAAGTTATGTATGTTATGGTGGTACCAATAGTATATTATGGTTGTCCCAATGCAACAAAGGATACAATCAAAGTGGTTCTAACAATGTTTTATTATGGTAGTACCAAGTAGTATATACCCAGTACAAAATGGTAGTACTTCTAGTATGTTATGGTAAAAACAGTTATCTGACTAATCCATATGAATTGCTTGACTGATTAGGTACTACCAAAAATTGAAATACGATACTAGTAAACTATCTAATACATACCAATTGAATGACTCTAACCTGAATGGAATAAAAACTAAGATAGAAATATGGTGATTTAAGGAATTATATGTAATGGTGGTAACAAATTGACTTCAAGGAAGCACACTGCATCACTGTTTTGACAAATGCTTTATTATGGTTGTATCGGGTAGTACCCCAAATACCTTATGGTGGTACTCCTAGTATATTACGATAGTTCCGGTAGTACCACCAGAATGTAATGGGTCCACATAATATTTGGGACCACATTGGGGGGGTACCCCATGCTTTTTACAGGTCTACCTTCATCAAATAAAGGTAATACCTAAACCACGCCACACGATTCTCACTCAAGCTACATCCGTTAAAATATTCATTATTTTAGGTAGGACCCATAGCTTGGAAGTACCTACATCCATCGTATTTACCCATTTGATCAAAACATGGCCAATTCCTAATAAGGGTAACATCTTTATTTACAAAAACCAAGAAAGATCGAAAATGCCGAAACAAAGCTATATTTACAAAAAAATAAAATAAAGAACAGCCGAAAATGCCAAAAACGAAGCTATATTTACAAAAACAAAGAAAGAATAGTTGAAAAATACCAAAACGGAACTATATTTACAAAAACAAAGAAACAACAACCGAAAATGGAAAAACGAAGATATAATAACACTTCACAAAACAAACTCACATTCATCGAATTGAGATAACACAGGGAATCACCGAAAAAATGTTAGCAATGACAAGTACTTACCTTACTCCTTGAACCGAGAGAAGGGAAATGTGGAAAACAATAGAAAACGTAGGAATGTAAGCTTCATTGCCTTCGTCTTCGCTGTGTCGAGAGGTGAAAGATGTGAAAATGAGACCAAAAAATGCTTTACAATGTGAACAGAGCAATGGGTTGTCAAATAGTTAGAAGATGAGTGGGAAAAACTAGGAGTCCAGGGGGGGGGAGACAATGATTTTTCTTTTTACTTGTTTTACCGTAGGGGTAGTTGGGCATAGACTATACGGGTAAGGGTAGTTTTTTGTTATTTTTTACAATCATTACTTTTTCCCTAATGACAATTACTTTTTGTTAGAATGTATTGAC